>CM038463.1:36545052-37745052 GCA_021464415.1 Lonicera japonica
TTGTTTATATTCTTTTTTACTCATACCACTTTAAAAAGATTAATACCTGCAAATGTTTTTCCTAAATTGTAAATTTTACACCACACCTGCCGTTGTGAATGACAACATCCTTGATTAACTAGGTCTCGGGGATCGAAATCCATAATGAGATTCGGGCCGTCACATTGGTAATGTTAAGAATCATCTCTCTCGAAAGGTTAAGTTCTCAGGGAGTGGAATCATAATGGACATCATGCTTTAATAACCCTCCCTCTTGCATGTGAAGAGCACATATGAAAGATTAATGGGATTAGGCATGGAATAGACAAGAAAGAGATTAAGAGAAAAGGGCTGAAGCTGCTAAGTGTTGAACGATAGAAAACAACCGGCCTTTGATGGCATGTTAGGAACCATCTCCCCAAAAAAGTTAAACTGTTAAGGGAGAGGAACTGTAATGGATATCGTGCTTTAACAGGTAAAAGCAAACACCCGAGCCCCTGAGATCTCTGATTCTCTGGTTCTCATACTCTGATCTAAGGTGGGAGTTTTTTTGCTATCGTAGATAAATGAATCTTCGTTTTACGTTTATTTTTTCAAAAGATTGACAGTAATTATGTATATGATAAAATTCATAATTTTATTAGTTACAAGATTTACCGTTAGCGTGAATGTACTTTAATTAATTTCACTTGTTATTTACTTATTTAGTTTTTTTGTTGACCAAGGTTCATGTTAAACCGGTATAATATTTACATTTTACATGGAGCATAATTTTGTATCATATGCGTACATAATTTATTAATTAGTACAAGTATTGAATTTTTTATGTTTATTAAACATGGCAAATTTTCAATTGAATAAAATATGCATGGGTGACAGTTGTCACTATGCTCAAATTTTCAAATTTTTGGCATGTCCCTTATAACAGTTATTAGCTTATTTGATTCCCATAAAACAATATTTAGATATCTATTAAATATAAATTAATAATTGGTTTTACAATAATGGCACTTATAATAATTAGACAAGCACTTTGTTTTAATTCGGTGTTTGAAACAATTTTGGGAACATTTGCGAATTAATAGAAAATACACTCCCCATTAAATCAACTCTGCATAAACCTCTCAACTACAACAACTACATTGCTTGGGCTTAATTCTATATTTCCCAAATGTTTTATAAAACATTATATTTATTGTGACTAAGAACCCTAACACTAATAGAGCATAATCTCATTAGAGATTATGAGAAACAATCTTCATTATTTTATGTTTTTACCCTTTTGTAGTCTTAATATTGAGAAAGCTGGAAGAGAAAGGAAAATTTCAACCATCAATTAAATAATTCAAAACCACAATCAGTACTATGCCAAACAGGCTTATAGAAGATAAATAAAACAATAAATAGATAAGAAAGTACAAAGTACATCTTGATACTGGAAGATGAAATTTGGTGGGTTGTTGTTGCTATTAACATCAGCAGCTTTTACTAATATTTCGTAACTATTTGAAGCATCCCAATCTAGTTCCTACGATTCGAATTTTAATTAAATAGAGTGGCCGACAAATTTAATAAAATTGAAATATACTACAAATCTAATAAAATATGGACTCATAGTCATAGACTCCAAATCTAATTTGAAATGAACTTTTACAACTGGATTTTTAATCAAATTGAGTGGATTCCTATGATTGAATTTTTAATCAAATTGGGTTGAATTCAGAATTTTAATCAAATAAGGTTTACTCCGAATCTAATTTAATGTGCACTCTTATCTAATTTAATTTATCGTATTGAAATATACTCCAAATTTAATTTATTATGGACTCATAGACTCCAAATCTCGTTTGAGATGGACTCTTACATTTAGACTTTCAATAAAATTTAGTGGATTCCTATGATCTAATTTTTAATCCAAATAATCAAACAGGTATCACTTCAATGATTAATTTATATCAAATGGGGTTGAATCCAAATCTAATTTTATGTGGACTCCGTGTTTAATTTTCATTTAATGTAGATTCTTAAAAGGGTGGACTCTTAAAATGGTATATTTATCTGAAAAAAGGGAAAAATGTTATTCGTACTTTTATTTATAATAGTTTTTATGCACGTGCGTTGCACGTGGTTTTAATGCTTAACAAAGTTGATTAATTAAGTACTACAGGTGATTTCTATTTTTTACAAATTAAGATGGAAATTCCAACATGTATGATTACACAAAATATGAACGAATGAAATGTTAAAGAATTGTTTTTTTCCTGCCGTGTATATATGCTTGTTCTTTTGCCTATGCCTCCAGCCTTATTGATTTGGGTTCAGATTGTTAGTATTAAGTTATTTTTATTTGTTGATTTGTTTGCAAAGGAATTGGTATGTTTGAGTTTTTGACTAAAAAGTTTATTTGTTTGTATACGGCGGTTTATTTAAAATAGCAACTTCTTCATGTTTGCAAAGGAATTGGTTTGATTATATATATTATTCCTTAATTTCATTCTTTTATTGTATATTATGCAGTGATTAAGTTTGGATTTCATATTATACAAGGTCAAAATATAATTGGTACAATTGTTGTGGTCACAACTTAATTAGGTGGATCCAGTACTTGATCAAATTCCACTAATTAGGAGTTATGCAAAGGAAGTAACGTTTTTTGAAGAGCTATGGTGGACATATATATATATATAGACTAGCTAGCCTCTTTTCCTTTTTTTTTTTTTCTCATATGGTTAACACGATAATTACATTGTTGGTATATATAATTTTGACATTCAGTCTTTCGTTTAATATAATTGGATCTTTTATTTAATTTCTTGTATATTGTCTTTTGATAGTTGTATATCTATATATATTAGATCTTAAAATTATTGGACAGGCTTTTAATTTTAAATTTAATTTTTTTTCATTCATAAAGGCTTTCTTAAAACAGTTGCTAATGTATCTAAATACATGACGGTTTCTTTGTCTTAGTCAAAACCTTATTGTGACGAGTAGGATAAAAGCGTATTAATAATAATTTATAAATGACGGTTTTAACATAAAAATGACTGTTTTTCTGGGAAACACATGCCTTGATTTAAAAAAAATGACGCTTTTACAAAGAATAGTGTGCCCATAACATGTTACTTTTTTTAACTCGTCAAAACCGTCATTTTTATAACTTATATATGAATGTTTTAATAGGCAATAACTCTTTATGGGACAACTTTATATGCATGTTTTCACAAAAGCATAATTTAATAATTAGCTATTTATGACAGTTTTAAGAACGGTGAATTCTTTTATGACGGTAAAGGATGTGACGGTTTTCGGGTGTACCAAAAACCGTCACATATATGCATAAATGACTTTTTTCACCGCCATAAAAAGGTTTTTTTCCTAGTAGTGCATGAGAAACTCGATAGAGTTTTTTTAACCTTCAATGGCGAGTGATGTACCCCAATGTGGAAGTTAATTTGGCCCATTTGTTTGTTATTTTTTTATTGTACGCAATTGTGTATTGATTTCAATTGTTCTCTATCTCCTCGAGTTCATTATAAAGGTAGATTTCATTTTGAGGAATTTTAGGTATCTAGAGAAGGGCGTAATGAAGTTATTACAAGTAATTGGGTAGAGGGTAATGAGATGTCTCTAGACCCATTGGGGCTGGGTATTACTAGGATTCAAAAATGTGCACAAAGGCTATAAAATTGTAACAAGAATAGCAATGGCTCGCTTCGTAATGATTTTCGAACAAAATAGAATGACATGCATAGTAAGCAATCGGATGGTGTTAATGGCGTTGAATTTTCTGAAATGAAGCGCGTTAGAGAAGGAAGTTGCTAAGCTCATGGTGCAAGAAAATTATCATGGCAACAAGGATCTCATTCAGGTCATGTATAAAGGGTTTCCACTATTCGATATTAGAGTGTTACCGTAATAGTAAGTATTTCCATAAAAGGCCAAATAGTGGAAGAATAAATTATTTTATCAATGGTAATGCAAATCTTAGTGATAGCTGGTAAACGGAGGAAGCTAGGATTCATGATATTGCAATGGGTTTTATTTTTCATCTCTATTCATATCATTTTCGCAAAATCAAAGTGATATTAATGCGGTGGTAGAATGTGTTCCAAACAAAGTTTTAGATCAGATGAACCAAATCTTGACAGGTGATGTTTCGATGGAGGAAATTTTTAATGAGCTGAAACAAGTGGTGCCTTCGAAGGCTCTAGGACCAAATGGTATGCCTTGTTTATTTTTTCAAAAATATTGGGATGTGGTTCGGCCAGTTGTATGCCATGCTTAAATTAATTTTTTCGAACATACTATGCCTTTAGCCAAGATTAATGAGAATCTTATTGCTTTAGTGCCTAAATGCATTAACCTTCAATCCATGTTCGATTTTCGACCTATAAGCTTGTGAATTGTAATTTATAAATTGATTACCACAGCAATGGCAAATAGGCTTCGAGTTATTCTCCCTCTTGTTTTGATAAGGCCCAAAGTACATTTGTTCCAGAATGTGAATTATGTATAATGTTCTCGTCGCATATGAAGTCATCCACACTATTCTGCATAATAAAAGTTTAAAATCGGGCTTCTTAGGGCTGAAGCTTGACATGAGTAAAGCGTATGGCCGGTGGAGTGAAATTTTCTTGATAGCATCATGGCGAAATTAGGATTTTGTACTAAATGAAGAGGCTGGGTAAGGGAGTGTATTTGATCAGTCTCATATATAATTCTCATTAATGGGAAGCCATCTCAACGTTTTCTCTCTATAGAAGGGTTCTCGGCAAGGAGATCCCTTATTGGCAAATCTGTTTCTTTTTTGTGCTGAGAGGTTGAATGCTTTAATTGAAAAAGCCATGGATTATGGGTTAACAAGAAGGATCCCAGTGTATAGATGGAGTCCACTAGTTTCCCATCTAGTTTTTGCAAATGATTGTTTACTATTTATCAAAGGTGGTCTATTAAGGGCATCCTTTTGATTTATAAGAAAGCCTAGGGAAAAGATTAATTTTTAGAGAATTGGCTCTATGTTGCAATCCTTCAATGCAACCAAATTTAAAAGATGCAACCTTATCTTCCATAGAAGTTCCTCTAGTGGAGAATTCTGAGAAGTATTTATGTTGGAAAGAATAAGAAGCAAGTGTTTGGCTCAATTAGTGATAGGGTGTGGCAGAAGATTAAAAATCGAAAGGGATTCTACTTCTCAAAAGGGGGCGAGGTGGTTTTGATAAAAGCAGTACTTTATGCCCTTCCATCATACTTTATGGGTGTTTTTAACTTACTAATCGAATTTGGAATGACCTAAATTCACTTACGAAAAATTTCTAGTGGACTCGTCATTTAATGGAAGAAGATCCATCGAGTCTCATAGAGGCGGATATGTAAGAGTAAATGTTAGGGGATCTCGGGTTTACGTCAATTAATGAATTCATTGAGAAAAGCTTGTAAACAATGTGTGGGATTTAATGAGGCAGCCTGACTCACTACTTGTTAAGGTCCTTAAAGGGTAATATTACTAAGGGTGGAAAATTTTACCATAATTATCATACCAACCTATACTAGCACCAAATTGTACTAAAATTTGGTAATGGTATTATACGGTATCGGTACTTATACCATACCAAAATATTATGGTACGGTATTGGTATTGAAAATCAATACTGATGGTATATCGTATCGTACTATACTGAAATATTGGTATGTACCATGATATCCATAACGCACCATTACCAATTGTACTAAAATACCAAATGTCCCACAAGCCCAAGGCAATTAGCTCCCGTCTCTCTCTTTCTCTCTTTATCTTCTTTGAATCCACCAGGCCACCGCCATACCCAACTCCAACTACTATAACTCGAACTCAACCCCTTTATACTGTTCGTGGGGTTATTTTACAATCCCAACAATGTTATCCCCCTTTGCATGTGTTGGTGGGAGTAATCGATTGTGAATGGTGCCAATTTTGATTGGATATTGTACCATTACCAATTGTACCAAAATATCAAATGTCCACTATTGGATATTGTGTCGAACTTTCAATTGGATATTTAGTGCGGATATTTAGTTATTGTTTTGATTTTGTTTTGGTTTGTTTTTTGTTGTGTTGAAGGCATAATTTCTGGCTTTTTATTAAAAATGGAATTGCATACACCATAACACCTATAAATAAACATGTATATGCTCTTTGTGTCGAACTTTTATATGTTGATTGATGTGAGAGTATTTCATATATATATATTTAGATATAGTTTTGGCTTAAGCTCTTTGTGATTTGCTTTTAAGAACTTTTTCATTAAGGTTTGATTAAGTTGATATATTTGTATAGAACTGAAACTACCTATTATACCTATAAATGCATATGCTGGAATATGTTGATGTAAGAGTTTTCCTTCAAGCTTGATGTTTTTGGTAATATACCGTACCTTACAAAAAAATTTGGTATACCAAAGTCGGTATAGCTAAAATTTTGGTTCGGCAGCGATAATAGATTTTGGCATACCAATTTTTTGGTATGGTACACAGTACTGTACCATATCCATCCCTAAGTGTTACCACTCTACTGATATTATTCATGTGACAGTAGGGTCGGCTGCATCGTATACTTAAGGGTCTGTGATGGTCTATTGGTGATGCTTTTATGTAAATATTTATTTTTGTCCTTTGTTATCCAATCCACCGTCATTTTGGATTTTTTTTATCCCCCTTGTGCTTTTGGTGCATTCAAGGGTGAGCGATTTGCTTTTGCTATCAGGAGGTTGGAACATGCCAAAAATTACATATTCGTTCTCCCCGCTAAAAGCTGATTTGATCATAGCAATTTCAATACCAAGAAACCCTTCTTTAGAAAGATTGTGTTGGCATTATGAGATCATGTGTATGAGATCATTGTTGCTTATTCGAGCTCAGATTTAGCATGGGTATATAGTAATCCTTATTGTGGGATATGTGCTTACCAACTAAAACTCTTATTTTTATGCGGTATACCTACCTAAATGCTATCATGTCTCTATTAAATTTGGCTACACGTGATTGGAAATGGATTTGTGGGGCGCAAGACGTGGACAAATTTTTTTGCCTAGCTACTATCTATTTGCTTTGGTTACATCCTAAAATTGAGGATGCGTGGATATCAAGTTTGTTAGTTATTGGGTGCAAAAAATTTCATGAGCTTGATTTTCTTGATGTGGCCTATTAGATTGCATCGTTAAATGGGGAGGACTTGCTTCAACTGTTTAGCGTTCTCTTATGGTATGTGTGGCAGGATAGAAACAAGTGGTTCTTTAAGAAAAAAAATGCTAACGCTTGGAAAAACTATTAGCTGAGGTATCTGGACTTATTAAAGCTTATGACCGAATTCATAGTCTCGACTCAAAGTTTGTTCATCCCCATTTCCAGTCTTAGGTAGCCCTGCTGAAGGTAAATTGTATTAGAAATTCGGATGGCTCAATGCTTTTTGCTTTGTCTAAGTTTAATGTTGGTGCCTCCTTTATTCTTTTGGTTAAGCTGCACACTATTACTGAAGGTCGAGGCGGCCATTGCTATTGGTGCTGCTAATATTGTGGTGGAAAGTGATTGTAAAGGGGTTATTCATTTTCTTTATTCTTAGGTGCCATGCCTAAATGAATTCGGTTCGGGCTAGAAGACATTAATTGTCTGGTTAAATATTTGAAAATGGTCTTCACTTTGGTGCCTTGTAATTATAATCAGGTTGTCCATGATCTTTATCAGTAATTCTTCAAACGTATAGTTTGGACCGAGTTATGCTTTCAAGACATAAATATGTGTCACTTCTACATTCGGCAATATAATGTATGTGTAAGCCATAATCATTATGGACGTAGTTCTTAACTAATATTGATGACACATCACCACGGTCCCTGATCAATGTGTCACATAGAAGCAGTGTTCTAAAAATTGGGATTAATCCAAGATTAATCCATAGTCTTGTAGGGATGTTGGATACTGGGCTTGGTCTCTTGAAAAAATCATTCTAAAAATCGTGATTAATTCTTCAATCATGATTAATCCTTTTGGTCCTTTTTTTTTATTTTTTTTTAGTAAAACAACATTGTCTACTTAATGGCATCTTCCTCCCTGTAAATATCCCCTTTAATTGAATTCCTCCTTCAATAGAAAATGACGTTCTTCTCTTCTTTCTTTCTTACAATACCGTTCTTATTTATGTTCTCTAAACCCTAGCTCCTCCCATCTTCACTACACTAAACGTCTAAACCCTAGGCGGCCCTCACTCTCCCAGTCGTTCATCTCTCCTCAGTTGAAGTTTAAGTCGCTCCTCTCTCCCTCCACAGCTCTCCAAGCCCTAGGTTTGAGGAGTTTTTTTAGGCTTGATTCCAACTTATGTTTATTACTTTTATTTGAAATAATGTTAGTTTGGATTCAAATAATGTTATTTTTGCTTAAAATAATGCTTGATTCCAGATTGCTAGAACTTTAAATAATGTTAAGTTTGATTCTAGTTTGCTACTTTATTATGAAGTTTGGTTATAAATATTTTACTTTAATTTGTCTGTGTTTGTGTAGAATACTATAATGAATAGCATGCAGTTAGGTGCATCCAATTCAATGATGTCGTCCACCCTTACGAAACGTGAATCATATAATATCTGGTGGGAATATGCCAGGATTATGGATCCAACCAATGAAGATAGGGTAAAATGTAAATTGTGCAGGAAGGAAATGAGTGGAGGAGTATATAGAATCAAACACCACGTTGGGTGGATCAAAGGAAACGTATCCATGTGCCCAAAGTCTACCAACTTTAGAAGATAGAGAGAAGTGCGCAAATGACTGAATAAAGCAAAAGCAAAGAAGTTAGAGAAGAGAAAGCACGAACATGAAGTGAGGGAAGAGGTGAACATTATTGATGAGAACGCTTGTGAGGAAGAGGCGGGTAAGGTGAAGGAGAAATACGCACTTCCTTGGGCCGAATAAATTTGCCTCTACCATAAATCCCAATTCTTCTATAGGCCAAAGCAAGAAGATGCGACAATCAAACATAAGTGAGACACTTTTTAAGGAAAGAACACACAGTGTACATCAACATTTAGTTAGGTGGGTGTATGAGTCCGACATTCCGTTTCATGCAATTGATAATGATAGCTTCAAAGGTTTTGTGAAGCAGTTGGTCAATTTGGCCCGGGTTATCAACCTCCAAGCCAATACCTCTTGAGGGAGCCGTTACTAAAGAAAGAGGTTGAAAGAACAAAAAAATCACTAAAAACAAGAAGATGAGTGGAAAGTGAATAGTTTTTCAATAATAAACGATGCTTGGAGTGATAGGAAGAGAAGGAGCATCATGAACTTGTGTGTCAATTGCAAGGAAGGCACTACTTTTCTTTCTTCTAAGGAAGATTCAGAGGAGGCATGTTGATAAGTTTATTAATGAAATTGGGCCATAATATGTTGTTCAAGTGGTGACCGACAATGCTTCAAACAATATGACTGCCGCAAAGTTGCTAAAGGCAAAGAAGCCAAGCATATTTTGGACTTCTTACGCCACTCACACATTGAAATTTTTGCTTGAAGGAATTGGCAAGCAACTGAGGTTCAAAGGAGTGATTGACAAGGCAAAGCCATTAACCATCTTCATTTATGCACATTATAAGACTTTGGTACTTATGAGGAGGTTTACGAAAAAAAGGGAAATTGTTGGATCAAGAGTCACAAGATTTGCTACATCATTTCTTAGTTTACAAAGTATAAAGGAGAAGAAAGAAAAGTTAAGGCTAATGTTTACTAGTAATGATTGGACAGATTGCAAATGGTCGAAAAATGCAAAAGGGAAAGTTGCAGGTGCTACTGTCTTATGTTTGGCTTTTTGGAATGGAGTGTCTTTGTGCTTGAAGGTGTTTGCTCCTTTAGTAAAAGTGCTTTGCCTTGTAGATGGGGACAAAAAGCTAACAATGGGCTTTTTACATGGAGAGTTAAAACAAGCAAAGGAGGAGATCAAAGAGCCATTCATCAATGTGGAGGCTAACTATCGTCCAATCATAGCGATTATTGATGCAAAATCCGAAGGTCGGCTTGATAATCCATTACATTTGGCAGCTTACTTATTGAATCCATATTACTTCTTCAAAGATACTAACATCCAAAAAGACCCGCTTGTCATAAATGCATTGTTAACTTGAGTTGAGACCTTCTTTCGGGACACTTATGAAATACAAGTTGAAGTTAGCAATGAAGAGATAAGGAAATATTGAAGAAAAGAGGGTAGCTTTGGAAAACCGTTGGCTACATCACGATGCGCCAAGAATGATGACAAATTTGCCAAGAATGATGACAAATTTGATCCGAGTAGAAATATTCTTCACTTTGCACTTATTTATAAATTATTAAATTGTATAGTTGTTAATTCGGGTATAAATATTCTTCACTTTGCACTTATTTATAAATTATTAAATTGTATAGTTTTTAGTTTGATATTAAGTAGTCTTCTTTAATGACTAGTTGGATGGTTGTTTATCTATGGCAATGGAGTACCAAACCTGCAAATGATGGCAACAAAGATCCTTTTGTTGAGTACTAGTTCATCTGGGTGTGAGAGAAATTGGAGTACTTTTGAAGGCGTAAGTGGTTTAAATTAACTTTAAGGAAGCTTACAATATAAACTAGTAGCATACTAATAGTTTTCTTCTATTTTTTTCTCATTTTATGTAGATAAATACCAAACTTTAAAATATAAACTAGTAGCATACTAATAGTTTTCTTCTCTTTTTTTCCTCATTTTATATAGATACATACCAAAAAAGGAATAGACTAGATGCAACAAGGTTGAACAATCTAGTTTATGTTCAATTTAATTCCAAGCTTATCAACAAAAAGAAAAGGGTGAAGGAGAAATACTTAGATGTATTACTAGCAAATGACACTAGTAAAGCGCAACGATGGATTGTTGAAGGTGGTGATGAAGAAGTTTTGGCCGATTGGGGACTTACTTGGGAAGTAGTTGGTGAAGCACGTGGGCCGGATAGTGTCTTAGAGCCTAGAAGAAGTGCTAGAAATGTTGAAGTAAGAGAGCTTCATGAAGAAGATTTCGGGTCAAATGAAGAGTCGGAAGATGAGGGAAATGAGTAGTATGATTTTGAATCTGATGGAGAGAGGGTCTTAGAAGGATATGGAGAAGAAGACCTAGAGACCTAGCCTATAAGTTTAATTTAGTTAATTGCTTTTTATGTTCTTATGTTAGTTATTAACTTATTAATGCGTATCAGCGTATGAAGTTTGAAAGTTTGTTTTTGGATGTTCACTTTAACACTTTAAGTATTATGGGGTTTGAACTTGTTTCTTTTGTTTTGGATGTGCAAGTTAGTAAATTGGATGTTTGGATAATTAATGTCATTTTGAAAAGAAGTGATATGATTTCTTGTGTTATATTAGTATTATACTATTTAAAATAATATTTATAGTAAAAATTTGTTTGTCCAATTGATCGACGATTAATCCCTCAGTCTGCAGTCTCGGCCTTGCCGAACTAGGGCAGACTGCCAATTTTAGAACATTGCATAGAAGTACTTTGTTTGTTTTTTTTATTTGTTTTTTTATTTTTTTATTTTTTTAATACAAGCAATGCATGATATATCTAGGTGGTTATTGGGGAGAGGGTAGGGTAGGGGGATTAAACTATGGCAGCTAGTATGAATTATCACACTCTTAATCAGTCGGACAAAGCCCGGATTTTAGAAGTACTGTGCTTTTATTTAAACGTAGACAGTAAAGAATGTAAATTTTTTCCCCAATTCACCACAGGTCCACTATTAACCCCCAACTTCTTCCAATTTTTTCTTTTTTCATTTTCAACCACACTGAGACCCCGTCAATTTTATTTTTATCTTTCCTTTTGCTGAAAAAATGGAAAAAATATTGATTTTTGCTACAAGGAAAGTTTAAGCAAGCATGCAACTTATATAATGGACATTTTTGTTAAATATTTTCTTCTTTTATAAATGCAGGACAAATAACAAGAAGGCTCCATAATAATTTTTTTTTTTTCATTTTTAATTACCATTGTAATTTATATTTAGATTTTTTGACAAGGGGGAGGGGGCTGGGATTAAACTCTACTTGGTTATGCCATTACCATCTCTGTCCTCTACTATGCCAAGGCCCAAATCTCCCTGTAATCTTCTTTTTCATACAAACATGCTTTAAATAAGATTTGAATAATATGAATTGCACACACGCATCGCATGCACAATATGCAACTAGTATATATTAAATACATGATATAATATATGATATATATATATATTTCATTTACGAATTGTTTCTTCAATAACCTAGATCAATCTATCTCTTAATATATATTTTCCCTCTTGTCTTTATTTAATCAATTTTAAGGCGTGTTTGTAAATTTTCGGGTATAACAAGTCCAATCATGGTTTCCTATTATTGTATTAACATAAAAAGTATTCTTCAAGCAGTGATATAGACTAAACAAAAAAATATGGAATAAATTACCAGTGTGATATCTCTTGTTAAAGGCTTTCATCTTTAGCAGCATCCACGATTCATCGTCATTTAAAAGCTGTGGTTGATGAAGGAAGCCTTCTGGATTCACATACAGTGCTACTTCCATATTACGACTTGTAAGTAATAATTTACTTTTTGTGCTTTCCCTTAGAAATGCGTTCTTTAAGCAATCCCAAGCATCCTTTGACCAGATGTCATCAAGAACTATAAGGCATTTTTTCTCTTGCTGGATATCGAAAAGTTTCCTGATCAATTCACCATCCATTGACTTGACAATTTGATCCTTCTCTTCTGGAATGAGTTTAATCAAGATCTGTTGCAAGATATCCATGGGTAGCCATTTTTGAGATATACAAACCCAAGCAAAAGCATCAAAGTGACGTTTGACTTTGGCATGATTGTACACTTTTCTAGCAATGGTGGTCTTTCCTAACCCCCCATCCCACAAATAGAAACAACCGAGTAATATTCATCTCCATCCTTATCATCATTGACCAAATGAGCAACCAATTTCTCTAAATCTCCTTCCAACCCAACAAAATCATCTTCAATTAAGTGGGAGTAGGTCTGCCTTAATTGATTTTGCCTTTCACTGGCAAAATTGGAGCTACCTTGGACTTCTGATAAGGATCGTAAGCCATAAGTTTCTAGACGAGACTTGAGTCCAGAGATTTTAGCTTTAATGTCTTGGATCTCTGACCCAACCTTGTGAAGGACTACACATTCATTCAAGATACAAACATACCTTTTAAGGATATCTTTAATACCTCCATCTCTCTTGGATTCAACATTGAGAAGAAAACTTTCGAGCACATCGCCTGCATCGTATGCAAGCGTTCTCACATCTGCTACCCACTCGCGGATTCTTTCTTCCTCATTTTGCTTCACGTCTGCATCTCTTAAGAATGCTTTCATCCACCTTAGCTCATCACGGATCTCCTGAACCTGGCCACCAACTCCGTGTATGAATTTGGCCTCTTCAATCAAGAAATCACCGAGTCTTTCAAGAACAAAAGAGACAACAGACTCTGCCATTTTCTTAATTATTATTTTTTTATTTTTTCAAGGGTTTGTAGTTGAAGAAAGGATATATGATGAAACTAATTAGAATTAGAGTGCTTAATTAGACTCTACCTAGTAGCTTTATCTTTTTAATGACTTATTGATCTTTACAAATTGATGATAAAAAAAATATTTAAAAAAGACTAACAACCCTTGAGAGAAGACTCTAAAATGCAGTTGGTATGGATATTAAATTATGATATATATAAATATACCTACTAATCCTTATCTGCACCTACCAAAAATATGTCTTATTTGACTATTTTAGAACAATAATTAAGATGCCCACTCCGATTGATTGGTTTAAGTCTTTAATCTTTACAAAATGACTATAAGAAAATGTTTAAAAAAGACCGGCCAGCCATTAATATACTTAATTAAAGAAGACTATGAAGCACTAAGATTGAATTAACTCCATGTCATCCACTTGCTTAGTTTATTTAATTCATTTAACTTCATTGCTGATACCTACTAATCCGGCTTGTTCTTCACACCTACCAAATTTAACACACAATTATGTGATTATTTTAGAACAATCTATACTATTACATAAAGCATGCACCAATTTCAACCGTTTCAAGATTTTCTTATACTTATGATTTTCAATTTTTCTCATGTAGTCTTCTTTTCATATCCATTGTGCTTGCAACGGAATAATTAATTAGTGTTTTTATGTATAACCTACCCCAATTAGATACTCATACCATCCACCCACCCACCTGTGGTGGTGATATTCTCTTTATCTCATGCTCATTTTTGTGAGTATTTGTCCTCCATTATGTTTTGTGGAAAAAATTAATTCACCACCAACCGAAGAAAAAATTTCCATAGAAGAAGCCAAAAAGTAAGAGTTAATCTCACCACATCTCTCTACTTATTTTTTTATTTCCCATAAAAACATATCGTTTTTACTATTATTTTATATCTTGTTGTTTTTACTATTGTTTTATATCTTGTTATCAAACGGAGCTTAAGAACACAAAATAAGAGAAGTAAATCTGGACCACTATATTTTCAATTTCCCTCTTCCGTTTGAAAGCATTGATTGATTAATTAATATAATAATTCGCCTTTTTCCTTATCTTCCATCAAACCTCAAAAGGAAGGAGTAAAGATGTCAATCTGTGATGAAGGTTTAATGAAACCTGTTTGTTCAACGTTTCTGAGAGACAGGAGAGAGGGGGCAAAGTAGAGGAGAGTTTTGTGCTCATTACGACGTAGTAGGGTAGGATAAATTTTGGTAGCTTTTATTTGCATTTCACAAAATACTTGGTAACACTCTATTTTTTTTGTTGCCCGGCCCGATGACACGCAAATAAATGCATGTTACTCAGCTGATGACAAGTGAGTATATGCCTACATACTCGCCCGATGACAAGCGAGTAAAGCATTTTCAATCTTTTACTCGCTTGTCATCGGATAATCTTTTACTCGCTTGTCATCAGGCTAATGAATAAGTGGAGTGTTTTCAAATGTTTTGTGATGTGCAAATAACAACCACTTAAATTTTACCAAACAAAAGAAAGTCTCGCCTGTCTATGAAAAGCCGAAATCTCTAACAGGTAAATGTTAGCTTCGATTCAAAATCATCTTCGAAAAATTATTTTAACATATAATTAAATACTTTTTTAATATTGTAATTAATTATCATTTATTGATACTAGACATTCAGCACGCGTGATTTGTGTTCAGGCTTTTTTTTATTAGTTATTTACGCATACATATAAGTTGTAATATAAAATATTTAATAAAAGAAAAGGCAGCGAAACAGAAATGTGCTTTCTATTTTACTACAGATCTTTCAGATTCGAGTCACATTAACATTTTTCATTTAAAAAAGTTAACGCATGGGCAAAATAGGAAGAACATCTGAAATTCGGTATCATAACCAAATTCAAGCGCTTCCAGTTTTTAGATGCTTAGATATTAGAGCACATATAACTACCTTTAATTGAATCACATTTCTATTGTATAAATATCCAGTCGTAACACATGTCAAAGGTACTATAACCTTTTGAAAAGTATCTTTCAATCTCAACTACACAATCTCTTCAATCCTTTTATATTTGTAGGATTCAAAAACCGCCCCTTGTATATATATATATATATATGTATGTATATAACTATGGAAAATGATAACATGTGCCCTTAGGGCACATGTTAACCATACTATGAACGGAAAGAATAACACTTGGCATGAGAATTTGTGCCTAATTTAATGCATATCATAATTTAGTTCTTTCTATTTATAGGTGCGTAACATATACCCTTATTAGTGATGTGATTCGATGTAGCAATCTCTATGTTAATAAAAACATATACACTTAACCATTACGCCAACAATTTTTATTATTTTAATTTTGCATTTTAGATTACATATGTCTATGCGTAAAAATAAAATGTGCACATTCGTAAAGTGTGCTTGCGCTTCTATTATAAAAGAAAGGAAAGTTTCAATGAGCAAATATTCATAATACGTTTTATAATGCGATTCCATAAATTTTCTAATATTCATAATATGTCTACGTTTTATACTATACGTGCAAAATGACCGTGCGTGCAGGGGATTTGGGCTACCGTAGAGGAGCCAAATCCACCCCAAAGCACATTAGGCACTTGGAGGGGAAGGTTTGTTTTTTGTTGACCAACCTCTCTTATTATCTACTATTGGTATTAAGTGAGTGGCTTTTAGTGATTATTTTTGTTTTCAACTGGAAATGATCAAATTAACCTTCTTTAAATTGAAAATAAATAAATATCACTTTTAATAAATATTGAACCCGTGGCCTTTAACACTGAAAGAGGTACAACTTAATTGACTATTCTTCGAATGTTCTAAAAAAATTGCAACGTGTTCTAATGTATATATATATATATATATATTGCTCTAATTTTTTATTTAAGATGAAAAGAATCTAAATATTTTTAATGGTTTTTTTTTCCACCATAATAATAAAGCCATATCCCTTGCTAACACCCAAATTAACTGACTTATTGATCTTTACAAATTAATAGACGATAAAAAAAAATTGTTTAAAATAGATTAACAACCCTTTTAAGAAGAGCCTACAACAGTTGTTTCATAGTTTATTAAATTTGGATACCCACTCCAAGCCTCATACATTGGTTTAACCGTTGAGATCTTTACAGATTAAGAAAATGTTTAAAAAATACTGCCCGGCCATTTAATTAAGAAGACTTCGAAGCACTAAAATTCAATTAAGAAAATGTCATCCACTTGTTTATTAAATTACAATTCCTACTAATCCGGCCTAGTAACAATCTATACTATTGTATAAAGTAAGCATCAATTTCAACCGTTTCAAGGCTTTCTGATAATTTTAATATTAAATTTTACTCATATTTTCATATAAATTATGCTTGGAACACAATTCTACCCTTACTACTAAACAATCTAAACACATCCTTAACCACTAAGATCTATTAGGTTTTGTTAATTATTTTTTTCTGCAAATTATACATATATATGCAAATTGCACACGCGTCATATATATATATATATATATATTTGTACTTACACGGAGTGTAGTAATTAAGGCACTCCAACCCTCATGGATTGGTTTGACAATTTTGAGACATGATAAGCCATGTGAATAGACTCAATCATGTTCCAACCCCGCTTGATGAAAGTTAGGTCATATATATAACAAATGTTTTTTGAATCACTTAGTTTTGGTGCGTATGGATAGCCTTCCTTTGAATCACTTAGTCTCAAGTACATTTCGATCATTCCCTCTCAAGTTTGTCAAAGACCAACTATCCACGTGTACTTTTGCCAAATTACTTGCTTTTGTTGTTGCTTCTTACAAAATTTTCAAACTTTCAGCGGTCCTCGCAACAATTGTACATCAAAAGATGTTTAGTTCCAAAGGCAATTTAAGGTTACAATATTATATATATTAAGATCCGAATAAAGAAGAAAATGTGTGGCACAAAATTATTTTTAAGAGTAAATATCACATTTGGTCACTAAACTATTAAGAAACTTTAAAAATGGTCACCCAACTAAGATTGGTACCATCTGACCCATTAATACAATAGTTTGGTTCCAATTCAGTCACCATGTTAAAACCCTCCGTTAAAACATAATGGGAGTTGGCCATGTGACACTCACATGACCAACTCTAGGGGCATTTTCGTCCATCTACCTTCCAACAAGAGAGAGGTTTCTTCCCTCCATAATTTCCCTCCTAAAAACAGACCTAAAGCTCTGTATATAAACAGAGCCTCGAAAAAAGAAACACCAAGAAGAGAGAAGAAAGAGATGAAAACAGAAGAAGAAAACAAACCTGCCATGACTCTATATTGTTTCTGTGGAAAAGTGGCTGGACACTATACCTCAAGACCTCCACAAAATCCTAGAAGAAGGTTCCTATGATGCCCAGAATAGGTAATGAGTTCAGAAATGCTACATTTGATAAAGTTAGATACAAAGCAAGTACTGAAGCATAATATATTATATGTGTGTTTCTGTGCAGATTGGTTGTGGGTTTTTTATATGGGATGATATGTATTTGTGGGTTACTGAAGGAGGACGATGTAAGAGAGGGAACAAAATGAAAGTGTGGCTGGGGACTATTATTTTTGTTGCAATAATCTGGCTTTTTTTTCAAGTCAACTAAAGAAGAAGGAATTGTAAAAGGCTTGTGCAAGTGTTCAACGTAGTGTTTTGTGCTTGATGAAGATATATAACACATTATGATGAAATGTAATGCTTTTTGTTCAATGACAATGAAATGCTTTTCGTTGAATGAAATGTGCAATTAGACCTTATAATTACATATGGGATATAGTCATATTCCAAATGGAAGGAACAAGGACTGTGTGTTTATATACGTCGTACTTACATCCCTAAAAAATCAGCCATATTTTTAGACGTACCTACTAATCACATCCCCAAAACATCAACCATTCATAACCATTATCTAAAAAAAAGGTAGTAACTGCAACATATCACCAAAAAGCTGGTGCATTTTGACTACATTGTGCTTGTGATCCACCTTCAATTTTTTTAAAGAAAAATTATTATTTTATCCGGATAATTGGTGTTTTATTTCCTTATGTGAAAAGTGTTTTAAGTGACTTAATATACTTCCTCCGTCCAAAATTGCTGGTACCTTTTGGGAAATCCAACTTATTAAGGACCTAACATCATTATTGTACTTTTCGCTTAATTTACGTTGACTTTCCCTTTTTATCCTTTTCTTTATTCAAAACTTTTTCTTGAAAAGTGAAAGTACAAAAGGGAAAAATAGGTATATATTTATCTTTTATGGAAAGTGGACATTTATTTTGGAACATCTAAAAATAGAAAGAGGGACCATCAATTTATGACCGAGGGAGTATCTATTTGCTTCTCCTTTATTTTGAGCCATTGGATGAGTTTGATCTTGGTCTTTAATTGTCTCATAAATATATGCATCTCTTTCTCTTGTCTTTCCCTAGACACAACACATAGCAGCCACATACACACACAAGCCTTCTTTCTTCTCTCTCTCTTTCTCTCTATCTCTCTCTCTCTTGTTTCTCCCTAGATCTTTGAAGAACTAAAGTTCTTTTGTGCTTTTCTTTTGTGTTTTTCTAGAGATCGGAGTAGTAATCGATTCAATACACTTTGAGAGGGTATTTTACTGATTTTTTATAAAAGCTATTTGTGAAATTCTTGTCGAGTTGGATTCAAAATTTTGGGGATTTTCGAAGTTAAAGATCTGTGATTATATTGATTTTTTGGCTGTGTGTATCTCGGTTCTGCTATATATGTTTTGATCTGTTGTGCGTGTACCTATTCCGAATCTGAGTATCTTTCCGAAATATGCTGTGTATCCCATTTTGGATCTGTCGTGACCTATTGTGAGTTTTTTGGATCGATTTTGTACACTCGTGGTGCTGAGATTTTCAGATTGATTTTGTGGTTAATTTCTTCATGAATCAGTTATTATCTTTCTAAAATCAAAATCTCATTGCTATTGTTTTTCTAATTCTGTTGTTGATTAATTTGTATTCAAGACTTCTTGTTAATTTGTTTTTGTGCTATAAAAATTTGTTTGTGCCGAATTTGATTTGATAATAATTAATTATAACTATGAATCTGATTTTGTTATTGAAATCTTTTGGAATAAGTTGGATTATAATATTATTAGTTAAAATCTGATAATATTAATGCTGAATCTGTCTTGTTGAGACTGTTAAATCTGTGCTTTCATTGTTATATTTGTTGCTGTGTATTTGCTTTTAATCTGTTGATTATTGATGAGATCTACAAAGTGTTATTGCTATGTAATTGAATCTGTATTGGATATGAATTAGGATTTGGATAATAGTTATATAAAACCTTATTGATTTTGTTGTTATTATGGTGAATCTGGTTTTGCTATTTGAATCCGTTGAGCTTTATCTGTATTGGTGTTACGACCTATATCCCTGGTTATATGATTGAAGAGACTGGGTGAAGGATGGTTTGTGTTTTGTCTTCGCTGGTAAACTGGAGGTTTGCGTAGGACTGGTTGTAAACACGTGTTTTGTTTTAATTCTTTTTTGTAATCTTTAATTCATATAGTGGAGTTAGGTTGTGAGGCTGGGAGCCTCCGTGGATTTTTCCTATCCCCATTGGCTAGGTTTTTACCACGTAAATACCATGTTCTTGTGTGTTTATTCTTTATTCTGTTCATACGGCTTATCTATTTTAAAACAGTAATAACAGGATTGTAAAAATTAAAGTTAGTATACTTTTTCTTAAAAGTTTATTTCAAAAGTTTATAAAGTCAAACATCTTATTTGAAATATTTTTTATAAAATCAGATTGAGTGGGTTTTACAAAAAAATACAAGGAATCCATCACACACACACATATATATAGTGGTTAAGAAAGAAACATTTTCTTTGCAAACTCGCATATAACGTATACTCGATATTAAATGGAACCCTATGGCACAATTAATGTATTTTCATCTACTAAACCTCGAGCCATAATCTCGTAAATCTTACCACTATCCAAGCGTATAACCGGGTCTGCATTTCGTAGCCTTTCACCCACGCGGCAATAGGGCCTCCCGTTATTTTTCGAGCACAGTTCCGGGTCTTGCACCCAGAAGACTATGTCCCAACTTCCGGTCCCAATCGTAAGAGACCAAACCTGAGACCAATCATGGACTAGTGCCATCGTATAATCCAAACAACATATCAACTGGCTCATTTAAGTAGTCATTGTGCCATATACATAGTTTATATTTACCATAAGAAACATCATTTGTATAACAAACAAGGGAAATTTCATACCAAACCTTTTAATCAATTTAATAACTCACAAACATGGATTTTGTAGAGTAAAACCGCCACTTGAACCCTTAGGAGTAATCGTTAAGCTTTACGGCAAGAATTATTAACAATAAAGTGGGTTCTGAGTGTGTTTTGTGCAAAATCAAAAGAGTAGCCTTAATTTCTTGTCAAAACATGTATTTTAATATATATGTAGGCTATTCGGACCATCAATCTCAACATCAAAGCAAGGTATTAAGATATACTCAAAAAACCCTTTTTGGAAGGCTAGGTTTTTATATAAACAAGTAGTAAAATCATGATCAAATGATAATAAGTTGTAAAATAGGTTTTAGTATTAGATTCCCACCTCTAAGGAGCTTTATTTTCAACTTGGAAGGGTTGAATCGAGCCAATCGTTGCCAAGCCGCAAAATCCCTATATACATGTTTAGAGCTTTCACAATGGAGGGAGAGAGAATGATAGAGATGAAGATGATGATTACGAGCACTTGTTTCGGCGATGAAGGATGAGTAAAAATATCTTCCGAAACCTTCACAAGGAAGCTCTCATCCCTCTCTAACCTCTCTGTGGTGTCTATCTTGAAAATGAGGGAGGAGGAGATTTAAAATGGTGAGAAATGGGTTAAATGGGGTCAAAAACCAACCTCCAGGTGCCATGATCGATCATGAAGTCATCTGCCAGCACTAGCATTTTGGATCTGAAGCATTATTCGTAATTCTATTATAACATTTCACTCAGAACTCCAATTTGGGTGATCTTTATATTCATAGAAATCTAATTCAAAGATCAATAACTTCACAAGAGTAAGTTTTCCCAAATTCTGGATGAATAATTTCCAGAAATTCGTCGAAAATAGCGCTCTGCCACGACATTACCAAACAATCAGATTTTGCTAACCGACTTACTTTGCACGTTGTTTTGACCAACAAGGAGCCTGAATTGGCTTTTGGTCAAAACACAAAAGTTGTAGGATGCATAAAAAGCCTAGACATAAGCACAAACAAGGACTTAATTGAATAAGAAATGAAGAAGTTATGATATCTCAAAGTTAGCTAAAATTTAGTAATCGCGTAAAGTGAAAACACGTGATTAACATCGTGTTTCAATTCGGACCACCCGAACTACAAAATGATTGTTCCCAAAAATTCAATATACCTAATGTGACATGCTAGAAGTTTTGGATCATCTAAGAAGGGTTCGAAACCAAAAGTTCATGCCCTAATGGAGATTAAGCCTTAACTGGGCTTAAGAAGAGAATTAGCTCGAAAATGGATCAGAACACGGGGTGTTACAATATGCAAATGGGTACATGTCATTGTTCGCATCAATACCCAGTGCACTGAATAATTGACCTAAAAAAGGCCTTTAAAAAAACAGCCTTCAACTCCAATGAAGGGCCTACAACCCTTTTTAAACCCCTCATATAAAGGCCCAAGACAATAGTACATCCTTTTGAATTTAAAAACACCTTCACCCTCTTCATCTTTGTTCATGTACTATGATTGTTGAATTAGGCATTACCCTTTTTATTTATATTATTTATGCACAGTAAGACCAAATCTAGTTGTACTGTTCCCTGTGAATGCCTTCAATTAACTCTAGAGCCTTTCTTTTTGTTCTAAAAAACTGTCCATTTGAAATTACAACTTTGTCTTCATTCTTCACTATCTCCCTTAATGACTGCCATGGCATATCTAGATTAGACATAAATAAAGATTGATGTGTTTGTGCCATCCAATCTGGATTCACATTTTTGTTCGTAGCATGCTTACAATGTGTGTGTTTGTGATTGAAGGTCTTCACTTGTAAATTATTAGAAAACATGCTCTCTTTCGAAGCATAAAGCATCCATTTACATGGAGCTTTAAACTTTGCTCTCACCCTACACTTCTCATTTGCAGTGAAATATATATTATTTATGTGGATTATTGAGTACTGCTTCAATGCTCTCTTAAACTAGTCAGCTATGCTAAACAACTGCCCTAACTCAAATTGTGGATTCTTCATGTCTTTCTCTTCTAAAAACTCTGAATATTTCCTTTTCTTCTTATTCATATTTTCAACTTTATTATCCCCTTCTCCATAAGATGATTCCAAGCTTCTTAACTCATTAGAATCCTCTAACTCAGCCTCTTCTATCACTGACTAGTTGCTTCCCATCATCTTCACCATCATGTAAAGCATCTTCTTCACAATCTTCTTCACCTTCATGTGAACCATCATCTTCATCGTCTTTTTCACCATCATCTTCATCATCACTGATACTAATATATGTTTCTATCTCATTTTCTGGGTACTCTATAGATAATGGTTCAGCATCTTCTGGGAATTGGCAATGGGTAACATATATATCATCATCCTATACCTTGGTACCCATTTGGTCATTAAAACTATATCCCTATCAGTTGCTAATTCATTTAATCCTTGATGTAACGAATGTTCAGGTTTTCTGTACCAACAGCCAGTAACTTCCTCTACCCCAAATTCTTTGGCAGTGAGGATTATTTCATGGATAGACAGAGAATCAGGGTCCACATAATCCGCAAGATCAACACTACCACCAGAGTAAACCAACAAATTATTCTACCCGTAGTCAAATTTTCCACTATGGTGTAGTGCTACTGTGAATTTTGCTGAGTCCTTTGCTGAAATGAATACCAAATAAACAAGTAAATCAAACAAAGCCCTACATTTTGTGTATTAAAAAAATAGAGTATAAAAAAACAAAATGCTATTTTAGTAACGAAAACTTGCACACATAAATTGCAACGAAAAAAAAAACGTTGTACAAATAGATTATCAAAACAGAATAAAACCATTTAAACCCTAACTACATGCAATTATAAAACTTCTAAGACAAAGTAAGGAAAAAAAAACTCACAGTACATATCTTCAATTGAAATGCGAGGATCTTTATAGAGCCTCAGTGCCCAACCCATCGTCGATCGTCTTTGTCAATGGAACCTAGTACTTCACATTGAATGAATGAAAACTCTCTCTCTCTCTTTCTCTCTGTGTGTGTGTTCTACATTGGATTGATGGGAGAGGTTGGAGTACGTAGTGTTTTGTGGAGGGAAGGGAGAAGTGAAGGTAAATGGACGAAAATGCCCCTGGAGTTGGTCATGTGAGTGTCACATGGCCAACTCCCGTTATGTAAAAAATGTAGGGTTTTAACATAGTGGCCAAATTGGAACCAAACTATTGTATTAATGGGCCAGATTGTACCAATCTTAGTTGGGTGACCATTTTTAAAGTTTCTTAATAGTTTAGTGATCAAATGTTATATTTACTCTATTTTTAATATAAGCCTCTATTTGATACAAATATAAAAAATAATTAATTTGTGTTAGAAATTCTCAATTTAGAACCGGTATATATCAAGGTCTAGGGGATTTATTTAAAATTAGAAAAATATTTTTCTCAACCTACCTGCAAAAAAATAAAAAAATATAAGGGCATTTGGCTTTGAGGTTCATAGTTTTTGGTTTATTAAATTTTGGGTTCATAATTTTCATTTGTTGTACTTTGAGGTGTAAAATAAATAAATCCATGAGTCAAAGTGTTACATTCGTTAATCAACATAGTATCTTGCTCAAACTTTCAATAATACCCTTTTTCTCATTCACACTAGTCATTGAACTTGGACCCCTAAAAAACGATTACATTGAAACCCTAAATTGAATTTGAAAAAAACTATTTGTTTTATTTCTGAATGTCATGTATGAACAGCTATTGTTTATTTGAATATACGACATCTGAATGGTAAATGAATGTTATTTGAAAATTTTTGCCCATATTATAAAAATAATTTTCTATATCTATACTGTATATAAAAATACAAATAACTTAAGTGTTTTTTCCATTTTAGGAAGACAAATATGCCATTGATTTTAAACAAAAGATTTTAATATTTACATTAAATAAAGCTGTATAACTCCATGTAGGCAAACTCAAGCCTTCTCCAAAACCAAAAAGCCCCCTCTTTGAGATGATATCAGAGAAAGATAGAGAGAAAGACTGGAATGATAAGATTTCGTAAAAAACACAGGGAACAAGCCCCCACAAAAAGAACTTTTGGCCTAGCTTTTTCTCGCCCAAGAAGTTTTCAAGATACGCTCCCAAAGGTTCTCGGACCGAAAATCACAAACACAGCACGACGATGTCAAATGCGAACTTTCAAAGTAAACGTTCTCAAAGTCGCAAGGATGATGATGCTCAGAATACCTGACAAAGTGAGAGAAAACAAAGTGGGTACAAGAAAAAATTGAAAGAGTAGAAAAGAGGATAAATCCCACAGTGCCAAAGGAAAAGAATATTGAAAAAAAAAAAAAAAAAAAAAAAAAAAAAAAAAAAAAAAACTGAAAAGGAAAAAATATGGCAGCGAGAGCCACACCAAGAGTGATAGCTAGGCTAAAAAGCCCAGGGCTACATCTTGGGTGAGGAAGGCTGCTGACCCTGCAAAAAAAAAAAAGAGAAAAAAAAAAAAAGAAGAAAAAAGAGCTGCATAAAAAAGCTTTCAATCAATCAAGGAGGAATAAGGGCATCAAAAAACAGAAAATGATGCAGGCACAAAAGATTCTTCTCTCGCGAAGTCAGGAAACAATAAGCAGAATCGCACCCTAGTGACAAGAAAAAAAATGCCACGGAAGCTGAGCAAGAGGCAAAGTCCAAAATTCATACACGAAGTTTCGAGAACAGAGAGAACGTAACTCGATCATTTCTCAAGGAAAAAGAGGCCAGCCAAAAGTACTTCTTTTCAAAAAAAAAATAAAAAAAAAAAAAATATCACACCAGAACTCTCTATGTATGTCTTCTCAGAGACTCTCACCTCCTCAGCATCAACCCTCAGCCATTATCCTAGCAAGTAGGGATTCTCATTTCCGTAGCAGATCATCAACCCACACATCAACCATTATCCATGCTAGTAGGAGTTCTTATATCCTCAGCAGATCATCAACTCTCAGCCTTTATCCTAGCCAGTAGGAATTCTCAACTCCCCAGCAGGCCATCAATCATCATACCATCAATTCTTAGCCAGCATACAATCAATCATCATATCCCCAGCAAACATACACCATGCTAGAATCACTGACAGAACAATCCCACAAAGTCCGTTAAAGCAGGGGCTCACCCTCTACACGGTTCACAAGTCCGTTAAAGCAGGGGCTCACCCTTTACACGGTTCACAAGCATGGTTCACAAGTCCGTTAAAGCAGGGGCTCACCCTCTACACGGTTCACAAGCACAGTTCACAAATCCGTTAAAGCAGGGGTTCACCCTCTACACGGTTCACAAGCACGGTTCACAAGTCCGTTAAAGCAGGGGCTCACCCTTTACACGGTTCACAAGTACAGTTCACACAGTCCGTTAAAGCAGGGGCTCACCCTCTACACGGTTCACAAGCACGGTTCACAAGTCCGTTAAAGCAGGGGCTCACCCTCTACACGGTTCACAAGTCCGTTAAAGCAGGGGCTCACCCTTTACACGGTTCACAAGCATGGTTCACAAGTCCGTTAAAGCAGGGGCTCACCCTCTACACGGTTCACAAGCACAGTTCACAAGTCCGTTAAAGCAGGGCTCACCCTCTACACGGTTCACAAGCACGGTTCACACAGTCCGTTAAAGCAGGGGCTCACCCTCTACACGGTTCACAAGCACGATTCACAAGTCCGTTAAAGCAGGGGCTCACCCTCTACACGGTTCACAAGTCCGTTAAAGCAGGGGCTCACCCTTTACACGGTTCACAAGCATGGTTCACAAGTCCGTTAAAGCAGGGGCTCACCCTCTACACGGTTCACAAGCACAGTTCACAAGTCCGTTAAAGCAGGGGCTCACCCTCTACACGGTTCACAAGTCCGTTAAAGCAGGGGCTCACCCTCTACACGGTTCACAAGCACGGTTCACACAGTCCGGTTCTCAAATCCCGTTAAAGCAGGGGCTCACCCTCTACACGGTTCCCAATCCCGTTAAAGCAGGGGCTCACCCTCTACACGGTTCCCAATCCCGTTAAAGCAGGGGCTCACCCTCTACACGGTTCCCAATCCCGTTAAAGCAGGGGCCCACCCTCTACACGGTTCCCAATCCCGTTAAAGTAAGGGGCTCACCCTCTACACGGTTCCCAATCCCGTTAAAGCAGGGGCTCACCCTCTACACGGTTCTCAATCCCGTTAAAGCAGGGGCTCACCCTTTACACGGTTACCAAATCCCGTTAAAGAAGGGGCTCACCCTCTACACGATTCACAATCCTATTAAAGAAGGGGCTCACCCTCTACGCGGCTTGTACACTTCACTAGATCAGGGGGCTCACCCCTCTACATGGTTTACACATCACAGCAAGACACAAGATATGTTCCAAACATCGCCCATCCATCCCAAGGAGGGAGAGAAGTAGCATAGCACAGCATCATTTGCATTGCATTGTTTTCAAAATATCATCTGTGATTCATGCGAGTGCCGCAAAATGATGCGTTCTCATTATCGTCCTGGTTTCTTTGCTTCACAAAGAACCCAGGCCGAGAGGGTCTGTGAACACCTCATTTTGCGACCCCCGCAAGAATGCTAATTTTCAAAGAAATAAACATGCATGCACGCACAAGCATTCCTAGATACACATGTATTTTGTTCATGTGATACAGGTCAAAGAAGAAAGCCGAAAGGACCCCGGATGAGGAGTCACAGAATTATCGAAAATTGTCGGAATCAAAAACCGTCAAAACTCCGGGAAATTTGTGAAAGGAGAGTCACATACTTTGGATCATCCTCAAACTTTGAGAGTTGTTGGAAATTATCAAAAGGAGTAACATACTCGAAAATCAGCTAAATCCGACGGTCGGATCTCCGAAAATTCAGAAAATCGCGAGTTTATTTCGGGTGGTCAAATGGAGGTGTTATCGAAGTTAAAATGGTTTGAAGTTTAGTAAATGGATAGGCCTTATTGTGGGGAAGAGCATATTAAAAATTCAGCTTTGTCGGACATGGGGTCCTCAAGAATCAATTTGTCTACCGTGCAATTCCAGTTGAAATGTCCTTCGTAGAAAATTAAAATAAATAGTAGCCTTCCCGAATTCTGATCGGCCTCAAATTTGGACACGAGCTAGAAAACATTTGGAGGGAAAACATGTCGAAAATTCAGAATTATCCAACGGTTGGAAGTTTAATTGTCGAGATAGTTGTACGCAAGTACGTTTCCTACGCGGAAACAAACTCTTTGTACCAAGCCAAGGAGACCGAG
This sequence comes from Lonicera japonica, assembly GCA_021464415.1. Classification (NCBI taxonomy): domain Eukaryota; kingdom Viridiplantae; phylum Streptophyta; class Magnoliopsida; order Dipsacales; family Caprifoliaceae; genus Lonicera; species Lonicera japonica. Next base: position 36,573,107 of record CM038463.1, read on the forward strand.
TCCTTCCCGAACTCCGATCGTCTTCAAATTTGTACAGAGTCTAGAAGACTTATATTGGCAATACATATCCAAAATTCAGCCTGATCCAACGGTTAGAACCTGACTTCTCGTGCAAACAAGGGACCTTGTCTACAACAAGTACCTTTCCTACGCGGACACAAACTCTTCGTACCAATCAGAACGAAAGGGAACCTTCCCGAAATCCGATCTACCTGAAATTTTTACACGATCTAGAATATTCCTATTTACAACACATATCCAAAAATCAGGATGATCCAACGGTGGTAAGGCTTCGCGATAATTTCCAAGAGTCCTAGTTGCAATCTCTTTTCTTGCTCTCCAAGTATTTTCTTCAACTATAAATAGACCCCCCCTCCATTCATTATTTTCATCAATAATCAAGGGAATTTCGTGGTACACACCAAGAGATCCTTATTCTCTCCTTCCAAGAAGGCTCAGGTATAATTTTCTCTCTCTCCTTTTATTTATTCGTCAATTTTATAATTTATACTCTTGTTTGCATAATTTTTATTACTTAATAGCTTTTCAAAACCCTTTTTCAAATTATTTTTTCAAAATTAAAGGCGTATAATAAACCCTAATCCAATTCCAAAATAGTATTATTACTTTCTTACTTTTCCAAAAGTTCGGATTAGCGGTATTGTTATACGAAGGAATCGATAATCGCTATATATCCAATCTAACTCATAGATTGCGGTGTGTATGTGATAAATACTCGATCATGAGAGCACTATTGCCATCTATACCGGTTTAATCAATAGACTTTGGTATACGATCGGTCAACTCGCCTCATATAATATCGAATATAAGATTCCACATTGAATCAGTTTCCGAAAAGCCCAATGCTTTACAAAATCACTTGTTTCATTGCATCTATTATTATCAAACTCTCTTTTTCAAATCACACACACACACACTTATTTTCAAAATCATGGGTGAATTAGGAAACACATCGTTTTCATCCCAACCCCAAAATCCCGATTTTTAAGGCAAGCACGAAAAGCTGTAAAGTAATAGCAATAGCATGCAAGAACTGAATTATAACACACGCATATCCTACTCAAGAGACCGAAAGGGCGAATTGGGTGCCTAATACCTTCCCGATTCGTAACTTAATCCCCGAACCTTCGAATCAACTGGTTTCGCATATATTGTGTATAAGAGGATATTTAGTCCATAAATACGTCTCTTTTACACAAACCTTTTGTTTGTTTAGTAAAACAAACTGGCGACTCTTATTCTTTTCAAAACCTGATTTCCAAATCAACAAACGGAATCGCCTCCCACGAGGACCCCGGGGCGTCGCGAACGCGGGTTCTCACAGAGATGTCAAGATATCTTAAATGCTTCAGCCTTTCTATCGAATCTGCCAACTCTGTTATCATATAATTGTCTAAAACTAGAACACGCAAGCCTTTGAAGCTTGCTAACAACTTGCTATCAAGACCACCTTTTAGGATTAGACTCTGCATTCGCGAACAAATTTTCACTGAATTTTCTGGTATTTCTCGTAAGTAAGAGACCAAGGACAGATGCAGAACATCAGAATCTCCATTCGGCAGACTAGCCTCCAAAGTTGAGCAAAAATTATCTGATTTATTCAGTGCAAGATCATGAACAACATCATGCATCTTGCAACTCGTGATGGAGTTGTGCTCATCCGTCTTTGCATCTTGTAGCAAGGAATTCAAAAACAAAGTATTGAAATACTGGTATCCAATATACTCCATTGATAAATCACTGCTCTTGGGAGGACAAAGCAATCCTAGGGCCATCCAAAGTTGTATTAAATTACTTTTTTCAAGGTCGACGTCTTTGGGGAAAATCGAGCATAATGCAAAATAATGCTTCAGTGATGATGGTAGATGCTCGTAGCTTAGCTCCAGGGTTGGTAGGACTCGACCTGTTTTATCTTCCAAATCCCATAACTGATTGCTTTGAATGGATCGCCACTCACTTTCAAACTTGTTAGAGTACATTAAACCTCCTAAAGCCTTTATTGCTAATGGCAGACCACCACACCGTTTCACAATATCTGTACCTATATCCACCAAATTATTCGTCTCCACTGCTCCACCCTTCGCAAATGCTCTCTACTTAAACGTAGTCCAGCTATCCTCCTCTGAGAGTCTTCTTAACTGATGAGTAAGCGATGCTTGCATGCTCGAAACAACTTGGTTACTGCGCGTGGTTACCATAATTTTGCTTCCATGGGAAGCACTTAATCCTAACAAAGCCGTTCTCAAGCAATCCCATTTGTCTTGTTCCTGATTCCATACGTCATCTAATACAAGTAAATACCTTTTTCCTTTCAATCTTTCCCCAAGCTCATTTTCAATGATTGCTTCAACATTTGACAATTGGGAATTTTTTCCCGTGAGAGATTGTACCATCTCATTTAAAATCCTTATTATGTCAAAGTCTTCAGATACACATACCCATATTGTTTCCTCAAAATGCCTCACCACCTTGTCATGCTTGCAAACCAGCTGAGCAACCGTTGTCTTCCCCAATCCCCCCATTCCTACTATGGCCATGACCGATAAATATTTTTCATTGTCTGAAAAGCACAGCATGTCCACTATATTTGACACATCATCACCCCTTCCCACAACTTCCGAATCATCTACATAAAGGTGAGTCAACCGTATTTCTTTATGCTGGCTGGTGGTATTTGTTACCCCAATAAGCCTAACAAGTCCGATTTTAGTACCTTCATTGTAAATCTTATCCAGCGATTCATTGATACTTCTAATCTTGTGAGCCATATTTAAACGAAATGAAAGTATAGAATTTAAAGAGAACTATTATTCTTATTCCATAATCATAAACAAAGAGAACAACGCACCTTATATAGGAAATAAACACAACTCCTAATCAACCTAGAGTTCCTATCAAGGTGGGATTAACCTACAAATAAAATAACATAAATAACTAAAATAAATAATACTGAATTATCAATACTCCCCCTCAAGTTGGTGCGAAGATATCCGTCATGCCTAACTTGCTCACTTGAAATTCGAACGGTTGCCTTAACAGGCCCTTGGTCAAAATATCTGCAACTTGTTGATTAGACGGAACAAAGGGAGTACATATAATTCCACCTTCTAGTTTCTCTTTGATGAAGTGCCTATCAATCTCAACATGTTTTGTCCTATCATGTAAGACCGGATTGTGGGCAATACTGATGGCAGCCTTGTTATCGCAGTATAGCTTCATCGGGAGACTTATTGGCCTTTTGAGTTCCTCTAAGACCCTTTGTAGCCAAAGAACCTCACATACTCCTTGAGCCATTGATCTAATCTCAGCTTCTGCACTGCTTTGAGCGACAACGCTTTGCTTCTTGCTTCTCCATGTAACCAAGTTGCCCCAAAGAAACGTACAGTAGCCAGACGTAGACCGTCTATCAGTAACCGAGCCAGCCCAATCAGCATCGGTATACACCTCTATCCCTCTTTTATCGTTCTTCCTGAAGAACAGACCTTTCCCTGGGGAGCCTTTGAGGTAACGAAGAATACGGTACACCGCCTCTAGATGCTCTTCACATGGTGAGTGCATGAATTGACTAACCAAGCTCACAGCGAAAGCAATGTCAGTGCGCGTATGAGACAAGTAAATTAGTTTTCCAACTAACCTCTGGTATCTCTCTGTTTCGACTAGAACACCATCTTTAACATCTCCTAGCTTGGTACCCAGTTCTATGGGAGTATCCGATGGCTTACACCCACTCATCTCAGTTTCTGACAACAGATCCAAAATATATTTCCGTTGTGATACAACAATACCACTTTTTGAACGGGCCACCTCCATTCCGAGGAAGTATCGTAGGTCACCAAGATCCTTAATCTCAAATTCTCTAGCAAGATTTCGCTTCAGTCGATTCATTTCTTCAACATCATCCCCTGTCAAAATCATATCATTCACATAAACAATGAGAACAGAAAGTTCGTTTCTTGTGGACGTCTTAGTGAAAAGAGTATGATCAGACTGCCCTTGATTATACCCTTGATCCTTAAGGAACTTCGTTAATCTTTCGAACCATGCTCTAGGGGATTGTTTAAGGCCATACAAAGACCTTTTTAGCTTGCAGATTTTTGTCCCAAATTCCTCAGTAAAACCAGGTGGAGGTTCCATATAGACTTCCTCTTCTAGGTTTCCATTCAAGAAGGCATTCTTCATATCTAACTGATTCAGAGGCCAGTCCAAGTTAGTTGCAACTGATAAGAGAACTCGAACTGTATTTAATTTTACCACGGGAGAAAATGTTTCGGAGTAGTCGACTCCATACGTTTGAGTGAAGCCTTTAGCCACCAGACGAGCCTTGTACCGTTCCAATGACCCATCTGAGTTATACTTCATAGTGAATACCCATTGTCTTTCCTTTTGGTTACATCCTAAAATTGAGGATGCGTGGATATCAAGTTTGTTAGTTATTGGGTGCAAAAAATTTCATGAGCTTGATTTTCTTGATGTGGCCTATTAGATTGCATCGTTAAATGGGGAGGACTTGCTTCAACTGTTTAGCGTTCTCTTATGGTATGTGTGGCAGGATAGAAACAAGTGGTTCTTTAAGAAAAAAAATGCTAACGCTTGGAAAAACTATTAGCTGAGGTATCTGGACTTATTAAAGCTTATGACCGAATTCATAGTCTCGACTCAAAGTTTGTTCATCCCCATTTCCAGTCTTAGGTAGCCCTGCTGAAGGTAAATTGTATTAGAAATTCGGATGGCTCAATGCTTTTTGCTTTGTCTAAGTTTAATGTTGGTGCCTCCTTTATTCTTTTGGTTAAGCTGCACACTATTACTGAAGGTCGAGGCGGCCATTGCTATTGGTGCTGCTAATATTGTGGTGGAAAGTGATTGTAAAGGGGTTATTCATTTTCTTTATTCTTAGGTGCCATGCCTAAATGAATTCGGTTCGGGCTAGAAGACATTAATTGTCTGGTTAAATATTTGAAAATGGTCTTCACTTTGGTGCCTTGTAATTATAATCAGGTTGTCCATGATCTTTATCAGTAATTCTTCAAACGTATAGTTTGGACCGAGTTATGCTTTCAAGACATAAATATGTGTCACTTCTACATTCGGCAATATAATGTATGTGTAAGCCATAATGATTATGGACGTAGTTCTTAACTAATATTGATGACACATCACCACGGTCCCTGATCAATGTGTCACATAGAAGCAGTGTTCTAAAAATTGGGATTAATCCAAGATTAATCCATAGTCTTGTAGGGATGTTGGATACTGGGCTTGGTCTCTTGAAAAAATCATTCTAAAAATCGTGATTAATTCTTCAATCATGATTAATCCTTTTGGTCCTTTTTTTTTATTTTTTTTAGTAAAACAACATTGTCTACTTAATGGCATCTTCCTCCCTGTAAATATCCCCTTTAATTGAATTCCTCCTTCAATAGAAAATGACGTTCTTCTCTTCTTTCTTTCTTACAATACCGTTCTTATTTATGTTCTCTAAACCCTAGCTCCTCCCATCTTCACTACACTAAACGTCTAAACCCTAGGCGGCCCTCACTCTCCCAGTCGTTCATCTCTCCTCAGTTGAAGTTTAAGTCGCTCCTCTCTCCCTCCACAGCTCTCCAAGCCCTAGGTTTGAGGAGTTTTTTTAGGCTTGATTCCAACTTATGTTTATTACTTTTATTTGAAATAATGTTAGTTTGGATTCAAATAATGTTATTTTTGCTTAAAATAATGCTTGATTCCAGATTGCTAGAACTTTAAATAATGTTAAGTTTGATTCTAGTTTGCTACTTTATTATGAAGTTTGGTTATAAATATTTTACTTTAATTTGTCTGTGTTTGTGTAGAATACTATAATGAATAGCATGCAGTTAGGTGCATCCAATTCAATGATGTCGTCCACCCTTACGAAACGTGAATCATATAATATCTGGTGGGAATATGCCAGGATTATGGATCCAACCAATGAAGATAGGGTAAAATGTAAATTGTGCAGGAAGGAAATGAGTGGAGGAGTATATAGAATCAAACACCACGTTGGGTGGATCAAAGGAAACGTATCCATGTGCCCAAAGTCTACCAACTTTAGAAGATAGAGAGAAGTGCGCAAATGACTGAATAAAGCAAAAGCAAAGAAGTTAGAGAAGAGAAAGCACGAACATGAAGTGAGGGAAGAGGTGAACATTATTGATGAGAACGCTTGTGAGGAAGAGGCAAGGTGAAGGAGAAATACGCACTTCCTTGGGCCGAATAAATTTGCCTCTACCATAAATCCCAATTCTTCTATAGGCCAAAGCAAGAAGATGCGACAATCAAACATAAGTGAGACACTTTTTAAGGAAAGAACACACAGTGTACATCAACATTTAGTTAGGTGGGTGTATGAGTCCGACATTCCGTTTCATGCAATTGATAATGATAGCTTCAAAGGTTTTGTGAAGCAGTTGGTCAATTTGGCCCGGGTTATCAACCTCCAAGCCAATACCTCTTGAGGGAGCCGTTACTAAAGAAAGAGGTTGAAAGAACAAAAAAATCACTAAAAACAAGAAGATGAGTGGAAAGTGAATAGTTTTTCAATAATAAACGATGCTTGGAGTGATAGGAAGAGAAGGAGCATCATGAACTTGTGTGTCAATTGCAAGGAAGGCACTACTTTTCTTTCTTCTAAGGAAGATTCAGAGGAGGCATGTTGATAAGTTTATTAATGAAATTGGGCCATAATATGTTGTTCAAGTGGTGACCGACAATGCTTCAAACAATATGACTGCCGCAAAGTTGCTAAAGGCAAAGAAGCCAAGCATATTTTGGACTTCTTACGCCACTCACACATTGAAATTTTTGCTTGAAGGAATTGGCAAGCAACTGAGGTTCAAAGGAGTGATTGACAAGGCAAAGCCATTAACCATCTTCATTTATGCACATTATAAGACTTTGGTACTTATGAGGAGGTTTACGAAAAAAAGGGAAATTGTTGGATCAAGAGTCACAAGATTTGCTACATCATTTCTTAGTTTACAAAGTATAAAGGAGAAGAAAGAAAAGTTAAGGCTAATGTTTACTAGTAATGATTGGACAGATTGCAAATGGTCGAAAAATGCAAAAGGGAAAGTTGCAGGTGCTACTGTCTTATGTTTGGCTTTTTGGAATGGAGTGTCTTTGTGCTTGAAGGTGTTTGCTCCTTTAGTAAAAGTGCTTTGCCTTGTAGATGGGGACAAAAAGCTAACAATGGGCTTTTTACATGGAGAGTTAAAACAAGCAAAGGAGGAGATCAAAGAGCCATTCATCAATGTGGAGGCTAACTATCGTCCAATCATAGCGATTATTGATGCAAAATCCGAAGGTCGGCTTGATAATCCATTACATTTGGCAGCTTACTTATTGAATCCATATTACTTCTTCAAAGATACTAACATCCAAAAAGACCCGCTTGTCATAAATGCATTGTTAACTTGAGTTGAGACCTTCTTTCGGGACACTTATGAAATACAAGTTGAAGTTAGCAATGAAGAGATAAGGAAATATTGAAGAAAAGAGGGTAGCTTTGGAAAACCGTTGGCTACATCACGATGCGCCAAGAATGATGACAAATTTGCCAAGAATGATGACAAATTTGATCCGAGTAGAAATATTCTTCACTTTGCACTTATTTATAAATTATTAAATTGTATAGTTGTTAATTCGGGTATAAATATTCTTCACTTTGCACTTATTTATAAATTATTAAATTGTATAGTTTTTAGTTTGATATTAAGTAGTCTTCTTTAATGACTAGTTGGATGGTTGTTTATCTATGGCAATGGAGTACCAAACCTGCAAATGATGGCAACAAAGATCCTTTTGTTGAGTACTAGTTCATCTGGGTGTGAGAGAAATTGGAGTACTTTTGAAGGCGTAAGTGGTTTAAATTAACTTTAAGGAAGCTTACAATATAAACTAGTAGCATACTAATAGTTTTCTTCTATTTTTTTCTCATTTTATGTAGATAAATACCAAACTTTAAAATATAAACTAGTAGCATACTAATAGTTTTCTTCTCTTTTTTTCCTCATTTTATATAGATACATACCAAAAAAGGAATAGACTAGATGCAACAAGGTTGAACAATCTAGTTTATGTTCAATTTAATTCCAAGCTTATCAACAAAAAGAAAAGGGTGAAGGAGAAATACTTAGATGTATTACTAGCAAATGACACTAGTAAAGCGCAACGATGGATTGTTGAAGGTGGTGATGAAGAAGTTTTGGCCGATTGGGGACTTACTTGGGAAGTAGTTGGTGAAGCACGTGGGCCGGATAGTGTCTTAGAGCCTAGAAGAAGTGCTAGAAATGTTGAAGTAAGAGAGCTTCATGAAGAAGATTTCGGGTCAAATGAAGAGTCGGAAGATGAGGGAAATGAGTAGTATGATTTTGAATCTGATGGAGAGAGGGTCTTAGAAGGATATGGAGAAGAAGACCTAGAGACCTAGCCTATAAGTTTAATTTAGTTAATTGCTTTTTATGTTCTTATGTTAGTTATTAACTTATTAATGCGTATCAGCGTATGAAGTTTGAAAGTTTGTTTTTGGATGTTCACTTTAACACTTTAAGTATTATGGGGTTTGAACTTGTTTCTTTTGTTTTGGATGTGCAAGTTAGTAAATTGGATGTTTGGATAATTAATGTCATTTTGAAAAGAAGTGATATGATTTCTTGTGTTATATTAGTATTATACTATTTAAAATAATATTTATAGTAAAAATTTGTTTGTCCAATTGATCGACGATTAATCCCTCAGTCTGCAGTCTCGGCCTTGCCGAACTAGGGCAGACTGCCAATTTTAGAACATTGCATAGAAGTACTTTGTTTGTTTTTTTTATTTGTTTTTTTATTTTTTTATTTTTTTAATACAAGCAATGCATGATATATCTAGGTGGTTATTGGGGAGAGGGTAGGGTAGGGGGATTAAACTATGGCAGCTAGTATGAATTATCACACTCTTAATCAGTCGGACAAAGCCCGGATTTTAGAAGTACTGTGCTTTTATTTAAACGTAGACAGTAAAGAATGTAAATTTTTTCCCCAATTCACCACAGGTCCACTATTAACCCCCAACTTCTTCCAATTTTTTCTTTTTTCATTTTCAACCACACTGAGACCCCGTCAATTTTATTTTTATCTTTCCTTTTGCTGAAAAAATGGAAAAAATATTGATTTTTGCTACAAGGAAAGTTTAAGCAAGCATGCAACTTATATAATGGACATTTTTGTTAAATATTTTCTTCTTTTATAAATGCAGGACAAATAACAAGAAGGCTCCATAATAATTTTATTTTTTCATTTTTAATTACCATTGTAATTTATATTTAGATTTTTTGACAAGGGGGAGGGGGCTGGGATTAAACTCTACTTGGTTATGCCATTACCATCTCTGTCCTCTACTATGCCAAGGCCCAAATCTCCCTGTAATCTTCTTTTTCATACAAACATGCTTTAAATAAGATTTGAATAATATGAATTGCACACACGCATCGCATGCACAATATGCAACTAGTATATATTAAATACATGATATAATATATGATATATATATATATATTTCATTTACGAATTGTTTCTTCAATAACCTAGATCAATCTATCTCTTAATATATATTTTCCCTCTTGTCTTTATTTAATCAATTTTAAGGCGTGTTTGTAAATTTTCGGGTATAACAAGTCCAATCATGGTTTCCTATTATTGTATTAACATAAAAAGTATTCTTCAAGCAGTGATATAGACTAAACAAAAAAATATGGAATAAATTACCAGTGTGATATCTCTTGTTAAAGGCTTTCATCTTTAGCAGCATCCACGATTCATCGTCATTTAAAAGCTGTGGTTGATGAAGGAAGCCTTCTGGATTCACATACAGTGCTACTTCCATATTACGACTTGTAAGTAATAATTTACTTTTTGTGCTTTCCCTTAGAAATGCGTTCTTTAAGCAATCCCAAGCATCCTTTGACCAGATGTCATCAAGAACTATAAGGCATTTTTTCTCTTGCTGGATATCGAAAAGTTTCCTGATCAATTCACCATCCATTGACTTGACAATTTGATCCTTCTCTTCTGGAATGAGTTTAATCAAGATCTGTTGCAAGATATCCATGGGTAGCCATTTTTGAGATATACAAACCCAAGCAAAAGCATCAAAGTGACGTTTGACTTTGGCATGATTGTACACTTTTCTAGCAATGGTGGTCTTTCCTAACCCACCCATCCCACAAATAGAAACAACCGAGTAATATTCATCTCCATCCTTATCATCATTGACCAAATGAGCAACCAATTTCTCTAAATCTCCTTCCAACCCAACAAAATCATCTTCAATTAAGTGGGAGTAGGTCTGCCTTAATTGATTTTGCCTTTCACTGGCAAAATTGGAGCTACCTTGGACTTCTGATAAGGATCGTAAGCCATAAGTTTCTAGACGAGACTTGAGTCCAGAGATTTTAGCTTTAATGTCTTGGATCTCTGACCCAACCTTGTGAAGGACTACACATTCATTCAAGATACAAACATACCTTTTAAGGATATCTTTAATACCTCCATCTCTCTTGGATTCAACATTGAGAAGAAAACTTTCGAGCACATCGCCTGCATCGTATGCAAGCGTTCTCACATCTGCTACCCACTCGCGGATTCTTTCTTCCTCATTTTGCTTCACGTCTGCATCTCTTAAGAATGCTTTCATCCACCTTAGCTCATCACGGATCTCCTGAACCTGGCCACCAACTCCGTGTATGAATTTGGCCTCTTCAATCAAGAAATCACCGAGTCTTTCAAGAACAAAAGAGACAACAGACTCTGCCATTTTCTTAATTATTATTTTTTTATTTTTTCAAGGGTTTGTAGTTGAAGAAAGGATATATGATGAAACTAATTAGAATTAGAGTGCTTAATTAGACTCTACCTAGTAGCTTTATCTTTTTAATGACTTATTGATCTTTACAAATTGATGATAAAAAAAATATTTAAAAAAGACTAACAACCCTTGAGAGAAGACTCTAAAATGCAGTTGGTATGGATATTAAATTATGATATATATAAATATACCTACTAATCCTTATCTGCACCTACCAAAAATATGTCTTATTTGACTATTTTAGAACAATAATTAAGATGCCCACTCCGATTGATTGGTTTAAGTCTTTAATCTTTACAAAATGACTATAAGAAAATGTTTAAAAAAGACCGGCCAGCCATTAATATACTTAATTAAAGAAGACTATGAAGCACTAAGATTGAATTAACTCCATGTCATCCACTTGCTTAGTTTATTTAATTCATTTAACTTCATTGCTGATACCTACTAATCCGGCTTGTTCTTCACACCTACCAAATTTAACACACAATTATGTGATTATTTTAGAACAATCTATACTATTACATAAAGCATGCACCAATTTCAACCGTTTCAAGATTTTCTTATACTTATGATTTTCAATTTTTCTCATGTAGTCTTCTTTTCATATCCATTGTGCTTGCAACGGAATAATTAATTAGTGTTTTTATGTATAACCTACCCCAATTAGATACTCATACCATCCACCCACCCACCTGTGGTGGTGATATTCTCTTTATCTCATGCTCATTTTTGTGAGTATTTGTCCTCCATTATGTTTTGTGGAAAAAATTAATTCACCACCAACCGAAGAAAAAATTTCCATAGAAGAAGCCAAAAAGTAAGAGTTAATCTCACCACATCTCTCTACTTATTTTTTTATTTCCCATAAAAACATATCGTTTTTACTATTATTTTATATCTTGTTGTTTTTACTATTGTTTTATATCTTGTTATCAAACGGAGCTTAAGAACACAAAATAAGAGAAGTAAATCTGGACCACTATATTTTCAATTTCCCTCTTCCGTTTGAAAGCATTGATTGATTAATTAATATAATAATTCGCCTTTTTCCTTATCTTCCATCAAACCTCAAAAGGAAGGAGTAAAGATGTCAATCTGTGATGAAGGTTTAATGAAACCTGTTTGTTCAACGTTTCTGAGAGACAGGAGAGAGGGGGCAAAGTAGAGGAGAGTTTTGTGCTCATTACGACGTAGTAGGGTAGGATAAATTTTGGTAGCTTTTATTTGCATTTCACAAAATACTTGGTAACACTCTATTTTTTTTGTTGCCCGGCCCGATGACACGCAAATAAATGCATGTTACTCAGCTGATGACAAGTGAGTATATGCCTACATACTCGCCCGATGACAAGCGAGTAAAGCATTTTCAATCTTTTACTCGCTTGTCATCGGATAATCTTTTACTCGCTTGTCATCAGGCTAATGAATAAGTGGAGTGTTTTCAAATGTTTTGTGATGTGCAAATAACAACCACTTAAATTTTACCAAACAAAAGAAAGTCTCGCCTGTCTATGAAAAGCCGAAATCTCTAACAGGTAAATGTTAGCTTCGATTCAAAATCATCTTCGAAAAATTATTTTAACATATAATTAAATACTTTTTTAATATTGTAATTAATTATCATTTATTGATACTAGACATTCAGCACGCGTGATTTGTGTTCAGGCTTTTTTTTATTAGTTATTTACGCATACATATAAGTTGTAATATAAAATATTTAATAAAAGAAAAGGCAGCGAAACAGAAATGTGCTTTCTATTTTACTACAGATCTTTCAGATTCGAGTCACATTAACATTTTTCATTTAAAAAAGTTAACGCATGGGCAAAATAGGAAGAACATCTGAAATTCGGTATCATAACCAAATTCAAGCGCTTCCAGTTTTTAGATGCTTAGATATTAGAGCACATATAACTACCTTTAATTGAATCACATTTCTATTGTATAAATATCCAGTCGTAACACATGTCAAAGGTACTATAACCTTTTGAAAAGTATCTTTCAATCTCAACTACACAATCTCTTCAATCCTTTTATATTTGTAGGATTCAAAAACCGCCCCTTGTATATATATATATATATATGTATGTATATAACTATGGAAAATGATAACATGTGCCCTTAGGGCACATGTTAACCATACTATGAACGGAAAGAATAACACTTGGCATGAGAATTTGTGCCTAATTTAATGCATATCATAATTTAGTTCTTTCTATTTATAGGTGCGTAACATATACCCTTATTAGTGATGTGATTCGATGTAGCAATCTCTATGTTAATAAAAACATATACACTTAACCATTACGCCAACAATTTTTATTATTTTAATTTTGCATTTTAGATTACATATGTCTATGCGTAAAAATAAAATGTGCACATTCGTAAAGTGTGCTTGCGCTTCTATTATAAAAGAAAGGAAAGTTTCAATGAGCAAATATTCATAATACGTTTTATAATGCGATTCCATAAATTTTCTAATATTCATAATATGTCTACGTTTTATACTATACGTGCAAAATGACCGTGCGTGCAGGGGATTTGGGCTACCGTAGAGGAGCCAAATCCACCCCAAAGCACATTAGGCACTTGGAGGGGAAGGTTTGTTTTTTGTTGACCAACCTCTCTTATTATCTACTATTGGTATTAAGTGAGTGGCTTTTAGTGATTATTTTTGTTTTCAACTGGAAATGATCAAATTAACCTTCTTTAAATTGAAAATAAATAAATATCACTTTTAATAAATATTGAACCCGTGGCCTTTAACACTGAAAGAGGTACAACTTAATTGACTATTCTTCGAATGTTCTAAAAAAATTGCAACGTGTTCTAGTGTATATATATATATATATATTGCTCTAATTTTTTATTTAAGATGAAAAGAATCTAAATATTTTTAATGGTTTTTTTTTCCACCATAATAATAAAGCCATATCCCTTGCTAACACCCAAATTAACTGACTTATTGATCTTTACAAATTAATAGACGATAAAAAAAAAATTGTTTAAAATAGATTAACAACCCTTTTAAGAAGAGCCTACAACAGTTGTTTCATAGTTTATTAAATTTGGATACCCACTCCAAGCCTCATACATTGGTTTAACCGTTGAGATCTTTACAGATTAAGAAAATGTTTAAAAAATACTGCCCGGCCATTTAATTAAGAAGACTTCGAAGCACTAAAATTCAATTAAGAAAATGTCATCCACTTGTTTATTAAATTACAATTCCTACTAATCCGGCCTAGTAACAATCTATACTATTGTATAAAGTAAGCATCAATTTCAACCGTTTCAAGGCTTTCTGATAATTTTAATATTAAATTTTACTCATATTTTCATATAAATTATGCTTGGAACACAATTCTACCCTTACTACTAAACAATCTAAACACATCCTTAACCACTAAGATCTATTAGGTTTTGTTAATTATTTTTTTCTGCAAATTATACATATATATGCAAATTGCACACGCGTCATATATATATATATATATATATATATATATTTGTACTTACACGGAGTGTAGTAATTAAGGCACTCCAACCCTCATGGATTGGTTTGACAATTTTGAGACATGATAAGCCATGTGAATAGACTCAATCATGTTCCAACCCCGCTTGATGAAAGTTAGGTCATATATATAACAAATGTTTTTTGAATCACTTAGTTTTGGTGCGTATGGATAGCCTTCCTTTGAATCACTTAGTCTCAAGTACATTTCGATCATTCCCTCTCAAGTTTGTCAAAGACCAACTATCCACGTGTACTTTTGCCAAATTACTTGCTTTTGTTGTTGCTTCTTACAAAATTTTCAAACTTTCAGCGGTCCTCGCAACAATTGTACATCAAAAGATGTTTAGTTCCAAAGGCAATTTAAGGTTACAATATTATATATATTAAGATCCGAATAAAGAAGAAAATGTGTGGCACAAAATTATTTTTAAGAGTAAATATCACATTTGGTCACTAAACTATTAAGAAACTTTAAAAATGGTCACCCAACTAAGATTGGTACCATCTGACCCATTAATACAATAGTTTGGTTCCAATTCAGTCACCATGTTAAAACCCTCCGTTAAAACATAATGGGAGTTGGCCATGTGACACTCACATGACCAACTCTAGGGGCATTTTCGTCCATCTACCTTCCAACAAGAGAGAGGTTTCTTCCCTCCATAATTTCCCTCCTAAAAACAGACCTAAAGCTCTGTATATAAACAGAGCCTCGAAAAAAGAAACACCAAGAAGAGAGAAGAAAGAGATGAAAACAGAAGAAGAAAACAAACCTGCCATGACTCTATATTGTTTCTGTGGAAAAGTGGCTGGACACTATACCTCAAGACCTCCACAAAATCCTAGAAGAAGGTTCCTATGATGCCCAGAATAGGTAATGAGTTCAGAAATGCTACATTTGATAAAGTTAGATACAAAGCAAGTACTGAAGCATAATATATTATATGTGTGTTTCTGTGCAGATTGGTTGTGGGTTTTTTATATGGGATGATATGTATTTGTGGGTTACTGAAGGAGGACGATGTAAGAGAGGGAACAAAATGAAAGTGTGGCTGGGGACTATTATTTTTGTTGCAATAATCTGGCTTTTTTTTCAAGTCAACTAAAGAAGAAGGAATTGTAAAAGGCTTGTGCAAGTGTTCAACGTAGTGTTTTGTGCTTGATGAAGATATATAACACATTATGATGAAATGTAATGCTTTTTGTTCAATGACAATGAAATGCTTTTCGTTGAATGAAATGTGCAATTAGACCTTATAATTACATATGGGATATAGTCATATTCCAAATGGAAGGAACAAGGACTGTGTGTTTATATACGTCGTACTTACATCCCTAAAAAATCAGCCATATTTTTAGACGTACCTACTAATCACATCCCCAAAACATCAACCATTCATAACCATTATCTAAAAAAAAGGTAGTAACTGCAACATATCACCAAAAAGCTGGTGCATTTTGACTACATTGTGCTTGTGATCCACCTTCAATTTTTTTAAAGAAAAATTATTATTTTATCCGGATAATTGGTGTTTTATTTCCTTATGTGAAAAGTGTTTTAAGTGACTTAATATACTTCCTCCGTCCAAAATTGCTGGTACCTTTTGGGAAATCCAACTTATTAAGGACCTAACATCATTATTGTACTTTTCGCTTAATTTACGTTGACTTTCCCTTTTTATCCTTTTCTTTATTCAAAACTTTTTCTTGAAAAGTGAAAGTACAAAAGGGAAAAATAGGTATATATTTATCTTTTATGGAAAGTGGACATTTATTTTGGAACATCTAAAAATAGAAAGAGGGACCATCAATTTATGACCGAGGGAGTATCTATTTGCTTCTCCTTTATTTTGAGCCATTGGATGAGTTTGATCTTGGTCTTTAATTGTCTCATAAATATATGCATCTCTTTCTCTTGTCTTTCCCTAGACACAACACATAGCAGCCACATACACACACAAGCCTTCTTTCTTCTCTCTCTCTTTCTCTTTATCTCTCTCTCTCTTGTTTCTCCCTAGATCTTTGAAGAACTAAAGTTCTTTTGTGCTTTTCTTTTGTGTTTTTCTAGAGATCGGAGTAGTAATCGATTCAATACACTTTGAGAGGGTATTTTACTGATTTTTTATAAAAGCTATTTGTGAAATTCTTGTCGAGTTGGATTCAAAATTTTGGGGATTTTCGAAGTTAAAGATCTGTGATTATATTGATTTTTTGGCTGTGTGTATCTCGGTTCTGCTATATATGTTTTGATCTGTTGTGCGTGTACCTATTCCGAATCTGAGTATCTTTCCGAAATATGCTGTGTATCCCATTTTGGATCTGTCGTGACCTATTGTGAGTTTTTTGGATCGATTTTGTACACTCGTGGTGCTGAGATTTTCAGATTGATTTTGTGGTTAATTTCTTCATGAATCAGTTATTATCTTTCTAAAATCAAAATCTCATTGCTATTGTTTTTCTAATTCTGTTGTTGATTAATTTGTATTCAAGACTTCTTGTTAATTTGTTTTTGTGCTATAAAAATTTGTTTGTGCCGAATTTGATTTGATAATAATTAATTATAACTATGAATCTGATTTTGTTATTGAAATCTTTTGGAATAAGTTGGATTATAATATTATTAGTTAAAATCTGATAATATTAATGCTGAATCTGTCTTGTTGAGACTGTTAAATCTGTGCTTTCATTGTTATATTTGTTGCTGTGTATTTGCTTTTAATCTGTTGATTATTGATGAGATCTACAAAGTGTTATTGCTATGTAATTGAATCTGTATTGGATATGAATTAGGATTTGGATAATAGTTATATAAAACCTTATTGATTTTGTTGTTATTATGGTGAATCTGGTTTTGCTATTTGAATCCGTTGAGCTTTATCTGTATTGGTGTTACGACCTATATCCCTGGTTATATGATTGAAGAGACTGGGTGAAGGATGGTTTGTGTTTTGTCTTCGCTGGTAAACTGGAGGTTTGCGTAGGACTGGTTGTAAACACGTGTTTTGTTTTAATTCTTTTTTGTAATCTTTAATTCATATAGTGGAGTTAGGTTGTGAGGCTGGGAGCCTCCGTGGATTTTTCCTATCCCCATTGGCTAGGTTTTTACCACGTAAATACCATGTTCTTGTGTGTTTATTCTTTATTCTGTTCATACGGCTTATCTATTTTAAAACAGTAATAACAGGATTGTAAAAATTAAAGTTAGTATACTTTTTCTTAAAAGTTTATTTCAAAAGTTTATAAAGTCAAACATCTTATTTGAAATATTTTTTATAAAATCAGATTGAGTGGGTTTTACAAAAAAATACAAGGAATCCATCACACACACACATATATATAGTGGTTAAGAAAGAAACATTTTCTTTGCAAACTCGCATATAACGTATACTCGATATTAAATGGAACCCTATGGCACAATTAATGTATTTTCATCTACTAAACCTCGAGCCATAATCTCGTAAATCTTACCACTATCCAAGCGTATAACCGGGTCTGCATTTCGTAGCCTTTCACCCACGCGGCAATAGGGCCTCCCGTTATTTTTCGAGCACAGTTCCGGGTCTTGCACCCAGAAGACTATGTCCCAACTTCCGGTCCCAATCGTAAGAGACCAAACCTGAGACCAATCATGGACTAGTGCCATCGTATAATCCAAACAACATATCAACTGGCTCATTTAAGTAGTCATTGTGCCATATACATAGTTTATATTTACCATAAGAAACATCATTTGTATAACAAACAAGGGAAATTTCATACCAAACCTTTTAATCAATTTAATAACTCACAAACATGGATTTTGTAGAGTAAAACCGCCACTTGAACCCTTAGGAGTAATCGTTAAGCTTTACGGCAAGAATTATTAACAATAAAGTGGGTTCTGAGTGTGTTTTGTGCAAAATCAAAAGAGTAGCCTTAATTTCTTGTCAAAACATGTATTTTAATATATATGTAGGCTATTCGGACCATCAATCTCAACATCAAAGCAAGGTATTAAGATATACTCAAAAAACCCTTTTTGGAAGGCTAGGTTTTTATATAAACAAGTAGTAAAATCATGATCAAATGATAATAAGTTGTAAAATAGGTTTTAGTATTAGATTCCCACCTCTAAGGAGCTTTATTTTCAACTTGGAAGGGTTGAATCGAGCCAATCGTTGCCAAGCCGCAAAATCCCTATATACATGTTTAGAGCTTTCACAATGGAGGGAGAGAGAATGATAGAGATGAAGATGATGATTACGAGCACTTGTTTCGGCGATGAAGGATGAGTAAAAATATCTTCCGAAACCTTCACAAGGAAGCTCTCATCCCTCTCTAACCTCTCTGTGGTGTCTATCTTGAAAATGAGGGAGGAGGAGATTTAAAATGGTGAGAAATGGGTTAAATGGGGTCAAAAACCAACCTCCAGGTGCCATGATCGATCATGAAGTCATCTGCCAGCACTAGCATTTTGGATCTGAAGCATTATTCGTAATTCTATTATAACATTTCACTCAGAACTCCAATTTGGGTGATCTTTATATTCATAGAAATCTAATTCAAAGATCAATAACTTCACAAGAGTAAGTTTTCCCAAATTCTGGATGAATAATTTCCAGAAATTCGTCGAAAATAGCGCTCTGCCACGACATTACCAAACAATCAGATTTTGCTAACCGACTTACTTTGCACGTTGTTTTGACCAACAAGGAGCCTGAATTGGCTTTTGGTCAAAACACAAAAGTTGTAGGATGCATAAAAAGCCTAGACATAAGCACAAACAAGGACTTAATTGAATAAGAAATGAAGAAGTTATGATATCTCAAAGTTAGCTAAAATTTAGTAATCGCGTAAAGTGAAAACACGTGATTAACATCGTGTTTCAATTCGGACCACCCGAACTACAAAATGATTGTTCCCAAAAATTCAATATACCTAATGTGACATGCTAGAAGTTTTGGATCATCTAAGAAGGGTTCGAAACCAAAAGTTCATGCCCTAATGGAGATTAAGCCTTAACTGGGCTTAAGAAGAGAATTAGCTCGAAAATGGATCAGAACACGGGGTGTTACAATATGCAAATGGGTACATGTCATTGTTCGCATCAATACCCAGTGCACTGAATAATTGACCTAAAAAAGGCCTTTAAAAAAACAGCCTTCAACTCCAATGAAGGGCCTACAACCCTTTTTAAACCCCTCATATAAAGGCCCAAGACAATAGTACATCCTTTTGAATTTAAAAACACCTTCACCCTCTTCATCTTTGTTCATGTACTATGATTGTTGAATTAGGCATTACCCTTTTTATTTATATTATTTATGCACAGTAAGACCAAATCTAGTTGTACTGTTCCCTGTGAATGCCTTCAATTAACTCTAGAGCCTTTCTTTTTGTTCTAAAAAACTGTCCATTTGAAATTACAACTTTGTCTTCATTCTTCACTATCTCCCTTAATGACTGCCATGGCATATCTAGATTAGACATAAATAAAGATTGATGTGTTTGTGCCATCCAATCTGGATTCACATTTTTGTTCGTAGCATGCTTACAATGTGTGTGTTTGTGATTGAAGGTCTTCACTTGTAAATTATTAGAAAACATGCTCTCTTTCGAAGCATAAAGCATCCATTTACATGGAGCTTTAAACTTTGCTCTCACCCTACACTTCTCATTTGCAGTGAAATATATATTATTTATGTGGATTATTGAGTACTGCTTCAATGCTCTCTTAAACTAGTCAGCTATGCTAAACAACTGCCCTAACTCAAATTGTGGATTCTTCATGTCTTTCTCTTCTAAAAACTCTGAATATTTCCTTTTCTTCTTATTCATATTTTCAACTTTATTATCCCCTTCTCCATAAGATGATTCCAAGCTTCTTAACTCATTAGAATCCTCTAACTCAGCCTCTTCTATCACTGACTAGTTGCTTCCCATCATCTTCACCATCATGTAAAGCATCTTCTTCACAATCTTCTTCACCTTCATGTGAACCATCATCTTCATCGTCTTTTTCACCATCATCTTCATCATCACTGATACTAATATATGTTTCTATCTCATTTTCTGGGTACTCTATAGATAATGGTTCAGCATCTTCTGGGAATTGGCAATGGGTAACATATATATCATCATCCTATACCTTGGTACCCATTTGGTCATTAAAACTATATCCCTATCAGTTGCTAATTCATTTAATCCTTGATGTAACGAATGTTCAGGTTTTCTGTACCAACAGCCAGTAACTTCCTCTACCCCAAATTCTTTGGCAGTGAGGATTATTTCATGGATAGACAGAGAATCAGGGTCCACATAATCCGCAAGATCAACACTACCACCAGAGTAAACCAACAAATTATTCTACCCGTAGTCAAATTTTCCACTATGGTGTAGTGCTACTGTGAATTTTGCTGAGTCCTTTGCTGAAATGAATACCAAATAAACAAGTAAATCAAACAAAGCCCTACATTTTGTGTATTAAAAAAATAGAGTATAAAAAAACAAAATGCTATTTTAGTAACGAAAACTTGCACACATAAATTGCAACGAAAAAAAAAAACGTTGTACAAATAGATTATCAAAACAGAATAAAACCATTTAAACCCTAACTACATGCAATTATAAAACTTCTAAGACAAAGTAAGGAAAAAAAAACTCACAGTACATATCTTCAATTGAAATGCGAGGATCTTTATAGAGCCTCAGTGCCCAACCCATCGTCGATCGTCTTTGTCAATGGAACCTAGTACTTCACATTGAATGAATGAAAACTCTCTCTCTCTCTTTCTCTCTGTGTGTGTGTTCTACATTGGATTGATGGGAGAGGTTGGAGTACGTAGTGTTTTGTGGAGGGAAGGGAGAAGTGAAGGTAAATGGACGAAAATGCCCCTGGAGTTGGTCATGTGAGTGTCACATGGCCAACTCCCGTTATGTAAAAAATGTAGGGTTTTAACATAGTGGCCAAATTGGAACCAAACTATTGTATTAATGGGCCAGATTGTACCAATCTTAGTTGGGTGACCATTTTTAAAGTTTCTTAATAGTTTAGTGATCAAATGTTATATTTACTCTATTTTTAATATAAGCCTCTATTTGATACAAATATAAAAAATAATTAATTTGTGTTAGAAATTCTCAATTTAGAACCGGTATATATCAAGGTCTAGGGGATTTATTTAAAATTAGAAAAATATTTTTCTCAACCTACCTGCAAAAAAATAAAAAAATATAAGGGCATTTGGCTTTGAGGTTCATAGTTTTTGGTTTATTAAATTTTGGGTTCATAATTTTCATTTGTTGTACTTTGAGGTGTAAAATAAATAAATCCATGAGTCAAAGTGTTACATTCGTTAATCAACATAGTATCTTGCTCAAACTTTCAATAATACCCTTTTTCTCATTCACACTAGTCATTGAACTTGGACCCCTAAAAAACGATTACATTGAAACCCTAAATTGAATTTGAAAAAAACTATTTGTTTTATTTCTGAATGTCATGTATGAACAGCTATTGTTTATTTGAATATACGACATCTGAATGGTAAATGAATGTTATTTGAAAATTTTTGCCCATATTATAAAAATAATTTTCTATATCTATACTGTATATAAAAATACAAATAACTTAAGTGTTTTTTCCATTTTAGGAAGACAAATATGCCATTGATTTTAAACAAAAGATTTTAATATTTACATTAAATAAAGCTGTATAACTCCATGTAGGCAAACTCAAGCCTTCTCCAAAACCAAAAAGCCCCCTCTTTGAGATGATATCAGAGAAAGATAGAGAGAAAGACTGGAATGATAAGATTTCGTAAAAAACACAGGGAACAAGCCCCCACAAAAAGAACTTTTGGCCTAGCTTTTTCTCGCCCAAGAAGTTTTCAAGATACGCTCCCAAAGGTTCTCGGACCGAAAATCACAAACACAGCACGACGATGTCAAATGCGAACTTTCAAAGTAAACGTTCTCAAAGTCGCAAGGATGATGATGCTCAGAATACCTGACAAAGTGAGAGAAAACAAAGTGGGTACAAGAAAAAATTGAAAGAGTAGAAAAGAGGATAAATCCCACAGTGCCAAAGGAAAAGAATATTGAAAAAAAAAAAAAAAAAAAAAAAAAAAAAAAAAAAAAAAAAAAAACTGAAAAGGAAAAAATATGGCAGCGAGAGCCACACCAAGAGTGATAGCTAGGCTAAAAAGCCCAGGGCTACATCTTGGGTGAGGAAGGCTGCTGACCCTGCAAAAAAAAAAAGAGAAAAAAAAAAAAAAGAAGAAAAAAGAGCTGCATAAAAAAGCTTTCAATCAATCAAGGAGGAATAAGGGCATCAAAAAACAGAAAATGATGCAGGCACAAAAGATTCTTCTCTCGCGAAGTCAGGAAACAATAAGCAGAATCGCACCCTAGTGACAAGAAAAAAAATGCCACGGAAGCTGAGCAAGAGGCAAAGTCCAAAATTCATACACGAAGTTTCGAGAACAGAGAGAACGTAACTCGATCATTTCTCAAGGAAAAAGAGGCCAGCCAAAAGTACTTCTTTTCAAAAAAAAAATAAAAAAAAAAAAATATCACACCAGAACTCTCTATGTATGTCTTCTCAGAGACTCTCACCTCCTCAGCATCAACCCTCAGCCATTATCCTAGCAAGTAGGGATTCTCATTTCCGTAGCAGATCATCAACCCACACATCAACCATTATCCATGCTAGTAGGAGTTCTTATATCCTCAGCAGATCATCAACTCTCAGCCTTTATCCTAGCCAGTAGGAATTCTCAACTCCCCAGCAGGCCATCAATCATCATACCATCAATTCTTAGCCAGCATACAATCAATCATCATATCCCCAGCAAACATACACCATGCTAGAATCACTGACAGAACAATCCCACAAAGTCCGTTAAAGCAGGGGCTCACCCTCTACACGGTTCACAAGTCCGTTAAAGCAGGGGCTCACCCTTTACACGGTTCACAAGCATGGTTCACAAGTCCGTTAAAGCAGGGGCTCACCCTCTACACGGTTCACAAGCACAGTTCACAAATCCGTTAAAGCAGGGGTTCACCCTCTACACGGTTCACAAGCACGGTTCACAAGTCCGTTAAAGCAGGGGCTCACCCTTTACACGGTTCACAAGTACAGTTCACACAGTCCGTTAAAGCAGGGGCTCACCCTCTACACGGTTCACAAGCACGGTTCACAAGTCCGTTAAAGCAGGGGCTCACCCTCTACACGGTTCACAAGTCCGTTAAAGCAGGGGCTCACCCTTTACACGGTTCACAAGCATGGTTCACAAGTCCGTTAAAGCAGGGGCTCACCCTCTACACGGTTCACAAGCACAGTTCACAAGTCCGTTAAAGCAGGGCTCACCCTCTACACGGTTCACAAGCACGGTTCACACAGTCCGTTAAAGCAGGGGCTCACCCTCTACACGGTTCACAAGCACGATTCACAAGTCCGTTAAAGCAGGGGCTCACCCTCTACACGGTTCACAAGTCCGTTAAAGCAGGGGCTCACCCTTTACACGGTTCACAAGCATGGTTCACAAGTCCGTTAAAGCAGGGGCTCACCCTCTACACGGTTCACAAGCACAGTTCACAAGTCCGTTAAAGCAGGGGCTCACCCTCTACACGGTTCACAAGCACGGTTCACAAGTCCGTTAAAGCAGGGGCTCACCCTCTACACGGTTCACAAGCACGGTTCACACAGTCCGGTTCTCAAATCCCGTTAAAGCAGGGGCTCACCCTCTACACGGTTCCCAATCCCGTTAAAGCAGGGGCTCACCCTCTACACGGTTCCCAATCCCGTTAAAGCAGGGGCTCACCCTCTACACGGTTCCCAATCCCGTTAAAGCAGGGGCCCACCCTCTACACGGTTCCCAATCCCGTTAAAGTAAGGGGCTCACCCTCTACACGGTTCCCAATCCCGTTAAAGCAGGGGCTCACCCTCTACACGGTTCTCAATCCCGTTAAAGCAGGGGCTCACCCTTTACACGGTTACCAAATCCCGTTAAAGAAGGGGCTCACCCTCTACACGATTCACAATCCTATTAAAGAAGGGGCTCACCCTCTACGCGGCTTGTACACTTCACTAGATCAGGGGGCTCACCCCTCTACATGGTTTACACATCACAGCAAGACACAAGATATGTTCCAAACATCGCCCATCCATCCCAAGGAGGGAGAGAAGTAGCATAGCACAGCATCATTTGCATTGCATTGTTTTCAAAATATCATCTGTGATTCATGCGAGTGCCGCAAAATGATGCGTTCTCATTATCGTCCTGGTTTCTTTGCTTCACAAAGAACCCAGGCCGAGAGGGTCTGTGAACACCTCATTTTGCGACCCCCGCAAGAATGCTAATTTTCAAAGAAATAAACATGCATGCACGCACAAGCATTCCTAGATACACATGTATTTTGTTCATGTGATACAGGTCAAAGAAGAAAGCCGAAAGGACCCCGGATGAGGAGTCACAGAATTATCGAAAATTGTCGGAATCAAAAACCGTCAAAACTCCGGGAAATTTGTGAAAGGAGAGTCACATACTTTGGATCATCCTCAAACTTTGAGAGTTGTTGGAAATTATCAAAAGGAGTAACATACTCGAAAATCAGCTAAATCCGACGGTCGGATCTCCGAAAATTCAGAAAATCGCGAGTTTATTTCGGGTGGTCAAATGGAGGTGTTATCGAAGTTAAAATGGTTTGAAGTTTAGTAAATGGATAGGCCTTATTGTGGGGAAGAGCATATTAAAAATTCAGCTTTGTCGGACATGGGGTCCTCAAGAATCAATTTGTCTACCGTGCAATTCCAGTTGAAATGTCCTTCGTAGAAAATTAAAATAAATAGTAGCCTTCCCGAATTCTGATCGGCCTCAAATTTGGACACGAGCTAGAAAACATTTGGAGGGAAAACATGTCGAAAATTCAGAATTATCCAACGGTTGGAAGTTTAATTGTCGAGATAGTTGTACGCAAGTACGTTTCCTACGCGGAAACAAACTCTTTGTACCAAGCCAAGGAGACCGAGTCCTTCCCGAACTCCGATCGTCTTCAAATTTGTACAGAGTCTAGAAGACTTATATTGGCAATACATATCCAAAATTCAGCCTGATCCAACGGTTAGAACCTGACTTCTCGTGCAAACAAGGGACCTTGTCTACAACAAGTACCTTTCCTACGCGGACACAAACTCTTCGTACCAATCAGAACGAAAGGGAACCTTCCCGAAATCCGATCTACCTGAAATTTTTACACGATCTAGAATATTCCTATTTACAACACATATCCAAAAATCAGGATGATCCAACGGTGGTAAGGCTTCGCGATAATTTCCAAGAGTCCTAGTTGCAATCTCTTTTCTTGCTCTCCAAGTATTTTCTTCAACTATAAATAGACCCCCCCTCCATTCATTATTTTCATCAATAATCAAGGGAATTTCGTGGTACACACCAAGAGATCCTTATTCTCTCCTTCCAAGAAGGCTCAGGTATAATTTTCTCTCTCTCCTTTTATTTATTCGTCAATTTTATAATTTATACTCTTGTTTGCATAATTTTTATTACTTAATAGCTTTTCAAAACCCTTTTTCAAATTATTTTTTCAAAATTAAAGGCGTATAATAAACCCTAATCCAATTCCAAAATAGTATTATTACTTTCTTACTTTTCCAAAAGTTCGGATTAGCGGTATTGTTATACGAAGGAATCGATAATCGCTATATATCCAATCTAACTCATAGATTGCGGTGTGTATGTGATAAATACTCGATCATGAGAGCACTATTGCCATCTATACCGGTTTAATCAATAGACTTTGGTATACGATCGGTCAACTCGCCTCATATAATATCGAATATAAGATTCCACATTGAATCAGTTTCCGAAAAGCCCAATGCTTTACAAAATCACTTGTTTCATTGCATCTATTATTATCAAACTCTCTTTTTCAAATCACACACACACACACACTTATTTTCAAAATCATGGGTGAATTAGGAAACACATCGTTTTCATCCCAACCCCAAAATCCCGATTTTTAAGGCAAGCACGAAAAGCTGTAAAGTAATAGCAATAGCATGCAAGAACTGAATTATAACACACGCATATCCTACTCAAGAGACCGAAAGGGCGAATTGGGTGCCTAATACCTTCCCGATTCGTAACTTAATCCCCGAACCTTCGAATCAACTGGTTTCGCATATATTGTGTATAAGAGGATATTTAGTCCATAAATACGTCTCTTTTACACAAACCTTTTGTTTGTTTAGTAAAACAAACTGGCGACTCTTATTCTTTTCAAAACCTGATTTCCAAATCAACAAACGGAATCGCCTCCCACGAGGACCCCGGGGCGTCGCGAACGCGGGTTCTCACAGAGATGTCAAGATATCTTAAATGCTTCAGCCTTTCTATCGAATCTGCCAACTCTGTTATCATATAATTGTCTAAAACTAGAACACGCAAGCCTTTGAAGCTTGCTAACAACTTGCTATCAAGACCACCTTTTAGGATTAGACTCTGCATTCGCGAACAAATTTTCACTGAATTTTCTGGTATTTCTCGTAAGTAAGAGACCAAGGACAGATGCAGAACATCAGAATCTCCATTCGGCAGACTAGCCTCCAAAGTTGAGCAAAAATTATCTGATTTATTCAGTGCAAGATCATGAACAACATCATGCATCTTGCAACTCGTGATGGAGTTGTGCTCATCCGTCTTTGCATCTTGTAGCAAGGAATTCAAAAACAAAGTATTGAAATACTGGTATCCAATATACTCCATTGATAAATCACTGCTCTTGGGAGGACAAAGCAATCCTAGGGCCATCCAAAGTTGTATTAAATTACTTTTTTCAAGGTCGACGTCTTTGGGGAAAATCGAGCATAATGCAAAATAATGCTTCAGTGATGATGGTAGATGCTCGTAGCTTAGCTCCAGGGTTGGTAGGACTCGACCTGTTTTATCTTCCAAATCCCATAACTGATTGCTTTGAATGGATCGCCACTCACTTTCAAACTTGTTAGAGTACATTAAACCTCCTAAAGCCTTTATTGCTAATGGCAGACCACCACACCGTTTCACAATATCTGTACCTATATCCACCAAATTATTCGTCTCCACTGCTCCACCCTTCGCAAATGCTCTCTACTTAAACGTAGTCCAGCTATCCTCCTCTGAGAGTCTTCTTAACTGATGAGTAAGCGATGCTTGCATGCTCGAAACAACTTGGTTACTGCGCGTGGTTACCATAATTTTGCTTCCATGGGAAGCACTTAATCCTAACAAAGCCGTTCTCAAGCAATCCCATTTGTCTTGTTCCTGATTCCATACGTCATCTAATACAAGTAAATACCTTTTTCCTTTCAATCTTTCCCCAAGCTCATTTTCAATGATTGCTTCAACATTTGACAATTGGGAATTTTTTCCCGTGAGAGATTGTACCATCTCATTTAAAATCCTTATTATGTCAAAGTCTTCAGATACACATACCCATATTGTTTCCTCAAAATGCCTCACCACCTTGTCATGCTTGCAAACCAGCTGAGCAACCGTTGTCTTCCCCAATCCCCCCATTCCTACTATGGCCATGACCGATAAATATTTTTCATTGTCTGAAAAGCACAGCATGTCCACTATATTTGACACATCATCACCCCTTCCCACAACTTCCGAATCATCTACATAAAGGTGAGTCAACCGTATTTCTTTATGCTGGCTGGTGGTATTTGTTACCCCAATAAGCCTAACAAGTCCGATTTTAGTACCTTCATTGTAAATCTTATCCAGCGATTCATTGATACTTCTAATCTTGTGAGCCATATTTAAACGAAATGAAAGTATAGAATTTAAAGAGAACTATTATTCTTATTCCATAATCATAAACAAAGAGAACAACGCACCTTATATAGGAAATAAACACAACTCCTAATCAACCTAGAGTTCCTATCAAGGTGGGATTAACCTACAAATAAAATAACATAAATAACTAAAATAAATAATACTGAATTATCAATACTCCCCCTCAAGTTGGTGCGAAGATATCCGTCATGCCTAACTTGCTCACTTGAAATTCGAACGGTTGCCTTAACAGGCCCTTGGTCAAAATATCTGCAACTTGTTGATTAGACGGAACAAAGGGAGTACATATAATTCCACCTTCTAGTTTCTCTTTGATGAAGTGCCTATCAATCTCAACATGTTTTGTCCTATCATGTAAGACCGGATTGTGGGCAATACTGATGGCAGCCTTGTTATCGCAGTATAGCTTCATCGGGAGACTTATTGGCCTTTTGAGTTCCTCTAAGACCCTTTGTAGCCAAAGAACCTCATATACTCCTTGAGCCATTGATCTAATCTCAGCTTCTGCACTGCTTTGAGCGACAACGCTTTGCTTCTTGCTTCTCCATGTAACCAAGTTGCCCCAAAGAAACGTACAGTAGCCAGACGTAGACCGTCTATCAGTAACCGAGCCAGCCCAATCAGCATCGGTATACACCTCTATCCCTCTTTTATCGTTCTTCCTGAAGAACAGACCTTTCCCTGGGGAGCCTTTGAGGTAACGAAGAATACGGTACACCGCCTCTAGATGCTCTTCACATGGTGAGTGCATGAATTGACTAACCAAGCTCACAGCGAAAGCAATGTCAGTGCGCGTATGAGACAAGTAAATTAGTTTTCCAACTAACCTCTGGTATCTCTCTGTTTCGACTAGAACACCATCTTTAACATCTCCTAGCTTGGTACCCAGTTCTATGGGAGTATCCGATGGCTTACACCCACTCATCTCAGTTTCTGACAACAGATCCAAAATATATTTCCGTTGTGATACAACAATACCACTTTTTGAACGGGCCACCTCCATTCCGAGGAAGTATCGTAGGTCACCAAGATCCTTAATCTCAAATTCTCTAGCAAGATTTCGCTTCAGTCGATTCATTTCTTCAACATCATCCCCTGTCAAAATCATATCATTCACATAAACAATGAGAACAGAAAGTTCGTTTCTTGTGGACGTCTTAGTGAAGAGAGTATGATCAGACTGCCCTTGATTATACCCTTGATCCTTAAGGAACTTCGTTAATCTTTCGAACCATGCTCTAGGGGATTGTTTAAGGCCATACAAAGACCTTTTTAGCTTGCAGATTTTTGTCCCAAATTCCTCAGTAAAACCAGGTGGAGGTTCCATATAGACTTCCTCTTCTAGGTTTCCATTCAAGAAGGCATTCTTCATATCTAACTGATTCAGAGGCCAGTCCAAGTTAGTTGCAACTGATAAGAGAACTCGAACTGTATTTAATTTAACCACGGGAGAAAATGTTTCGGAGTAGTCGACTCCATACGTTTGAGTGAAGCCTTTAGCCACCAGACGAGCCTTGTACCGTTCCAATGACCCATCTGAGTTATACTTCATAGTGAATACCCATTTACAACCAACAATTGTCTTTCCTTCTGGAAGCTTTACTTTCTCCCAAGTAGCATTCTTCTCCAGCGCTCTCATCTCCTCATACACCGCTTATCTCCACTCCGGAACATTTAGAGCATCCTGAACATTATTAGGAATAACCACATTCAACACACGAGAGATAAATGCAGAATAGGAGGGTGAGATATTTTTATATGACACAAAGTTCGAAATGGGATATTTGGGAAATTTCGTACACGCTCTGACTCCTTTTCTCAGAGCAATAGGGAGATCAAGTTGATCAGACTGAGTTGACTCGATATTAGCTTGAGAACTACTTCAGGTATCTCGGAAGAGTCATCTTGAGTATCATGATCTGGATTTTTTCTAGAATAAACAAGACCTTTATACCGTTTTGCACACATCTCTGGTCCATCGGTAATCAAATTTTGGAATGACACTAACCCTCGTTGTTCACCATTACCAACACAAGTATCTTCAATATTTAATTCATTTGTTTTCCCAGATTGTGTGTTAAAATAATCAGGTACTTGTTCATACAAAACATCAACGACTGAATTATCAAAAACGCAACCACCTTCACTCGTGCTCTCCCCCTGAAGATGGGAGTTGTAATAGGATTGCCCCTCGAAGAAGGTAACATCCATAGAAATGTATAATTTCTTGGAAATCGGATCAAAACATTTATACCCTTTTTGATTTGTAGGATAGCCTACAAAAATACATTTGTGTGCCTTTGGATCAAGTTTAGAATTTTTGGGGTCATGATTATGAACAAAGGCAACACTTCCAAATATTTTTAAGGGAATATCCCCTAATAACCGAGTGTTAGGAAATAGATCAGAAAGCAATTTGATAGGGGCTTTAAATTTCAAAGTTCGTGTTGGAAGCCGATTAATAAGGTAAGTAGCAGTCAAAATAGCATCTCCCCAAAGGTATTTTGGAACTTTAGTTTGAAAAATTAAAGCACGAGCAACTTCAAGTAGATGTCTATTTTTCCTTTCGGCAACTCCATTATGTTGAGGAGTATAATTACAAGAACTTTGATAAATTATCCCATTTTTGACGAAAAAATCCCCTAACATCTTATTAAAAAATTCCTTCCCATTATCACTCCGAAAAATTTGAATTTTGGTTTGAAACTGTGTGTGTATCATGGTGTAAAAATTTTGAAACACACTCCCAACTTTGGATTTTTCTTTTAAAAGAAAGACCCAACATACTCTAGTGTGGTCATCAATAAAAGTCACAAACCAACGTTTGCCAGACCAAGTGGGCACTCTAGAGGGACCCCAAACATCACTGTGAATCAAGGTGAAAGGTTGTGATTTCTTATATGGTTGAGACGGAAAAACCGTTCGTTGATGTTTTGCTAATTCACAAGATTCACATCGAAATTTAAGCAAATTTTTATTCATTAATAACTTGGGAAAGAAATGCTTTAAATACTGAAAGTTTGGATGTCCTAACCTATAATGGCATAACAAAATCTGACTATCACTAGAAACATAAATAGAATTAAAACAAGTTTGTCGGTCTTGCCTTCCAGAGGTAGACCCATTATTGAGGAAGTAAAGACCCCCATCCTGTTTAGCAACCCCAATTGTCTTCCCTGAATTTGAATCCTGAAATTCACAATGAGAAGACCGAAAGTTAACTTGACAATTGAGATTAAGAGCTAATTTGCTGACAGATATAAGATTATACAATAGATTAAGGACATGTAAGACATCTTTAAGAGTGAGAGATGGTGAGACGATTATGGTTCCTTTGCCAGCAACCGCAGCAAAAGAACCATCAGCAATTTTAACCTTTTGATTCCCTGCACACGGAGTATATGACGAAAAAAATTCCGAATTATCAGTCATGTGGTCAGTAGCCCCTGAATCTAATATCCAATTGCTATGGGATTTGATGCAGGCAATTGTAGCTGTAAACGTATTACACAGATGCTCTATTTGTTCCTTTGTGAATGGAAATGGTTCTGAGGAAGACTGTTGCTCTGAATCAGCATTGCTAGTTTGAAATGCTCGTGCACCTCCTCTAGTTTTGTTATCACGCTTCTTCCAAGTTGCTAGTTTACCATAAAGCTTCCAACAAATATCCCTAGTATGACCTGACCACTTGCAATGATCACACCACAATCTCTGCTTTCCTCCCTGCTTATCACTGTCAATGACTTTACCAAGAACTACCATTGCAGAGCCTCCACCATCTGTACAGGGTGCACATTTGTCTTTTAACATCACAGACCGTCGAGCCTCTTCTCTTCTTACCTCAGAAAATACCTCTCTGATAGTGGGCAAGGGTATACTGCCTAAAATGCGACCCCGAACTTTGTCTAGGTCCTTGTTTAGTCCAGCCAAGAAGACCAACACACGAAATCGCTGAACCTTCTTCTTGTGACGGGCACTAGCATTCACATAACCTAATTTTCTTTTACCGTAAATAAACAACCTTATTGATTGTGCCCATGCGAGATAGTTTCTTCCGTTCAACTTGTGACGGATATTCGCTACCGGATTCTCACCCACCATAGCAAGTTTATAGTTCATATTGCCAGAGGATCAACAACTAAACAAACTCAGGACTAAATAAAACCAAATCTGAACAAGAACACCGCAAGCAATCAAACTAGCCCGTTACACTAAATCTGGTGCAACTAACACTAAAACACTAGCCAAACCAACCAATCAGTGGAACAGTACCAAAACACTACCAATTGAACAGTATTTATACCAATTGAATAGTACCAAACCAGAACAGTACCACAAAATTATGACGAAACAATACCACAGGACCAAAACAGTACCAGAATATGCAGCGGAACAGTGGGACGATTGAACCTGGAAAATTTGGCAGCCATCGGAGCATTCACGCGCCTCCACGCGCGGCGGAGACTGACGGCGCGTGAGATCCACGCGCAGAAGGACGGTGGCGCGTGAGTCGTCGGTTTCCGGCGTGGCTTTCGGGGTTCTGCTCGTCTGGTAATTCCGACCACTCCTGCGTGATTGATTATGGGAAGTCTCACCTATTACGCACGGCAGTGATCAAAAACAGTGGCGACGGCTAGGGTTTTAGGCATGGGTAGGGTTTTAATCGGACCTAGGGTTTTAGTTGTACCTAGGCGGCATATGGAGTTCCTAACCTACCTCTGATACCATATAGAATTTAAAGAGAACTATTATTCTTATTCCATAATCATAAACAAAGAGAACAACGCACCTTATATAGGAAATAAACACAACTCCTAATGAACCTAGAGTTCCTATCAAGGTGGGATTCTACCCACAAATAAAATAACATAAATAACTAAAATAAATAATACTGAATTATCAATAGAAAGTCGTTTTTTTGAGTGAGAAAATAGAGCTCGTACCTTGTTCCTCTTCGGGTTCTCTACCTTACGTCGAAGAGTTTCATATGTGAACTCATCCAACACCGCATCAGCATCATAGGCTACAGCGTTCAAATTCTTCAGCCAAATTCCCACAGATCCCAATTGGGTCTTTTTACTGGCAGCAGCATCAGATAGTAGAGCTTGAACCATCTCCAAACGTTTCTCAAACCTTTTGAGCTCGTCCTTAAAACCCCAAGCGAGGCTCACTTCGTCAGTTGCGAGCGAAAGTACCTTGCTTAGCATTTCTTTCCCAATAATACTCGTGAGAAGTTCAGCCATCGTCTTCAATTTGCTTATTGGAAGTCGTACAAGAAAAGAATTGGTTAAATCTGTAAAATAAGAATAAGGAGCACTCTTGCAGTTGTTTGAGCTATAGAAATAGTCAATGACTATCTATGAAATAAAATACAGAACAAGTTGAGGTGCTTGCTGCTGTTATTAAACATTTTAAAATACAGTTGTTGGCTTGTTGCTTTCCTTTATCACTATTCTGATTATTTGCACTAGTCATTTATGAATCGTCAACCCATTCTAACTTTATAACACAATTTTCTTTCAAATTTATTTCTTTAGTTTTAAGAAAGTGGGTTCACTTGTTAAAATACAGTTTTCTTTTGGTAGTAACCTTTTCCCTTTAGTTTTAAGAGAGTAAATTGTCTCTGAATACCTTCAATCTGAATGTTAAACACTCCCTCGGTCTCAAATTAAGTGTCTCACTATAACTTTACTACTTTCTAAGAAAAAACTATTGTCAACTTAATCAATGGCAATAAATACAACTTATTTACTATATATAGTGGAATTTGGCACGTAGATTTGAGACGACAATGACATTAAGATAATGTTTACTAAGAAAAACAAATAAATAAATCAACAGTCAAGTCAATGGGAATAACAAAATCTACTGTAATAATCCATATCCAAACAAGGTATAACAAGTGAGGAGCTACATCCATGAATATCCTATACTGTACCTACTCCAGCATTTTCAATTCATTTCAACAGTTGACAATCCACTGTACAGCACATAAACACCAGCATAAAAACAAATGTAACCTGTGGAGTCAGTCAATGATAAATACAATGTAGATATATAATGTTTGTGTTAATGTGCAGGTTACAAAATTGTTAAAATACCACTTATTATCTAAATCTGTTTTGCCATGATGAGAACTATACCTTACCTTTTGCCTAAAAAACTCCTCCAAAATGCTTTCCCGGGAAAGACCCAGCAGCTTCAAATAACATAAGATGAATGCATTCCCCCAAGTTATCGCTTTATCTAAAATGAGAAGGCTCTATGAGAGAAGCTAGAAAACATAAAAAATGTAAATGAAAGTGTTTCAAAGTTTGCAAGATAAATACTAAACAAAAATTCACCAATAACCTGAAAAACACCTTCTCAGGAATTTCTACAAACACTTGGCGTGCAGAAATTCACGAAGTCGACGATCAATAAAATAGGCAATTCAATTTAAACAAACAGTGCAATAACAAGTAATCAATCAGTGAAACAACCATAAAAACAGCCAAAATTGTATAGTAATCCTCGGGCAAGGCATCAAAGAAAATATTTAACCTTCAAGGACCTGATCTTATTCCAGTCTGGGGAATAGATCGATTTTGTATTCTTACTTAACTGTATGGAATTATGATCTTCTTCGTGTTCATGTTCTTCTTGTCAACAATGATAATTCAATAGCACTGTAAAGTTTTTTCAATTAACTTTTAAGAGTTGAGCATTAAGGCTCCGTTTGATTGTAAAGTGGAAACCGAAAATAAATTGAGTTAGTTTCGAAGAAAAGATGGAAAATAAGTTGAGTGATAGAGGTGATATCTTGATTGATTTTTAAGTTTTTCCATGAAGAAATTTTCTTTGCTTGGTGGTCAGTAAAAATTTTCCACCAAAAATATTAAAGGATGGAGGATATATACTCACAAAATGAGTAGCATCTCTCACCTTATTTTATATCTTTTCACACAAAGTAACTAAATTTATTTTCTTTTTCCATCTTTGCAATCAAACGGGGCCTAAGAGCATGTTTGATAGCAATATGGAAAAGAAAAATAAAAACATTTGATTTTTGTGAGAAGTTGGAAAATAAGTAGAGGCATGTGATGAGATGTTTTCTTATTTTGTAACGTTTTCCATGAAGAAATTTTTTTTGATGGTTGAGGTAAAAAAAAAATTCACAAAAAATTAAGAAAGATGGATGACATCTATTCATAAAATGAGATATGAAATGAACAGGATGCCTCAACTTATTTTCCAACTTCTTATTAAATCAAGTACTTTTATTTTTCTTTTCTATGTTGTTATCAAACGGAGCTTAAAAGTCGAAAAATATTATGCATATTTTAAATTGAATTCACCCCCTTTAAAATATTTTTTAAATAGTTAATATTACTTTTGACACGAATTACAACCTACTATATATAAATATATTCTCAATTCAAACTGCATATAACTTTGGTGTGTATCATGTAACCAATTAGTTTACGGGTGTTGAAGAAAATTTGGTTTCACTATGTATAATTCGCGCTATTAAGTTAATCCGCATTACCGATTAAGTTAATCCACGAACGTGGACATACTAACAAAAAATATTATAAATTTAATTTTATAAATATTATTTTAAATAATATTTTAATATTAAAATATCCACTAAATTAATTATTACAATTGCTTTATAAATTTAAAGGTTAAATCTTAATTAAAGCCCCGGCTTCTTCCTCTAGACTAGACGGCAACCATTTCTCTCTCTCTCAAAACCAATGATGCAGAAATTACTTAATTACTTCTGCCAATGATGCAGTAATGAAAAACAATTTCAAATAACCGAGTTCACTGCTAGAATTGTTGAGCTAGAAAATAGGCTTATTCATTGTTCAATAGAATTAAAATTCCAATCCAAAATCCAACGCATATTCGATGTTCGGATGGAGAAACCAAAGAACCTTACAATGAAAAGATAAGATGGTGGCTAGTCTCAAAGATTTTGGTCGTGGTTAAAGAAATTTTGGCAGTCATGTCATGTTTAATTTGTTCTGTTAGTGTTAATACCTGACTAGGTTTTGAATAGAAAATACTGAAACGAGTTAGATCGACTCAGTCGATTCAAATAGGTGATCGTCCCGTGCCGATTCAGATACGATTTAGTGGTTGCTTTGTTTTTGGCTCATTGGGTACTCGTTTCTTTCATTTTTCCTCGTTTTCTAGCTATTTTCCTTGATGGGTATAATTCTATTGCTCTGATTTGGTTCTGTTTTTGACTCACTTTGTATTCTGTTTTTTCTGCCATTTTAAAGGGAGCTGGTGGACCTGAGGAAGAAGATAATAACTGTCCTCCATGGTTGAAGCCTCTATTGAGAGAAAACTTCTTTGTTCAGTGCAAATTACACGCTGATTCTAACAAGATTGAATGTAATATGTACTGTTTGGATTGTATGAATGGGGCTCTCTGTTCTGTTTGTCTCAATTATCACAAAGATCATCGCGCAATTCAGGTTTGTTTATTAAAATCTTTTTAATTTTTGGGTAAAATTTGTTTCGTCTGTTTACTTCCTCTTTTAGCACCTCTTTTATTCTCTCTTAACTTTCTCTCATTCAATTTTTTTCATCCTTTTTAAGCAATTGGGTCTCTTTTGGGCTCTGTTTTATTTTCTTGCTATTCAATTTTTTCATCCTGTTTCAGCATTTTTCAACCACTAGATCTCTTAACTGTTCCAAATTTCCAATACTAAATTTAATTAACCTCCTCTTTCTTTCTTGCAATGCAACCACAAAACTCACATGTTTTCAACCTTCTTTCAAATTTGATAACTTTTTTTTTCAGCATTTCTTAAGGAAATATGTCTCTGGACTTTTCCTTTTACTCCTTTGACTTTATATTTTCTTTAGGGTTTGCTCTAATTTGCACTCTTCATTTATGTATTAGATAGAAATTGATCACTTATAATGGGTTTCCTCTATAATTTCTATTATTCTATATCTATGAGATTAAAATCTGATTTTGGTGGTTCTTGAAGCTCCGATTCTCTTTAGTATCAAGCTTAGATTGATCTTGATCTGTTTGTACAAAAAATGAAGTTTGATTTTATAATGGGTTTGATTTGATCTATGTAGTATTGTAGTGAGATTAGAGTAATTATTGACTGATATATTCTTGTGGGTTTGATTGATTAAATTAACAGATAAAAAGGTGGGTTAATGAGATACAAAAGTTTTTGGACATCACAACAATCTAACTGTTTTAATCTTATAAAAAATTATCAATTTGTCTTCTTTTCTTTTAAAAAAATAAAATGGATTTCTTGTCTATTTTCTTTGTTCTTCTCTCTCTCCACTCTCCCCCATCAATCATGTCCGTCTTCTCTCTCTTTCATTACTCTGAACATAAACAATACAAAAGAGTTTAAACATAAACAATATTTCAAACTAAAACACAGATGTTAATATCAAGGTTTATAATTTTTCTTACATCTCTTTATTTTTTTTAAATAATCTTATTTCTTCTATTTTATTTTTTTGTCATATTGCAAATTCTTGTGGACAATTTAATTTGTTGTGTTACATTTTTTTAATCTTCAAAAAAAGTAATAAATTTTTTTATATAATTATTTACACTATTATGTAAAAGAGGGCGTTATTTTGAGTTTTCGTACATCGCCTTCTAAATCATAAGACCGGCCCAATTCACTTTTCTAAAGGGTGATTTTATTTGGGTGTTCTTAAATGCACCCATATAATCCGTCTTCTCACCCCACTAAAAGTCAAAATTACGTTAAT
The DNA here is from genome assembly GCA_021464415.1 of Lonicera japonica. Taxonomy (NCBI): domain Eukaryota; kingdom Viridiplantae; phylum Streptophyta; class Magnoliopsida; order Dipsacales; family Caprifoliaceae; genus Lonicera; species Lonicera japonica. The sequence continues at coordinate 36,611,105 of CM038463.1, forward strand.
CTTAACCTAAAAAATAGCGTAAAACCCTTTCTTCTCACCCCGCTTTCTATACTTTGAAAAAATCGACACTAATTTATCTTATCACCCATTTAAAGTTTTAAAAATTAAAAATTAATAAAAAATTACATTATTTCCAACAAACAAACATCTATTATTTTCACGTAATTACATACATATCATAAATATATGCTTATAATAAGTATTCTCATAATTTTATATAGATTACTAGACTTTTATTTTTATTTTTATTTGCACCGGCACAATAACATTTTCAATGATGTTTTTCTTAATTTATTCAATCCCTTTATTTAAGCATGCATGCAAGCAAGCAAAATTCAATAAAACTCATGTTAAGTTATCTAATGTTAAAGTTAAAAAAAATCTAGTGTTAACGCGTGTCTAATATGTCATAAATATATATATATATATATATATAAATATGTATTGTATGTTGTGTTTTTATTGTTTCAATATTTATTTTCTTAAAATTAATCGTAAAAAAATATTGAAAAAGGAAATAGTTTGGTGAGAAAATCTCAATCATTTTAATATTTTGTAAAGAAATCGTTTTCTTGAATCTCCGAAAAATTAAATATCATAGAATCGAAAGTAACAAAATATGTTAATAAATGATTTATTTTTATGAAAACTATTTTATTTTTCCAATTAATTTTTTCCATTTTCACAAAAGATAACATATATTTTCAAACAACAAATTGATCTTTTAATAATTTGAAGTAGTGAATTAAGTATTATATTTACTTATTTGATAAAGATAAAAATAAATTTTTTAAATAAATTTGAAATATGAATAATAAACATTTAAGAAAAGATTATATAAAATATCATATAATTACTAAAACTTATTTATGACAATTAATATTTTGTATCTTGGATGTACTATTTAGATGAAATTTTTAATAAAATTTATTAAGAACAATGTAAATTTTATTATTATGTTTTATCTTAATGAAAAATTTAATATTATTTAATATTTTTACTTTTAGCGATGAAATTTTATCGTCCCTATATTATTTTAGTAAACTCACCCCACTCTGGGGTAAAGTGCAAGATTTTTTAAAGATTTAATGGGGTGAGAAGAAAGTATTCTCACACTGGGGTGAGAAGACTGATTTTGTGGGTGCATTTAAGAACACCCTTTTATTTCTATCCACAATATCTTTCAGTTAATCCGCGTTATTAAGTTAATCTGCGTTGCCTACTAAATTAATCCACGAATGTAGATAGACTGACTAAAAATATTATTGATTTAATTTTATAAATATTATTTTATTAATGATTTAATATTGAAAAATCCACTAGATTAATAAGTACATCCACTTTAATTAAATAAATAAAAATAAGGGCAATTAGTTTTAAGGACGAATATTCATTTCTCTATCTATTTAAGGACACAACTTTTATACCAATATTTTAAGGTTCAAAGTTTTGTTTAAAATACAAACTTTTATGGATAAATAATTAAAATTAAATTAATATAGCTACAAAACTAATTTATATTATTGTTATTCCTATAATGTCACTATCATCTAATTGATTATTAAACTAATCTAAACTTTTAAAATCTTGTTAGAAACTAATATCTATAAAATTAAATTCAAAATTTCAATTTAAACAATCAAATAACTTCTAACAAATTAACCAATTACTAAATTATAGAAAATCAAATAATTCAAAATTTAAATTTCGACAATAAAAAAAAAAATTTAAACAGCCTAATCAATTTGATTAGTAATTAACAAGGGTAATTTTATTTCTATCAGCGAAATTTGTCAATCTATTCATCTTTTTGAGTTTTACTGAGATAATTTGTATTGCCTACTAAGTTTAACCACGTTGTTGGATAAACTTATAAAAATCAATATTGGTATAATTTTTATAAAATAATGATTCTTTTTAATTCAATTGTAAATTATCCGCTAAATTTTTACTTTTATCCACCGTCATATAATATATCAAAAAGTAAACATAAATTGTATAATAAAATGATATTTCTAATATATATAATTTATTGTTAATTATTTCCACTTTCCAGACTCAAGATTAGACTATAAGATTAGACTATAGTCTATGATTCACATTTGTTTTCAGAATTAAGATTATACAATAATTCACATTAGTCTTGGAATAGTAATTAAACAGTAAGTATAGTTTGAAACATTTGTAATGCGTCTAATTTAGTTCCTACCTAGAAGTAAATTAAAATTATAACTTTAATTACAGATTTATCATGGCAAACAAGAATACAAACATATATTATATTTGAATATTCTTTCTTTGACTTGAAAGGATTGAGATTGAAGGAAACGATATCTGTTGCCTCCAGCCAATAATTCTTAATTAGTTTCTTAAGTTCTAATTTTGCTTTATTTTTATTTATTTAGAGCCCTCATTGTATAGAAAAAAGAAAAAGAAAATAGTAAACTCATTTGTTGAAAAAAATTATTTGTTAGTATTATGATGTAATAATATAAATTAATTCTGCCAAGTTTGATAGTATTGTATATTTTTGATGAATAATGAATTTATAGTCCTTGTATCAATATACCTTTTAATAAATTAAGAAAATATATTATTAAGGAAGTATATTCTAATTAGGAAACTAATAAAAGTAAGGAAGTTTATTCTAATTAGGAAACTAATTTTAAAAGTAAATACATTTAAAAGAATTATTAATTGGTGGATATACTTCTCAATTTTTATAAGAAAGTTTTGAGAAGTTTATTTCAATATTAACATAAATCAAGGGTGGATTAACTACAAAAATTCGCGGATAGAAATAAAATTACCCTTTCTAAAAGACCCCATTAGCGCGCACACACACACATATATATATATATATTTCTGTTTCTAATGCTTTGGATATCGCCAGCTGCTATATGCCCAGTTGTATGTGAATGAGGTGCTGCCATGAATATGCTAAGCTATTGTGTATATTGTAACTCGTTTCAAAAGCACGACTCCTCCATCTTAAAAAGGCATCCTCTAATTTAAACCGTACAAGTTTTTATCTTTTTTATATTTTGAAAATTCAAAAATCATTGTCTAGCATTATGGGGTAGTTAAGGAAAAGGACAGGAAATATAAAGAAAGAAGAAAGAGAGGGAAAATAAATTCAATTATTTAGTTGGGGAATTAAAAAAAAAACCGAAAAATGGTGTTGATGGCAACTTTATTTTTTAGGCAAGTTGAAGAGAATAAATTAAAGATACTTTAAACAAAGTGAATTCTTTTTTCCTCGGAGTTGATATCTCTTTTCTGATGCTGGAATTCCCACCTCTGAAATTTTGATTCTCAGCTTTGAACAAACCAGGGGACAACTTTTCGCTACTAAAAAATTGACAACTCCTAAGCCTCACAACAAGCGGCCAATGAAGGTATGAACAAACCGGTGAAGGCAAACGAATAATAAACCAATCTGGGACTCTTATAGCTGGAGTTCTTGGTCTAATTTCTACGAAGTGGATTCGGTCTTCGAAAGAGGACTAGAATTTTACAAGCGTATGAAGGACAAGCATATTGTTTGGGAGCTCGCCTCCACCACTATTGATCAAAACACAACTCTGGTCACTGGAGGGGAGTACGAAGTATTCTTGAGTTTTTGTGGCAAAGACACCCGCAAAGCCTTCACTGATTTCCTCTACATTTATCTTGTAGGCGCAGGCATTCGCACCTTTAGGGATAACAATGAGCTATGCGTTGGAGAAGGGATCCGCCTTGAACTCCTCAAAGCAATCAAAGAATCAAAAATCTCAATCCCAATCTTTTCCAAAAGCTATGCTGCCAGTAAGTATTGCCTTCTTGAGCTCACCAAGATGGTTGAGTGCCACAGGAGTGAGGGGCAGAAGATTTTTCCTATTTTCTACAACATAAAGCTGTCAGAAGTAAGGCATCAAACAGGGAGTTATGAGGGGGCCTTTAGCCAACATGAGAAGAACTTTGAAGGAAATGTTGTCCAAGGATGGAAAGATGCTCTGAGAAAAGTTGGAGAACTCAGGGGGCTGGAATTGGAAGAAACTAATGGGTAATTCACTGTTGCTGATTAACCATTTTGTTTTAGAGCATGATACTCTTTTTTGTTCATTATATAATTTATCTAATTATAGCTTCATTTTCAGTGTCAGAACATGGCATCCGACATTAATGGTAGGTGGAAATACACATACACAAAAAGAATGTTCTTCATGGGGCACTATCCATGGAACATCAAAGCAATATACTCCTCCAATCTCAAATTACGAGTCGTTCCATTTTTTACATTTGAACTTTTTAAAAAAATACTAATTTCAACCAAATCAATGATAAGAATAAAATTTATATGCAATGGTGAGATATGTCACATAGATTATGTCCCGAAAAGGAAACGACACCCTTAGTTTGAGACTAATTAAATTCGGGAAACTGGAACTCTTTAGTTTTGCCATCAAGATTTAGCTGTCTATGAGAGTTTGATACTTTGATCTATGTGCGCGATTGTTGATGTTAATTTTTTTTCCTTTTTATCCATGTCCTTTTTTTTTTCTGTCACCGTGGAAGATAAAAGAGGTCTGAAACCTGATTAGAAGGGTTGTTTATCAAAAGAATTCGTTTGTAAAGCCATACAAATGTTCTTATCTTTTGTTTAAGATCCCGTTAAAACATTTAGATGTTAGAACGAGTGTGACAAGGCCTTTTCCCAGTTAAAAGAATACCTTAGCTCCTCTGTTTAAAATAAAGAACAGAATACGGAGACTTGGTTTATGTTTATTTGGTAGGTACGCCTCAAAGAAGGAGGTGCTGAATTGCTAGTATGATATGTTACAAAAACTAGGAATTCAATGAAGTGGTTTGTCAAGCTGGAACGAGTTAGCATCACACAAATGAAGCTAATTTCGAAAAATTTGTAGATTATTGCATAATTCTGTAGATCATATGTATGTGATATTATTCTATGTTTTGTAGGCACTGCGGAAATAATGCCAAAATATCTAACAAATTAAATTTCAACTAACTACTTTTGTTCTTTTGCTAATTTCTTTGCTCAATCTTTAACCTGATTTCATGAAATGTGAATTGTAAAAGTATCATAATTCTTGTTCCTCAATTTTTACTTTCCTACGTTGTATTTTTGGCAGGCATGAAGGAGAACTGGTAAAGATGGTTGTTGAAAAGGTTTTGTTAGAGTTGAAGAAGAATTACAAGCATGTACCGGATAATGTGGTTGGAATGGATCATCACATACAAGAACTAATGGGATTACTAAATTTCAACTTTGATGGTGTACGAATTGTTGGAATCCATGGCATGGGAGGGATTGGAAAGACAACTATCGCCAAGGCTGTGTTCAACAAACTTTGTGATTACTTCCAATGTTGTTGCTTCATTGAAGATGTTCGAGAAAAGGCAAAACACCACAACGGTCTTGTTAATTTGCAAGTTCAACTTGATGAGCCTGAGGATAGCACAAGAGCTGGATCATGGAGTGAAGACTATGCGGATCCCATCCGGGTTCCAAGTGGTCCAATCACCCGAGCTAGAGCCAAGAAGATCAAGGAAGCACTCATGATCGTGGTCCAAGAATTGATGAATAAAGCTGGAGCTTGGAGAAGTATTCATGGAGATGGAGAACAAGAATGGAGAATAATGCTTAGCCAAGAAGACGTAGAATAATTACGGCATTTTTATTATTGTTTTTATTTATTTGCAGCCCAAGGATTATGTATAATTAGTATTTAGAGTGACGGGCCTGATAAGAGTGTTTTTGGGCTTATTTAGAGTGTTCCATTATTTTTGTTGCCTTAGAATTGGGCTTATTTTGTTATTTTCGTTTTTAGGGTTGTTTAGGGTTTCATTAGGGTTTTCTCTTCTCCTCCTATTTAAAGGAGGCAACTCTATTGTTTGGAGGCAGCTTTGTTTTAATACGAAATTGGAGAGTTTTTCACCTCTTGTGTTTTAAGAACACATCGAGCAGCCAGAATTTAATTCTTGTTGTTCTTCGACTTATCAATCAATTAACCCATCAATTGATTGTTTGTCTTCGACTATACCAAGGTTCAATCTCATTTTAGGGATTGGGTCGAGGTTCCACCTCCATCATTTTCGCGTGATTCCAAGGTTCTTACGTATTCAACGTCAAGGGTCGCGGATTCGTCATATTGGATAGAAATACGGTCGTGAATCACATCACAACTTGTCTCTAAATTCCGAAAATGGGAATTTGGGAAATTTAATGATGTTAACGAAGGAACTGATAGAATCAAAGATGCAGTTCACAGTAAAAAAGTTCTCATTGTTCTTGATGATGTGGATGAGAAATTTCAATTTGATCATCTCGCTGGAAAGCTTGACTGGTTTGGTGCAGGAAGTAGGGTCATAGTTACAACAAGAAACAAACAGGTTCTAGATTCACTTAAAGTCACTTTTGAAAGAGAAAGTCTACATGATGCTTATAGGAGTTATGAACCAAGTTTGATGGACCCCAGACATGCTCTTGTACTGTTTAGCAGGTGTGCATTTATGAGAGACTTTCCACCAGAAGGCTATGATATCCTCTCTAAACAAGTTGTTTGCGCTGCTGCAGGGCTTCCTTTGGTTCTTGTTACTATGGGGTCACTCTTATGTGGTAAAAAAGACAAAGTTTTGTGGGGAGAAATATTGAGGAAGCTAAAAAAAGTACCTGAAGAAAAGGTCTTGGAAAAGTTAAGACCATGTTTCGAAGCATTAGATTATGGGCAAAAGCAAGTATTCCTTGATATTTCATGTTTCTTCGCTGGAACGAATAAAGAACATCCTTATTACATGTGGGATGATTGTGAGTTCTATCCAGCAGAAGCAATCAATGTCCTTGTTCTCAGGTCTCTACTAAAAGTTGATGATGATAACAGGCTAAGGATGCATGATCAGCTAAGAGATCTTGGTAGACAAATTGTTCGTGAAGAAAATCTTTTTGATCTAGGGGAGCGAAGTAGGTTATGCTGTCATGAGGAAGCCCTGGATGTATTTGAGAGACACATGGTAAGATTGACTACATCATCATCAATTTTAACCTCTTAAAAAAGCAATTCTTAATTTGTTTCCTCATCATACAAGTTTGTAATAAAATGATTTATGGACAGTCTATTTTGTTAGTTTATGGTTTTGCAAACAATTACATACATACTATTGGTTCATCACAAATCTTTACTTTTGGAGTCCATATATAGATATTCTTTATTTTTTTGTAAACTTTTATATATATTGGCAGGGAACAAGAAAGGTTGCAGCTCTCCACTTCGAGTTTACTAAACCAAAATGGGGGTCTCGTCCCAACTGTTTTGTAGGAGAAGATTTTGAACAAGTTCAAAATCTGAGGTTTCTCAGCGTGATTAATGCAGATCTTGATGGAGATTTCAAACATGTTCTTTCTAATTTAAGATATCTTCGATGGCAAAGATGTTCAGGGAAGTTTAGGCCTACTAATTTTAATCTGAATAATCTTGTTACTCTTGATTTGTCAGGGAGTGAAATCACAAATGATTGGGTTGGTTGGCGTGAAATCAAGGTATCCATCTGTAAGATCTCCTTTAATTCTGCCCTATTCTCTTTTGTAGCAATTCTTCTATTTTGCTTCTTGGTTGAGCATCAATTTGTTGCGAAGAACTAAAACTAAGTCTATACAATACTTAAATTTATTCATTCACTCATTCATATAAGATCTTCTATGACGGATTACATCATATGATAAATAAAACCCCAAGTCCCCAACACCATCAAAATCCTAATAATAAAACTTGAGTGACTTGACTGTAATAACAAAAATAATCCCAGATTTCGTAAATTACATATTTATATTCTAAATACAAATGCATCAATTACTAGATATAATTTCCACATAACTAAAATATTATTCTCTTCTCACGCTCCTCATCAATATCTTTGTTTTTTTTTCTTGGTTCTTATAATTCCCACATCAAATTTTCCGTGGAAAATGAATTGTTTTCTTGTTGCTTTATACAGGCAAACAAATTGAAAGCTCTGAATATCTCGTTTTGCAGAGATTTAGCAAGAGTTCCTAGCCTTTCTGGGTTTGCATCTTTAGAGAGATTGATGCTTGCTCATTGTGTATCTTTGGGTAGAATTGATGCATCAATTGGGAATCTAATAAATTTGAGAGTTCTAGATCTCTCATCATGTCAAAACTTGAGAAGCCTTGATTGTTCCCCATTTCTGACTTTAGAGAGTTTAGATATACGATTTTGCTGAAGGCTACACAGGATTGATGGGCTTGAACAGTTAGAATTCTTGAATTACTTGAATGCAGCAGCTTGTGTATCCATTGAAAGATTACCGAATCTGTCAAAGTTAAAAAGGTTGAAAAAGTTACAGATCAAGAAGTGCGAGAAGCTAATTGAGTTTCAAGGCCTCGATATGTTGCAATCCTTGGAACATCTGAATATGAGTGACTGCAAATCTAGAGGAAGATCCGCTAGCCTGTCAAATATGATAAAAGAACTCGATCTTTCCAACTTAAAAAAATTGAAGAAATTAAAGATTGCGTGGTTAGAGAGTTTAACTGAGATTAAAGGGCTCGAGGGAATGAAATACTTAGAGCTATTGGACGTCGAAGGATGCAAGTCACTTGAAAAATTACCTGCTCTCTCAAACAAAAAGAAATTAAAAATAGTAATGCTATTCTCTTCTGTGAAACTTGATGAGATGCCGTGCCTTGAGGACCGGAAGACCTTAAAATTATTGGACATTTTCAGATGCCATTGGCTTGACAACTTTTCAACTCTGGCAGAATATTTAAGAGTTCTTATTCAGGCTCTTATTGGTATATCTTTTGTAGTTCTGTATCTTCAATTGATTATACGGATGGACTCCACGTGAGAAGCATGGCTCACTAGAAACGTTGTAAGTCTCTCTGTACTCTTGTGGTTCATTCAGTTTCTTTTTGAATACATGCATATGGCTGTCAAAGATCAAAAATCTTGAACTATTGGTGAGATATGAAAGTGCATTTAATTTACAAACACAATACATGTCAATTGATATTTATTTAACTTTTCTAAGCCAATGTTTTAGATCGCTCCATATGCATGTCAATTTAGACACAATGTGCGCTAGTCATAGCTTTGGCCCAATGTACGTAATTCGGAGCATTAATGTGATAGACGTGGGCCCAATGTTGCACATAACTGGAATAGTAAGATAGAGTTTGTTTCTGGAAAAACAGAGATTGGAAACGAGATCAAAAGGGTCATGAACACTAGGAAGCAGTCTTAAACCTTAAGGTCAATTAGGACAGTCTGGAGCAGACGATGTTGACGGTTTGGGGCTAAGGTCTAAAGACGGAACACTGACATTGAGCTGTGTAAGCAAGAAGTTTTAGGGTTTGTTGTAATACCGCGTGTTTTGAATTGCAAGCTAGTACTCTTTATAAGCTCGATTAATGCTTAAATCTTGTTAGGGCTTGAATTCTTTTTTTTGTAGCTTTTCGAGTCATTCCAACATTTCCAACATATCATATTAGAGGTATTAAGTTCGTGAGAATGATTGTTTCATGATTCGGGTAGTTCAAATTGAAATTGGGATGTTAATTGCAAGTTTTCAATTTACGCGATTTCATAATTTTGGACAACTTTGAGAAAGCGTAACTTATTCGTTTCTCGCCAGTTTGAGTTTCCGTTCATAAAGGTGTCTAGATTTTTATACAATCTACAACTTTCGTATTTTGGCTGAAAGCCAATTCAGACTCCTAGCTGGTCAAAATTGAGCGCGAAATAGGCCAATCGCTAATAGTTGTTCATTCAGTAATATTATAGTAATGCGCTGACTTCGATGCATTTCTGGGAATAATCCTTCGAGAATTTGGGAAAGCTTCCTCTTAGAAAGTTGTAGAGCTTTGAATAAGCTTTCCGTGGACATAAAGATCACCTCGATCGGAGTCCCGAGCGAGAAGTTATGGCCATTCGAAGTTCAGTCCTACAGGTCCCAAAAGCCACGCGCGTGAACAGTAATGGAATTAACAACATGATATATATATACATGATCTCCTCCATTTCTTCCTCATTTCGTTACCACTGCCGAGAACTCTCTAGAGAGAGTTTGAGATTTCTATTTAGAGAGATTCAAAGGATTATTAAATACACATCATCACCAACCAAAATCCCCATTTAATTAACACCAAAAACCTCCATTTACAATCACTATTCATCTCCTCCTTCATTTTCCACCACTCCATAGCTAGGGCTTGAAGAGAAAATTGGGAATCTTGTAATTGGTGGACCGAGGGCTCGAAACAGGCCTTCAAACTCGAGGAACGGACTTCTTAAAGGTGGGAATCAAACTCCTCAACTTGTCTTCTACTTTATTACATCTTAATTATAACTTTCCTCATGAATACCCATATATATATACCTAACATGTGAAGAACGGATTTTGAGTACACGAACTCGCTCTGTTTTTAAGATGCAGCTGATGTTTTGAATAGCCTACATATGGTTTTAAATACATGATTAGACAAGATTGGATGAATTACCACTTGGTTTGGTGAAATTGTATAAAAACCTTAACTTTGATAAAAGAGGGTTTTGGGTACATGAACATATATTGCTTCAATAATGAAATTAGTGATTTGGAGGACTTATATAAATATGTATATTAATTAAATTACTTATTTCAACAGGGGTATTCAGCTGATTGTCTATTTCACGCAAAAACCCACTCGAAGCCGTATGAACAATGATGATTTTGTCATAAAAACCAATAACTTTATTAAAGTGTTCGAGTGGTGAATTTTATGTTGTAAGGTTGGTGTTTGGGATTTGTTGAACTATCCAGAAATTAATGTTTTTATATTTCCCCATTGGTTACATCTTAAAGTTATATTTGAAACGCGATAAATTAATGTCGATATGGCATGGTTGTTTCTCTTATGAGCCATTTAATGTGACATTGCGATTATATGATAAAACTAGTCTATGTTAGGTCCTGGGTTTGGTCTCTAACCATTGGGGCTGGAATTTGGGACAGAGTCCCCTGGGTGCAAGACCCGAAACCGTCCACGGAAACGAACAGGAGGCCCTGGTGCCACGTGGGTGAAAGACCACGAAACGCAGACCCGGTTGTACGTTTGGATAGTGGGAAAATTGGTGAGATTACAGCTCGAGTTCATGAGAAAAGTTACTTACATGGTGCCATGGATTTCCAAACTTAGACGGGGTTAATTTTATACAAAGTTTAAAGAATACTTTCTCGTAACATCACCAATGTTTTAAAGTGAGAAAGTACTACTTTTTGAACTGTTATATATATATATATATAAATCCCTGAGGGGATTACTTCACATTATTATACATAAAGGCTTTTCTACTGTTTTTTGAAAAAGAATTTCTAACGACTGTTTTCGTAACTAAACTTAACATATGATTTCCACTGAGTCCTTCGACTCACCCCACCTCTTTTCCATTCAGATTATCTGCAGGTTCTTCCGGAAGAAAAAAGAGTGAAGGCGCGTACTCTTAGTCTGCTTCTGTACCTTTACTCCTAAAATCTAGTAAATAAGACATGTATCAGGTTCTTGTATAGAGCTCATGTTTGTTATATTATCTGTAACACATGTATTGAACTTTTACTACTATATGTTGTATACATTGTGGAAATTGTATAAGTTGTACTTGGGACCTCATTGGAGGCTGGCTGTGAATTGTAGTAGCCCCTATTGGGTTGTAAACAAATTTTTGGTCTATTAGAAAATATTTAGCTACGTAGATTGAAAGTTATATTTTTATTTACAGGTTTGGATTTATTGAACTTATAGGTTCCTCGTGTCCAATTTTTTTTATAAATTGGATTTTACTCTAATGATATTTCTGCCGTCGACATACGGCACCAGTGACGAACCGGGTCTCGGAGGAGCAATCCTCTAAATGAGGTTCAAGGTGTTACATTTGTGGTGATGATTGTGATATGTTTTATTGAGGTGGTGGAGAGTGGTACAAATCAAGATAAGTGTACCACTGAGATTAGATGAGATGAGGCAGATGGAGATGATAGTATTGCTGGTTATAGGAAAAGTCTTGAGTGGCGGCGACATGATAGCTGCGGCGGTAGGGAGGCAACTAAATTTAGTCCCTCTAACATATTAATTGAGAGAAAGAAAAGACAACAGAATGAGAGAGACTTTTACATAGGATTATTATGTACAAGACACAGATAGGCTAAAGATATGTAACAGATTGAGGGGATATGAAGGAGCTAGGGATTTAAATAAAGTATTTATATAATATATGTTAACATATATGTCAAATAACCTTTCAGAATTCCTAGTAGATTGTACATATTTTGATTGCTTGATTGTAGCCAGACAGATTGCATAGATCTGATTGCATAATTGTAGGATTGACAGATTCCACATATTGTGATGCTTGATTAAAGGATAGATTTTTGGAGTAAATTGTGTATCTTTCTTTCTTGTTTTCTTAACTCTTATAAATTCCTCTATGTGAGATGAGTACAAACACACATAATTTCCATTCTCTTAAATTGTATCAGAAGGGCAATTGTCCTATGACTTTGATCTATTTTCTTTTCATGGTCCATGTTGAGTTATCCTGTAATACTCCATATTTCGTTTCCGTGTTAATTCTCCTCTTGAACTTAATTGAGGCTTAATCTCCGTGGGTTCTTCTTTCCTCTTAATTAAGATAAGTGTCGGTAAAGTGAACTATTATAGTATTTATTATTAACGTATAAAGTGCATCTTCTATGGCAATTATTTAGTATTGGGAATTTTTGTCCCTGTTCATTTTTGGCATTTATTAGTTGAGAAGTAATTTTAGTAGCATTTAGTATATTTTTGTACGTTGATTATTTGTAAGAAAATTATCCCGCCAACCTTTAAGTTGGGCACCAAATCTTGCAATTATAAACCCAGTGAATTGTTTATCAGAATTGCTTGTAGCTTTACAGACAATAGAATATATCATCATTCGATGTAATTGGGTTGATATATGATATTCAGACATTCTGTCTATATTCCATTCGACAATTGTTTTAGCACTAAATTTAGCAATTATGTTTAAATTTTCTTTATCAAATATAATATCTTGTGTTGTAGGCCTGAGTTAATAGTGCCTAGCAGGTGCTGTACAATGTGTTAAATTTTTCCCATAATTAATTTTATCAACTTGAGAATCATTACTTAAATATAGTAATTGTCCTTGAAATTCATTAATTTCGTTCAAACCATCAAATTCATTATATGTATTATTTGATGCGTCAGAATCTCTTTTTTAAATAGGTAAAATATATTTTCCTTTTTCTTTATGTTGGAGTTATAGCGTATTTTGAAAAGAAGAAAAAAGGAAGGAAATCAAAGCAAACAATTTTATATGAATTCCTTGAGTCTGACATAGGAGAGATGTGAAACCATTCATTGGTTCTTATAAGGGTGAATTTGACTAAAGGCTTGGACCCTTTGGGCATTCAAATTTTGTACTATTAGGTGAGGACTTTGATGGTAGGTTTGAGAAAATACGATTGTATTTCTTAGGTTTATTTTAGGTTTTTTATCAAAAACTATTTTATATTTGATAAGCATAATTAAAACCCTAAGTCTAATCAGTTTTACTGTCGAAACATGTTTTGTATTTTCCAAGAATTATATCAATCAAGAAATCACTCTAAAGTAATCCAGAATACCAGGAAATAATGAGGTATCCCTACTAGTGTAGGACTAATCCTTGGGAATATCCGGCTGTGCTTCACTATACTTAAAATGAAATTACAGGCTCGATGACTTACAACAATTGCTTCTCCAAAGTTTACACTACCTTCCCGACAATCCCTTGAACATATAATCTAAGTGTAGCTAGCTCACTTGCTTTTCAGCTCATCCATCGCTTTTTTCTACGTACTTGATCACAATCTTTCACCTTCATCTGCGATCTCCCTTATCGCAAGTTAGCCACTTCACTCACCCCATCTCCAATTGCAACCGAAGACACTCCAGCAGGACTGTGAACATTTGAAATTCTAATTTTTAAATCTGAAAAACAATAGAATCTCTTATAGCATGTAAAAAAAATTTAGGTAGTGTCTCAAAACTTTTAAAAAGTGATTATACTTTTTTGATATTTTTTTGCCACAAAAATATCTCTAAAATAATGTGATTTTGTCCCAAACTGTTGTATTATATTTATAAAAAAATATTAAATAAAAATCCTCTATTTTAAAAATAAATTTTTAAGATAAAAATATGTGCTTCAAAAAATAAAAGCCAAACCAGTCCAAGAAGAAAAAGCTGTACCATCCAAAATATAAATTTCAATTCCGAGACTCACTTTTGCGCTGAACCGATATACTTACTGCTAATATGTAACCGTCCAACCATATAAAAGCTACGCACCTCTATTTTTTCCAAATCTTCTCCACGTAGCCAGGGAGCACACATCAATGGGCTTGGCCCATTTAAATTGAATGAGCACATGGGTTAATAAAAGATGCTGTTAACTTTTGACTTTTCAAATAACCCTTTCCCTTTTTTGTTTATTTATTTTAAACGTTATTAATTTTTTTTTAATAAAAGATGCTGTTAACTTTTGACTTTTCAAATAGCCTTTTCCCTTTTTTGTTTATTTATTTTAAACGTTATTTAACAAAAAATTATATATATATATATATATATATATATCTTTTATTTTTTAAAAGAAAATCCTTTTTATTCTTTTTACCTTTTTCGATCTATTTGGATTTCGATTCGATGAAAATTTTAAAGGTAACTTTCAGTACATCTTAGAAATACATATAAAAAAAAATCTCATTAATACGTTGACGGAACTTTTCAGACTTCGGCAAAACTCGGTAAAAGTACTTTAAAAACAAATTTAATTCAAAAGACTTTTGATTTAGATTCTAACGCTCAACCACTACCTATATTTTGAATCAAACCATATAACTAACTTATCTTATGTTCTAAATTATATACGGTGCATTATGTAAGTTCGGCGAGTTTTCGTTGATTATTGTATCTTTAAATCTTCAATTCAACACAAATTATTACAACGGAAAAAGTATTTTTGGTACCGGAATTAAGCCAAGTAAAAATATAAACCTTAGATGGTCCACAACACGCACGCGTCGACCAATCGGACCGAACTGCTTTGGGCTTTGATGCGAATAAAGCTAGTACAGACTCAAACTTAATTAAAGCATTGACTGGTTTTGTCCGTACCTGTATTTAATGAAATTGAAGCTTACCGATATGCATGGAAAGTGCGGAAGTCAACTCATATTTTAGTAGTTTTAATTATTGGACTTGATTTTATTTACTTATTCAATTAGGAATTAGATTATTGTTTTTCTTATTCAATTAGGAAGTAGATTGGTAGTTTCCTTTTTGAAATATTTTCTTTTTTATTATATAATTAGTTTCCTTTACAGTTAGTTTCGTTATTGTAATAGGATTATAAGGCTTTATTTTCTCCTATTTAAAGGAGTTTGTCAAACATTATTATTAAATTATAATGATATACAATTATTGAGTGTTTAAACACCTTTGAATTCATATTCGAACTTGTTGAATAATTTGAATTGATTAAATTCAATTGTTCTTGACTTATTAATTGATCATCTCTAATCAATTGTGTCATTTTCGACTATGCCAAGGTTCACACCTCCATTATAGGTGTTGTATTGCGGTTCCATTTTTCATCAATTCGTCCAATTCCAAGGTTCTTACCTCCAAATAGGCAATAGGTCGCGAATTCACCCTAAATCTAGTCTAGAAATGATCCTAGTGCGTATCAGTTGGTATCAGAGCAAGCTTCTATTTCAGGTTTATTTATCATTTTTTAATTTTTTGTTGATTTCAATTCGTAATATTAGAATTATAAACCCTGGTTCATCGTTAATTCGTTATTCTTTTGTAATTGCGATTTAGGGTTTGTTCATCGATTAGATAAAATAAAAAAAGAAAGTGAAAAGTGCCATTCAAATTTAATTGTAGAAACAATCTTTCGTTCGTCTTTGCTACGGGTTTCGTCACATCGTTGACAGTGCTCGTATCAGGCTTGGACTTGGGCTTACTTAGTGTAAAGTATTATTATTTTGGACAAAATTCATTTAAAAAATTTTATTTATCAAAAATAAAATTTGAAAAAAGACTTCGACTTAGTCTATTAAGCCTTTCGATTTGGATAGCTCACACTTCGACTAGTTCTCGTTTTTCTCTCCCTTAACTGAATGGAAATATATTTTTTTCTTTTAAAAACTTCTCTTCTTCGTAAAAAAATCCAATTGTCTTCTACCTATCTGAGCTCCGAAAAAAAAATATTTCTCCCAATTTTTTTTCCTCCGACATGAATAATTTATCGATTCCGAGCAAGTCATCAAGGGTGTTGGTTTTCTGTTTTCCCACCATGTATGGAAAATTGAGACAGAGGGATTTCTGGACTTGTTGTATCCTGAGGACAGTGTGGCCTTTCCGAATTGATAGCACAAATACCAAAATTTTCGTATCGTTATCTTTGTATTTTTGCAGTTTTATTTTCAACACTTTAAGATTCATATATGATAATTTTGCATTAAGAATATTAATTAATTCATTTTGTTTTTGTTTAGAATAACCTAAATTAAATCCTTTAAATAATTCAATTGTTGGTTGACGAATGGGTTGATCTAAACGTATTTATCCGGAGGTTTTCGATCTTTATAAGATTTTTTTTATTTTATCGACATTTTCTTCGATTCTAGTTAGTTGATTTCCAATTGTTTGCATGCATAAATTTGTATAATTATGGTGTTTGCATATTTTATATATATCAACATTGTCCTTATTAACAAAAGCAAAAGGACTTGCCTCTAATTGTCTTTTATTTATTTCAAGATTTATTAGGTCAGTAGGAGGATGAGTCGCTTTAATTAAATCTCCATTTTCTTTTTTCCAAGATTTATAAAAAAAAAAATTATCTATAATAGATGTACTTAGGTTTTTAAAATTAGAATGATTGAAGTACCAGTCAACAAAAGGAATAACTTTTTGATGTATGTTAATCCAAGAATAAAATTGATCTTTAAGATATTTTTATTCTTCATCAGAATGATTAGAAAAGTACTAATTTCTAAAAATCACTATATTTTTATTGATTAAATTCTTTATTAATTTCTATTATGTTAACTTGAGAAGTTATTTGAACCATATTTAAAGATTTTTCAAAATTATTTATTGAAAAGCCATATCAGATAGTTTATGATCTTCTTTATATATATATATATATATATTTATACAGCACTATATTTGGTGCTTTAAACAACCGAATAGTTTCACGCATATTATGTAAAGGAATTGTTTGTTCAACATCTTTTATTGTGTAGCTTGATTTAAAATCAAGCATACCAATATTATAAATTCTATTAGGTTTTACTTTTGGTAAACTATAAATTAGATAGAAAATCTTATTACACATTGATTTTTACCAAAAAAATCCAATGAATAATACTTTTTTGAATGAAGGGCCTATTTTTAATTGCTAATTAGTGTAAGAGGCCTATTTTGTTTTATATTTTAAATGAAGGTATTTGAATAAATTTAAATATCATTTAATTAATAAAAACATGTTATATATTACCTAAATTACCCCCTCTTTATAAAATTTGCACAAAAAATATGAACTGCAAAGTTCATATTGCAATGAAATATGGACTGCAATATGAACTTTGCACTAGAAATATGGACTGCAAAGTTCACATTGCAGTAAAATATGGACTGCAATATGAACTTTGCTCCAAAAATATGGACTGCAAAGTTCATATTGCAGTGAAATATGGACCGCAAAGTTCATCTTGCAGTCCATATTTTAATGCATATTGGTATTTTTTAGTTTATTTTAAGGGTTGGGATGTCATTTTACAATGAAAAAAAAGACACATGTCATATTATCAATAAAATAAAAAATAGGCCCTTTATTTACAAAAAAAAATATTCCTTGACTTTAGTGTGAAAATCTTTCTCTAATAAGAACTTTTTTTAATTGTCCCTTTGGTAAATTCTAATTTTGTAATTGAGTTTCTAATTGAGAAAATTCTACTTCTTCTGTATTGGTGCAACTAAGAGGTTTTGATTTAGAAAACATACTTATTAAATTTAATTATTCTAAATATTTTATCTCGATTTATCTGCTCAACTGTTAAGGACTTGTCAGGACAAAATAAGTCTTAAAACACCCTTAACTCAACACAACGGGTTAACACGACTGCAAATATTCAACGCGACTTAAGATGTCGACCCACATACTCCTCTTGACAATGATTATAGAACAATTAAACAGTACGTAATAAATATGATTTTCTCTACCTTAATCTCTCTCCCTCACCAAAAAATTATAACTTTCCCTTGATACCTAGACGGGTTTAGGGATTGATTATGGCCTTGGTAATAATAATTATAATGGCTAAACTAGTAATAATAAATATCTATTATATATATAACTACTTAATTATATAAGCATAAGCTTAAATAAAGAAAACAAAAGAGAAACGAGAAAGAAGGATACTTACAAATAGTAAGCTATTAACCTTGTCTCCTTACTGGGAAAATGTGGAGAAGAATGAAGAAAACAAAACACACACTTTTATTGATGGATAGTAATTTATGAAGAGGAGAAAGCACTCTCAAACTCATACAATGTGAAAACACATCTCAAACCAAAGCCTGCCTCCACAAGGGAGATGAAACCCTTATTATAATGCTCGACTAACTATGGACTTCAACACATTTTAAGTCCGGCTTATATCTTGCCTGACGACTTATAATACAATAATTAAATACAAACTACATCATCCATGACATTATTGACACAGTGCAATAATTTACAGCTTTATTAAAGCTACTTTATAAAAGTAGATGCCTTCTGTCGGACTACAATTTTTGAGAAATTTCTTCAAACTTGATTGATAATTGAAATTGCCTTCTTTATCTTTTTTCTTTGCCTTTATTCTTGCTTTAGTCATAGTGGGTTTTGTCATAAAGATTGGGAAGGCAATCACCCAAATAGTCTTCCATGTCCTCATTCATGTCTTTGTACATAAACGAGCTAGAAGCTTAATAAATCAACACAAACATCTTCCACTTGTGATGTAAGAAATTTGAGAATTTTATTTTTTAATTATAATAGAGAAATATCTAGGTTTTTTGAGAGAATTTTTTCTCTAAGAGTAGAGACATCATTTATTAAACTGGGAGGAATGGATTCCTTTTGCTTGTCTTGATTCAATCCTTCTTCTTGGGTAGCATATTCTTTAAGAGTCTAAGAGATTGTATTATAAATCCCCGAAGTCTCAAAATTTGACCAACATTTATAGAAGAATTTTCCTTTCAAAATTGGAATTCCAAGAGTGTGACCGAATTCCAGATTAGGCTAAATGCCACCTGAAATTGGTTAATCACGATGCCGTATGAGCACGGCATGAATAAATCAATTGATGAAGACTAATGAACAAATAACTTATTAAAAACTTTTAAATTGATAAGACGATACTCAACATCATAAATGTTAAAGATATAAGGCTAGAGAGATAAGAGAAATTTTATATATTATTGATTGATCAATGTACAAGGGATAGACCATATTTATAGGGTTTATACAGGATGAAAGAAATGAAGGAATTAGAAATAAAAGAGCTAATCTAATCTAATTAGAGCAATGCAACAAGGAAATAAATAATATGATAATTATACAACTATATACATACTGGGATAATTAACCACCCCCCTCAAACTCAAGAAGGCTTAGAGAGCATTCTGTGTTTGGACGCGGGAAAGTGAAAACAAGCAGTCACATGTGGCTTGGTAAATATATTAGCAATTTGAAGCTTTAAGGAGACGAAGGGCAATGGAATTGTTCCTTGAGAGAAGTGATATCGAACAACCTGGCAGTCAACTTTGATATGCTTGGTGTGTTCATGAAAGACGTCATTATAGGCTATCTTAATGGCATTCTGGTTGTCACAAAATAAAGGCGTAGGACTAGGAAAGGTAATTCCCATATCTCAAAGTAACCAGCGAAGCCAAACAATTTCTGAGCAAGGGCTCGATATTTAGCTTCAGCACTAGAACAAAGAACCAAAGTTTGTTTCTTACTCTTCCACGAGATAAGAGTATCACCAAGAAAAACACAGAAACCTGTCTTGGATAGGTGATCAGTAATATCACCTGCCCAATCAAAATTTGAATATCCTTGTAATGTGGGACTAGAAGTAGATGAAAAATGTAGTCCTTGAAATAGGGTTCCTCTGAGATAACGAATGATGCGTAAAACAACAGTAAAATGAATGGAGTGTAGCGCAAATATGAATTGGCTCACAATATGAACAACATGACTAATATTTGGTCTAGTGATAGTAAGGTAATTGAGGCTGCCAACAAGTTGTTGACATAAACTTGATTTAGGTAATGGAGAACCATTAGAGGCACAGAGTTTTATATTCATTTCAAGTGAAGCATCGGCAATCTTGTTATTAGTTAAACCAGCGCACTGAACAATGTCTGAAGCATATTTTACTTGAGCGAGAAAGTAGCTCGTGAACGAGTGATCAACCTCAATATATCGAGAAAGTAGCGAAGAGTTCCCATATCTTTTATTTCAAAACAGAGCACATATAGGTCTTCAGTTTGCATATTCCATCCAAGTCATCCTCAATGATAATCATGTCATCAACATAGATAAGAATAATAACAATGCCTTGCTGAGAAGATTGTTGAAGAACGGGTGTGGATAATTTTTCAAACTAAGCTCTAGGAGCTTGCTTAAGGCCACGAAGAGCACACCAAAGTTTGTAGACTTGTCCAGGAAAATCGGGTAACCCAGGAGGGGGCTGCATGTATACTTCTTTAGGGAGATCTTTGACAAATAGAGGCAACTAAAATGAGTGTGCAAATTATGGTCATACGGGCTACTGGAGCAAAGGTTTCTTCATAGTCAATGCCATATTCTTGGGTAAATCCTTTTGCAACAAGATGGGCTTTGTAACAGTCAACGGAACCATTAAACTTAGTTTTAATCTTGTACACTTATTTGCACCCAATAACAGATTTTCTAGCAGGTAAAGTTATGAGGTCCCATGTGTTGGTTTATTTTAAAGCAGTAAGTTCGTTAACCATATCTTTTTGCCATAGGGGATCTAAGGATATGCTTGGTGGCAGGAAGATGGCTCATGTAAGGACAACATGGAGGAAAAAATCAATGATAATCTGATAGCTTAGTTGGTGGTTGACGAACTTGAGTTGGTATAGTTGTAAAACCGCTGTCAGGAAAGGCAGAGTTTAGACATGGCATAAAGTTTCAGCATTAGAACAGTCAAACACAAGTTCAGTGGGATTGCCTGGCAATGGTATTGGGTCAGGCGCGAGTACCGGAGTAGATGAGACATGGGTGGCCTCAGTTGATGGTGACTTAGGAAATGGATCAACAAACCGAGAGGTTTTAGTGGACGAGATAGAAGGAGTAGTATGGTGTATTTCCCAAAAAGTGACATGCCTAGATATGCGAAGTCTTTTGGCAATTGGATCACAGCAGCGATAACCCTTTTGTTGAACCCCATACCTAAGAAAACACACATAGTTATTTTTTGTTTAAGTTTAGTACGTTCTCTTTTGGGAAGTAGGAAAAAATAGGTAGATCCAAAGACACGATTATTAAAGTAATAAGGGATAATTCCATAGACATGTTGTAATACCCCGTATTTCGTTTTCGAACCAATCCTCCTCCTAAGCCTGTTTAAGGTCAAACCTCCTTTTGAGGAGTCGAATTTCGTTCCAGAATCTCCGTAGTTGATCCAACACTTCTAACAAGTTATTTTAATAATATTAGGTATGCGGGAATCGTTGGAACTCATTTCGGGAAGCCACGGTTGAAGTTGGTGGCTAACGGTGAAAAATCGAACTTTTGCCAAAATGAGTTTTTGGCCAACTTTGAGAGGCCATATCTCTCTCATACAAAGTCCAAATAAGTCCTTATTAGGACCTATATCTAGGATTTGATCCATTCTACAACTTTCGTGTTTGGACTGAAAACCAATTCACGCTTCTTGTTGGTCAAAATGGCGAGCGAAGTGAGCCAATTACAAAATCTGGTCTTATCGGTAACATTGTTGCAAACTGCTGTGTTCTATGTATTTTTGGAATTAATCCATCAAGAATTTGGAGAAACTTCCTTTGTGAAGTTGTATATCTTTGAATTACCTTTCCGTTGATATAAAGATCACATCAATCAGAGTTCCAAGCGAAAAGTTATGACTAAGTTATGAGCAGAGCTTCAAAAAATTGGGGGCCTCTGATTGATCAGAGGGGGGTCCAGTGGGTTTTTAACCATTTCTCCTTACCTTTTTATTCACCATTCTTCCTCCTTTCATCCCCAACCAACCCCACACCATTAGAGAAGCTTAGAGAGAGATGAGAGCTCCATTTTGTGAGGGTTTGTGAGATCTTTAGCCATCCATTATCATGATCCAAAACCACCACAGTATCATCTCTAAATCTTCACTATTCATCATCTTCTCCACTTGTTCTCCACCATTGTTAGGGTTATTGAGCTTAAATTGGGGGTTTTCGAGTTGGTGCTTCTTCGGCTCGATTTAGCGCCAAATCTTCGGGGGATTAACCTTATAAAGGTGGAAACACTAGTACTCAAACTTATTTTCAAAGTATTATGTGTTGCATCTCTTCAATCAATCGAAAATTAGGGGTTTTGCATATCATTTCTAAGTTATGCTTGTTCATGGGGAATTGAGTGTTTTTCTTTGATTGTTTTTGTTGGTTTATATGTTTCATAACTATAATTTGTTGATTATAAGAAAAACCCCATCAATTTCTATCATACTTGAATAAAGATACACAAACCCATACGTACAAATACGATAGCGGATAAAGATTTGGGATACACACATATATATATATGGATATAATAATGGATTTAATGTATGTTTTGGCTATTATACATCATATATGTGATATTATTGTTGTGCTTAAGCCATTTGACTAGCTATTGCGAGTTCTATATGAAACCCACCAGTCCATACCTATACCGAGCATGTTGCTAATGTGTTTTTTAATGGTTTATGTATTGAGACCATATATGAAAGTTTATATTGAAAACAATTGTTATGAATTATGGATTATACCTGGTTTGGTTCCGATTTGACAAGTCTTTGTGAAATTCTACAAATTGGTGAAATTGGTACATGAAACTCTTAATTGAAACATTACTTGACGGACTTGGTAAACATGGCCTAAGTACAATAATGATACTACAATATGATTTAAGATGTATATACATATATATGCGATATATATGTATATGTTGAGTACGTATTTAGTTGATACATATAATTTACATGATATTTATTATTTTCATAAACCATGCTATTTTGAGTTCGGACATGCACTAATGGTCGATGGGGTTGACTTAGCCCTAGTGGCTACATACCCTGGTCCACGTAGAGGGACCCTATTATATTAGCAGTATACTCTATGATCCGTATAGAGAGAACCCGCTTTGGGAGAGGCATACTCTATGGTCTGGCTAGGGGCACTGCGCGAGGCGCCATACCCTGCACATCTAGGTGGTCCACGGGGGGACCCAGCCTTGGAGGCTGCATACCCTAGCCTTGGGGGTTAGATCGCGATCGCTGTGCATAATCAGAAAAATCCTAGATGTTGGATATGAGATAGACTGATATGAGACAGATGGAAAGAGATTGTGATTAAAAGATTAGTGCCTACGCTCACTTTATGGTTCTAATTATCGATGATACTATTTTACTATTTTTCTATTTTGGGTTTGGGACCTCATGTTAAGTGCATAACATGCATGTATTCTTTATATATATTGAGCTGCTGAGACAAGTTGGCTTTACAGAGTAGCTTGGACGCCATCCTTGATGGGTAGAAACTCGGTGTGGTATTTTATATATTTAAATATTGCATATCCATATGGATGAAGAATTATTTTTCTATTTTCATTATCCCACGTTGCATGTGAGTGAAAATATGTAATTTCTTATTCAAAAACCCTATAGTTCCCACTGAGCATGTGTTTGGCTCACTCCCATTTTTCAAACCAGTTTTGCAGGTGCTTCCGTAGGATGGCGCGTGTGCGGAGTCTAGCGACCCCTAATATGCCTTAGACTTCTTGTAGTCGTCCATAAACGACTTGACTTTTATCTATTTAGTGGATTTTGTATAATTAATTTGTATATAATTTTATTCATAAGAGATATAATGTCTTTTAATTAGCATTGGTACCTCGTTAGAGAGATTGTTTTATACGAATTTATTTAATTTCTATATGATTATGACTTTAAAGATGTGGAGTTTTATTTCTAATTAAACTTTTATTTTTATTTACAGATTTGGATTTATTGACTATACGAACTCCACATGCCAAAATTTTCTTAAAAATGAGGCTTTTTTTGTAACTTACTATTGAATAAGTTTTAAATTACACATTTTAAACCCTCTGTCGCATACGGCACCGTGTTCAACCGGGTCTTGGAGGCCTAAACCTCCTAACGGGATGCGGGGCATCACATACGTTCAAAATGAGATACACCATTTGTAACAAGAGAGGGAATATAATTCATAATAAGCACAGAGGTATGGATGCCTTTTCCCCAAAAGGAAGAAGGAACAAAGGATGACACAAGGAGAGTGCGGGCAGTTTCGACAAGGTGGCAATGTTTACGTTCCACAATTCCATTATGTTATGGGGTGTTAGGGCAAGAAAGTTGAGGAAATGTCCTTTGGAATTTTACAAAGTCAAGGAAGGATTTGGAAAAATATTTATCTCCAGAATCAAAGTGAATTTTTTTGATGATTTTAGAAAACTATATTTTAATCATGGTGGCAAACTCAATATAAACTCTAAGAAAATCTGACTGAGAGTAATGTAAATAAGTTTAAGAGTAGCGAGAATAATCATTAACAAAAATCACATAATATAATGCTCCACCCATAAATGCAAAAGTAACTTTACCACACACATCAGAATGCACAATATCAGTTGGAAAAGATGAAATTGTAGTACTATTATTAATAGGAAAAGTTGGTTGTTTGACCAGTTTTAGCAAAATAAGAAGGATCTTTGTCTAATGTAGTTGGCCCTAATAATCCTTTATTAACCATATATCGAAGGCGAGGAAAATAAACATGCCTTATTATAAAGTGCCAAAATATAAAAGAAGATGTAGGCGAGGCTGATGCAGTGAGAGACGTACTGGTTTGTGGACGAATTTATAGTTTGTCTGTAACATATAGGCATCCAACTCTATGACCTGTCCTAACTTGTTTGCCTATCGAGGGGTTCTACATAATAAAACTAAAGGAATGAAATAGAATGATTAGTCCAAGATCACATAACTACCCATCAGACAATAGTTGCATTGAAAGTTGAGGAACAAAGAAAACTTTAGGAACAGACAAGTCATTAGTATTTTTGACAGAATCAATGTGACTAGCAATAATAATAGAACCATCATCTATGTGAATTTTAGGAGATAATACAAGGGTTTAAAGGATTTGAAGTGCATAGGATAAAAGGTTATGTGATTTGATGCCCCAAAATCAAGAAACCAAAGAGAGGAAGATATACCTGAAGGAACTGTAAAAGCATAAGCAATAGTAGAATTTTTACCATGTGGGGAAAGTCATTGAATCATAGCTTGAACATCATCTACAGTGGGTGGATTTGGGCAAATTGAAGTCTGGTAACTGATTCCCTGGAAATCATATGGGTAAATGCAGCAGCAGATGATCTAGTTGAGTTTTGTTGTCCCCGCATGTACCGAGATATAGAAGAGGGACAATACTTGACTATATGCCTAAATCCCTTACAGTTGCATTAAACATGTAGGAGGTGTCAAGGGGAATGTGCTTGGTTATTATGAGGTTGTGGAGGTGTATCTGATGGTCAATGAGATGTCGGAGGAGGGCATGGTTAGAAGGTATTGTTGGGTTGTGACGCCCCAAGTCCCTTTCTGAGATTTCCACCTCCGGGACCCGATTAATCACTGATGCCGTGCGCGACGGCGGATTTAAAATATTAAAATCGCAACTCTTAAAAACTTTTTCTCAATAAAACATTATCTAAGTAAAAATATTGCTTTACAAAATTTCGGCATGTGGAGTCTATTTACTTAACAAACCAACCTGTGTCAAATCAAGCCATTTTATACAAACACAATGGCAACCATTCATATTTCAAAACCACTCCACATATTGAAAACCACTTTATGAACATATCAAAGAATATAGTTTACACAGTCAAAACCGATATCAAATACTTATACAAAAGTCTTTCTACAAAATATAAAAGCAAAAGATTATACAATACTGTCCTTTTCTGAAAAAGGACCAAAAGTGGACTACGGACATTAGAGGTTTTCTAGACTCATAACCCACATGCCAATTCCCGAAGCTATGCCTGCAAAACTGGTTAGAAAATGGAATGAACCAAATCCGAGCTCAATAGGAACTATATAGAGTTATATAGAAGTTTTAAAACATGCAATGCAATTTACACCCGAGTGCATTCAAACTCCACTAGGAATCCTATCCTAGCCACCCAAAGCTAACTACCCGATCCATTGATCTCGTCTCAAGGTTTTCCAGGGAATAGATTTCTACGCGTTCCTTTGTCCGTCAAGAATCTTCGGTGGAGAATCACTTCTACATGACCACTAGCTTCATAAGATTCGCTATGCCATAGTGAGAGGGTCCTAAAGTATCCTACAACTCAATCTTGCACTCGTCTCATCAATAACTAACTAGGGTATACCCGTGCCGTCCGGCACGATAAAATAGAGGTCATTATAAAAAGTATTAATTGAATAAAATAAAAACATATATAGATTCAGTTAAACAAATAAAGAAACTGATGTCATGATATTTATGATATATCTGATACAAAAGTAAGTGACCACAATATATTTAACTGTCATTTATTGTATGCTTGAATATAATTGACCCTTTAGTGCCTAAATATGTGACCACAATATACAAAAAAGGTTACATCAGTATGTGACCTAAATATGTGATAATAATATACAAAAAAAATTGCCTGAATATATGATCGTAATATACAAAAAACTGCCATAATATTTTTGGATACAAAAGCATTCACAAAAAAGTATATCCAAAATCATATACAAAAAAAATTAGCCAAATCATCAATCATCGGCTAATACCCTTCTCCTTAAGCATCCTCAGCATTAGTCTACAAAATGTTGAGGTCTCTATGTCCACATAGCCTGGCCATTGTGCACCAGTGCGTATGAAAATCTACAACACATTTAAAAAAAACTATTCGATAAATATAATATTTTTAAGATAGATCGAGCTAGTATTAAGTCTTCTTGAATGCAGTTAGATAGAATGAGTATTCCAAGCTTAAAGTGTAAAAAGTGGTGAGTAGCGGTGTTGTATAATTATAGCTACAATTGTTTTGTATGACTAAGCTTATTAATACAATTTCGGGATGGGTATAAAAAACAAAGTAATATAATACTTACATTTATTCGGTTAACTTACCCGATTTTGTATTCCCCAGCCTCGCCTATCTGTATTGTTGATCCTCTTCCAGTCCGCAACCACATCATCCCAATCCTACAAATGTTGATATGCGTTCAAAGTAATTTTCAAGCATAATTTTATAGAATATTAAAATTAAAAAATGATATAAAGATAAAACATCACAAATAGTATACCATACATATGACGCATTATAACAAAACTTCGGGATAGATGATATTTGTGGTTCTCGTTGTATCTTCTGGCGGTAAAAGAATATCATTTTTAATACGATTGAGATTACATATGATGATCTAGTAAAAAAAATGCATAAAATCAAATGGGAAGATAATAAATCTATTTAACGACTTTTAAACAATAATAATAAAACATGATCAATTCAAACAACAAAATGCATTCATTAAAGTGAAGTGCTTACCCTAACCTTAATATGAGTTAAAAAAAAAGAAAAAAAGAAAAAAAAAGATTGAAGAATTTGGTTAATAAAGCCAAAGAATGGTTACAAAAAAAAGTACACAGAAAATAGATTTCAAAATATATGTTTATTTAAAGAATGTCTATTTGGAAAAAAAAAATTCCGTGTACTCATGTAACCTTTGAGAATTAGTGCATAGCTATGTGGAGTGTATACAATACGTGAACCTTTAAAAATTGGTGGAAAATAAAAGGGTCTTTAATGACCAATAATACATTTATTTAAGTCTCTTTAATACAAAATAATAAGAGATAGTTCTATGTTAGTGATCTCTAATTAAGAAAAATTAGTGGAAAATAAAAGGGTCTTATTATTATTATTATTATTAATATTATTATTATTATTGCTATGGTGGTGGTAGGTAAAAAAATATGCATTCGATTCATGGCTTATGCTTTAATCTAAGCTTACACGTGATTAGCATTAGTGTTGAATTATAAAGTACCCGAACGGACCACTTTCACTCTTTGCATAAAAATTAGCAATAATTAGATGAAGGCCCTTGAATTGAATTATATTGATTCACGTGCAAACCCCATCCACCCATTTAATTTAATGAAGAAATAGAATGTCCTATTTGACAAATAGCACATGAAAATTCCAACACCACAACATATCATTTTAAATTAAGAGTTTCGTGTTTATTTTTTTAAAATAATATTTTAATATTAGCGAAAATTAAACTAATGCTATTTATTATGTTGAATCTTAGGGTGCGCTTAATTAAGTCAAACATGTTCTATCTAAACGTCCAATTTAATTCTATCTAAACGTCCAACTTAATTAAGTCAAACTTCTATCTAGTTCCAATTTAATTCTATCTAAACGTACGTAGCAGGATATTAAAAAAATAAAAACATGTTTATTCTATCTAAACGTCCAATTTAATTTTTAACTTTTAATATAAAATTATATATTTGAATGAGTACATAGCAGAATATTTTATTTTTTGAATTATTATTTTAAATATTTTAATATATATTTTATATATAAATCTCCAAATCAATATATATTTTATATATAAATCTCCAAATCAATTATATATTTGAATGAGTACGTAGATCACAGATTTATGTTCATATTCTAAATGTAAAGGGCCTTTTAATATATATTTTATATATTTGAATTATTATTATTATTTTAAGTATACGCAGAAGTTCCAATTTAATTCTATCTAGTTCCAATTTAATTCTATCTAAACGTACATAGCAGGATATTAAAAAAATAAAAACATGTTCATTCTATCTAAACGTCCAATTTAATTTTTAAATTTTAATATAAAATTATATATTTGAATGAGTACATAGCAGAATATTTTATTTTTTGAATTATTATTTTAAATATTTTAATATATATTTTATATATAAATCTCCAAATCAATTATATATTTGAATGAGTACGTAGAGCACAGATTTATGTTCATATTCTAAACGTAAAGGGCCTTTTAATATATATTTTATATATTTTAATTATTATTATTATTTTAAGTACACGCAGAAGTTCCAATTTAATTCTATCTAGTTCCAATTTAATTCTATCTAAACGTACATAGCAGGATATTAAAAAAATAAAAGCATGTTCATTCTATCTAAACGTCCAATTTAATTTTTAAATTTTAATATAAAATTATATATTTGAATGAGTACATAGCAGAATATTTTATTTTTTGAATTATTATTTTAAATATTTTAATATATTTTATATATAAATCTCCAAATCAATTATATATTTGAATGAGTACGTAGAGCACAGATTTATGTTCATATTCTAAACGTAAAGGGCCTTTTAATATATATTTTATATATTTGAATTATTATTATTATTTTAAGTATACGCAGAAGTGGCTCAACCACTTCTACCTCGATCAGAAGTGGCTCAGAATTAAGTACATGCAGAAATGGAAAAGAGCCAAAATATAATAAAAAAATATTTGTGTATCATCATCACATAATATAAAATGCTTATATATATTACTGTGAAGCTATTGGTGATTGTGGAGTTGGTATAGTACTGTGTAGGCCATCTTCAGGACATGTGAAGCTATTGGTGATTGTGGAGTTGGTATAGTACTGTGTCAAACCACGCGCGTTAGAGTTGGAGTTGGTTCAGGACATATAAATTAAATATTTTTTTTCTTCAAAATAATATAGATATACGTATGAAAAAAATGGAAGAACCGGAAAAGACGGTGCCAGAAAAACCGAAAAAAATGGAAGAACCGGAAAAGTTGGTTCAGGAAAAAAAACTTTACATCGATAGAGAGAGATGACTGACAATGCAGTGAAACAGAGGCCAGAAAAATGAAATGACAGTGCCAGAAAAATGAAAATGAGAGCAAGAGTTCACCTTTTTTGGTGCCGGAAACAGAGGCTATGGAGGATCGAGCTGTCACCGGCGGAGGGTGCGACGGAGGAGTAACCGGAAGAGGGCGTGTTCTGTCATCCATGGAAGATGGAAGATGGCAGATTGAAGATGGAAAAAAGGAGAAGAGTAGAAGAAAGAAAGAGTGGTAAAGTTAGAGAGAGAGAGAGAGAGAGAGAGAGTAGTAAAGAGAGAGAAATAGAGAGATTTTCACGTGTAAAGAGTGAGAGAAAGAGAAATTAGACAACTTTTTGGTCTAAAAGTGATTTTCACGTGTAAAGAGTGAGAGAAAGAGATTTTCACGTGTAAAAGTGGTGTTGTAGAAGTGAGGATAAAAAAATAGATTGAGTGAATGAGATAAAAATTGGGTGTATATTTTTGGTGTGAGTTGATTTGACATCTTCATGAGTGTATAAAAAAAATCTAAGGGTGGATATTAAAGCACACCATAATAGATAGATTTTCAGCCATTTGATGCTTATATTTTTTGAGATTAAAATTGGTCAACTTTGGTGTTTTATAATATAGATAGCCAAGCATTTGTTATTTCCTCTTTCAAGTTAGTTTATTATGATCATAAATGCTTGGCTGCGTAATAGGCATTTCCTCCTATCGCTCTTCTAAGTCAAAGCTACGGTATCCCCCACTAAACCATCCGTTAGCTATAACTATCACTTTAATTATTAGTAGTTTATATTCATTATGATCAAAGCAACTCCCTAAACAATCGACGCGTATTCTCACGCTTGTATATCTTATCTAAGGGCCATTAGTCATTATAACTTTCCACTTTGTTCATTAGTACAATATGAATGGCCACCGCATTCTTAAATATAATGAGTTCTGTGTTCATTTACCTATATTGAGGCAAGGTAAATATATATAATACAATGTACGATATGATATGATACAATAGTAGCAATAGCATAAATAACAGTAATGTAATCACAGTCTCGTATTGATCCTCGTATCATATCTCTAGTATAATGCATCGGTTTCACCTCGCGGTTTGACCAGGCCGAGAACAACAAACCCAATAAGTCCCGATGGATTCGAAGTTCTTGTCCATGTCTCCTCTGGGTGGGGTGGCGGCTTAAGGACTTGGTTCTCCAAGAAAGTCATTCGGAGATAACCCTCAAGACATTTTTTCAGGAATAACACTCCGAATAGTTATCGAGGAGAACACCCATAAAGCTTCCACGACACCCAAGAGGAACTACACCAGAAGACACCCTAGCCGGGTGATGTCCGTTAGTGGTCTAATTACTTCCCGGGGACTCACCATTTGGGTAAGTAGTGGCACATGGGACCTATTCCGCTTGCCGGGGAAACAACTATAGCCCAGAACACAGAGTCCAACGAGAAGGCAAGATACATAGAGTGGGCTCTCCTTTGTGGGCAACCACAACCACCGGCGGAGTCACCGAATTCATTTTTCCCGTGCACGGTTTAGGTTATTTCACCCAAGGGCGGCAAATAGGCGGCCCATCTTCGAGTCACCGGGAGCTACCCGATGCTCGGATCATCATATCCAGCCCATATGTATGATCGCGATAACAAATATATATCACATCCATTTAAATGAATATAATTATCATCATCACACATACGGCATGTCAAATATATAAATACAATCCATCATAGCCCACTATTCATTTATCATCAACACAAGCGTCTTCATTACGCTTTATATCCGTAAACTTATCATCATGTTATTATTCCTACTTTATAGCAAATTAGTACATTATTGGCACTTTGTAACTCATTACGTGTCATGTATATAAGACTAAGGCTGCAAGGATCTTATCGAAGTCCTAACGTCATTTATGAACCCAAGCATCAATTTCTATAATTTTCGCCTGACCGATATGCTTGCGGCAAATTGATATCTCTCCAATCACTACTAAGGGAAATCCTAGAACCCACCAATTCATATTAACAACTCCTCTAGGACTCAATCCCCACACTTTAGCATCATAAGTTATCCATTAAACAACTAAGGTACTAACATATCAAGAATTAACTAAGTGAATTATGAATATGAAGGCTTTTTGTACAATTCCTAAAGATGAAGGTCCATATGCTTTTTAGCTAGCATAAATGTGTATATCTAAAGCTTAATGCCCTTAGTTCCTAAAATTCCTAATTTCATTGGTTGTACATGTAACCCACCTTGTGGAACCCGCCAACCTCACTTTATAAGACTTCAATTCCACACTCTTAACTATCACAAAATACCACCTTTCTCTTCAAGCAAAGAAAACCTACACCCACCACTTGTTCCATCAATGGCTTCAATGAGTTCTCCACCCACAACCCACCTCCATTTTTTGCTTGTCCCATTACTAGCACAAGGCCACATGTTACCTATGATAGACATGGCCAGATTATTGGCCCAGCATGGTGTAATAGTTAGCTTGGTCACTACCACATGTTACCTATGATATACAGTGCATTTCAAGTAAGGACCTTAACTTAAGATCCTTATTTACGGACCGGGACATTTGACACGCTTTCCGATGGAATTTTTTGATGAAATTTGGTGGGGATGTTTTTCATCATGTTTAGAACATCTCCACCAAATTTCATCAAAATATTCAACCAGAAAGTGGGTTAACTATATGATTGAAAAATATTGGTCCAGAAATAGATATATATATATATATATATGTCAAATATTTTTCAATCCTGTAGTTAACACACTTCCCGGTTGAAGTTTTTGATGAAATTTAGTGGAGATGTTCTAAACATGATGAAAAACATCCCCACCAAATTTCATCAAAAAATTCAATCGGAAAGCGTGTCAAATGGCCCGGTCCGTAAATAAGGACCTTAAGTTAAGGTTCTTACTTGAAATGCACTGTATATATATATATATAACATCACAAAATCATAAAATCACAACAACGTCGTAATATATATACATAGATTTATATAGATGTATACATATGTGAAAGTATATCAAATCGATTCAATAGAGGAATCACATCTTTAGCTTCGAAAAATTAGCACTTCCTCTGAAGGTCTCTTAAGCGATGTACAAAGTACGTCACCCAAGTATGTAAATACGTCACTCATACCTTAGGCAATGTAGCCTACGACGCCTAAGGTACATCTCTTAAGCTATGTCGCCTAAGGTGTTGGGCGAGGTAGGCAAATACCAACGTCACCTAAAAAGTATCTAAGGCAACGTAATCATTAAATACGCCATATATAAAGTCAAAGTCAACTTTCATTTGACTAGACCTTAGGGGACGTAGGTAAATACCTACAACGCTCTGGTATCAACTTAGGCGACATAGGTATTTACATATGTTACCTAAGTGATTCATTTGACTAGATCTTAAGGGACCTATGTAGGTAAATCCTTACTCTTTTTGGTATCAACTTAGGCAACGTATGTGTAGACACCCCGATCTGTGACTCCCGCAAGAACCCTAACGATCTTCGAGAACTACTGATTTTTGGGGTCCGAGACCCACCCGAGCACCCGAAACTACCCTAGGAGGGTTTGTTGGCCAACAAACATGTTTTTAAGAGAGATTGTCGCGCGATAATCACTGATTTGTCGCGCGACAATCACTGATATGTCGCGCGACAATCATGCCTTTATCGCGCGACAAACCCCTCTGCACCCGACCAACCACTTTCTGACACATCACAGTGTCAGAACCCATCACTTCAGCAGTTTGTCGCGCGACAAACAGGTACAGTGAAATGGATTGTCGCGTGACAAAGAGAAATGTCGCGCGACACTTGCCCTTTCTTGAGGAATGTCGCGCGACAATCTCTCCCAAGCACTATAAATAGGCCAACACCCCCAAGGGTTCTGGACGGCAACTTCTCGCCACAATCTCTATACTAAAATTCCTTATTCTCTCTGATATCTTCTAATCTTTAAGCCTTCTCCGGAAGCATCTGTGATAACATTTATTTCCGCAAGAGTCTCGGATCTAATCTTGGCACCCGGAGTGCCACCTTCTAGAGTCAGACCGCTGGAAATATTTCTAAGAGGAAGGCTAATATTCGCCGGAGGTCTTCTCTGCCAGATTATATTTTCTCTCTCTTATTCTTATATATATTGTCGGGAAGGTAACTAAAGTCTCTTCTATTAATTAAATAAGATATTTGTATATTCCTAACGCGCCCAAAAATTAGGTTTTCATTAGTTATTTCCAGAAAGCAGTAGAATATCAGTAAAAGCATCCAAGTTTTCCAACATAGAATAAACATATAAGACCACTAGAGACCGAAAGGGCGGAATGGGTGCTTAACACCTTCCCAAACCGTAATATAGTTCCCGAACTCTATAGAATCCTGGTTTCGTAGACAAATGTGTAAAGAAAGGCTTATCTGTAGCCTTTCCTCTTACACGACCCCTTTTGTCCGTTTTCTCGTAAAACGTACTGGCAACTCTGAACGAACCCTCTTGCATCTAGAAATAGGATAAAGGGACATCCGATATGAATTATCAACACATAGAAGCAAATGGAACAACGGAATCCTTTCCGATGTTTCAGACTCCCAAACTAGAGGGATTGAGACCCTGGGATCGCATTTGCGGATTCTCACAGTATGTATTTACCTACACCCGCACATCTATACAATAACTTGCATTGATAACCAATACAACTTGCTGCCTGCCCAATCATTCATATTTTCATTCATTCAAACATTTAATTATTCAAACAATCAATCACACGAAAGTAAATATTCAAAATATTTACAAACGGTATAAAATGTCATATATATATATAATTGTTTTAAACACTTTACAAATAATAAAATGTTCAACAATATTAAACCTCAAACTAAGGAGCAGAGTTAGAGCCATTGGATAGCTGAGCCCCCATACGCATCTGCCTCGCCATTTCTTCAAATTGTGCCTATATCCTAGCTTCCCATGCTAACCGCTCCCTTTCTCACTCCTAACGCTCCTTTCATGCTCCATTTCACACTCCTGCTCTTGCTGTTGAAAACACTCCTCTAGATTCTTTGGATTAGCCCTAAGTTTGGCCAACTCCTCCTCGACAGCTTCGTTTTTGGGCTTCGCCGATTGTGACGAACCTCTCCTCCTCGACTGCTTAGTGATGGCGCAGCCTAAGCCAAGAACCCTAGTCCCTCTCGAAGGACGGACCACCTTCTCCATGACGCCGATCTCTACATCAATAAGGAGCCTTGGGAGCGGCGAGGCTATAATTAAGGCAGGCGAGGAACCGTCCGATGTATCCTCGATCGTGGGCATACTTGCCACCAAATAGGCAACCGCCTCATCACTTGCCTGTTGAACCATCAACTGCAAAAAGCAATAAATGTAATGAATTTATAGAACACGGATGATTTTATGAATAAATAAGCATAACTAACTATATTAAAGAGAAAAAATAAATAAATAAGAAACTTACCAAGAAGATTGAAAGGTTGCGTAATTGGGGGATAGGCCTCGCGAAAGAGGAGAGGCGGGATTATGATGGTGGCACGATTGGAATTTGGGAAAATGAGGGGCTGTTTTTGGTCTTTTGCAATAATTTGTGCACTACCAGATGTCTCTTTAGTATTGGTTGTCCTTATTTTATTATGAAAAAGTAACATGTCTTCTCACTGATTTTAATTTTGAAAGTGACCCTTTAAACCCATTGCCTCTTGTTTTAAAATGAAATTTAAAACTAATCGCAAATAAACATGCATTTATTACAAATATGTTTTTTCACTAAACTTGTCCCCTACATATCTAGTGCAAAAAAAATTTTGCACAAAATTTGTGGTTTTAATTTAAAAAGGAACAATAGTACAACACAGCCAAATTAATGTTAAACAAGCAATATAAAGCACTGATTAAGAAAAAGACAGTAAATTAAATGAATATAGATAATAGAGCATCGATTTAGAACAAAAGCACAGTAATCGAATGAATGCAGATCTAGAGCAAAACCGTTTTTGCACAAAATCAAATGAATGCAGATCTAGTGCAAAATTGTTTTTTGCACAAAACCGATTGAATGTAGATCTAGTACAAAATTGTTTTTTCCCAAAATTGAAAGGATACAGATCTACTACAAAATCATTTTCACATAACTTGAATGAATGCAAATATAGCGCAAAATAGTTTTTGCACAAAATTGAATGAGTGCAGATCTAGTGTAAAATCGTTTTTGCACAAAATCGAATGATTGCGGATCTAGATCAAAACCTAATCCATTTTAAGTCTAGATAGGCAAAAAAATCAATATACACATATATTCACATATATATCCATGTGAAAGTATATCAAATTGGGCAAATTAAGAGAAGAAAATGGAATTTTAGTTGATGATGAACACGATTGTGGTTGAAGAGAAGATTGAGATGTGCGAAATTAGGGATTAGGTTTTGCTTGAAAGGAAATTCCTAGGAATGTGATGGTAGCACAATTGGAATTTAGGGAAAAGAGATGGTGATTTTCATTTTTTGCAATAATTTGAACGCTGCCTGGTGTCTTTTCATTATTGGATGTCTTTTTTGCAATAATGTTTTTGCAATAATTTAGGGAAATGAGCAATGTTCGAATCAATACTATGTACAATCAATTAGCTTCGAATCGAGCAAATTAAGATTAAAAAATGGAAATTTAGATGATGGAAAAGAATGCTAATGAAGACAAACGAGGTTGGAGAGAAGATTGAGAGTGCGAAATTTGGAGTTAGGTTTCGCTAGAGAGGAGGGGGCTAGGATTGTGACAGTGGCAGGATTGCAATTTCAAAAAAGGAGATTGTGTTTTTCGTTTTTTGCAATAATTTTAGCATTGCCAAGGGTCTCTTCAATCTTGGTTGTCCTTGGTTCTATATTGAAAAAGTAACTTGTCATCTCACTGGTTTTAATTTTATAGGAGACCCTTTTAACCCAACGCCTCTTTCATTAAGATTTTTTATTTAAGAATGATTGATGAAAAAGAAGATCAAGATGGAGATCAAGTTATGGTTTTCGTAGCAAAACAATGATGACTGTGAGTTGGTGGAAAGATTGTAATTGTGTGAAAAGGAAAGGCAATTTCATGTTTTAGTGTAATTTTACCATGGACAAGTGTCACTCTTATGTTGATTATCCTTATTTTAGAAAAGAAGGTATCCTCTATGTGACTTTAACTCTGGAAGAGGCCCATTATTCTCATTGCCTTATATATGCAAATGTAAGAGTATATCAAAACAAGTCTATAGAGAAGCATAATGTACCATACAGGCCCTGTCTACCCATTGCCTCTTCCACATATACCCACACCACCCATTCCACACATATCTGCAAAGTGGATTCTATAGTCTCTAGTAGCTTGTGTATCATCTCTCATTTTAGATTACCTTGAACCAGATCCCCTACTTTAGAATATTGATGCCATCTCTAGATCTAGTACCGATGCTTCATCAAATGTTGCCTTTAATTTTTCATTCAGTGTCTTGTACAGAATATTCAAAATCCCCAAATGTGGTTGTTTGAAGTTTACCTACATGTACAAAGAAGTGCAACTTTATTAATAAACAAAATAGGAAACCAATCTTTAGAAATGTTGGGTGTACTATATATACAACGCAGACATAAATACAAAGACATTGAGATGAAATTTCATGTTTTTATTTTCTAATGTAAGCTTTATTACACGTGTCCAAAATGTATTTGAGGATTTCGCCCAGCTATAGTCATATGTCAAATGGGTCTAAAGTCCGAACAAAAATTGAGGGAATCTAAAATACTTCCATTTCCAGTATTAACTAGATATACAGTCTTATTGGAAAAACAGCAACTAAAGATCTAAAACCGACATTTGTTTCGCTACAAATTCCTTTGTCTTCTAATTTTGTCAAATATCATAATTGTTAGACATCGAAAATTTTCACAATTTTTAAATATTTTCTAAAATGGTAATCCAAATAAGATCCTAGTGAGTAAATGATTTACATCTACATACAGAATTACTATTTCGGAATTCCTTAGTTAATCTATAATACATGATGAACAATTTTATATCTAAAAATAAACTTAAAAAGATGCAAGAAATTAAAAGAATATATAAATATTATGTGCAAAACGGACTATCAACTATTAAAAAAAATCTTAAATATTAAAAGCACAATTCTTTTATTTTTATAGATTTTCAAAATTCCAAAATTGTAGCACTTATTTTCAATACAAAAATACTTATATATATTTGGTAAAATAAGGAAAGGGGGATCGTTTACCAGTGGAGTTGCTGGGCTTGTTGATATTTGGAGAAGCCAAAGATATCTCAAAGTTTCTTGCTTTGAGTTTTTACGCCAGAGATTGATGAAAGTATTGAAGACGTACTGCCAGGGTTAGAATTTCTATCGGTAAGTGCATGTATTTAAAGACCAAGCCCACTTTAACACTTTGTTAAATCAAAAAATGCCCATTTTAGTAGTTTATTGTCATATGAAAAAACAGGCCCACAATGCATAAGTCCAGCCCAGCATTATCTCTCTAAATATGTAAAATGTGGTGAAGAAATATTCAGCATTGATATATATATATATATATATATATGGATGAGTTTTTAATGATTACCTTATCTTTCTACTTATTAATGGGTACTGATAATAATTAATACATATTGGTGAGGTGTCAAATCTTTTAACCCGTTACAACATGTTAAGGTGACTTATTCTATTTTTATTTTTTTAATTAAACTTTAGGTGGTGTTTGGTTGAAATTTTAAAATCAAGTTTTTAAATTTTTTACTAAAAAGTCAACTTTACTTCAAACTTTTCAAATTACTTTACTTTCTCTCTCATAAAATTTTTAAAATACCATAACTTTAAATTTAAAAATCGGAATTAGATAAATATATATATATATATATATATTTGAAACATAATCATTGAGATCTATAAAACAAGATTAATTGTTGTTATTTTTTAAATTTTTTTTACGAGTTTTAAAAACTTCAACAAAAATTAAATTAACTTTTCAAAACATGTTTTAAAATCTCAACCAAACATGTTTATGGGTGTTTTCGTCATTTCAATTTTATAGTTAATTAATAACATAAGTTTATGAAAAATAGCACTTTCAAAATATATTTGATTTTGAATTTTCATCTCTATACAATATGTTTACAAATTACATACAACTCAACTATTTTAATAACACTTTCAATTTAATCATTCTATTATCATTCGTGACAAATCATATTACAATAAAAACTCAAAAATTAATTTGAAGCATCTTATATAACTTGTGTTACTAGTTTTATTAGTCATTGTTCAACTAAATAATAATTTTAACACAATAACATAAAATAATATTAAAATAAACGTATTTTCTTAATTTAAAGTATTTCAAACTAACTCAACTTTTAATAATTTGATCAGATACGGAAGTATGCGTATAACTTCCTAAATAACACTTAAAATATAACTTATTTTGTATTAAATAATTAATTATTTGGTTCAATAATTATTGTGTTGTGTTTGACAAACAAATTTTGTACCATTTTCAAAATTGAGAAGTATATCCACTAATTAAAATTAATTTATAATTTTACTAATTTAGATTACATTTTAATTTAGATTCCTAATCAAAATCTACTTCCATTTTAATTTATTTTCTATTTTCTTTTACGGTACATTTGAATTATAATTGAATTTAGATTTAAAATTCATAAATCTAAGATTCAAAAATTACATATTTGAAATACAAGAGTTTAAAATTTTGTGTTTACTTAACAAATACAAGGAAATTGATTTATAAATCTAAATATTATTTTGCTAAAATTTATATTTAGTTGATTAGTAAGCTATTTTTATTTTTTAACACCGTGGCGAAACTCATGCTTACACAAAATTAACCCGTTTGACTCGACCCGCCCCTATTATTTTATTCCTTATAATATAGCGTGGTGGGAGTGGGTTTATGCGTACACTATTCACTACGAATTTATATTTAAAATAATAAAACCTGCACCGGGTTAGGATGTATTTATATGCTTGTTGAATTTGGGTTTGGACAACACACGACCCTTTGTCATCCTTCGTATTATTATTATAATTAATATTAAAAATATATTTATAATAATAAAAAATAATAATTTGTTTAAAAATTAATTAATATTTTTTCAACTTCGCAAGTTTGGGATCTATAAGGAACAACCCTATATCTAAAATTTAAAAGTTATAACTTTAAGATAAGTATCAAATCTTTTTATTTGAATATATTTATAAATCTCAAATCATAATTTCACACCAAATAAAAATATTTAGATTTGAAATTCCAAATACAAATCTCATATTAAAATCTTCTCTCAAATCCACATTCCAAACACACCCTTAAAGAGTTTTAAAGAGTTTTATTAAAAAATATTTTCAATTAACTATGTTATTAATACTTCCACCATTTTCTTTCATATAATAATAATAATAATAATAATAATAATAATAATAATAATAATAATAATAATAATAATAATAATAATAATAATAATAATAATAATAAAGATTTAAGAATCAAGTATACACATTCTTTTATGTTGACAA
This sequence comes from Lonicera japonica, assembly GCA_021464415.1. Classification (NCBI taxonomy): domain Eukaryota; kingdom Viridiplantae; phylum Streptophyta; class Magnoliopsida; order Dipsacales; family Caprifoliaceae; genus Lonicera; species Lonicera japonica. Next base: position 36,652,020 of record CM038463.1, read on the forward strand.
TCATATTAGACATATGTCATGTTTATCAATTTTTCAATATATAATCATATAAAGTATTCATTATCATGTAATTAATTAACTAGCATGACATTTGGTATTGTAATCGATAATATGAATCGTATTTTCTTTCACTTGAATGGTTTGTGAGCGGATAATTATGCAAATAATATACCATAAACCTTTGAGATTTATTTGGTGCTTAAAAAAAATATTTTTTTATAAAATTATGTGAAATAACTAAGGTTGCACAACTATGGTATATTGCCTTAGTCATGGTATAACAAATTCATGTATATATATATTCGGATAATTTTACAACTATTATAGTAACAAATGGATACAAATCACCATAAGCAGAGGGTAGATACACAACTACTACCATAACAATTGAGTATAACAAAAAGTTCAATACTACATTTAAGTATATCGAATTCATGACCACATTTTTGAACTATATATATGCACTCTAAGTCACCAATTATCTTGAGACACTTGCACAACTTGCCACTTGGAATGTCAAAACATGTTTCGGCAATTACAAAATTGTCGAACAATAGAAGGGTGTCTACTTGCGGATATCTAAATTAATTCAAAAGGTCAAGATGCCCACCTCAATTAAAGGTAGTTTTGGCACCACATTAATAGTTTTCTTTTTCTTTGCCCCTGCTATCATTATTGTTGTAAAAAATGTAAGTCCCAAGGTTTGAATCACTGATAATTTGGTTAATAAGTTTTAGTCTTGTCTATTAAAGCAATTATAATTTATATATTAATTTTTTCTTCTAAAATAAATGATGTTTGCGGAAAGAAAATGAACATACATATGCAACACGTATGTTTCGGTATCTAGTAATTAAAATCTGAACATACTTTTAATAAGCATAACTACAAGAAAACGAGTACTTAGATGATGGGAATTGTGACTGTTACTATTGGATTTCATGGTAGAGGCAATTCAATATATATGAATTAGCTAGATTCTTGACTTGTAATTTAGTTGAATTTGAAGTAGATTTGTTGTATGACATATTATTTTAGCGCATCACACTCAAAGCTTATGTATCAGGGCAAATTAATTTTTTTTTTTTTTATTGTCCATCAATTTCCGGATTGGTTTGAAAATTTTGAAGAGAGCGCCAAAAATGTATTTCCTCTGCAACATCATGTACCAATGTGAAACTGTACAAACTTCAAATGGGTAATAAATGTAATTAAATCCTCTACAAAATCACTTCCTAATAGTAAATAAAAACTCTTTAAGTATCTCAACATGCGCATATGCATTTTCATTTGCTTCACGTAACTTGTATACATATATAAATAAATTTAATCCTTCCAATATACAAATCTAGAGAACATTAACCCCATCTCATATCGGTCTTTTTAAACCATCTTAACCGCATCCAATATGTAACTTGTTCCTTTATTTCCTAATAGATTAACCGTGCAAGTGTGGGGCCCTCCCGATGGGGCAATGCTTAAATCACTCATGTATTCGGTATACTCTACATCTATAACACCCCACAAAGAAATCATCTAGAAGATCAGAAAGGTGAAACAAAGAATCGTGGGTGCAATTGGTTCGTAGTGCAAGTTAATGCAGTTCGTCGCATGACCCGGTCGATCCCTCGTAGGCAATCCTTTCGGCAACTTCATTATCTACCAACGTTATATTGCCCACACTACCCACAACACATATACATAGAATGCGGATAATATCGTCTCTAACAATTTCCATAAGATCTCTTATAATATATTACCTCCAATCAAATCCCCCAATCTGCCAAAACTATTTTGGGATAACCAGAAATGCCTCACGGCTCCTTGCGCCACTTGTTCTCTTCACTCGGTGTCTCATAGAGAATCTTCAAAAAAATAATCAAAATCCTCAACTGGGTCCTTCAAGTTAGCCTGTATGTACAATCAAACACAACTATATTAATAAACAATAAAGAAAACAAATCCTCAGAAATATCATGTACTATTATATTAAAACAACCAGCCCATAAATGTGATCCAATTCATATATATGCATTTTGGATTTTCGATCTTTAAAGGTGAGTTTTATTACTCATGTGTTCGAAAAATTCTAGTAAGCATATATAACTACATGTACATGAGTACTTGGATGATGTGAATTATGCCCGTCATTGTTGGATTTCATAGTGAGAGGTAATTCAGTAAATATAAATTAGCTAGATTCTTCACTTGTAATTAGTAGATTTGTTGTAATCAGTAGATTTGTTGTCTGCCTCGGATCCTAGTCCCTTTCGAAGAACCGATCTCATTCTCAACGATACGGATCTCTTCATCAAGAGGGAGCTGGATCGAAGCCTCAGATCCTTCCTCGGTGGCGAGCTGATCAGCCATTATCTTCGCCACGGTCTCATCAATGGCGACTCTCACTCTCGCCATTATCGGGACTTGAATATTGTGAGTGAATATATATATATTGTGTGTGTATATGTGTGTGTGGATCTTTACATGAGCAACAATATCGAGGATCGAATCATAATATAATTTCAAAATTGTGAAACCAAATTGACCCTAATTCAATAGATCAATGTGTGTGTTTGTATATCAATGTGCGTGTGTGAGAGACGAAAATCAAAGCACACATGAAAACATTTATATCGACCATGTATACAAGTGATAATTGTGTAATAGATCAATGTGTGTGTGTATATTCAATAGATCAGTGTGTGTATTCAATCTCATGCGTTGACTACCAGATAAGTGGCTATACTAAACCAAACAAACATAGGCAATCTAACTCTACTAAACCACAAGATATGAAACCAAAGAAGCAATAAGGCATACATACATATATATATACATAATCAAAAAGTACCAAACATGGGCATGAAAGAGTACCGAATAATAAAGTTCAAATTGCTTAAATACAAAAATAAATTCATATATATATATATATATTCAAATTCATATATTGCCCTAAATTCATGCCAAAAAAATTCAGTGTGTGTGTGTCCCTGTGTTAGAATTGTAAATTATCAAGCCATGTACAAGCATACATACAAATTTAGATATACAAGCATAAATAGCACTGGTACATTCTATTTTTTCTTCTAAATCGATACATACAAAAGTAAAGTGTCAATATATAGATAAAGTAAGCATAACTAAATAATAGCAAAAAGTAAAGTGTAAAAGTTAATACCGTTCCCTTGAGGTAGGTGGCCGAATAGGCGTCCATATAGGCCTCCAAGTGAGGGGCCACTTTGCCATCGATCCTTTGCTTCTTCGCCAAGTGAGCGAACAAAACCTTCCCAGTGGTGTGGTTCTTCTTTTTCTCGGACTTCCAGGCCACAGACATTTGCGTCCCTTTTTCCTGCAAGATACATATACATACACATATAAGTTAAAGTACACATACAAGTTAAAATCATATCCTAACAATTGTAAGTTCAATTCAATTCAGTGAAACATAAGAAAATACCTTATTGGACTGAGAGTTGAAGTGGGCGCAGAGGGACTCCCACTATGCAGGGCAGTGGGCGAACTAAATCGGAACGGGACTGTCTTTGTCTTTATCCCACTCTTTCTTGCAATCATGCTTTCATTGTCGAAAGCGCCTGGCAGCCTTCGTTTCGATCCACTCAATGAGGTTATAATCATTGGGATCAATGATATAGCTCTCCTACAAAACAAAACAGCAAAATCATTAGTCTAAATCAAAAAAGATTAGTACGAAAAAAAAGGTTAACAAGAATGTCCTTAAAGTAAAGTGCACTTACCGATAAGTAGTCGAACACTATCATCCTCGACTCCGCAGGCATATCACTGTAGTTATGGTACGTCAGGGATTCGGTCCCTCACGCATGATCCTATGTCCAACACCACCCTCCCCTCAAGGTTTTGATCAAGAATCCTCGGACCCCTGGGTTGTAGTTAAGCGCCGACCTCCCTAAGGAATGAACAATCGCCGCTGTCTTCTTTTCGGTAACGACACCTCTCTTATTCTTCTTCTTTCCATCGTCTTCGGTGGTTGCCTCGCTTTGCGTACCAACAGATTAGAACTTGCATACTGATCAGTCAATCAGATACACATGTATAATTACTATATATAATTAAGAAATCAAAATGTTTACTAGACGACTGTGCTTACTGCTGTGATCGAACACTACATATGGGCCCGGCCATGGTGGCTGCGTTGTTGTCCATAGTAAAACAAATAGGGACCACCAGTAATGCCGGCGAGTCCTGCGACGACGACGAAGCAATGGGCTGGGCATTTTGCAATGCTAATAGTCGCTCCTTAATCTGCTGGTGAGTGTTAGGCATAGCACTAGTCCTGATCGGAGACATCGTAACCTAAAACAAACAACACAAACACAAACCGTATATATAATTTATAGTCAATGGTGGTAAGAAACAGAGGATGGGGGGTGTGTGTGTGTGGTGACCGGAGAGGGAGAGACCAGAGATAATGGTATGGTGACTGGAGAGGGAGAGGTGTTGGTTTCAGCTAGAGAGGGAGGAAGTGGTGGACACCGGAGGGGGAGAGTGACGGTGTGTGGAAGAATAGGGTTTGTGGTGGTAGGCACATATGTGTGTGTGTGTATATAACGAATGTCATGTATATATGAAGAAAGATTGATCCCCGTATTGTAAGTGAAATTTTGAGAGAATATGAAGCATAAAAACTTGCAGAATTCCTGGATCATCTTGATTACAAGTTAAAAAACTTTTTTTTTGGTCTTTGCCTCCTGCTTTGGAATGTGACTAATAGAATCTAAATCTTGTAATACAAAAATGGTTTGCCCACTGTTGAAGTTTAAATTAAATTGCTCTTTCATACAAAACAAAAGTAAAGGGAAAAAAACAAAAAAAACACGTGAAAGTAGAACCAGAAATCCGATCCTTTTTACGACGGTTTTGCATCATAAAAAACACCCCTCCAATGTTTTTATGACGGAAAAATGTCTTAAAAGCCCCAACCTGTACCAGAAACAAACTCTACATATATAAAAATAATTAACATCACAAAATCATAAAATTGCAATAAATTCGTAATATATACATGTGTTCATATGTATATATATACGTGAAAGTATATCAAATTGATTCAAAAGAGGAATCGCACCTTTAGTTTTGAAAATTTACCAAGGAGCAATGGTCCTTGAATCAACTTTGAATCAGTACTATGAACAATTAATCGGCTTTAAATTGGACAAATTAAGAGTAAAAAATAAAAATTTAGATGATGAATGTAGCATCTTGTATTTAAATTAATGTTAATTATGTTATATTAACTCTTTTATATATATGAGAATGATCGTTTTATGATTCGGGTGGTCCGAATGAATTTCGGTTGGTAAATAGGAAGTTTTGGGTTCTTTGTGATTCGTTAATTTGAGCTAACTTTGGGCTATCGTAATTCCTCCGTTATTTATCCGATTGAAGTTTTGCTCGCGCTAGTCTCTAGTATTTGCATCATTCTACAACTTTCGTGTTTTAACCGAAAGCTAATTTGCACTCCTCGTGGGTCAAAACAGGGCGCGAAGTAGGCCCATCGCTAAATTCTGGTTGTTTAATAGCGTTCGGCAGAGCGTTGTCATCGGTGAATTTCTGGAACAAATGTGTCCATAATTTGAGAAAAATTCCTCTTATAAAGTTTTAGATCTTTGAAATACCTTTCCGTGTACATAAAGAACGCCTCAATCGGAGTTCCGAGTCAAAAGTTATGGCCAGAACAAAAATAGTGCTCCAGAACCAAAAACCTACGCGCGGTTACTGTAGCAACCGACTTAAAGTCGGTTGAAGCTCGTTTTAAGGTGTTTTTCAACCATTTTCGAACCAGACACTTCCACAAAACTTTAGAGAGTTCTAGAGAGAGAGATAGGTGTTTTTGAGCGACTCTTACCTATTTTCACATCTGATCGAAGGATTAAGCATCGAAAAGCATCCAAAACATCTCCTAGCTTACTATTCATCATCTTCTACCTTGAGGATTCTTTGGAAAAGGCTTGGAGCACCAACTTTCTTTCTTATTTCTCACGCATAAACTAAGGTAGGGGTATTTTCTTGGTTTTTGAAACTTAATAAACTTGTTTATATGTTTTCAAATAGGTTTATACACATATGTTGGGTTCTTGCTTGATTATTGTTATCGGTAGTTAAATAACAAATTTTGGCCACTGTTTTGATTAAATTTAAGCAGATTGGTAATGATAAAAGTAAAGTATCAAGTATGTATTTTAAAATATAGTTTAATACCTAACTTATGGCTTTGGAATTACCTAAAAAGAATAAGGAATGAATTTTTGGTGAATTTTACAAGATTGGTGTACGGTATTGATTCCTACGCGGGAATCTTGAACATTTTCTTAAATATTCCAAAGTCCACTCCATAATTTGAGTAAATTCATTTGGTTAATAAATGGGGTTACTATGTTAATATTTGATGATTAAGAATTTTAATTAAGTTATTATTGGAGGATATTTAATGAGGATGATGATGTTTTATGATTCATAAAACCATGAGCATGTGATTTGTAACAAGATATGCCATTTGAACTTAACATTTATGTAATATAGACTTGTGAGTGATATTCCTTAGATATACATGCTTGGCGATATTCAAATGGAGTTGTAAATGGATTATGTATATACTAAGGAACATGGATACATGATGAATGAAGTTTAAGTGGCATGTGTTGTTTTTAGTTGTCATAAAGAGCATGTATACATGTTGTGCATCATTTTTGTGTCAACCGCAATCTTGAAGATTCTTCAACAAGCTCGAATTCACTTATGGCCTACCGAATGGGCATTTATCTCTTATCATGATGCTGAAAGCTCATTTATATCTATGTATATATCTGTTCGGAGGTTACATGTCATGGAAATCCATGGAAGCCTCATTTTTATCTTGATATTATCTTATCGGATATGATTAGTTGATTGATCTCTTGAAAATGATTGTACTTGGTCGTGGATGACCAAGGGTGATGTGAATATTTATTTTCATAGTGCTTGCCGGGATGGGAAAAATAGGCAGGGCCCGGTGCCCTTGGGTTGAAAAGCCCTAAACTCCTGGGGGAGCAACGTTTGGCCGCCTATAAGCCACCGGTGTGAAGCCCGGGAACCTAGGCAAATTGGCAAGGCACTATGATTTTTTGATTATCTGTATTTATATGGGATCGGGGTGAATGATCCCAAAGCTATTGATATTTATACTTGTGTGGGATCAGGACAATTGATCACAGGTTATGATATCTTGGCAGCAGTGGAATCTATTCATCACTCAGGCTTTCTATTATACGGTAATCGGTTGACACGAGAGGTAACCTGCATTAGCACGTTCATGCATGATCACTTGATGAATTTTTGGATTTTCTGTTGATATTATTGATATTACCATGGTCTAAAAGATATGTTTACAAACTTGTTTTTAAACATATGCCTGGTACCCCCCTACTGAGCAAATGGCTCACCTCGATTTTTCTTTAAAAATATTTCAAGTACTCACGAGTCCCACGAGGACAAGGAGACGACCGGGTCAGGGACGATATAGATGCTTTGATACTACGTGTATATTTTGGTTTACTGTGATGTATGTATATTTTTTTGGGAAGCCACGGCTAGCCCGAGGAGTTTATATACTTTGGTTGTTTTATGGTTTGGATTATGTGTACTTGATACATATTGGAATGTATAATATGTTTGATACCCTATGCAGTGTGATACTTGCTATATCTGTTGTTGTTGACTTATTTCTTTCTATATACCTATCTTAGTCTTACTAAGGCAGGTTAGTAATGCTCCAGGTCTTAATTACAGGCGTTATCCTGTACATTAAGGCGGGGGTGTTACAATGAATATGATTGATGATGAGCACAATCAAGGTTGAAGAAAAGATTAAGATGTGCAAATTTTGGGAGTACGTTTTCGCTTGAGAGGAGAAGCCCGAGATCATGATTATGGCACAATTGGAATTTAGGGACAATGGAGGGTGTTTTTCATCTTTTGCAATAATTTGAGCACTTTGAGGTGTCTTTTTGGCATTGGATGTCCTTATTTTATAATAAAAAAATGGCATTTCCACTAACTAAAAAACTCATCTCATCTTATCTCATCCTATCTTCACTTTATAAAATACCACCATACACTACGAATGAAACATATCTTCTCAAACATATCTCATCAATTAATATTTCTTATAAAATGGGTTCAAGTCGAACTTCATCGTACTCAATTGCTGAATGTATTCATTTATGTCATGTATATCTTGATATTTCTCAAAATCCAATCATAGGAATGAACCAGTCCAAAGATCAATTTTGGTCAAGAGTTACGACTGATTATCACTTAAATCCAATCTTTATGAATCAACCAAGACCACAAAGATCTTTACAAACTCGAATGTTGTCTATCCTTTCTGTGATATCAAAATTAAGGGGATGTATACGGCAAATTGAAAACTTGAACCCAAGTGGTGCTTCGGAACAAGATGTTGTGAGTATTTATTATTATAGTTAATTTATAATACATAAATTATTGTTAAATTTATCCTCATATCTTTATTTATATTTTTACAATTAAATCAAGCTAAAATGTTACTTGCATAAGATCTAAATTACAAAATTTGATTCAAATTTGATCATGTGTGGCCCATCCTTAAAGATATTGAGAAATTTTCAAATATCAATGCCAATGCAGCAACTCGACTTCAACAACAAAGTGCTAACTCTGTTTCACCCCAACCAGGTTCTCCTAGTTTCGAGTCTCCCACATCGGCATCCCCAGGATTGTCTTCATTTAATCTTAATATGAATGATGAGGAAATTGGTGTGACTTCAAACGAAAGACCTATTGGACTGAAAAAAGCAAAAGTAAGAAAAAATGATGAAAATATTAATACAATAATTCAACAAAATCGAAATATTATTGAAGTTATGAAAAAGAATGCCTTAGACAGAGCTCATGCGTCTGAAGCTAAGGAACATAATAAAATTTTATTAACATATTTAAATTATTTATTCAATCCAGAGCTTCGTGAGTTTCTTCAAAACGAACAAATAAGAATAATGCAAAAAAGAACTCGAGCACAAAGATCCCAACATGGAGAAGGATCTCAAAATCGAGGATCTCAAGATCAATGCCAAGGATCTAAATATCCCTCAGATGATTTGGGTCAATATTATTATCGCAATCTTCCAGAGTATTAAATCGTTGTTTTAGTTTATGTTCCTTTTTCTTAGCTCTATGTTGTATGTTTTTGGCTTTCTGCTAGTTTATTTGATTTTAGCTCTACGTTGTATTGTTTTCGGCTTTGCATTAGTGTACTTTATTTTAGTTCTATGTTGCATTATTTCGACTTTGTGTTAAACGTGTTTCATTTTAATGTATGTTTAAATTTATGAAGTTTAAATGTTATATAATTTTTTTTCCTTATTATTATATATTAAAATTTTTAATTACAATAAAGTATACATAAATTAAATTAGAATAAATTAAATTTTTCAATCAAACAAATTATTAATATTGCTAATTAAAAAAAATAAACTAAAAAAACTTAAATTAGAAGTATAAAAATGACCTAATTGATATTTAAAAGTAAATAACATTAAGATAAAAATAAAAAGAAAAAAAGAAAAGAAGGAATGCCGTCCATCTACAGTTTGCAATCAAGATTTGCAATTGTGGCAGGACCAGCCCGTTTTTGGAATAAAAATACATTACATGATATAATGACTGCGTGTATTATTATGCACAATATGATAATCGAAGATGAACGTGATATTACTGTATCAATTGAAGAACGAGTTAAAGTGTCAACTCCACAAGTTGAGATGATGGTTGATAATAACACTCAATTTCAAAAATTCCTTACTCGACATAAACAAATTAAGGATAAGGAAGCTCACATTGAACTTCGAAATGCATTAATTGAACACTTGTGGGACAAACATACTAATTCGGAAAATTAGTGTCGATTAATTCCGAATTTTAATTTTGTGTAATTTTTTTAAATTAAATGTAATGTTTTTTTTTTCCAGTAATATAATGTTTATTTCCATAATAAATATGTTATGTTAATTTAGTGATTTTTAATTTTTTAAATTATAATTATTTAAATTATTATAAGTTAATTAATAATAATATCTATAATAAAATAATTAGTACAATATAATAATTTGTATGATTTGATAAAATAATAAAATAATAAAGGGAATATTCTGTTTTTGGAAAGAATATACATCTGAAATAAACACTTAGGAGACATAGAAATTATATCTTCTAAGAGCTGATGTATATCGCCTAAGCCTTAAGCGACATAATGTATGTTGCTTAAGTGGTGTCTCCTAAGAGGTGTCGCCTAAGATCTAAAGCAACATATTAATAATACTAATGTCACCTAAGATCTGACAACTTAGGCGACATACTCTACTATCTTAAGTCTCCTAAGTGAACCTATTAAGCGACATACTATGATATCGTATGTCAGCCCAAGTTTTAATCTTAAGAGACATAAATTCAAGTATGTCGTCTAAGTGTGTTTTGATTCACCACTTAGGCGGCATGCTTTTATTTGTATGTCTCCTAAGAGATTCTAGACCTATTTTATAACAGACTATATTAGTGTGCAGCCACACCTACACTATTTTACAAATCAACCTACATTATAAATTTGATACTAATTCATTCAAACACAATTCAATCACACAAAAAAAGTTCTACAAATCAACCTGTATTCAATTCATTCACACACAAAAACAGGCCAGAATTAAAATGTAAAAAGTCTAATTATAAGTTAAAGTTGAAATGTACGAAGTCTAATTACAAGCCAAAGTTGAAATTTACAAAGTCTAATTACAAGCCAAAGTTGAAATTTACAAAGTCTATATATAGATGCAAAATAGTCTATAAATAAACAAGTCTATCATTAAACCTCTCATGGTCTACCACCACCTGTAGGAAGATTCGCCATCATCAACGATACTAGATCTCGTACCCGCTCTTCCATCACCTTAAGTTCTGCTTTATGTCGCACCTCAAGCTCCGCGATCCTTGCATCTTGCTAGGCGATCCGTTCGGTCATCTGGAGGTTTATCTGCACCGGCTCCCCGGGACCTTTCTTCTTCGGCTCCTTGACAACAGAGCTCCCGAAGCCTCGAATTCTAGTCCCTCTTGAAAAACCGATCTCAGTCTTGATGATACGGATCTCTTCATCAAGAGGAAGCTGGATCGAAGCCTCAGATCCTTCTTCGGTGGCGGGCTGTATCAGTACCACAAGTTCACTTTAAAATTCAATTTCTATATGACTAAACTTATTACTAAAGTAATTATAATAGCTGAATGTTTGCCAATTGCCAATTGTATATTGCGGAAGTAGGAGTTGATGTAATTTTAACTAGCTAGTTGGCAATTATATTAATAATGCCCTTTGGCAATTGTGTACAACTGATGCTTACGGAAAATTTATATTCTGAAGGTTTTAGTGTTAGTTTGGAAGATTTTTTTATCCCTAAAGAACTCTAAGAGAATATTCAGACGAGTATTCAAGATGTTTCCCCCCTGCTGCATCACTTAAGGTCCTCTTACAACGAGTTAGTGGAGTTGCAGCTAAAGAATCATCTAAAGCTTGTTAAAATGTCCGCCACAAATTTCATTATGAAGTCATCTTCAATGAGTGATATAATCGTTTCTAAGAGCAACTCGACCATTAATAGGGTGCTTCAGCAATGGGTGTTCAAATGTCAGATAAGGGGAAACTCTATTAAAGCACATTGGTTGGAGAAATGACTTCTCTTTTTCACATGAAGTATCCTTTAAGCAATACCTACAGTACTAAGGAATTCGGTTTTGTGAGGAGTTGTCTATTTCATAGGCTGGACCCATACCAAGAGATGTCCACTCAATTAGTAATAAAGAAGTGATGGTCCATTCCTCTAGAGGATTGACTTAACCGGGAACATTGTTTAAGAACTTGATGGCTATTCTTCGAGATGTTGTTGTTTGTTATGATGGCATGGTTAGGAATGTGTGTAGCCATTCAGTTATTCAATTAGAGTATGGTGTAAAAACTGGAATTATGCCCCAGAGTTTATTTGCTACTGGTGAACTTGTTGGAGTTTTAGTTACAACTGCCATGTCCACTCCTACCTACAAGGCAGTTCTTGATTCTTCTCTGTGCAACAATTCCTCTTGGGAGATAATGAAGGTAATTAATTACTCATTAAAAATGGTGACAATAATGTTCCTTTTGGGTCTATTTTAATAAAAACTTAAAAAGTTGAAAAATAATTGAAAACAATACTAATTCTTATGAAAATTTGGAAAAAAACGATGAGTGCCTTGGTGAGATGTTCTCCATCTTTTGCTTATTTTTTATAGAATTTTTTTACTTACTGAAATTAAAAAAAAAATACAAAAAGTTCATAGGCGACATACTTATTAATGTACGTCGCCTAAAATTACATCTTAGGCGACAGGCGACATATGTAAATACTATGTCGCCTAAGAGTTTTAATTTTTTGCCGCCCTCTTTCGTGGACAATTTTTTGCCTATTTTTTTTTCGCGGAAAATTCAAATTATTTTGAAAACTCTTAGGCGACATACTAATTATGTATGTCTCCTAAAATAAGTACTTAGGAGACATACCGAATTTATATGTCGTCTAAGTAAATACTTAAGCGACATATTAAATGAATGTCTCATAAGTGACTCTATGAGGAGACATACGAAATGTATGTCTCCTAAGTTGTGTTTTAGGAGACATACCCAATATGTTATGTTGCCCAAGACGCTAGCCGGTATAGTTAGGCGACATACGCAATTCTATGTAGCCTAAGATATTACATAGGCGATATGCAATTAATATATGTCGCCTAAGTACATATCGTAGGAGACATATTATATGTATGTCTCTTAAGATAGTACTTAGGAGTCATGTGGAGTATATATGTCGCTTAAGGAAGTACTTAGGCGAACATGAAATGTATGTCTCCTAAGACATGTTTTAGGAGACATACCCAATAGGATATGTCGCCTAAGACCCCAACTGGTATAGTGAGTGTTGTGGTTGGAGTTGAAAAAATATAGTGTGAAAATGACACTATTTTTGTGCTAAATCAACAAAAAAATAGTGTAATGCGTTGGAGTTACCCTAAGAAGAGCGTGACAGTGACACTATTGTACTTGAGTATAATATCTTTTCATCCCTCACACTAGGATTATATATATACACATTCATTGTGTATGTATATTAATATATTCACTTGGTCAAAATTCGTTTTTAGTCAAATTGTAGGGAGCTTTTTTTATTTTAATTTTGGAAGAGGCTCTTTATTCTCACTGCCTCATATTCATTGCCTCGTATATGCATATGTAAGAGTATATCAAAACAAGTTTGTAGAGAAAGCATAATGTACCTTAAGGGTTTTTTTCTACCCATTGCCTCTTCTGCGTATACCCACACCACCCATTCCACACATATCTGCAAAGCAGGTATTATAGTCTCTACTAGCTTCTGTGTCATCTCTGATAATAGATAACCTTGAACCAAATCCATTGCTCTGGATTATTGTTGCCATCTCTAAATCTAGTACCGATGTTGCATTGGATGTTTCCTTTGACTTTACATCTCCTTCGACCTCCAAGGAGAATAGCTTGGGCGTGCTTAGCACAAAATGTAGAGCAAACCGAATTGCCTCACACCTCATTGTGCGCCCCTATTCACCGCATTCAATGTCTTGTACAAAATATGCAAAATTCTCAAATGTGGTTGTTTGAAGTTTACCTACATGCACATAGAAGTGCAACTTTATTAACAAATAATATAGGAAACCACCGTTCTTCAGAAACATCGTGCACTATAAATACAATGCAGACATAAATTCAAACACGTTGAGATGAAATTTTAGGTTTTTGTTTTCTAATGTACGCTTTATTACTCATGTGTCCAAAACGTATTCGAGGATTTGGCCCCGCCATAGCCAACGAGTCAAATAGTTCTAAAAGTCTAAACAAAAATTGAGGGAATCTAAATACCTCCATTTCCAGTATTAACTGTGCATACAAAATAACAGTAGTCTTAGAGAAAAAAAACCACCTCTGAAGATGTAAAACCAACATTTGTTTGGCTACATATTCCTTTGTCTTGTAATGTTGTCAAAATCAGACAACAAAAATTTTCACAATTTTTAAATGTTTTCTAAAATGGTAATCCAAATAAGATCCTCGTAACTGAACAATTCGCACTTACATATATAATTGTTATTTCTGAATTTCTTATTTAGTCTAGGGTATATAACGAACAATTTTATATGTAAAATAAACTTAAAAAAATACAAGAAATTAAAAGAATATATAAATATTATGTCACAACCTGTGTGAAATGGACTATCAGCCTTTAAAAAAATATATTAGATAATTTTTTTATCTCTTATATATTTTTCAAGCATCAAAAATCTAGCCTACTTCCAATATATAAAAATACTACATAAAGGTAATAAGGAAAGAGGGATCGTTTACCAGTGGAGTTGTTCAGCTTGTTGATATTTGCATCTTCGACTTTATAAGCGGAAAATATCTCAAGTTTCTTGTTTTGAGTTTTGCGGCGGAGACTGATGAGAGTATTGATGATATGCTGCTAGGGTTAGAATTTCCACAGGTAAGCGTATTTAAAGACCAAGCCCACTTCATTACCTTGTTATAAATAAACAAATCAATCAAAAAATGCCTTTTTCGGTAGTTTACTAAACAAAAAGTGGCCCACAATGCATAAGTCCAGCCCAGCATTTGTCTCTCTAAACAAATCAATCATATGGTGTTGAATATTCCTAGAAATTAGGTATAAGGTTTTATCGTATATTGATTTTTATCAAAAATTTAATAAATAATTTTTTTTTGAATAAAGAACTTATTTTTAATTGGTGATTAATGTAAGATGCTATTTTGTTTTATATTTTAAATGAAGGTATTTGAATACATTTAACTATCATTTAATTAATAAAAATATATTATATATTACCTAAATTACCCCATTCTTATGAAATTTGCATAAGAAATATGAATTGCAAAGTTCATATTGCAGTGAAATATGGACTGCAATATGAACTTTGCACTAGAAATATGGACTGCAAAGTTCACATTGCAGTAAAATATGGATTGCAATATGAACTTTGCACCAGAAATATAAACTGCAAAGTTCATATTGCAGTGAAATATGAACTGCAAGGTTCATATTGCAGTCCATATTTTAATGCATATTATGAACTGCAAGGTTCATATTGCAGTCCATATTTTAATGCATATTAGTATTTTTTTAGTTTATTGTAAGGGTTGGTATGTCATTTTACAATGAAAAAAAAGACACGTTATATTATCAATAAAATAAAAAATATGCCCTTTATTTACAAAAAAATTATTTATTGACTTTATTGTGAAAATATTTCTCTAATAAGACCTTTTTTTTAATTGTCCAATAAATATTCAGTATTGATATTTTAATTTTATTATTTTGCAGAAACAAAAGAAAAAAAAAACACTTTAATAAAAAACTAGAGTAAAATTGTAATGGGCTACGGGGTTTGAATCCCACTTCCTATATAATATAAATAGTGGATATTAATACCATCTGAGGTATAGGTCATTAGTAAAAATTCATTTAATTACCACTTAATTATATGACAATTTTATTAATTTATGCTAGCACTTGGGATTTTAGGAAAGAGCAGCTTCAACTAGCTGCGCTAGGCAATTCTTCCAACATTGATAGTTACTTTCCTTCATTTCTTAAGAGAACAATGAACTTCATTTTTCCTTTTTTCCATTTTTTTAATAAAATTAATGATTAATTCAGGAATTCGATGAGGGGATAGGGGAAGGAAATGGGGGACTGAACTTTGGCCCGACTCATAAACCACTCACTCAATTACTTAGGTTAAAGCGTAGATCATTTAGGGAACTAAGATCATAATTAGTCCGCGATAAATTGGTGTATTTACGATGATATCAACTTATATAAGAAATTTTGTCTAAATGCAACATCTCCTCAAACTTTTTAAAATTAAACAATATTAAATTTTACTTACAATGATTTAATTTAAACTTTATAGATGAACATAAATAAAAATTAAAAATCATAAACTGCTTAAATTATAAATTTAGCAATTGGAAAGACCGGCTTTATTCAGTATATATTTTCTCACCAAAAAAAAAAAAAATTACTTCCTGAGGTTATATTTGGTAATTTAGCTGTTGTGGGCCAGCCATGATACCTCATTTTATGGAGAGCCATGGTGATCCAATGGACTAGCCTTAAATGACCGATGTCATATGGAATTAAGGTTGCACAGCTATGGTATATTGCCTTAGTCATGGTACAATAGGAATATATATAAATATAAGCGATAATTGTATAATATAACTTTTTATATATATAAGTGATGAGACTACACCTATTATAATAATAGGTGGATTGCGATGACAATAAAACCCAACTCGGTGGGTTTTTGACCGAGCTCAACTCAAATGGGACGGGTTCGGAGCAAGATTTTTTTAACACCGAAGAGGGTTCGAGTTTTGAAATAAAACTCTATTGTAGGTTCGAGTCGGGTTTACACACAATTAACCCTTTTCACTCGCCCCGCACCAAATATAGTATTTTCTTCTTTAAATAGCCTTATGATATAATTAACACGGGTCGGGTTTGGATTTATACATATATCACTTGGGGCTGATTCAGGTTGAGTCGAAGTGGGTTCGGGTTGGGTAGGTTTATAAGCGGGTCGAGTTTAGGATTGGCTAAATCTAACCCGTTGCCATCCCTACAAGTGGATACAACAAGAAATTCGATACTACATTTAGGCGAATCGATGATCTCATTTTTGAACATTATATATATAAACTCACCAATAATATATATCTGGAGACACTTGTACAACTTGCCACTTGTTATGTCAAACATGCTTTGGCAATTTTAAATTGTTGGACAATGGAATAGATAGCTTGCCGATATCTATACTAAATTAAGGGTAGTTGTGGCACCAAATTAATAGTTTCCTAGCATTGCCCCGCTATCAATATTTTTATCAAAATTGTAAGCCCAGTGGTTTGAATCCTAGATATTTTGGTCAATAAGTTTAGTCTTGTCCATTAAAGCAATCACAAATTTTTTATTTTTTTTTATTCTAAAATAAACTATTCATATGCTAAGAAAATAAACATATTAAAATCTAAACATATTTTTAGTAAGCATATATAACTCCATGTACATTAGTACTTGGGTATTGTGAATTATGACCGTTACTGTTGGATTTCATAGTGGGAGGTAATTCAATAAATATAAAGTAGCTAGATTCTTCACTTGTAATTAGTAGATTTGTTGTATGACATATTATTTTAGTGCATCATACTCAAAGCTTATGTACAAGAGCAAAAAAAAAACATAAAAATTTATTGCCCATCAATTTCCTGATTGGTTTGAAATTTTTGAAAAGGGCACCAAAAATGTACTTTGCCAAACTATAAACAGATTATTTTCTTTGTTTTATGTGTGCATTCTGAAACATCGTGTACCAAAGTGAAATTGAACAAACTTCAAATGGGTAATTCATGTAATTAACTCCTCTCCATATTCACTTCGTAATAGTAAGTAAAAAACCTTAAGTATCTCAACAATGTGCATATGTATTTTCATTTGCTTCATGCAACTTGTATACATACATAAATTATTTTAATCTATCCATGCGATAAACAAATCTAAACAACCTTAACCCCATCCCATATCGGTCTTTTTAAACCATCTTAACCCCATCCTATATGTTACTAGTCGAGAAATACCAACTCAAAGTGAGAAATACAAACTCAAAATATTTTTTGTGAAAATTGACCACAAATAGACCAAGCATCGTCTAATACTAGTGGAGAAACAAAATCCTAACCAAAAATTGATGTATCAACTGTGCTTGTATTGTCCAAAAAAAAGGAACTGTGTTGGATCCAATTTCCGCTGCAATTTTGGCCTTCAAGATGGAGTATTTTGGAATTCTGAGAAAAACAAAAGTTGTAGATGACTAGATTATCTTTCCAATGACACCAAGATGCATTCATTTGGACATTTAATGAAAAACTTACAGCTAAAATACTGCACCAGAACCTCTAAAAGTTTCCAATTAGCCCTTAAATTGCACCCAACACTTCTGGTTCGCCTCTCAGGGTCCATGAAAGTCATTGTACGCCTATTTGAGGTTTGTTAACAACCAAATAGGCTCTAACAAAGGTCTAGTCAACTCAAGTAATGATGAAACAAATTATACACAAAAGTTAACCACTAAACAGCTTGCTTTTCGATCATTTGAAACACATTCAGAATTCCAAAACCATCCCAAAAGGGACTGTTCTGAAAAAAAATAAAAAATAAAAAGACACTTTCTACTAGCTAATGCAATTAAAATTTCCACAATATTACACCCGCAAGAATGTCACCAAATTATGTCCAATACTTTCTAGGGGAACCACAATTATTCAAGAAATTCCAACACTATGAAATCCCCACATCTCTAAATCAAATTCAAGATTAGCAATAATCAGGACAGTTATGTTACTTTGAGAATAGTCGACACTTGCAATAATCAGTAGAGAAAAAAATATCAGATGAGTTCCTTTTGTGATAGTTTTGGAATTTAAAATGTGTTCCAAGTATAGCTTCTGAAACCACAGTTATGCTAGTTTGAAAACCACGTACGTATAGGATGAATCTTGAGCACTTGGCCATCATTCAACTAACTTGAAATCAGGGTGGGTTTTATATATACTCCTAATCCAATGGTTGTATCAACAATCAAATCAATATGCCTTTATTCTATTGTTGGTTTACCAATTTATACACTAGTAGTAATGCAACCATGATTTAAAATGGGTCCTTAACTTGTCACGATAATGCAATTATCAAAAACAGGCTACTAATTAGCCCGTTAACACAGGTCCCAAACATGTCATGAGTATCAACATCAAAATAAGCTACTAAAACGCCAACATGGGTCCCAATAGAGAGGCTATTTACCTTGATGATTTTGCGTTAGTTGGTTCATCAAGATTTCTAAATTTTTTAGAAGTTCATCAATTTTGCCTTCCTGACTATCAACCTTTTAATTTGCCTCATCCGCTTCTCCCCTGCATTAGTCACTTGTTTATCTTTCAAATCATCATTTTCTTTTTCTCTATCCCTTGCTGATGAAGAAACGGGTTAATCGCCCAAGAGGTTGATAAAATATGCCGCATAAGTGACAAGAGCGCTAAAAACCCGTAGTACATGAATGTTTTTCAAGATACCGGTCTTGAAAAAGATAATAGGAATATCCTTTCTCATTGCGCGTTCATAAAGCAGACATATGTGCATCCGATGCACGTAATCACATGCCAAAACAAATAGGCAAGCTTCTTACAAATTAGAGAGTTCCTCATACCAATGTTTTATTACCCACACCACCCATTCCACATAACATACAATGTGGATTGTGCACTTTTTCTCTTTAGAGAGAATCTTCAAAATACTCAAAATCTCTAATGATGGTTGTTTTAAGTTTGCCTACACCTGCATACAAATGCAATCATATTAACCAATGTTCTAAAAATCGTAAATCAAACCTAGATCGGCAAGGTAGGGATTGGGGATTTTTGGAGAAATCGAGAAAAAATCAGGGATTTATCGGAAAACCCCTAATTTGAAAAATCTGGAATTAAGTAATAATAACATTTCCATTCCCACAAATAATTTCCAAAATAACATCAATTTCCCATAAAAACTAAAAATTCACATCTACAGAGTTGGTATTGCCAAAATCCTGAGTTAATCCAGAGTAAATACTATACTGAACAATTTATATGCAAAAACTCAATTAGAACATATGGAAAATTAACTGAAACATATAAAAAAATACAAGAATAAATGTGTGTGTATATATATAGGCAAATGAATAAAGAAAGAGGGATTGTTTACTAGTGGAATGATTTATTGAGATTGAGGTTCAGATCTAAGATTTAGATACACTACTTTAGAAAAGACAAAAACTTATAAGCCTAAACAAAAATCCAACTAAAACAGGTGCAAAAAGTTGAAGTGAATTACTCAACGTATATCAACTAGATTTATTGCCATTTACATGAAAGCTTCAAGTTCTAATGAGATTTATAGAAAATCTACACAAAATCTACATGTATAAATACTTAGAGCTAACCTTTAATATCTCCTTCTACAGTTCTGTGCCCGGCGGCCAAATTGTGTCCGGCGGCCTTAGGAAAGTGTTGAGGGGACAAGGGTTTTTTGAGAGGGAGAGAGAGAAGGGAGAGGTTGGGGGGGTTGCGAGGGGGGGTATTTTAAGTTGTTTTGTTGGAGTACAACTACACCTACAATGCTAACCGTGCACCTTCATTTAATAAAGTTGAGTTTGGGTGCAGCAAAAATAGTTGAGTTTGCGTGAGAAAGCTTGCTTTTATATTTGTGCAAAGCCCAAAAATATAAAGGAAATGAGGAATGTTGAATACACAAAATATTATATAATAAAATGTCAGGGCCCGTTCGGTAACGTTTTCGGAGAATGTTTTCTAAGAATATTTTCAGAAAATAAAAATGAGAAAATGAATTTTCCGAGAATGAAAATAGTGAAAACATTTTTCGAGAACGAAAACAGTGAAAATGAAGATTGTGAGACTGAAAATGGTGAAAACATCATTTTTGCGTTTTTGCGTTTTATACTTTAAACTTGAATTCGTTTTTCGAAAACGTTTTTCGTGTTTTTATCAATATCTCACCGAACGCATTTTTCATCCGTTTTTGAACTCAAAAATCAAAAACGGGTCTCTAAAAACGCTACCGAACGGACCCTTAGTGTCTTAGGTTAAAGTGATATAATTAGTGATTTGTTCTAAATTAATATGTTAATGTTAGATGTGTTTGTGCAAATCAAATTTTTGTTAAATAGTTTATGTGTTCAGCAGGGATATTGTTCATATATATTGAGTGACATATTTTTTTATTTTATCATTAAAAGCATATATTTTTTTGACATAAAAATATTTTGCCGGTATAAATTTAGTGATTGTATCACCCATTTGTTGTATTATAACCCATGATTTTTCATTTTGAGAAGTCATGGTGGGCAAAATGACGAGCTACATTGAACGAATCTGATTTAGAGCCCTTCTAGTATTTGATACGTTGCTTCAGTTGATCTAGTTTATTGTTGAGATAGACTGAATTAATTTATATTATGAGATATTTTAAAGTTATTACCATGATACTATAAATGTCAATCATACGCACTGTATATACAGAATAATTTAGTAAAGTATAACCAAACCACATTTAATGAATAACCATCATAGGTAACTTCACAAAAATTGTTTTGAAGTGTCATAGAAAGGCTTGAGTATGATTGCATATTAAAAATATCGTTTTACTTTTTACTTATATGTTTATAAATATAAATGGATTCTATGTTCTAGAGGAGATTTAAAACTCTATGCCACATTTTTTCTCTAAAAAAAAAATCACAAAAACAAAACTTTTCCACTAGAAAAGTTTGTGTTGTAAATATAAATTAATTTGTGTTGTACATTTAATACATAACAATACATGAACCAGCATGACAATAGCTTTATAGCAGGGCGATAGTGATGGCTAGCTCTATGAATTTTGAACGGGAAGTCAATAGTTCAGTCTGGCATGTAATTAAAAAAATAAATTAAATGAAATAACACTGAAATTGGAGCAAAATAATGTGATAAAAATTTGTTATTGGATGCAAAGGAAAATCCTTTTTGGGGATTGTACCAAAAAAACTATTTGATTATATTTTCACATCCAAAATACGATAATATTATAAGAAAACAAATGAACGCTTAAAGTTGTCAAATAGCTAAAATCTTGAAGATTGTGAATGAAAACTTAGTAACAAAAATATTTTATTATGGTACATATCTTATCAGCGGATATGATAAATTCAACTAGACTACGAGACTATTGACTTCAAGCTTTCTATTTATTTAATGGGTTAATTATAATAATATACAATTTACTTTCACCCATTTTACACTTCGATCATTGTATAATTTTTTCAACAAAATTAATAGTGTATTTTGTGTTTGTTTTCATTTTGGTCATTCTATCCATCGGGGTTAGTAACTCCGTTAACGGCGAGCTGAGTTGGCAATGACGATCTCACGTGGCATCTTACGTGCTAGCCACATCAGATTATTTTTATATAAAAAATAAATTCCATTTAAAAAAAAAGGAAAGGAGCCTTCTTTTCCAGTGGTCACCGGAAAATATAGAGAGATAAATCACATATATATATACACCATCGATCTGTTGCTCTTCTTCTTCTTCTTCTTCTTCCCCTTTTTATTGCTCTTCTCTTTCGGTGGTCACTGGAAAATTTATGCCCACTTCTCATCTTCACGCCGGCAACACTATAACCACCTCCATTTCCGGCATTAACTACCACCATCAATTTGCTGCTCCTCTTCTTCTTCTTCTACTTCTTCTTCTTCTTCTTTCTCTTTCCCCCTTCTATTGCTCTTCTTTTTCAGTGGTCACCGAAAAATTTATACCCACCTCTCATCTTCACACCGTCAACACTATAACCACCTCCAGTTTTGGCATTAACTACCACCATTGATCTGCTGCTCTTATACACTATAATCTATGTATATGTATAGATCTGTTGGTGTATATATGTGTACATATATATGTTTATGTGTGTATCTATAGATCTGAGTTTATATATATATATATATATATATATATATTTGTGTGTATATCTATGGAATTTATTTTTTATTTGAAAATAATCTTATATGGATGTCATAGGATGCCACGTGTAACACCCCGTGTTTCGATAGGCGTATTTTCGTTCATTTAGTTCGTTACTTCTCCAAGTCATGCGTAGACTTAGACAAGTCCGAATGTTCCTACACATCACTTTGGTATTATGGATAAAATCCGAGACATTTGATTTAATTCGAAATTAGTTTGAGCAATTTGGTGCGTTACTTGGAAAATTTGGTGTATTCTTGAATTTTCAATTTTTCCTACTTTTCTTACCTTCGGTTTATTGACCTAGGAAGGTCCGAATTAAGGTTTGTCTTTTCCGACACGTCATATTATAGTTATTAAACCATCCTATAAAGTTTCATTAGATTCGGACTTCATTTAAGAATTTTTAAGTATTTAGTATAATCAAATTTTTTTAAACGTTAACGATTCCTCCAATTCCCGTTTGTGATTCCGGAACATTCAGACCTCCGAATTTAGTTTTGTCTTTTCCAACATGTCATAAATATGTGTTAGAAGTAATCTGGAGCATTTTGTCGCATTCGAATTCAAAATAAGCAATTTCATAGGCATTTTTAGAATCGGGAATATTTGCTCGACGTTTTAGATCAGTCAATTTTGGAGACTCGTAACTTTCTCATCCTTTATCAAAATAACACTCCGCCAACTCCTATAGCTTCATCATATATCCGTATATAACTTTCATGTTTTGACCAATAGCTAATTCACGTTCCTAGATGGTCAAAACAGAGTGCGAAGTAAACCGATTAGCAAAAATCATATTCTGCTGAATTTCGGCAGAGCACTGTCTTCGATGAAATTCTATATTAATCTATCCAGAATTTGGAGAATCTTCCTCTTGTGAAGTTGTAGAGCTTTGAATTAGCTTTATGTTGATACAAACACGATGCCAATCGGAGTTCTGAGCAAAGAGTTATGGCCAAATTACAAACAGTGCACCAAATCACATTTGGTAAATCGGGTTTGACCAAGTCAACTCGTTTTGTTTCGCCTTTGACCAATTTTGACCATCTTCTTCATTCCTTAAAGCACCATTTTAGACCCCTGAGACTAGAGGAAAAACAGATACACTTGTAGAGAGAGAAATGGGGAGTAATGGAGGGACAATATGCTATTCCAAGCTCAAATCAAACCGAAATCGCTCATTTCTCTAGCTTTTCGCCTGGTGAATCCATTTTCGATGTCGTTTTTCTCGATCGATAGCTGTAGGTGGTCATTTTGGGGACCTCCATTTCTGTCCAAAAGTATTAACGTGGGAACTTCCCCTCTTTTCTTCAATTCCTTGATTTAAATGGTTAATTGAGTAGTAATACTAGACTTTTGGTACCGAAATCGTATTTTCCTTTGCATGTTTGTGGTTCAAACTTGTTAAATAAGATCTGATCCTATAGATGGGTATTATATGTGCTGTAATTGATGAATAAAAAGGCTGATCATAATGCATGTTGCTATACAAGTGTTACTTTGGGATTTTGGTACCGAAATGGCTTGATAGACCACATGTATGTCTAATAATTGGGATTTTTGCACAAATTACATTATTCCTTGAGTATATATAACTTTAAAATCATATTTAAACTTTTGGTTAGACATGCATGAGGTGTTTTATGGTATTACTAGCCGGTTTAGTATTACTCCTCTTACTAGTCTTCACTAAATGTTTGGAATTAAGAAATTTGGTTAGTAGAAGTGTGATTCATGGAGAAATATGAAATTTTGGATTATGTTTATTAATATTGATGGTTTTATTGTTGGCCATTTTCGGTATAATAATGGGTTATATAAAAGAAAAGTGCTATTCTACAAGATTATTTAGTATTAAAGCAACAAAGACTATTTTTATTGTTCGTGAAATTTTAAAACACATTGATTGAAATGTTGATATTATAAATATTGCCCTAAGCACAATTACTACTTAGTGGTTTGTCAATTATATTGAGATTGTTGGAACTGGATAAGCACCGGTATAGAAATACTTGTATTTTATTATTGCACAGGCCCATGGTATAGATAGGGTGTCGATAAATCTGGTTATCAGTGCACTGACCCATGGTAAGATAGGGTGCGTTTGTGAGTAGTATATTTCGTCTAGTACCGGTATTAGGTCGAGGAGGAGTAGGAGGAGGAGGTAGATGGATGGATATTTATACAGCTATCGTGTGAGATATATATTGATAATTAATAAAATTATAGCAATGCTTTGTGAATAGTTTTCCTATAAATTGGTATAAATCAAGAATTTTCTCATTAATTGAAATTGTGAACTCTCTCATATTGTGGTATGATCATGCATTGCATTCTCCCTTTCCCTATAGTTCCCACTGGGCCATTTGTGGCTCATTCTCTCATTTTTCTTTTAAGTACACATCGTGTCTTGGGTGGAGGTCGTGGAGTAGGTCTAAATTCCTCTTAAAGTCTTTTCTGATACCCCTATGGAATTAGTTATTGTTTTTATCCTATTTGTAGTAGTTGTAACTTCTAATTAAGTTTGAGTACTTGTACTATATATGGAAGTACTAGTTGTATTTATCGAATTTGGATTGTAATGGATTGAGAAATATTCTATAATTTTGCGTTGTTTATTAAACAGGATGGATGTCTTAGTATTTACGAATACTTCATGCCCAATTTTTATTAGATTGCTCTACCTTATTTAATTTATCGGTTATGTCTATTTGTCTATCTGCTGTTAATTAGATACAACATCCGTTAACACCTGCTTAATTAGGCGGGTTGTTATAGTTGGATCAGAGGAATAAGTTCAAATTCCTTTCACCGTGGGAAAATGGGTAGATTAAGATCTTGCGTTTTCGTTCTGCCTTGACCTTTCGAAAGTTGAGTTTTACTCTTAGTAGGCACAGGCGATTGATTAGTTATATTATTGTCAACCGCCGGCCAACGGATGACTATCTTATAAAGCATTAGTCTACTGTAGCTAACAAGAGTTGAACCCATCACCCACAATTGCTCTCTAGAGTTTTACCTGAATCGTATTCTCAGAATACCTCCACTTTTGGAACCGAATTTGGGATTTTTGTGAGTATGGAAAGTGGATTAACTTGCCTTTGTTCTCAAGACTTATGCTTGATAGCTAGGAGTATGGTTTAAGTCTAATTCGAAATACCACCTCTTACAACGGATGACTTATGCTTGGTATTAAAATTTTTCAAAAGCAAGTATTCCATTGTATATTTGAATATCCAAACCCTCCTTCTTGATGGGAAATACAAATTTAATGTTTTAAGGATATGACAAGTTATGCATGTAATGCTAAGATTGTTCCTTAGCCACAACGAAAGTGTGTTACATAGAAGATTTAAACAATACTAAACGATTTGAGACCTTAAGACGTTCATAAAGTACTTTGAAACCATAATGGGAAATAATATGTAACACGCGAATAGTTACCTTCAACATTGATACTGGAAAGTGATGTTTGGACACACATGACTACAGCGTGTTTTGTTTTGACTTTTCATTACTTCACATATATAAGAGTATATTTTTATGTTTATTGGGAAGCATATTTTGAAAACTTATGGTCCAAAAAAATAGTGTTTATCGAAGTCTCTTTTGTAGTAATAATGTATTTTATAAGCAAAGTTTGCAATTTTGGAATGAACGTGTGGAATCTTGAGTGTGTATTAAAATTTTTGTTTTAATTTAATTTTCTGGGTCAGGATTAATCCGTCTTCCTTAATCATTTGCCCAATTCTTTAAGCGTTGAGATCTTTGTTATATTTATTGATGGGGCTCTATCTCTGAATAGTTTAATTTTGATCATTAGGATTACTTCTTATATTTGTCTCAAGCTTTTAAAAGGCTTATTCTTTTGCTGAATATTGTATGGTGTATTGATCAATTGTACCTCCCAGCATATTCTATTATTGATTAAGTAATTGGGTAGCCTTAGCATTTCAGAAAATTCTTGGTGAACAATTTCTCTGTATTTCTGGAACAGTATCACCAATTTATAATAAATTTCTTCTAATCAGCGGTGCAGTTTTAGTAGATTATTTGTTCTAAATGGGAGTATTCATTCATCGTAAAGTGTGTAATTTTTAAGGTTTAGTTAAGTAGTTGTTATCCAATAGTATACAGTCTACTCTCATAATGGTTTTTCTTTTTAGGTTTGGACATTCTGGTTATGTCTGTTGTGGCCAGTCCTATATTTTAAGAGGGGACGTAGAACAATTTTCATGTTGAGTGCTAGGCATTCTAATCAACCACTTGTAATCCTTTTTCAGCAAGAAGTTTTGGGTAGCCTTTGTCTTTATAATCCTTCCATCTCGGAAGATCATCCGGTGTACTTATCTGAGATTGAAATTAGGCAATGGTTTAGCTCTTGTCAACTCTTATTTCTCTGTCTAACTACTGGAGAATATCATTGCTCGTTAGGGTACTCAATTGCTGAGCGATAGGTGCTATAATTTATTTTTATGTTGTCATCTTTGGTAGTCAGTTGTTTGGGGTTTCTAGTGATCTGTTAGGTGGTTAGTTTATTTGAGATTTTAGCATATGTCATTTTATAATTTGACTGGTGGATCTTTCCTTGATATGCGACTTAGAAATCAATTGGTTTAAGTACCTTTGCTTCTCGTGAAGTCTCTAGATCACTAATCTCTATTATGTTTTGGAATAGATTCATGGGTTGATACTCTCTATTATTTGAATCTTTCCATTATTATTCCTTATTTCATTTCCCATATCATCTTCGGAGTTGAGTACTCACATAGTTGTCAAGGTAGTCTTTGAATAGTTGGTTTATGGAGATAAAAGTTGGGGATGCATGAGATTAAGTGGACGGTTGGAGAAAATAGTCATCAAATAGTTCCTTAAAAAAATGGCTGTTAATGCAGGAGGTAGTCTCGTATATCGAGGGTTATTCTTCAAGATAGGTTTGTCATCATTGTTTGACCAACTGAAAATTTCATCGAATTACGAGTGCGTGTCATATAATATTTGGGTCAGCAGGCAAAGTTCTTAATAGACATGGGCATTTCGATGGAAGCGTATTAAGATCTTGATGGTTAATATGTAGTACATAAGAACATTTGTAGGTTCATTCAATAATGTAATCTAGGTTATCTAGACAACCAGTAAACCATTTAGCTAGACTTTTTGAAGACGTGCTAGTAAATAATAGCGGGGTAGCTAGTTGATAATATAAGTGGGTTAATAGATGGACACATCTAGTAGAGGATCTTTGAGATTGCCAAAGATTCGCCCAATCCCAAGATTATTTGCATTTAGAGACAGTGCTGGGAAAAAGCTCAGTTCGTTAATGTTCGAATTCAGAAAATTTAACATGTCTATCAATCCTGGACTGGTAAGGAAAGAGTATCCTGGCGTGTACACCGGTGGGGACAAGTGTAAATTTCAGCTTTAAGAGGTTTGGTAAAGAAGGGATTACTCGACAATAAAAAACATAAAGAAAGATTCAAGAATAACCAAAGCCGAGTAACTAGGGTAGCTGAAGAAGAGCAGGGTAAATTAAGGAGTTGTGCAAATATTTTTTTACCGTGTCAAGAGGAAAAGTTGTAAGATAAGGAGTACCGTAGTGATGAGTGTGATAAATGGATTGGCTACTAGGTGTGACGGTTATCTAAAGTTTTTCGACCAATTGTATGGGTTATTGACATCGCAGGTCAGCGTTGTGGCTTTAGAGGAGTCAATGCAATCAAATGAGACATAGTCAAACCTTATCTGGTAAAATCTTATTAATCAGAGACTTTAATGGGTTCATTCATTGGGAGGCTACCATAGCAGATGTGTCCAGCATCCAGGGTACATAATAGATTATTGGGATAACCGTTATTGAGTTAATTGAATCAGCGGAGGAAATTTGGGAACGTCTCAACAAACGTTGCCAATTCATTATAAAATGTAATACTGTATCATCTTGATTTGAAGGAGTCAAGAGTTACCTTTTGTGCAGAACAGGGTTGATTGGTATTGGGGTTGTTCTTGGCAGGTTAACGGTGAGATGGGTGATTTTGTCTTATTGTATTTTCTATTGTTGCATGGTAAATGAAGGTGAAGATATCGTAATCGGCGCTTGTGATTGCATTGAAGACTGTGGTATAGTGTTATGCTTCTTTTGAGGTGATAAAGTTGGTGGTGAAAAAGTTGTTAGATATAATGTTACCCGGGTCTTTTAAGTCTCTTTTGGTGTGGTCTTTATTAAATTCTTATTTTGTGTATTACATATTTGGTTCTTGTGTGTGTCTTCATCCTTATAGCATAAAGTAGAAGTTGGTCATCTATTGTGTTATTGTTTGGGGTGTATGTCTTCAGTGTTTCAAGCTTGGAAACTATGGTGTTGGTCTTAGAACCCTTATTAGTCTACTTTGTAATTCTATAATCTTACTTACTTTAGAGCTCGGATTAGGGGTTCGACTTATGTCCTTTGGATTCATTGCAGATAATTTGTGTAGGTTCCAATTTCGAGGACGAAATTTCTTAAGGGGGGAAGGTTGTAACACCACGTGTTTCAATAGGCGTATTTTCGTTCATTTAGTTAGTTACTTCTCCAATTCATTCGTGGACTTAGACAAGTCCGAATGTTCCTACATGTCACTTTGGTGTTATGGCTAAAATCTGAAACATTTGATTTAATTTGGAATTAGTTTGAGCAATTTGGTACGTTACTTGGAAAATTTGGTGTATTCTTGAATTTTCAATTGTTCCTACTTTTCTTATGTTTGGTTTATTGACCTAGGAAGGTCCAAATTGAGGTTTTTCTTTTCCGACGCGTCATATTATAGTTATTAAACCATCCTATAAAGTTTCATTAGATTCAGACATCATTTAAGCATTTTTAAGTATTTAGTGGAATCGAGTTTTTTTTTTAACGATTCCTCCAATTCTCGTTTGTGATTTCGGAACATTTAGACCTCCGAATTTAGTTCCGTCTTTTCCAACATGTCATAAATATGTGTTAGAAGTAATCTTGAGCGTTTCGTCGCATTCGGATTTGAAATGAGCAATTTCAGAGGTATTTTTAGAATCAGGAATATTTGCTCGAAGTTTTAGATCAATCAATTTTGGAGACTCGTAACTTTCTCAGCCTTTATCCAAATACCACTCTGCCAACTCCTATAGCTTCATCATATATCCATATATAACTTTCATGTTTTGACTGAGAGCTATTTCACGTTCCTTGATAGTCAAAATAGAGTGCGAAGTAAGCCAATTAGTAAAAATCATATTCTGCAGAATTTCGGCAGAGCACTGTCTTCGATGAAATTTTGGTATTAATCTATCAAGAATTTGGAGAATCTTCCTCTTGTGAAGTTGTAGAGCATTGAATTATCTTTCTATTGATATTAACACCATGCCAATCGGAGTTCCGAGCAAAGAGTTATGGCCAAATTACAAATAGTGCACCAGAACACATTTGCTAAATCGGGTTTGACTGAGTCAACTCATTTAATTTTGCCTTTGACCAATTTTGACCATCTTCTTCACTCCTTAAAAACCATTTTAGACCCCTGAGACCAGAGGAAAAACATATACACTTGTAGAGAGAAATGGTGAGTAATGAAGGGACAATATGCTATTCAAAGCTCAAATCAAACCGAAATCGCTTATTTCTCTAGCTTTTCGTATGGTGAATCCATTTTCGAGGTCGGTTTTCTCGATCTGTAGCTGTAGTTGGTCATTTTGGGGACCTCCATTTCTGTCCAGAAGTATTAAGGTGGGAACTTCCCCTCTTTTCTTTAATTCCTTAATTTAAATGATTGATTGAGTAGTAATACTAGACTTTCGGTACCGAAATCGTATTTTCCCTTGCATGTTTGTGGATCAAACTTGTTAAATAAGATCTAAGCCTATAGATGGGTATTATATGTGCTGTAGTTGATTAATAAAAAGGCTGATCATAATGCATGTTGCTATACAGGTGTTACTTTGGAATTTTGGTACCGAAATGGCTTGATAGACCACATGTATGTCTAATAATTGGGATTTTTGCACAAATTACCTTATTCCCTGAGTATATATAACTTTAAAATCATATTTAAACTTTTGGTTAGACATGCATGAGGTGTTTTATTGTATTACTAGCCGGTTTAGTATTACTCCTCTTACTAGTCTTCACTAAATGTTTGGAATTAAGAAATTTGGTTAGTAGAAGTGTGATTCATGGAGAAATATGAGATTTTGGATTATGTTTATTAATATTGATGGTTTTATTGTTGGCCATTTTCGGTATAATAATGGGTTATATAAAAGAAAAGTGACATTCTACAAAATTATTTAGTGTTAAAGCAACAAAGACTATTTTTATTGTTCTTGAAATTTTATAACACAGAGATTGAAATGTTGATATTATAAATATTGCGCTAAGCACAATTACTACTTAGTGGTTTGTCGATTATATTGAGATTGTTGGAACCGGATAAGCACCGGTATATAAATGCTTGTATTTTATTATTGCACAGGTCTATGGTAAATACGTGGTGCTGATGAATCTGGTTACTAGAGCACTGACCCATGGTAAGATATGGTGCGTTTATAAGTAGTATATTCCGTCTAATACTGGTATTTGGTCGAGGAGGAGGTGGATGGATGGATGTTTATACAGCTATCGTGTGAGATACGTATTGATAATTAATAAAATTATATTGATGCTTTATGAATAGTTTTCCTATAAATTAGTATAAATCAGGAATTTTTTCAATAATTGAAATTGTGAACTCTCTCATATTGTGGTATGATCATGCATTGCATTTCCCCTTTCCCTGTAGTTTTCACTGGGCCATTTGTGGCTCATTCCCTCATTTTTCTTTCAGGTACACATCGTATCTTGGGTAGAGGTCGTGGAACAGGTCCAATTTTCTCTTAGAGTCTTATCTAATGCCCCTATGAAATTAGTTATTGTTTTATCCTATTTGTAGTAGTTGTAACTTCTAATTAAGTTTGAGTACTTGTACTATATATGGATGTACTAGTTGTATTTATCGAATTTGGATTGTAATGGATTTGAGAAGTATTTTATAATTCCGCATTTTTTATTAAACATGATGGATGTCTTAGTATTTACGAATACTTCATGTCGAATTTTTATTTGATTGCTCTACCTTGTTTAATTTATCGGTTATGTCTATTTGTCTATCTGTTGTTAATTAGATACAGCATCCGTTAACATCTCCTTAATTAGGCGGGTTGTTACACCATGTGAGACTGTTTTCGCCAACTCAGCTCGCCGTTAACAGAGTCACTAATCCCGAGAGACGGAATGACCAAAATGAAAACAAACACAAAGTACACTATCAGTTTTGTCGAAACAAATTGTACAATGACTAAAGTGTAAAATGGGTGAAAGTAAGTTGTATATTTTAATAATTATCCCTTATTTAATCAATTTGTGCAAATTACTATTTTTACTCTTAAATTGATTTGCATAATCAAAAGGAGCCGAATCCGCCTTCTATATCCAATGAGGTGAAATATATAGTACCAACTCTCTCCTACAACATGTAAGGAAGCCCTTCGAGTGCAGCCAAGCACCTATACTATTAATAAAGCCTCAACCCATCTTTTGGTGTGCCACTGAAATGACTAAATTATCCTTCTCTTATAGTGCTCTTCCCAATTCGTGACTTGATTATTTGGTAAATTCAATCCAACCCCCCCCCCCCCCCATTACCTACCTACACATCATAATTTCACCCACCTCCTTTCAAAATTAACTTCTTATACGTTTCTTCTATCTCTCTGCAAAAGAAATCATTGCTACTGGGAGTTTAGATGCTGATTTTTTCTCCGCATTATTGTTTTAAGGTATTTCTTCCTTTTAATTGTGCATGTATATATATATATATATATATATTTCAGGTATTTCTTCCCCTTAATTATGCATGTATATATATATATTTCTAGTTACTTTAACTGTTTTATTACTTTACTTTAGCTGTTGGAATAAAAAAAAATGATTTACTTTAGTCCCTGCTTAATCTCAATTGAAAGACAAAAATTTTGGTGATGTGATATTAAAACCCACAATGAGGTTTAGTAGTTCGAGGCACTGCTGGTTGTTTAGGTGGCAATGGAAGGGGGAGGAATCAATTGAAATCAATTGCTATGGCTTTTTTTTATAATATGTGATTGTGAGAAGTAGTCCATTTACTTCTTTTCTTTTAATTTATGTTTTGTGTAATTTGTACAAAGAAGATAGTGGAATTGCCTGAATTTAATTTTGTTTAATTTGCTATGTTTTGTGTAATAAGTACATATATGTTTTAAATTGACATATATATGAATTTAATTTATCCGATTTTTGAATTAAAAGGTGTGTTCAACAATTTAAATCTTTCTTCAATAACAAATTTACTATAACCTGTGTACAAGGTTTCTTTTATTTTTTATTTTTTTGGGCTAAAAGTTGTATAATTTTTTTTAATAAAAGGTGTATACAAAGAATTTCCTTTTTTCTTGAAGAAATAAAATTATTATACATGTCTATGTATCTTTTACATTATTTTTGCATGAATTTACAATAGATACTGTAAAAAAAAAGAAGAAAAGAAATTAGAATCTATGCACATAGCTTTAAAACTGACATATAATTCGAAAAAATTATTATACCTTTTTTTATGCATCTTTTACATTGAGCTTTCAATTTGACAATCATTATTGCAAACAAATATATAAATAAATTACATATGTGTAGGTTTCTCTTAAATTGACATAAATTTCACTTTTTATTTATAATAAAAAATTAACCACAAATTATCAATAGGAGAAAAAGAAGTAAAAGGTTTTCTTTTAAAAAACAAAAAACAACTAATTTAACCACTTCTCCCACTACGTACTCCCCTCACCCTCACATACCCTTCTCTCCCTCCCTCCTACCACTAACTACTCTTATCCATTCACCTTAATTTTTACCAAGACAAAAGGAAAAAAATCTTTAATTCACTCTTAATCACAATTTAGTAAAAATTGGAAAATATTCGACATAGGTATATATGTTTTAAATTGACATATAAATTTAATTTTTCTGATTTTTTTTTATTAAAAGGTGTGTTCAACAATTCAAATCTTTCTTCAACAACAAATTTACTATAACCTGTGTACAATTTTTTTTATTTTTTAGGGGCCAAAAGTTGTATAATATTTTTTTTTAATAAAAGGTGTATACAAAGAATTTCCTCTTTTCTTGAAGAAATAAAATTATTATACATGTCTATGTATCTTTTAGATTATTTTTGTATGAATTTTACAATAGATACTGTTAAAAAAAATAATTTAGAATCTGTGTGCATAGCTTTAAAACTGACATATGATTCAAAAAAATTATTATACCTTTTTTATGCATCTTTTACATTGAGCTTTCAATTTGATAATCATTATTGGAAACAAATAAATAAATTACATATGTGTAGGTTGCTTTTAAATTGACATAAATTTCACTTTTTATTTATAATAAAAAAATAATCACAAATTATCAATAGGAGAAAAAGAAGTAGAAGGTTTTCTTTAAAAAAAACCAACAACTACTAATTTAACCACTTCTCCCACTACTACTCCCCTCACCCTCACCTACCCCTCTCTCCCTCCCTCCCTCCCTCCCTCCTACCACTAACTATTATCCATTTACCTTAATTTTTACCAAGACAAAAGGAAAAAAAATCTTTAATTCACTCTTTTTATATGAATTTTGTTTTATATATATGCCAGTGGCTGCATTTAAAATAAATAAATAAAAATAAAAAGGTTTATTTTATGGTGCTATTACAAAAAGTTTGATTTCACTTTTTCCAGTGTACATGATTTTCATTTTTTCCTTCCAAAAATAAAAAATACAAATCAATAACACATGTCGAATCATAAATTTGATCTACTAAATTCACATTCAATACTGTAAAACAATACAGAATAAATGTACTTATGGTTTAAATTGACATATGAATTTATTTTTTCGGATTCTTTTAAATAAAAGGTTGTATTAATTCTTTCTTCAAACAAAAAAAAAATTAATACAACCTGTCTAAAATATCAATCTTTTTTTTTTTTTTTTATAAAAGGTGTGTTCAACTTGTCAATAAGAAAAAAAATAAAATGGAAGGTTTTCTTTAAACAAAACAAAAAAAGAAAAAAAAGAAACACAAACTAACTAAACCCCCTCTCCCACTACGTACTCCTCTTTCTCTCCCTACGACTAACTATTCTAATCCGTTTACCTAAATTTCTACTAACATAGAACGGGAAAAAAATATTTAACACACCTTAATTTTCAACTATTCATTTTTTTCCTTCTTTGCAAATTCTTGAAACTCATAATGGAGTCTAATGCGGAATCATCCAATGCAACTGACCTAAGAGAGAATCATAGGATTCATCAAAGAATGAGACGAGAATCAATGACTCCTGAAGATAGGGAAGGGAGTTTAGCTAGGCGGCATTATAACTATCATCAACGGAGAGCATCAATCATCACTCTTAGGCCTCGTTTGGTTCACGGAAGGGAAATCAATTCCCTTATCTTTCCCATGGAGGTGGGAAACTAAATTTCCTGTCAAATTTCCTTTCTTGTATTTAGTAAACCATGGAAAGTATTTAGGTAAGAGTATTGTTGTTTAAAATTTGTGTAATAAATACTTGGAAATCACATTGGAAAATCAATCCCATGTGTTTTGGGAGGAATGGTTTTACCCCATACTTTCCTCTCTCTCGAGAAAGTGTTTCCGGAATTTGTGCTTACCAAACAAAGGAAAGGAATGACTTTCCGTTCCTGAGTACTAAAATCCGTGAACAAATGGGGCCTTAATGGAAATCCTAGCTCCAAAAATTCTCATGGTGCGCAATTTTTTTCCTCTTACAAAATGTTTGTCTTGTGAATTTTAATTTAAAGGAAGGAAAGATAAAAATAAATGCTTTTGTGGATGTAAAACAAAACATGTCCAGTAGGTGAATCCCCCATATTTGAATACTTTGCTTGCTGTCTATCATTCATTTTCTTATTTTATATCACACAATTATTTTCAATATGTAAATCACAATATTATTTTTAATTATAATAGTTATCTCTAATATTGGTTTCAAATCTTAGGATTTTAGAAACCAAAAAATAAAAGGAAAAAAGAACCAAACTTTCACAAACTGCGGGCTACTACATTGAGAGAGAGAAACTGTTTTATGAAGACAAACAGAGTAAAATACAAAAGAAGAGGAAAAAGGATAAAAAATAATGTTTAATTACTTAACCCATGTTTTGTCAGTATTTTGAATTAAGTTTCCACCTTAGCCTCCAAAAAAAAATATCAAATCAGCGATGCTCTTTATTCCAAACAAAGTATATAATAAAACTACAATTTGATGAAAAATAATAATAATCAAAGGAACTTTACTTTGATTATTATTTATTTAGTTAATTTTGATTCATAAATTTAACTTAATCTTTTTTCTAAATTAGAATAGTTTATACAATTTAATAAACTCTATGATTATATTTAAAATAACATGAGTATAATATATTGAGTTTAAAGAATATGGTGCAATTTAAGTTAGACTTAAGAAAAGGGCCCGGAATTTACAAGGGTACGTATTTTGGCAATTTTTATTCAAGTTCTTATACATTTATTTTTTACATTTGTGAAAAAAAATTAGAAATAGAGTAAGAGTATTAAAGTGTGTACAACTACACCGTTAATAGTGCAGAAATTATGCTCAATTTATAGGAAGCAAAAATAAAAATAAAAAATTAAGTGGGGTTGATCAACCACCTTTTTAACAAACAACAATATTTAGTTAAACTAAAATAAATAGAGATTATATATTTCTCCAACATCATACACTTTTTTTTGTTTATGAGAATTATTTTATAGTAACCATTTTCCCATTCACAAAAAGTTAATAGTAAAAACTTTTTCGAAGTAATGAGTTATATTAAGCGTTCTCCATCCTTACGCATAATCTTCCTCTCTTTAAGAAAAAGAACCGCTCATCTAAAAGGGTAATTGAATAAATTAATTTCTTGAAAATATTAGGTAAAGATGATATATATTATTATTTATGGTATTTTTGTAATGACTATGTTTATGAGTTCATTTTTTTTATGATTAATTGTCTAGCCGTGCCTATGGATGTCGCTGCTAGATCTTCAACTACTACATTAGTTAGAGAATACACGAGCAATCCTCGAAGGTCACCAACGATATTTCATTTTCAACAAGCGATCCCAGACAACAGTACTGGTACCATTTTTAAACCAAAAATGTCATGTTCTTTTAAAATTGTTTAAGGTTGTAAATATTTACATTCTCTGTATAATAATATTTTTTAATTTCTTAAACATTTTACTTTAAATAATTTTTTTTCCAAATATACATATCTTTTCATTAAAACATACAGACATATATCCTTATAAAATATCCAAGTTAACCCCAATGTAAACTGAAATTTCTTAAGTTCTAGAAATAAAAAAAAAAATAAAAAAATTAGTATTAGTAACTTCAATAAAGGAATAAAAAATTTAAAAATACAATCATCTGTGTATCAAATGTAAAGCCGAATATTGCTTTTTTGGACTATCATTATATGCACAAATTGCTATCTCAATAAAATTTTCATATGTTCTATTGTACTTTATGCATCTTTTTTCATAATTTATGTAGGGGATTAGGGCAGTGAACACGCATCGCATACACAATAAACTGCACTAATCATTAAACCATAAGATCTGTACTGTTCAATAATAATCAACAGAAAACATACCTTTGAGCACGGCGGATCAAATCCTTCTGTTGTTGTCGTCTTAGCGTAGAAAGTACCAAGCCTCTACGGTATGCACATACGAACGAGAACAGATCCTTTTGGTGTACTAGCACACGATTTTATGGTTTTCTCTATTTCGCCTCTCAATTTTCACGTTAAACGTAGGAGGCTGATGGTTGTCCCTTTTAAAGGGAAACCCTAATGAGAAACCCTAAGTAGTAAAACGAATTAGGCCCGAGTCCAATTAGGGCCAAGCCCAATTCGTTTTTGATCCTTCTCATTTTGATGTGCGACCCTGTAGGTTTATCCTCCTTTGGCAGTACAATTAAAAGCCCGTTTTAATTATACAAATAGTAAGTGGTCTTTAGTAAGACATTACTATTATCCAAAGGGTATAATGGTCAAAACGACACAACCTTAAATGATATGCCACATATTAATTCCTTTTGTCTACCGATATCTAGATTGAACACAAGACTTAGGCAAGTGTCATTCTTGTATAGTTCAATCTTTATTTCTTGATCTTTAAGTATAATTAATCTTATACAAATGACTCCTCATTTGTGCATGGCCATGCAAACATTAATTATTCTCATCAAGGGGCCCAAATATATCTTTCTCTCGTTATATGAGAGTGACAAATCTCATCTTGATCAATCACATACCTCTACATAGTTTACAGTATGCTTGATCATCATCTTGGTAATTACTTGGTTAAGAGTAACGTTTGATGATGCCCATCACACTAATCCCCATGTTGGTAACCATGACGATCTCAGGTCTGAGGATAATACGATATCACTAATGGGGAACATCACTGATGACATTATATAACACTCCTCGCAGTGTCCCAAAGCAGGCTAGTCCAATACATTGTTCCCTAACAAGTATCAGTGTGTTCAGCTTGATATCTCCATATCCATGACTTGTGGAACATAGTCATCAGCTGACTTATACTCTAATCATTATATCAATATGGTCATAGATTAATGACATATGACTAGGGACAAATAATATTATTATTTGTTTACTAGCATCCTACAATCAAGTCACGTACTTGATGAACTAGTATTAATACATATTATTGATGAAACAATTTAAAGTCAAATGAATTAAACTTTATTGATAATAATAAGCAATAGATATCCAAGTATAAATCATAACTTATGAATAGTCCTAAGGCATATCTCTTTCAGTCTCCCACTTGCACTAGGACCATTCATTCATGAAACGAATACCTAGTGCACTAAAATGACGATCATGCTTAGACTGAGAAAGTGGCTTAGTCAAAGGATCAGCTACATTCTCATCTGTGGAGACTTTGCATATCTTTACATCACCATTGTTGATAAACTCACGAATGAGATGATAACGTCTCTGAATATGTTTAGATTTCTGGTGCGACCTTGGCTCTTTAGCCTGAGCAATTGCTCCATTGTTGTCACAAAATAAATCCACTGGATTGGTGCTACTAGGAATGACACCAAGTTCAGTGATAAACTTCCTTATCCATACTGCTTCCTTTGCTGCTTCTGATGCAGCAACATATTCAGCCTCTGTTGTAGAATCAGCAACTGTAGCTTGCTTAGAACTTTTCCAATTCACAGCTCCGCCGTTGAGACAAAACACAAAACCAGATTGTGATATGAAATCATCTTTATCTGACTGAAACCTAGAGTCAGTGTAACCATTTACAACCAACTCTTCTTCCCTGCCATAAACCAAGAATATATCTCTAGTTCATCTTAAGTATTTGAGGATATTCTTGACAGCGGTCCAATGACTCTCACCAGGATCTGACTAGTATCTGCTAGTCACGCTCAATGCGCATGCTACATCGGGACGAGTGCATAACATAACATATATGATAGAACCTATAGCTGAAGCATACGAGATTCTACTCATGCGGTCTCGCTCATCTTGTGTCTGAGGACACTGAGTCTTGCTAAGTGTTGTGCCATATGTCATTGGCAAGTATCCTCTCTTAGAGTCTTGCATGTTAAACCTACGTAAGACCTTGTCAATGTAGTTACTTTGACTCAGTCCTATTAGTTTTCTTGATCTATCTCTATAGATCTTGATCCCTAATATGTAAGTTACCTCGCCCAAATCCTTCATTGAGAAACACTTTCCCAGCCAGGTCTTAACATATTAAAGCATAGGAATATCATTCCCAATGAGTAGTATGTCATCCACATATAATACTAGAAAAACTATCGCGCTCCCACTAGTCTTTTTATACACACAAGGTTCCTCTTCATTCCTTATGAAACCAAACTCTTTGGCAGTTTCATTGAAACGAAGATTCCAGCTCCGAGATGCTTGCTTAAGACCATATATGGCTCTCTTAAGATTGCATACCTTGTTAGCATTCTTTGGATCAACAAAACCTTTAGGTTGTGTCATATACACATCCTCTTCAAGATATCCATTAAGGAAAGCGGTTTTGACATCCATTTGCCATATTTTATAGTCATAATATGCGACAATGCTCAAAAGGATTCGGATTGATTTAAACATGGCAACTGGTGAAAATGATCCACCATAGTCAATATCATGAATTTGTCGATAATCGAGCCTTATAGACATCGATATTGCCATCCTTGTCAATCTTAATTTTGAAAACCCATTTGCAACCTATGGCTCTACAGCCATTCGGTATATCAACCAAGTCCCATACCTGATTGTCATACATGGATTTCATTTCGAATTTCATGGCTTCTAGCCACTTCTCGGAACTAGAGCTCTCCATTGCTTCATTGAAAGTCAATGGCTCATTGTTGTCTAACAACACTACATCCTGGT
Source organism: Lonicera japonica (assembly GCA_021464415.1). NCBI lineage: Eukaryota > Viridiplantae > Streptophyta > Magnoliopsida > Dipsacales > Caprifoliaceae > Lonicera > Lonicera japonica. The sequence continues at coordinate 36,692,372 of CM038463.1, forward strand.
CACCTGAGACGAAAAGTGATAATCTCTCAGGTATGCGACGTGGCCTATTTGACCTTCGTAAGATTGTTACTTCTTTAGGAGCTTCTCCAACTACTTGCATATTTTGCTGAGGCTCTTCATTAAGTGCATTACTACCATCTCAAATTTCTTTAAGATGTATCGTGCTCCCACTGTTTTCTTTGGAAAACAATTCTCTTTTTAAGAAAACTCCATTCCGAGCTACAAACAGTTTGTTCTCGGTTGGATTGTAGAAATAATATCCTTTAGTTTATTTAAGATATCCTACGAAGAAGCATTTATCAGATTTGGGTTCCAATTTAGTTGTGATTAATCGTTTGACGAAAACTTCACAACCCCAAATTTTTAGAAAAGACATACTTGGAACCTTTTCAGTCTATAACTCGTAAGGTGTCTTTTCTATAGCCTTAGATGGAGCTCTGTTTAGTGTGAACGCTGCAGTTTCAAGAGCATATCCCTAAAAGGATATTGGAAGAGATGTCTGACTCATCATCGATCGAACCATGTCTAACAGAGTTCGATTTCTCCTCTCAGATACACCATTCCATTGTCGTGTTCCTGGTGGAGTAAGCTGTGAAACAATGCCACGGCTCCTAAGATGATCATCAAATTCTTGGCTTAAGTATTCTCCTCCTCGATTTGATCGAAGAGCTTTAATAGTCTTGCCAAGTTGATTTTGTACTTCATTCTAAAAATCCTTGAACCTTTCAAAGGACTCCGATTTATGTTTCATCAAGTAAACATAACCATATCTACTGAAATCATCAGTAAATATGATGAAGTACTGATATCCTCCTTTGGCAATTGTGTTTAGCGGTTCACATACATCAGTATGAATGAGGGCCAAAAGATCACTTGCCCTCTCATTGTTACCTTTGAAAGGGCTCTTAGTCATCTTTTCCAACAAACAAGATTCACAACTTTCAAAAAATTGAAAGTCAAATGTATTCAAAAGGCCATCTGTATCGAGCTTCTTAATACGTTTCTCATTTATATGGCCTAAACAACAATGCCATAAATAAGTAGGATTCGAATCATCATACTTGATTCTTTTGTTATTTATGTTATAAACAGGTATCTCAAGATTTAGAATATAAAGACCATCCAATAATTGTCCACTACCATAGTGCATATCATTCAAAGAAAATGAACAACCTTTATTCTTAAAATTGAATTCAAAACCTTCCTTGTCTAACAAAGACATAGAAATAATGTTTCTGCTAAAAGCAGGCACATAGTAACAATTATTTAATTCTAAAATCAATCCTGAAGGTAAAGGAATTTCAAATGTTCTTACAGCTAGGGCAGCAACTTTTGCTCGATTTCCAACACGTAGGTCCACTTCTCCTTTGGGTAGCTTCCTACTCCTTTTGAGTCCCTGCATACTTGCACAAATATGAGATGCACTTCCAGTATCTAATACCCAAGAAGTAGAAGAAGCTGAAGTAATATTTACTTCTATAACATAAGTACCTGAAGTAGAAGAAACTATTCCCTTCTTCTTGTCGTCAAGATATTTCTTGCAGTTTCTCTTCCAATGACCTTTTTCATTGTAGTGAAAACATATCATTTCAGCTTATGGATTAGGCTTGGGCTCAGAATTTGTCTTTTTGTTGTTCTAGTTCTTAACTGGAGCTTTACCCTTGCCTTTGGCATTGGACTTTCCTTTGCTATTTCCACTTTTCTTGAAACCCTTTCCCTTTTGAACCATCAGAACATTATTCTTACGTTTCTTAACAATGTTCTACTCATCTATTTTTAGCATTCCATGCAGTTCAGTTAATGTCTTCTCCAAGCTGTGCATATTGAAGTTCATAATGAAACCATCATATGACTCAGGCAGCGATTGGAGAATGACATCAGTGGCCAACTCTTGGCTAATAGCTGTCCCTAACCTTTCTAACTTATCAATGTACCCAATCATTTTGAGTACATGGGGACTGACTGAGCTTCCTTCGGGAAGTTTGCATGAAAACAAAGACTTAGTAGTCTCGTAGCGTTCGACTCAAGCTTGTTTCTGAAACAAACTCTTTAATTCCTTAACCATATCGAAAGCATTCATGTTTTCAAATTGCTTCTGCAGATCAGCATTCATGCTAGCAAGCATGAGACATGAAACATCCAAATCATCATTTAAATGCTTCTGATATGCATCCTTTTGTGCACAAGGGGCATTAGCTACAGGTTCTTCTTCAGGGATAGCATTTTCAAGGACATAATCTTTCCTTTCTTACTTGAGACCAATTCTCAGGTTTCTAAACCAGTCTAGGAAGTTGGTTTCATTCAGCTTTTCCTTCTCAATGACATATTGCAAAGAAAAGGCGGTTGTGTTATTGTTCATCGTCAATCTATAATAAAATTACATATGCAAATGTTTTAATATGCTTATCATCTTAAAATCTCCTACTATGTCTCACATGCAACTGTCCCAATAGGGCATAGTAGGTCCAAGATCCATATTTCACAAAACGTTAAGAAAGCTTTGGCTTTTCACTTAAACTTTGTTAATTAGGTAAACAACTCTTGCTAATTACATCCTATGTAACTCTTGGTTTGTTGAGTTTTACATCTAATGTTTCGGCTTCTCAACACTTTGCCTCAAGGCCCAAAACCGTTTTGATGGCCTTGTGAAATCAAACCAACACCTTTATGACTTATGGATGTCCGACTTTCATACTATTAAATTATGATGATCTAAGATAACCCCTGTAATACCCCGTGTTCCTTTTGTCGCTTTGACCTTTTCTTAAGCCCGGTATGGCTTAATCTCCGTTAGAGATTGAGCATTGGATTCCGAGCCCTTTTCACCCAAATCGATAGTTCTAGTATTTTATGTTAGGCATATTAAGTTTTAGAGAGTGATTGTTACGTTATTCGGGTGGTTCGGGTTGAAACCGAAGCATAAATCGCGTGTTTCGACTTTTCGCGATTCATCGATTTCTGGCCAACTTTGAGAGCCATAACTTCTTCATCCGATGTCTAAACGACTCTCTATTTTTGTCCACGTCTTCATTTCTTTTCCCTCTACAACTTTCGTGTTTGGGCCGAGTCGAGATTCAACCATTTTGAGGTCCATTTTGGGCTCAGAAAGTCATTTGCTGATGCAGTGACTTCCATGATCGATCATGGAAGGCCATGATCGATCATGGTCCTCCAGAGAAGTTCCAGAATGCTTCATAATCGATCATGGGGGACCCATGATCGATCATAGTTCACCTGAATGTCGGTTTTGAGCGTTTTTAACCCGTTTTTGACCCATTTATCACCCAACACTCCTGATTTTCGAGCCAAACACATCCACCACTCTCTAGAGAGTTCTAGAGAGAGAGAGGGGGAGATTCTTGTCACTTCTTCATCCTCCTACAAGATTGGAGCCTTGAATCGCTTCCTTCTTCGCTATTCATCATCTTTCTCACATTCTTCCTCTATTGGAGCTCGTGTTGGAGCTAGGGTTTCTCGCGAGACGGCTTCTACGCTTCCTCAACTCCTCGGTCTTGCTTCTCTAAGGTGGGAACACTAGTACTAAACCCTTGATTTCAATTTATTACTCGTTGAATTAGAGTTTTGAACTCAAATTGGGAATTTTCATCACACATCCATATTGTTTGCATCACATGGGGTTTGGGCGAGGTGAATCTCATATTAGTGATGTATATGGATATATTATCTCTTATATATCATGTATCATCACTTATTACCATGTTATGAGCCTTTTTCTTTCATCTACACATCGTATCCTCATTGAGACTAAAGGAATGAACTAGGCTAGAGAGGATTTCGGGATTTATGTTTGAACCGTGGTTGGTTATGGATTATATGGATTAGATATGCATGTATACGTATATAATTGGGAGTGTTGAACTCTATCCATGTGTGTTGAATCGAGAATCCGTTAGGGCGTAATGAAACGCAGCATTCCTTGAGTTTAGAGCTTTGTACGACGTGTGGTAAGCACTAGTAACAAGGATATGACCTAGATGCTATCTAGTGGTGTAGTATATATTGTGACGGGGCATAGGACGCCTTTACTAGAACTGTATATGGCTAAGAAGAGTTATATGTACACTAGTTGAACTAGAAGCACGATAATTCATGCTTAGTTGGGCTACAGGGCTTAGGAATTAACATAAAACGCTTATGGCCGTAGTTTGATACATATGACACATTATGAGATGTAATATATATTGGTAACGAATCAATCGGTCGTATAATAAGAATTATTGATTAAATGATAAAGTCCCGGATAATTGGATTGATAATAATGATGATGTGACGAATGATGAACGATGAATGATAATCATGATGATGATGATGATTATGTCATTGTATATATATGTGTTGTTAGCCATACGTGTGATGAATGATTTGATGATTATATATGTTGTTGAACGCGGAATCGATATATTCCTATTGATGCGATCACACGTATGGGCTGGATATGATGATTTACCGAGCACCGGGTAGCTCCCCGTGACTCGAAGGAGGGACGCCTATAGCCGCCCATGGGTGAACAGGCCCTAAACCGTGCACGGGAAAATGAAGTCGGTGACTCCGCCGATGGTTGTGTGTGCCCACAAAGGAGAGCCTACTCTAGGTATCTTGCCTTCCAACTGGACTATATGTCCTTGGTTAGATGAGTTTCCCCGGCAAGCGGAGCAGGTCCCGTGTGCCATTACTTTCCAAATGGTGAGTCCCCGGAAAGTAGTTGGGCTACTAATGGTCATCACCCACTAGGGTATCGCCTGGTGTAATTTCTCTAGGGTGTCGTGAGAACTTGTATGGGCGTTCTCCTCGTTAACAATTCGGAGTGTTATTCCCGGGAAAATGTCTTGAGGGTTATCTCCGAATGACCTACTTGGAGAACCAAATTCCTGAGCCACCACCCCACCTAGAGGAGACATGGACAAGAACCTTGGATCCTTCGGGACTCGCTGGATTCTCTGTTCTGGGCCTGGACTGACCGCGAGGTGAAACTGAGGCATTATACTGAAGACGTGATACGAGAGTTGTTGTGAGATTGTGATTGTGCTGTTATTATTATTATATCGTATCATGTCTCGTGTTGATTTTCATATGTTGCCTCGGCTATGATGTAATTGATATAAATACTTATGCGGACACATCTAAACAGAACATGGTACACGTAAAGAACTATCGAACCTTCCATAATGTATTGATATATAAAGTGGAAAGAGATAATAATTATTGAACTTAGAAATAATGTAAGGGTATACAAACGCGTATTGATTACAGTGTAGCGAGCCAGATCATAATGCATATAATATACTCATAATTGATAGGGAAATATTAGCTAATGAGATAGCCTATTGAGAGTACACCGTAATATAACGGACTAGGCTAAAGATCTTGGGGCGAAGCCTATTAGGTGGCAAAGTATAAAGTTCATAATGAATTATAAGTAAAGAGATAACAATGAATACTTGGCCTGTAGATACAACTTATGGGGTAGCGACAGATAGCATAGTACAATGTGGACTTACCGCTGAGAGTGGATAGTCCATAGTATATCGAACCTTGGGATGCTAGAGTTTGATACGAGGAAACTTTGGACTAAAGATCACTTCGAGTTGTGGAAATTCCTTGGTGTACTATCTTATGGATGATTATAGGAGAGATTGGGTTGTTGAGTAAGAGGCTTCCGGGTAGCTAGGATAGAAGTCCTAGTGGGGTTACATGCACTCGGGTTTGCATCGCATTGCATTGCACGTTTTCAAATTATAACGCTAAAGTAAAGTATTTTCTATATAAAACCTATATAGTTCCCACTGAGCCCAGATTTGGCTCATCCCGTTTTCTAACAGTTTTACAGGCATAGCATCTCAGATGGGGTATGATGTACGTGTATAGAGGCCTCTGATGTCCACAGTCTACGTCTAGTCCTTCTTCAGGAAAGGACTACGTTGTATAGTCATTTTGGTTTCTATTCGATTGTAAACGGACTATGATTTGATAAATAATTTGTATTATAATTTGTATAAATGGTTTTATATATGTGGAGTTGATTTAAGTATGGTTTGATGTGATTCCATTTGTATGGAATATGATTTTAAATATTACATGTTGGTTTATTACCTGAACTAACTCCACATGCCTTGGTTTTTGTATAATGAGCTTTTAAACAGGATCACCATTTTATTTGAGAAAAGTTTTTAAAAGTTGTGATTTTTATATTTTAAAACTGCCATCGCGCACGGCATCCGTGATTAACCGGGTTCTGGAGGTGAAAATCTCAGAACGGAATTCGGGGCGTCACAACCCCGCTTTGGCAGGCGTCTTCTATAATAATCATAACATTAATAGTTATCAGTGTTGGAAAGGCATAAATAATTTCTTTTTGTTCTAGGGACATAATCATGCAGTCTCATAAGAATACAATAGAATATTAAAACAAGCATAAATAAATAAATTGTGTGATATAGTATGGCTAAGGTATTGAGCTATTAATTAACACTTGCTCTCCATCCTTTGTGGCTTTGGACACTCCAAAGTTCTTGGCCATGTTCTCTTGTGATAAGGGATCCTCCATCTTCTATGCGACGTAATATACAAAAATTGAACAGCCTGATAGAAGAGACTAGTAATATAAAATTACATTGCAAAACATAAGACGACACGCGGGTCATATTTATATATTACAAAAAATACAAGACGACACGCAGGCCGTATTTAGTTTAGCCATACTATATCACTATTTTAATTGCAATCCTACAAGTTAGTATTATCCCATCATACAATATATTATATACACATATAACATATTAATGTGCAAATAGGATATATTAAATAAATAAATAAAACTTTAAGGGGTCGAGGGGCAGCGCCCCAACCGGGGTCCGGGGGGGGGGGGGGGGGGGACACCCCGGCGGCAGTCCCGCTGACCAGTCAGCGGGCTCGGTGTATGACCTCCAAGGAAATCACACTTCTGCCACCGTGGGAAATTTGAACGATTTCAATCTAATTTTTCCCAAAAACGCATCTAATCTTATTAGACAGATGCATCTAAATTAATCACATTAATTTATTCAATCTTGTTAATCATATTAATGCGAAGAACCCTACACCCGTGATCTTATCAGGTCTGATACAATCCAATTGTTACATAAAATCAAACAGAACGATTCTGACATGCTAAACATGATAGTTGCGGAATTAAAATCATGACAGTATATGAACCCTATTCAAATAACATGCCATACTAAACTGTTTAAACACAATTATAAGCATGTTGATAATCGTCACATAATAATCGCGTTTTCACATATCAGATCTACCATAATCAGATCATATATAAACTACGCATTAGATATATAAACTGATTATCGAAAATATTAAGGATGCTATAAAAATGATTAATCCATTAATCGAAATTAACAAACCCTAGCATGAACACTATAATCCGAATGCTAAAACATAAACGAATCTTCATGCTTTGAAACAACGATTTAATTTATTCGAAAATTAAAGAACAGTAACCTCCCTCTGATACCACTGTAAGGAATTATGGTAGTGAAAATGCATCGCATACACAATAAACTGCACTAATCATTAAACCCTAAGATCTATACTGTTCAATAATAATCAACAGAAAACATACCTTTGAACACGGCGGATCAAATCATTTTGTTGTTGTCGTCTTAGCATAGAAAGTACCACACCTCTACAGTATGCACACACGAACGAGAAAAGATCCTTTTGGTGTACTAGCACACGATTTTAGGGTTCTCTCTATTTCACCTCTCAATTTTCACGTTAAACGTAGGAGGCTGATGGTTGTCCCTTTTAAAGGGAAACCCTAAGTAGTAAAACGAATTAGGCCCGAGTCCAACTAGGGCCAAGCCCAATTCGTTTTTGATCCTTCTCATTTTGGTGTGCGACCCTGTAGGTTTATACTCCTTTGGCAGTAAGCAATAGATATCGAAGTACAAATCATAACTTATGAATAGTCCTAGGGCATATCTCTTTCAATTTATTGGCATACTACATTTTGTAAGAACTTTTTATATTTCTCCTATAACTGTTATGTTAATTACATAATTTAGTTTGGTATTAGTTACTTATTTCCTGAGCTGCATTGGATGGCTTATCACGAAATATCACTAACTAGATGCAAAATTTTTGTCTTTCACTGCACACACGTAGGGTGTGCGAGGAAGCTAGTTTTAAATAATTATTTAGACAATAATAAAACAAAAATTAAGAGAGAAAATGATTTGTAAGCTCTAATCAGAACCCATCAAACACATTTTCTTCCATTGTTCTTCACTTCTTTGTTTACTCCAAACACGCCCTAATCTCTATGCATCTATTCAAAATTTTCATTTTTGCTTAATATTATTTTTTCACTACTTAAAATATTTTCGATGCTCTAATTTCTCTCTTTTATAAAAATTCTTTAAAACCACCAGCAAATGTCATAAAGGTATTGGGTTCAACTGACATCAAGTATGGGTTCAATTGAAATCGCTGATCACTGTTCTTCAAACAAACAAAGATTAATCGAGCTACGCAAAAGTTGGTCTGAACATACTGTGATATTAGTATATATTTGGTGAAAAAAAAGGGTTCATTTCATTCTGAAAATGCAGCCCAGCCCACTTGTAAATCTCGTAATTGTCTATTCGATACCATGAGTATGATAAATGAACAAATACATGTCAATGAAATTGCCTACTACATTCTCCTTTACACAAGCTTTTAAAATTAATAGAAATATTACAAATAGCTTTGTCCCAAACTGAGTCAATTATTTCTTTTTTGGCGGTCCTAAATTATGAATAAAAGCTATATAAAAGTTATATATACAGATGTGTTGATATTAAGTGGACCCACTGTTAAGATGAATTTAAAAGTCCTCTCCTCGTGTTCTACTAAACACTTGCAGTAGATTTTGCAGAAACATAGAGTATTTAACTATCTTTTAGTTTAATTATTAACAATTTTCAATGTAACATATAATTTTTTTTTCCATCAAATTGACACTTAAACTATAATCTTGTCAATGTTCTAAAACTCGTCGAGTGGGGCAGAGTACTCGGCAATTACTCGGGACTCGGCAGCCAAACGAGTCGAGTATACCTACTCGAAAGGCTTTACTCGGCCAGCGAAAAACTCGGGCTCGACTCGGTAAAACTCGGGCTTAACTTGGTAAAACTCGCCAATTATTCGCGAGTTGTGAGACTCGTCGAGTAAGATATTTCTTTTTTATATGGAAATGGAAGATCTTCAAAGCCATTGAAGTGTATAAATATGTAAATATACACGCATATACCGGCAGAGAAGAAGAAGAATTAAAAGAAGAAGTGTTTAATTTCTTGGATCTTATCTCCATAAGTCTTCTTTTTCCTTGAGAGAGAGAGAGAGAGAGGAGGAGAATGAATAAAGGACTGATGTAAAATTTGAATAATGCAAGTTGTGAGAGAGAGAGAGAGAAAGATAACGTGAGAGAGGAAGGTGCCATGTGAAAAGGAAAAAAAAGGATAAAGAGAGATGGGCATGTGGGGGACAGACAAGATGGGTAGAAAAAAGTAGGAGATTTAAAAATGGGAAAAAGGAAAAAAAATAATTAAACATATCTCACTCTTTTTAAGATATACACTTTTTTTAAAATATATATATATTAGGGTATACCCGTGCCATCCGGCACGACAAATTAAATAAAAATTAATAATAAGATAAAAAGGTGTAACGTGTGATGAATCTAAATCGACAAATTTAGGTTTAATATATTTTCATGTTAGAACAACTAAAAGTAGACAGGATTGGAGCGATTTGTTTTTAAATTTTAAAGAATCTTTTAATCATATTTTTGGATCTTATTCTGATCTCAGCAAAATAAGTTTTTAACAAATTAAACTCAAAGCCATATGTGAAAATAATTCAATCACCTCTGTTGCTACGATTTGAAAATAGTTCAAAAATTTGACTAATATATTGTAAACACTCCTAAAAACGATTTACTAAGATGATCAATAATATACAAACATATAAAATACTTCGTTCAATGTTATTCAATAATTATTATTATTATTTTTACATAATTCTATAGTCATGATGGATCTCATTTAATTGATCTTAATTAATAGATTTTAAATATTAAATTTTGAATTTTTTATTTAAAGTTATGACATTTTAATGTAGAAACAATGATTGATATGTAAGAGTTTATTGTTTGTATATTATTGGTGTTAAATGTTACTCAATAATTTTTCTTATTTTTTTAGATAATTCTATAGTCGTGATGAATCTTGTTTAATTGATCTTAATTAGTAGATTTAAATATTATTTTTTTATGAAATTTGTTGATTAGTATATTTTAAATATTAAATATTAATTTTTTTTATTTAAGATGAATCTTGTTTAATTAATCTTGATTATTATATTTAAATATTAAATTTTTATTAAATTTCTTGATTAGTAGAGTTTAAATATTAAATTTTGAATTTTTTTTAAGTTATGGCATTTTTAATATAAAAATATTTATTGGTGTGTGAGAGTATACTTTTGTGTATATTATTAGTGTTAAATTTTATTTAATAATTTTTTTTTTTTTTGCATAATTCTATAGTCATGATCGATCTTGTTTAATTAATCTTGATTAATAGATTTAAATATTATTTTTTATGAAATTTGTTGATTAGTATATTTTAAATATTAAATTTTTTTATTTACGATGAATCTTGTTTAATTGATCTTGATTATTATATTTAAATATTATTAGTAGAGTTTAAATATTAAATTTTGAATTATTTTTATTTTAAATTATGGCATTTTTAACGTAAAAATATTTATTGGTGTGTGAGAGTTTAATTTTGTGTATATTATTAGTGTTAAATGTAACTAAATAATTTTTTATTTTTTTTACATAATTCTATACTCATGATGGATCTCGTTTAATTAATTTTAATTAGTAGATTTAAAATATTAAATTTTAAATTTTTTATTTTAAGTTATGGCATTTTAATGTAGAAAAAATGATTGATATGTGAGAGTTTATTGTGTGCATATTATTGGTGTTAAATGTTACTCAATAATTTTTCTTATTTTTTTTAGATAATTCTATAGTCGTGGTGAATTTTGTTTAATTGATCTTGATTAGTAGATTTAAATATTATTTTTTTATGAAATTTTTTGATTAGTATATTTTAAATATTAAATATTTTTTATTTTAAGTTATGGCATTTTTAATGTAAAAATATTTATTGGTATATGAGAGTATACTTTTGTGTATATTATTAGTGTTAAATGTTACTTAATAATTTTTTATTTTTTTTACATAATTCTATACTCATGATGGATCTCATTTAATTGATTTTAATTAGTAGATTTAAAATATTAAATGTTAAATTTTTTATTTTAAGTTATGACATTTTAATGTAGAAAAAATGATTGATATGTGAGAGTTTATTGTGTGCATATTATTAGTGTTAAATGTTACTCAATAATTTTTCTTATTTTTTTTTAGATAATTCTATAGTCGTGATGAATCTTGTTTAATTAATCTTGATTATTATATTTAAATATTAAATTTTTATTAAATTTCTTTATTAGTAGAGTTTAAATATTAAATTTTGAATTATTTTTATTTTAAGTTATGGCATTTTTAATGTAAAAATATTTATTGGTGTATGAGAGTATACTTTTGTGTATATTATTAGTGTTAAATGTTACTTAATAATTTTTTATTTTTTTTACATAATTCTATACTCATGATGGATCTCATTTAATTGATTTTAATTAGTAGATTTAAAATATTAAATATTAAATTTTTTATTTTAAGTTATGACATTTTAATGTAGAAAAAATGATTGATATGTGAGAGTTTATTGTGTGCATATTATTAGTGTTAAATGTTACTCAATAATTTTTCTTAATTTTTTTTTAGATAATTCTATAGTCGTGATGAATCTTGTTTAATTAATCTTGATTATTATATTTAAATATTAAATTTTTATTAAATTTCTTTATTAGTAGAATTTAAATATTAAATTTTGAATTATTTTTATTTTAAGTTATGGCATTTTTAATGTAAAAATATTTATTGGTGTATGAGAGTATACTTTTGTGCATATTATTAGTGTTAAATGTTACTTAATAATTTTTTATTTTTTTTACATAATTCTATACTCATGATGGATCTCATTTAATTGATTTTAATTAGTAGATTTAAAATATTAAATGTTAAATTTTTTATTTTAAGTTATGACATTTTAATGTAGAAAAAATGATTGATATGTGAGAGTTTATTGTGTGCATATTATTAGTGTTAAATGTTACTCAATAATTTTTCTTAATTTTTTTTAGATAATTCTATAGTCGTGATGAATCTTGTTTAATTAATCTTGATTATTATATTTAAATATTAAATTTTTATTAAATTTCTTTATTAGTAGAATTTAAATATTAAATTTTGAATTATTTTTATTTTAAGTTATGGCATTTTTAATGTAAAAATATTTATTGGTGTATGAGAGTATACTTTTGTGTATATTATTAGTGTTAAATGTTACTTAATAATTTTTTATTTTTTTTACATAATTCTATAGTCATGATGGATCTTGTTTAATTGATCTTGATTAGTAGATTTTAAATATTAAATTTTTATTAAATTTTGAATTTTGAATTTTAAATTATATCATTTTTAATATAGAAAAAATTATTGGTGTGTGAGAATTTATTGTGTGTATATTATTGGTGTGAGTGTTTTAACTTTGATGTGACATCTTGATGTGTGTATAAAACTCATCAAATGGTGAAAAGTTAATGCACACCATAACATGTACATTTTTAACCATTAGATTTTTATACTTTTTGAAAATAAATTTGGTCAAACTTGGTGTTTTATAATATAGATGTGTATATTATTAGTGTTAAATGTTACTTAATAATTTTTTATTTTTTTTTACATAATTCTATAGTCATGATGGATCTTGTTTAATTGATCTTGATTAGTAGATTTTAAATAATAAATTTTTATTAAATTTTGAATTTTGAATTTTAAATTATATCATTTTTAATATAGAAAAAATTATCGGTGTGTGAGAATTTATTGTGTGTATATTATTGGTGTGAGTGTTTTAACTTTGATGTGACATCTTGATGTGTGTATAAAACTCATCCAATGGTGTAAAGTTAATGCACACCATAACATGTACATTTTTAACCATTAGATTTTTATACTTTTTGAAAATAAATTTGGTCAAACTTGGTATTTTATAATATAGATATATATATAATCGGCAGTTCCTTGTTATTTTGCAAACTATTTCATCATATTATTATCATATTATATTATTTATATTAAAATATATCCTATCCGATTTTTTTCTGATTAATTCTCGATTAATCTCCGAGTAATTGAAAACTCTCCACCTCGCCGATCGAGTCCCGAGTCACGAGTTTTAGAATAGTTCTTGTGTTAATTTGGCACATCCGTTATGTTGCGTTACGCTAAGCCAACCTTTTGATACAATTGAAATACCAAATTCTCCCACAAGGTTGTGCATTTTGACACACTATAGAGTCACTTCATAACAGTATATTAGAATTCCTCATGAATTACAATATGCACACGTGCATTCTATCGCCTCATATAGTCATAAAACTTACAAGCATGTTTAAACAGCCTTAACCCCTTCCCCTATTTTGCCAAGTTTAATATCAAGATACAAAAATCTTCAGGAAATAAATTAAAAAATAAGAAGATATCTTTGATTCCAAGTTATATACGCAGCTACTTTGTCTCTTGTAGCACAAGTCATTTTAATTGTCTAAGCACATAATTCCTTGTAGCTGCTTCTTTTTCATTGAGCGTAAACCTCCACATTCCTTCATAATGTCTCAGGCTGTTTTGGAAAGAATCAATGCTTCATAATTTAGATACTTTAATAGCAAAAATAACAAATATTTTATCAATTATTATTTGAATGCAAAAATCTCTGTTTCACGAGGTCAATACAACCTCGTAGCTATTATTATCACCTGCACAAGGGATTCTTTCCTCAGGTCATTCAAGATTTTCGTAATCTTCTTAGGTTTATCATTTGAATCTTTTTCAATTATTATCTTGCATAGCTGAAAACATTTATGGAAGCATGCAGGGCAACAAAAGTTTTAAGTGGCGAATGTATCAAAAGTGTAATCCAAATTGAATTAAAATAAGGATGAAAAAGGAAAGGCCATAAATGATCACCTTGTAACCAGGTCACGCTCTTGAAAATTTGAGTAGCATTTTATTGGCACATACTTTCTTCTTTTTCTGCTTAACCCCATCCCATATTTTAATACCCACACCACCCATTCCACATATACATACTCTACCAACTTATATAACATCTCTCATAATAAATAACCTCTATTGAATCAGATCCCCCAAAACTACTTTTGGATGTTGATGCTATCCCCAGATCTGATACCAATTACATCTCCTTGGACATCCAGAAAGAATAGTTTGGAGGTGCTAAGCACAAAATGTAAGTAGAACAAGCCGGAAATGCCCCACACCTCCTTGTGTGCACCTATTCTCTTCAAGCGGTTTCTCAAAATTTGTTTCAAGTTTGCCTACATGTACATACAAATGCAACTATATTAAAAAACAATAAGGAAGATGAATCCTGAAAAATGTAAACACGTTCAGAAGCATTTCAGGTTTTATTAGTCATGTGTACGAAATATTCCAGGATTTGGCTCAGCCATAGTCACAAGTCAAATGGATCTGAAGTCTGAACAAAAATAAAATAAAATTGAGGGAATCTAAAGTACTTCCATTTCCAGTATTAAGAAATACAAAATAGCAGTATCTTATATGAAAAACAGCATCTGAAGATCTCAAGCTAACATTTGTTTGGAAAATTTTCCGAGTTTTTAAATTTTCTGAAATGGTAATCTAACTCAGATCCTACTAAAAAAATACTAAAGAATTTACATCAACTGAGTTAATTCAGAGAGAAGAATATTAACAATTCATAATAAAAAAGGAACAACTGTCACAACAGACAAAAGCAAAGAATTTGTGAGTTATAATACCTGATTTGTGATCATCAAACAGGCGGAAAGATTGATTTTCTAACAGCAGAGGAAATATGAAACAGCAGGGGAAGCAGAGGAAAATCAGATGCAAGGGAAAATTCTATCAAATTCCGGGACTATCATATGGGTTTTGAGGAGGAAAGAATTTCAGAGGTGAGTCTTTAATCTTTTGAGATTTGGTGAAGAGGAATTGGAGAATTTGGGGCTGTTGAATTTTCAAATAAATTGACTCTGTTTTGGTCCTTTCTCTCTCATTTTCTTTTTCCACGTTTGTCCCTTCGCGTGTCTGCAAACTTTTTCTTGAGACAATAAATTATGTGTTGTCGTAGGGTGTCAACACTTCAATGACATAAAATACATCTGTTTGTGTATAATATTAGGGTGGTGATATTGGCACCCCATATATTTATTGATAATATTCTCACTCTTGTTAATACTCTCATTTTTTTTTTCTTTTAATAATACTTCCACTTTATACAAAACACTCCCACCACTTCCACTTAATTTTAGGAATTAATCTCATACTTAATTAATTAATAACATGATTAAGTAATTAACTACATAATAACATAAAACAAATTACCCCAAACTAACCCCAAAATTTCTCCACCATCTCTACCATCTTCTCAAACAAGCAAAATTACCATATCTACCATCTTCTCTATCTAACAACAAATCTTGGTAGCACCAAAACAACAAATAAAACCTCCATTAATGCAAAACTCTAAGTTTGAGAAGAATGGTATAAACAAAACAAAACCTACATTGATGCAAAACTCAAAATTTGAAAATAATGGTAGAAAAAAGAGAAACTTTGTAATAAAGAAAGGAAAGCAAGCAAGAAAGAGTTAATTAAAGAGATACATATATGTTTTTATTTTGTTTTATTGTTTATATGATTTTTATAGCATACACATCAAATATATAAACAAAAAGCAAAATTTTCTGTTTAAAATACGAAGAAGGCTTACTCGGTTCTCCGTAACCGAGTTGCAGGCTTCTACACTCGGCTGCTCTCAACCGAGTATGAAATCCCATAAAATGTCATGCTCTCGGGACCTTTATTCGGTTGAGAGCAGCCGAGTGTTGTTATATTATGCTCGGCTGAGAGCAGCCGAGTGACATTAATCACACTCGATTGCTCTCAACCGAATGAAGGTCCCGAAAGCATTACATTTTATGGGATTTCATACTCGATTGAGAGCAACCGAATGTACAAGCTTGCAACTTGGTCACGGAGAACCGAATGTACAAGTGGGTGAAAAATTAGTTTAGGGTTAATTAACTTTTTTACCACCCCACTTCATTTAGTCTAGTAAAAAAGTTAATTAACCCTAAACTAATTTTTCATCCACTTGTTTTAATTTAAAACAAAAGTTAATAAATCTCCCTCCAAAGTTAATCAAACATTTATCCCCAAATTAATTTCCCTCCAAAATCTCCCTCCAAAGTTAATCAAACATTTATCCCCAAATTAATTTCCCTCCAAAATTCCTCTCTTCTACCAAAATAGGCAACAAAATTTTGATCTCCACCATTGAAGCAAAAGGGTAAGCTTGAGAAGAATGGAAGAAAAAAAAGAAACTTTGAAACAAGATAAGAAAACCAACAAACAAAACCTCCATTAATGCAAAACTCTAAATTTGAGGAGAATGGTATAAACAAAACCTCCATTGATGCAAAACTCAAAAGTTAAAAATAATGGTAGAAAAAGAGAGAAACTTTAAAATAAGAAAAGGAAAACAAGTAAGAAAAAGTTAATGAAAGAAAACACGAAGAAGGTTTATTCGATTCTCAGTAACCGAGTTGCAGGCTTGTACACTCGGTTGCTCTCAATTGAGTATGAAATCCCATAAAATGTAATGATCTCGGGACCTTCATTCGGTTGAGAGCAACCGAGTGTGATTAATGTCACTCGACTGCTCATAGTCGAGCATAATATAACAACACTCGACTGCTCTCAACCGAATAAAGGTCCCGAGACCATGACATTTTATGGGATTTCATACTCGGTTGAGAGCAGCCGAGTGTACAAGCCTGCAACTCGGTTACGGAGAACCGAGTAAGCCTTCTTCGTATTTTAAACATAAAATTTTGCTTTTTGTTTATATATTTGATGTGTATGCTATAAAAATCATATAAACAATAAAACAAAATAAAAACATATATGTCTCTCTTTCATTAACTCTTTCTTGCTTGCTTTCCTTCCTTTATTACAAAATTTCTCTTTTTTCTATCATTATTTTCAAATTTTGAGTTTTGCATCAATGGAGGTTTTGTTTTGTTTTGTTTATACCATTCTTCCCAAACTTAGAGTTTTGCATTAATGGAGGTTTTATTTGTTGTTTTGGTGCTACCAAGATTTGTTGTTAGATAGAGAAGATGGTAGAGATGGTAATTTTGCTTGTTTGAGAAAATGATAGAGATAGTGGAGAAATTTTTGGGGTTAGTTTGGGGTAATTTGTTTTATGTTATTATGTAGTTAATTACTTAATCATGTTATTAATTAATTAAGTATGAGATTAATTCCTAAAAATAAGTGGGAGTGGTGGGAGTGTTTTGTATAAAGTGGGAGTATTATTAAAAGAAAAAAAAAGTGGAAGTATTATCAAGAGTGAGAGTATTACCAATAAATATTGGGGGTGCCAACATCACCACCCTAATATTATGGGCGGCTATTTTTACTTTAAATTTTAACTTACATTAATGGCATATTTTAAAATTTAAAGCGTACTGGAGCACCAATAAATCTAATCTTAACTTATTACAATATGAATAGAAATGGCCTATCAAAAAAATCTAAACTTGTCGGATTATCATTAAAAAAAAGTAGAGATACTAACAACTTTAATATTTTTTTAGAAACACTCCCTTTTTTCATACAGTCTAGACATTCAAGTAAGGTATATGCTATTTAATTGTGAAGAATTTAGTATAAACTTAACAATACCTTACTTGATTGTCAATGATTGAATGTACAGACTAATGTTTGGGCCTCAAGAATTAAATTACAGATACCTTACTTGGTTGCAAAGGACCGAATGAAATAAAAGTACTACCGAATATTTTGAGAGTGCCAATATCTACACCCTTAGAAAAAGACAAAGCTCATGTAAAATAAAGGTGGAGTTGGGGTTGGGGGGTGGGGGGGGGGGGTTGAAAAGTGTGATATTTGCACCTGTCTTTTTTGTCACTAACACCCCTTAAATATTTTTGAATTAAATAAATTAAACTTTACCTCTACCACCAGCATCATCATGCCTTTACTATCTTATTAATTAACTAATTGATTAATTTCTTAACTACAATAAAACAGTTTTACCTTCTTCTTCTTCTTCTTCTTCTTCTTCTTCTTCTTCTTCTTCTTCTTCTTCTTCTTCTTCTTCTTCTTCTTATTATTATTATTATTATTATTATTATTATTATTATTATTATTATTATTATTATTATTATTGATGGGGTTAAATACTAATTTTACTATTAGCCTACAAAGATAATTTTCAACATTTTTTACCTCCGGTAAAATTCCAATTTTACTCCCGGTAAAATCTCATTTTTACCTCCTCACCTACCACATCTCACCTACCTCACCTACCTCCACAAAAAATGACCATTTTGCCCTTCATTTTTACAAATTTACCTTTTTGCCATTCTCCATTTACCTATAAATACCTCCCACCATTCATTCATTCAACACACAATAAAAACATATCTTCTTTCTCTCTTAAGATCTATTTATCTCTTTCAAGAGATATAAAGCCATTGGCAATATAAATACAAGCCAATTCGGGAATAAATAGAGGAGTCATATACTCTCCCCTTTTCATACCCCCCCAGAAATCGAAGAGTCTTATACTCTCTATTTTCATACCCCAAAAAATAGAAGGGTCTTATACTCTTTATTTTCATACTCCAAAAAATACCAACAACCCTTATACACTCTCTCTTCTACACAGTTTATTATTTATTCTGTTGAAATATTTGTAATCCTAATTCTATACTTATAAATAGAATTAAGGAAATTATAGAGAGAGAAAAGTTTGTAGCTTGTATTATCATTCAAATTGATCGCCTTTGAGCTAATACAACACAAGCACACACAAAAGGAGGACGTACCACTGGAATAGCATAAGCGCTACCGGGGGAACCTACCTTAAAAAAAAAGGTCATGTGTTCATTATTGCGCCGCATTTATTTTTTATTCACTGATATTCGCTTATTGATTGGTTAATTATCTATTTTTAGATTTTGACACCATCAGTTGGCGCCGTCTGTGGGAACGATAAGCTTTCTAAAGCTCTCGTTCTTTAGAAATTACAAGTGAATTTTCGGTGAAAAACTCGGAATCCCGCGGGTTTGCGTAGCTCAATATTCTCGGGGGCATAACTTTGTGCTCCGAACTCCAAATTATGCGATTCTGGAGTCCATTTTGAAGAAAATTTCAAGAGCTATAACTTTTTAGTTCAAGATTTTTTCAAAATCGTTCATCTCGGGGTTCAAAACTTCGATACAAACTTTATGGAACGAAATCCCGCGGGCATACGGTGACTCAATATTATTAGGTGCGTAATTTTGTGCTCAAAACTCCAAATTATGCGATTTTGGAGTCCATTTTGGAGAAACTTTCAAGATCTACAACTTTTCAGTTCAAGACTTTTTCAAATTTGGCCATCTCGGGGTCCAAAATCGGGATACAAAGTTGCTGCAACAAAAAATGCGAAAATTCTGCAGGCCTACGCTAGCTCAATATTTACGGGCGCAGAATCATTCAAAAATCCGGTTCCAAGCTCTACGACTTGCATCCAATGTCTAACGAGTTCTACACATTGATGTTTCGGGCTCAACGACTAGCATCCGAGATCTAGCTTCCTTGAACTAAGACTCGAGATCAACGTCTAGCCAGCCTTACACAATGCTGTTCTGAAACTCTAAGACTAATGATCAAAGTCTAGCTAGCTTTATATATTAATGTTCCAAGCTCTACGACTTGCATCCAACGTCTAACGAGTTCTACACATTGATGTTTCGAGCTCAACGACTAGCATCCGAGATCTAGCTTCCTTGAACTAAGACTCGAGATCAACGTCTAGCCAGCCTTACACAATGATGTTCTGAAACTCTAAGACTAATGATCAAAGTCTAGCTAGCTTTACACATTAATGCTCCAAATTATTTATGACCAAAAAGTATAGCGAGCTTTACATATTAATGTTCCAAGCTCTACGACTTGAATCCAACGTCTAACGAGTTCTACACATTGATGTTTCGAGCTCAATGACTAGCATCCGAGATCTAGCTTCCTTGAACAAAGACTCGAGATCAACGTCTAGCCAGCCTTACACAATGATGTTCTGAAACTCTAAGACTAATGATCAAAGTCTAGTTAGCTTTACACATTAATGTTCTGAGTTCCACAAACTTACGGTTAAGGATTCAGGCCTAAGACATCTCGAACATCAGAGCTCAGAGCTACTACTAGCTCCCGGGTTAAAAGATATCCTCACCAATCAGCTCATCCGAGCTAAATGATAAGGATAGGGGGCAATTGATGGGGTTAAATACTAATTTTACTATTAGCCTACAAAGATAATTTTCAACATTTTTTACCTCCGGTAAAATTCCAATTTTACCCCCGGTAAAATCTCATTTTTACCCCCGGTAAAATCTCATTTTTACTTCCTCACCTACCACACCTACCACATCTCACCTACCTCACCTACCTCCACAAAAAATGACCATTTTGCCCTTCATTTTTACAAATTTACCTTTTTGCCATTCTCCATTTATCTATAAATACCTCCCACCATTCATTCATTCAACACACAACAAAAACATATCTTCTTTCTCTCTTAAGATCCATCTATCTCTTCCAAGAGATATAAAGCCATTGGTAATAAAAATACAAGCCAATTCGGGAAGAAATAGAGGAGTCATATACTCTCCCCTTTTCATACCCCCCAGAAATAGAAGAGTCTTATACTCTCTATTTTCATACCCCAAAAAATAGAAGGGTCTTCTACTCTCTATTTTCATACTCCAAAAAATACCAACAACCCTTATACACTCTCTCTTCTACACAGTTTATTATTTATTCTGTTGAAATATTTGTAATCCTAATTCTATACTTATAAATAGAATTAAGGAAATTATAGAGAGAGAAAAGTTGGTAGCTTGTATTATTATTCAAATTGATCGCCTTTGAACTAATACAACACAAGCACACACAAAAGGAGGACGTACCACTGGAATAGCATAAGCGCTACCGGAGGAACCTACCTTAAAAAAAAAGGTCATGTGTTCATTATTGCGCCACATTTATTTTTTATTCACCGATATTCGCTTATTGATTGGTTAATTATCTATTTCTAGATTTTGACACCATCAATTATTATTATTATTATTATTATTATTATTATTATTATTATTATTATTATTATTATTATTATTATTATTATTATTATCCACACACACACGACAACCAAGTGAGTAGGGTTGCAGAAAATCGTTTTAACTGTCACTCGCTTGACAACAAGCGAGCACTCGATGACGAACAAGTGAGTAGAGTTCTAGAAAATCATTTAACAGTCACTCGCTAAACATCAAGTAAGTATTTGTTAGCATAATTGCTTGACATTGATGTCAGGCGACTCACTGTTAATTTTTTTTCTGCAACCATACTCGCTTGACCGTCATCGAGTGTGGAGGCCTACAGCTCGATTGTCGTGAAGCAAGTGAACCAACAACCACTCACTTGACATCAACCGAGTATCATTAACATACTCGCTTGATGTCAAACGAGTGACTGTTACTACCACCTTACTCGCTTGTCCGTCATCAAGTGTGGAGGCCTGCAACTCGGTTGGTTGATATGAATTGAGTGAACTAATAGATTTGTAGGTGTTGATTTTTCTTGTATTTTTTTTAATAGAGATCTATATATATGTGCATTTTTTTTTGTTTATTTATTTCATTGTTGGATCTATATATACGTGTGTGTATATGTATGTTTTGAAAAAAAAAGAAGAAAGGAAGGAAGTGGAGGAGGAGGAAGAAGAGTTAATAATTAATTAACTGTTCATTAATATATTAAATAAGGGAATGGTAGGATGGTGTGTTGGTGATAAAAAATTAAAAATAAAAGGGTGTAAAATACTGATTATGTTAATTAAAAAAAGAGAAAGAAATGCATTTATCCCCATCCAAAATACGCATTTATCACCGTCCAAAATTACTTGCTCCGACGATTTTGATTGGTCCACTCCTTTTCTTCGGTCCACAAGTTGTCTTTGAGTTGGCTTTCTCCTTTTTCTTCAATTAAACCACTTCAAAACTCTACATTCCTCTGCCAACCAAAAGTCCCAATTTGCCCCTCCATGCCAACAAATCATAATTTCTTTCTTCTTTTTTCTTTAACACTATTTTTATAGTATTATTATTTTCACCTTTTACAATATACCCAAAATATCTCACACTAGTATTATAATAAAAATGTCATTTAATATATATGTAGGAACAATGACCTTAAATTTTAATTTAAGCAAGCTGTTTTTGAAGAATAATCGAGTGGTTACATATAGTATCAAGATAAATGTGTCTTACTATCTTCAGCTCGATATTTTGAATTTCATAAAATTTATAAATTAATTTCTACTTGAAAAAAAGTGCTACTCTTAATTTGAGATAGATGAAAATATAACGTTGAATGTGGATCATTAATTTGACACTAATAGAATAAGTAATTTTAACTTAATTAGAAAAATAAACTAAAAATGAAATTGAAAAAGAAAATGTATACCTTAATATTGGATCACTATATAATTTGTCAGAAAATAATTCTTTATAACTAAGAAATTCTAAATTAAAATTGGACTGCCGAATCAAATTGTTTGTAGGGTTTTAATGAAAAATACGGGTGGAAGAAGAAAGAACAAACAAAGAAATTACGGACTTATTGGCACGAGGGGCAAATTGGTCTTGTTGGCAAGAAAGAATTATGGTTAGTAAAGGATTTGTAATTGAAAAAAGTCAAGTGATAAGGCAAATAATAGATGGAAGATAAGAACACACGGACTAACTAAGGTCGTGCTGCAGTGATTAATTTACTGTAGAAGAGCTGCTCTCTTTTGTTACACTACATTAATACGAGTATTTTCGATTTCAGTTGTAATAGAAATTAATCAGACTTAAACATAAATTGAATTTAAAAGGCTAGTTTAATTTCAATTCAGTTCGATTTTTGATTAATGCAGACTTAAACCCGAACAAACTTTTTAATCAAGACTTGAACCAAACCTTTTGCTTTGACTTTAGTTCATATTTATTTGACTTTCATAGTATATATTTTTCAAAGCAATAAATTTTATATAACAACATATAAGCCCTCTCCCAAGCCTCCTATTGAAGCACTACATGAAAAGTAGCATGAAAGCCCCAAACAGAGTTAGTGAAAGTGAATCTAGGCAGTAGCCCTAAAAGGCTAAAATCTCTTGAAAATAAGCATGACATATTTACTTTGGGTAGTGCTATTACCACCTCCGCAATTACTTGCTTCTACTCCCACTCAAAAAAAGTATACCTATTTCTATTTTCACCCCTCTTTCTCTAGTATTAGTTACATTAGCTTTTCTATCCAAGTATTGAACTTCTAACATTTTCTATCCAAAACCAAACTCTTACCAATCAGGATAGAAGCAATCATGTATAATCAATTGCACCACTGTGTATATATCGTTTCACGCCCAGATCCTTTAATTACCCCAAAAATAAATAAATAAACTTTTTTTAGAGTATATATATATATATATGAATATTCTGTTTTCAGAAAAAAATAATTTTTTTTAAAGAAACTAGTAGAAGGAATGTAATTACTAAATTAACAAGATTGTATTAGAGTCCCTGGCAACGGCGCCAAAAACTTGTTGTGATAAATTTTAATACTCGCAAGCGCACGAATCAATTTATAGTGTAGTGTGTAAGCGAGGTCGATCCCATAGAGACTCAAACAATATATTTTATAATTATCTTGTTAATCTTTCACTAATCCCTAATCTAGCCAATAATAATTAATGCAAATCAAACAAATTAAATAAAGCAAATTAAATAAAGCAAATTAAAGCAAGTAAACTAAATTAATGGAACTAAATTAAATAATATGAAGCAAGATAATAAAATTAATGAATTAATTGACTAAGGTTTTGGAGTCATATATTTAATATCATCTTCCTAAATATTCATGCGCATAAACTCTACTCTTATCTCGCACTAATTTGGTGTTTCGACTGTAACATCCCCGCCTTAATCTACAGGATAACACCCGTAATTAAGACTTGGAGTATCACTAACCCGTCTTAGTAGGACTAAGATAGGTAGACAAAAAGAGTATAAACCAACAAGGATACTTATATCATAGAAAGATAAACATGGGTTATGAGTTGATACTACAGTTGTGAGCATACATTATAGATACACAAAAATTTACCTTATGAACATTCAAAAGAAACATATACAAGTTTCCAGGCTAGCCGTGACTTCCCGGACCAACATAGTTATTACAAAAATAAACCCTAGTATCAGAAGCTTCTACTTTGTCCCCGAACCCGTCATCTCTTTGTCCCCCTGGGATTCGTGAGTACATGTAATAGTTTTTAAAGAAACGAGGTGAGCTATACGCTCAGTAGGGGTGTGTAATAATGAAAGCATTACATATAAAACACAAGTCAATTTAAAATCATGAATTTATCAAACAATGCATGCATATGCCAATGCAAATTACCACCCTTATGTCAACCATAGCACCACTTTGCCAAAATATATCTGTACCGAGCCAGAATAGAACATGGGTTTGCCCATTCGAGAGAATAATCCAATAATGATCATAAGTTGACCCATCGGGCCTAGAGAGTATCAATAAATCATAATCAATTTGGACCACAAGTATGGCAATACTATTATAGCAACAGAATCATCAAGCCTTACCGTTGTCTAGATTTTCTGGCTATACATTGCTGGCTCTAAACAGCCGCGCGTTGCTGCCCTCCGGAGGTTTAGGGATTTTTAACCCAAGGGCACCAGGGCCCACTTATTTTCCATGCCGATAGGCTCCAACCAATACATAATCTCTTCACAAGTGAAGGGCCACAACCGAATCATATCCGGATCCACACCAGGATCATATCATATCCAGAATAATATCACGATCAAACGAGCTTTCATCATCATCATCAATATAAGAGATACGCCTCATTGGTCGAGCTAGAAGAATAGTACACATATGCCAATAACCTTGAAGCGATTGGTTGACACAATGATAATATGTATGATATACAAAGCATGCTATTTCATAAATACCAAGCAATTTACGCCATATCTGCCCCCATAATTTCATACTATATCCCTTGGTATGTATAAACCATCAACAATTCCATTTTTATTCACAACAACATGTACACCACCAAGGGATACCACATATCGTTTAGACAACACTTTTTAGCGAATGTATATGGTGTATCTTGTATCAAATCATTCAATCACAGCTTTATAAATCATAAGAACAACATGAACACTTTCATCTTCAAGTTTCTCAAATAAATAATAATAAAAACAACGATTCTTGAATAATAAAAGCATATTATCAAGTTTTGAAAGCCGTAGAACCCTAGCCTCGAGTTATTAGCGAAGAAGAGTCAAGGAAAGTTGATGACTTAAGTCCCTCTCAAGAAATCTGAAGGAAGAAGAAGATGAATAGTGAGCTAGAAGAGGATTTTGATGAGTTCGGAGCGCAAATCTTCGATCGGGAGCGAAAACGAGGGAGAATCGCCCAAGAACTCTTTACTTTCTCTCTCTAGAACTCTCTAGAAGGTGGTGGAAGTGTGTGGGTCAAAAATGAGTAACAAAGGGGACAAAACCAACTTTAAATGGGTTAAGTCGGTGCCCAGCTCCGTATGGCGGACCGGTATGCCAAAAACAGAGTACCGGTCTGCAATGTAAAATTTCTCAAATTTTTATACGCCAGACCGGTATGGCAAAAACTGCATACTTGTTCGCAGCCAATCTTTCTCCCAATTTGCATAGGCCGGACCAGTATTCCGAAAACTCAATACCGATCCGCGAGTGAACTTTTTTCCCAACTTGTTTTGGCCATAACTTCTTGCTCGGAACTCCGATTGAGACGATCTTTATATCCACGGAAAGGTATTTCCGAGATCTACAATTTACGGAGTGAGCTTTTCTCCAAATTATGAACAAAAAATTTCCAAATTCATAATTTCCATATAAAATAAACATAATTTACATAAAAATAAACACAGAGTATTACATCGACTTTCTTCGATGCGGAAAATAAAATCACTAAAGTTCAATTAATTAATAAAATCCAGTTGTAATTCTTCCACAGCCAAACTTATGTATAAAATCAAAACATTCACTATATCCGTCAAAACACACCCTATATCCGCTCTTAACAAATCATAAGGTGAATCTAACAAAAAATAATGAGAATCCAACTTTATTTTTTATCAATTAAAATAGGCATCCAATAGGAAGAATTGTATTTAACATTAAATCATTAAATTGGTAGAGTCAATTGGCATGAATACGTACAAGGGAATCAATTAAATATAATCATCCTAACCCTAGCACAAATTTACGCTAGCATAATAAAAATTAAATAGCAAACAAAATTGAAAGAAAACTTACTTGGTATTAATTAAACTGAAGAGTAAATAAAAAATCAAATCTTTTAAATCTTCAATAAAGCAAAAGGAAATAAAAGAAAAAAATAAGGAAAAGAGAGGAGAGGTGCACAGCAATACCTGCTGGCTAGTTCCCACGGCTCCCTTTATGTAATTGAAACGATCCTCTTTTAATTAGGAATTGTTTTTGAATGGGCTTGGCCCATATGCATCTTACTTGGCTACTGGGCTTTGTGTGCTTAAATATGGATTGGTCCATGTTGAACCATCAAAATTCAGGTCTCGGCCTGCTGGTCCTGGCTGGTAAGTAGGCTTGGGCTCATTAATCTGAATACAATTTATTGAATTTTCGCCCATTTTAACTGCTGTACTTTGCGTCGCAAATTCAGACCATGAGATTAATGAATTTGAAAAAGTGCTGAATTGGAAAGTTGTAGCTCTCGAAATTATCTTCAATTTAGGCTCAAGAATTGCATTATTTGGAGTTCCGCGTAAAAAGTTATGCATCCAGAATTATTGAGCACTTTAGGTGTCTTCACTTGCTTTAATTTCTCTATCTTTTTCAATCTTTTTCAATTTTTTTTCTAACACCTGAAAAGCATTAAAAATATAAAATTACTAATAATATATGCTTTTTAAATTATAAATTAACATAATAAAATTGTACAAATTTTTTGGTACATCAAATTCCCCACAACTTACACTTTGCTAGTCCTCGAGCAAAGCAAAAGTCTTAAAATAAATTATTTTCTTAAGTCCAAAATTTTCAATAAAATTCCAACACAGTGGTTGTTTTAGAAATTCAATTCCCATTTCTTCACCAATGCAACTAACTCAACAAAGACATCGAAACACCAACATGCTAAAGTAATGTGACACGCATGCAATATCAAAGTTCTCAAATAGCAAGATTAATAAAATATTTCATTCTAACCAATCCTCATCATGCATGTGTGAATTGACTACAACATAACATCATTGATATCAAAGTAAGCAAACTTTCAAAACCCATCCAAATTATGCTTTGACTCAACTACTCACATGACATACACTCAACAAATGAAACACTCGAGAATAAGGTGTATTAATGCACTCATTCCGTGTGGGCTATAAAGAGTAAATATATACAAATTCAAAAGCCTTTTGCATGTAATATTAAAAAACGCTATAAATGAAAGAACATAAGTAGTCTCATGAACGGATATATCCCATTAGAAAAGCGAAATGCATAAATGGATTCCTTTCCACCACTCTCACCTCCAAACCATATTCCAAATAATCATTAGGACTTTTTTCGGGTTGTAACGTAAGGCTTAAGGTAAGGGCTATCAAATGAAGGGCATATAAAAAGGTCCAAAAATCTACGAAATACATTGAGATATAAAAATTAACACTTTTGGGCTTAACTTTGACTTTATTTGAGCTTTTCCTTCTTTTGAGTTACTAAATCTTTAAGAAACTTAGCGTGTGAAGGGACTTGCTTAATTGCATCTATGAATGGTATATTAATATGAATTTGTTTAAATACTTCTTGAATTTCTTCAATTTGAGCTTCCTTATGACACCCCGAATCTCGTTCTGAAATTTTCATCTCCGGGACCCGGTTAATCACGGATGCCGTGCACGACGGCAGGTTTAAATTATAAAAATAACAACTTTTAAAAAAATTTCTTAAATAAAACATATTCTTTTTTAAAAGCTTATCTGACAAAATCAAGGCGTGTGGAGTTAGTTCGGGTAATAGACCAACTTGCAACATTTAAAATCATTTTTCTATACGAATGGAACCACATCAAACCATACTTAAATCAACTCCACATATATAAAACCATTTATACAAATTCACAATATAAACTGTTTATCAAA
This sequence comes from Lonicera japonica, assembly GCA_021464415.1. Classification (NCBI taxonomy): domain Eukaryota; kingdom Viridiplantae; phylum Streptophyta; class Magnoliopsida; order Dipsacales; family Caprifoliaceae; genus Lonicera; species Lonicera japonica. Next base: position 36,720,991 of record CM038463.1, read on the forward strand.
TTATAGTCCATTTACAATCAAAAGGAAATCAAAATGATTATACAACACAGTCCCTTCCCAAAAAGGACTAGACACATAATGTGAATATTAGAGGCCTCTATACACGAACATCATACGCCACCCAAGATGCTATGCCTGCAAAACTGTTAGAAAACGGGATGAGCCAAATCCGGGCTCAGTGGGAACTATATAGGTTTTGTGTAGAAAATACTTTACTTTAGTGTTATAGTTTGAAAACGTGCAATGCAATGCAATGCAGACCCGAGTGCATGCAACCCCACTAGGATTCCTATCCTAGCTACCCAGAAGCCATTTACCCAATAATCTAATCTCTCGTCTAACCATCCACAATATAAAACTCCAAGGAATTTCATAACCCGAGGAGATCAATTGACTACAGTTGCCTCATATCAAACTATAGCTTTCTAAGGTTTGATATACTATGGGCTATCCACTCTCAACAGTAAGTCCACACGCTTCTATGCTATCCGGTCCTTACTCCGTAAGTCGTAACTGTAGGCCAAGTATTCATTGGTATCACTTTAATTATAATTCATTATGGATCTTATACTTGGCCAACTAATAGGCTTCGCCCCAAGATCTTTAGCCTAAACCGTTATATTACATAGTACTCTCATTAAGCTATCTCGTTAGCTACGGTTTCCCTTTTAATTATGAGTATATTATATGTATTATGATCTGGCTCGCTATTTCGTAATCCGTACGCGTTCGTATACCCTTACATCATTTTTAAGTTCAATAATTATTATTTCTTTCCACTTTATATATTAATATATTATGAAAGGTCCGACAGTTCTCTACGTGTATCTTGTTCTGTCTAGATGTGTCCGCATAAGTCTTTACATCATTTACATTATACTCGAGGCAATATATATAAATCAATACGAGACATGATACGATACAATAATAATCACAGCACAATCACAATCTCACAACAACTCTTGTATCACGTCTCTAGTATAATGTCTCAGTTTCACCCCGCGGTTAGTCCAGGACCAGAGCAATAAATCTAGCGAGTCTCGAATGGATCCAAAGCTCTTATCCATGTCTCCTCCGAGTGGGGAGTGGTTCAGGGACTTGGTTATCCAAGTAGGTCATTCGGAGATAGCCCACGCGACGGTCACTTTCCTGGGGAACAACACTCCGAATAGTTAACGAGGAGAACACCTCATACAAACCACATTGACACTCTGGAAAGAACTACACTAGGCAATACCTAGTGGGTGATGACCATTAGTAGCCCAACTACTTCACGGGGACTCACCATTTGGGAAGTAGTGGCACACGGGACCTGCTCCACTTGCTGAGGAAACTCATCTAACCAAGGACACATAGTCCAGTTGGAAGGCAAGATACCTAGAGTGGGCTCTCCTTTGTAGACACACACAACCACCGGCGGAGTCACCGACTTCATTTTCTCCATGCACAATTTAGGAAATTTCACCCAGGGGCGGCAATAGGCAGCCCGTATTCGAGTCACGGGGAGCTACCCGGTGCTCGGTAAATCATCATATCCAGCCCATACATGTGATTGCATCAACAGGAATATACCAATTCCTCGTTCAACAACATATATAATCATCAAATCATCCATCACACTTATGGCCAACAACATATATATATATATACCATCACACAATCATCATCATGATAAGCGTCGTTCATTCATCATTAATCACGTCATCATTATTATCGATCCAATTATCCGGGACTTTACCATTTAATTAATAATTCTCATTATACGGCTAATTGATTCATTAGCAATATATATTACATCTCATCATGTGTTATAAGCATTTTATGTTAATTCTCAAGCCATGTTGTCGAGCTAAGCCTTAACTAATATGGTTCTCGCTTAATCGAAAGTTTCATGACAACTCAACCTCGCCTTACCTAGAACCACGACGATCTATAAGCCACCAAACCAAGGTATTCTAAGGTGTATCGGGTTTGTATACCCTCGCTTGTACTAACCATAGTCTCTACAAGGCAAAAGACACAATTTTGTTACTCTTCATTACGCCCTAACGGGTTCTCGGTTCAACACGCCTGGATAGAGTTCAACACTCTCAACTACATACGTATACATGCATATTTATTCCATATAATCCATAATCAACCATGATTCAAGAATAAATCTCGAAATCCTCTCTAGCCTAGTTCATTTCCTTAGTTATGATGAGGATACGATGTGTAGATGAGAGAACAAGGCTCACAACATGGTAATAAGTGATGATACATGATATCTAAGAGATAATCTATCCATATACATCACTAATCTAAGGTTTACCTCGCCCAAACCCCATGAGATGCAAACAACATGTACTTTTGATGAAAATCCCCAATTTGAGTTCAAAACTCTAATTCAATGAGTAATAATTTGAAATCACGGGTTTAATACTAGTATTCCCACCTTAGACAAGCCAAATCCACAAGTTGATGAAGCGTAGAAGCCGTATGCAAAAACCCTAGCTCCAACGCGAGCTTCAATGGATGAAGAATGTGAGAAAGATGATGAATAGTGAAGGAGGAAGCGATTTGGGGCTCAAATCTTGTAATTGGATGAAGAAGTGACAAGAATCTCCCTCTCTCTCTCTAGAACTCTCTAGAGAGTGGTGGATGTGTGTGGCTCGAAAATAAGGAGTGTTGGGTGATAAATGGGTCAAAAACGGGTTAAAAACGCTCAAAACTGACATTCAGGTAAGCCATGATCGATCATGGGTCCTCCATGATCGATCATGAACCCTTCTGGAACTCTTCTGAAGGACCATGATCGATCATGGAAGTCACTGCATCAGCAAATGACTTTCTGAGCCAGAAACGGACCTCAAAATGACTGAATCTTGATTCGGCCCAAACACGAATGTTGTATAGGGAAAAGAAATGAAGACGTGGCCAAAAACAGAGAGTCGTTCAAACATCGGATGAAGAAGTTATGGCCTCTCAAAGTTGGCCAGATTTCTACAAATTGCGAAAAGTCGAAACACGCGATTATCGCCTCGATTTTAACCCGAACCACCCGAATAACATAACGATCACTCCTTTAAACTTAATATACCTAACAAGACATGATAGAAGTATCAGGTCAAGTATAAAAGGCTCAAAACCCAATGCTCGCTCTCTAACAAAGATTAAGCCATACCGGGCTTAAGAGAAGGTCAACGCGGAAAAAGGAACACGGGTTATTACATTCCTTCCTATTGTCTTTTAGTCTTTGAGGAAACGAGGCTTTAGGCACAAATTTTCTAAGTTCAATTTCTTTTAAATCATTAGTTTTAATGGTAGGATTAAAATCCTTAATAGAAGTGTTTGACTCTTCGGGAATACTTTCCTCCTTTTTTTCCTCTACTTCTTCGTTTACTAGCATTCTAACTTGATTATGAATCTGACGCCCTGATCGTAAAGTAATGATTGCATTAACTTTCCCTTGATTATGTTCAAAAGGTAGATTTTGAATTTGATTAACATTATTATTAATGATACCTTTAGGATTAGGGACAAGTTGACTAGGTAACTTTCATTTTTCACGCTCTACTAATTGGTTAGCTAATTGACCCATCTGATTTTCTAAGCATGTTATTGCTTAGGTATTTATTAAAGTGGTTTTTCTTACTTCATTCATAAATGATTTCAAACTATCTTCTAAGGATGAAAATTGTTGTTGTGTAACAAAAGATGTGGCATCATTCATGTTCACAAGAGCTCTAACACTTGGTGGGTTTTGAGGAAGGTTATTATTTTGATTTCCCATATTATTAACCGGTTGATTTTGGGACCATGAAAAATTAGGATGATTTCTCCACCCAGGATTATAAGTGTCTGAATAAGGGTTGTGATTTTGCCTAAATTCATTCATAGCATTTACTTGTCCTGGATTATTTACGGTGTACCCTAACATAGATGGACATGATGTAGCAACATGCATAGGGCTAGCACAAATAAAGCACACTTCATTCTGCACAAGGTTGATCGGATTATTCGACAGTCTCATTGTTAAAGCTTCTACTTTTTTTTGTTAAACTGTTTAATTGTCTTTTAATTTCTACATCTTCATGAATTTCATAAATTCTCCCTTTTTTAGGTTGAGATTGCGTTTCCCTTTTAGAAAAGTCCCACTGTTGAGAGCTTTCAGACAAACTCTTCAATAATTGATAAGCTTCATCTTCATTTAGACTTAGAAAACTACCCATATTCATAGATTCTATCATATTTCGATTAGTTTGTGAGAGACCATTATAAAAATATTGAATTAATCTCCAAGTTTCAAAACCATGATGTGGACATCTAAGTAGTATGTTTTTAAATCTTTCCCACGCTTCAAAGAATTTTTCCTCATTTTCTTGGCAAAAATCAGTTATTTTTCTCCTAAGTTCATTAGTTTTAGCCATATGAAAGAATTTTGCTAAAAATGTAGTAACTAGTCCATCCCACGTTGTGATAGATCTTGAGGGTAAGGAGTTTAACCAAACTTTACCTTTATTTTTTAGAGAAAATGGGAATAAACGCAATCTAATAGATTCGTCAGAAAAATTTTGAAATCTAAAAGTAGCGCATATCTCTAAAATTTTTTTTATATGAAGATAAGGATCTTCCATCTCTAAGCCATTAAAAGTATGGAGTAATTGAATGCGGTTTTAATTAGAAATGAGCGGCAATAGTAGTCAGTAAAATAATGCATGAAGGAGGATTAGTAGATATGGGAGTAAATAATTCTTTTAAAGTTTTATTATATTCACGTTCTGCCATCTTTAATTCTTCTTCAAACAAAGGATTAATTTCTAAATTTTCTATCATATTAAGTCTCACTTTTCCTCGTTTCCAACATATGCTCATAAACTAAATAATTCTCATTCTTGTTCTTCTTCTTTTTTTAATAATAATAACTTGCTTTATAAATTTAATTAATTTTTTAATTAATTAATTAAGTATTTTTTATTTTTTATTTTTTTAATAATAATAATAATATACTATTAATAATAAAAAAATACTTTTTTTTAATTTTTTTAATAAAGTAATAATATTAATAATAATACTAATAAAAATAATATTAATAATAACTTATTTGAGAGGTATTAATAATAAATTTAATTAAATAATAATAATAGTAATAATAATAATAATATAATTTAATTAATTTTTTAATTAATTAATTAACTAATTTTTATTTGTTTAATAATAATAATAATAATATACTATTAATAATAAAAAATCCTGTTTTAATTATTTTTAAATTTTTTAATAAAATAATAATATTAATAATAATACTAATAAGAATAATAATAATAATAATTTATTTGAGAGGTATTAATAATAAATTTAATTAAATAATAATAATAATAATAGTAATCTAATATATTGGAGTAAAGAAAAGGGTTAACAATAAGGAACAAAGGGCAAAAAGAAATTTTGTTTCCTTTATCCTGCCAAGTATTGAACTTATAATCTCTTTTTTCCAGAGCCAAACTTTTACTAATCAGGACAGAAGCATTCTTGTATAATCAATTGCACCACTGTGTATATATTGTCTCACACCCAGATCCTTTAATTACCCCAAAAATAAATAAATAAACCTTTTTTAGACTATATATATATATGAATATTTTGTTTTCCGTTTTCTGAATTTTTTTTTGAAAGAAACTAGTAGAAGGAATGTAATTACTAAATTAACAAGATTGTATTAGAGTCTCTGGCAACGGCGCCAAAAACTTGTTGTGATAAATTTTAATACTCACAAGCGCACAAATCAATTTATAGTGTTGCGTGTAAGCGACGTCGATCTCACAGAGACTCAAACAATATATTTTATAATTATCTTGTTAATCTTTCACTAATCCCTAATCTAGTCAAGAATAATTAATGCAAATCAAACAAATTAAATAAAGTAAATTAAATAAAATAAAGTAAAGCAAGTAAACTAAATTAATGGAACTAAATTAAATAATATGAAGCAAGATAATAAAATTAATGAATTAATTGACTAAGGTTTTGGAGTCGTATATTTAATATCATCTTCCTAAATATTCATGCGCATAAACTCTACTCTTATTTCTCACTAATTTGGTCTCTCGACTCTCTTAAATGCGGAAAATAAAATCACTATAGTTCAATTAATTAGTAAAATCCAGTTGTAATTCTTCCACAGCCAAACTTATGTATAAAATCAAAACACTCACTATATCCGTCAAAACACACCCTATATCTGCTCTTAACAAATCATAAGGTTAATTCAACAAAAAATAATGAGAATCCAACTTTATTTTTTTTATCAATTAAAATAGGCATTCAATAGGAAGAATTGTATTTAACATTAAATTGGTAGAGTCAATATGTGACGTCCCGAAATCCCGTTTAGAGGATTTCACCTCCGGGACTCAGTTAGTCACGGTGTCGTGCGCGACGACGGGTGTAAGATATAAATTAAAACTTATATAAAAAGAGAATTCCATATAAAGCGGTAATTTTAAAAAATTTTGGCATGTGGAGTTTGTTCATAAGGCAAAGCCAAAACCTGTTAAAATGTACACATAATCCAACTCCAATAAATACTCCACATTTAAGAGAAATCATTTATACAAAGCCTCCAATAAGGTCCCAATCTCAATAAGCCTTATATCAAAATACAACACTACAATACATAAACATTTATTAACTAAACAACTAGTACACAAGTCATTTCCCAACGACTTAGGTGATTAGAGTCCATCAGAGCTATCTAGACTTGTACTCGTACCAATCCCGCGAACACCTGCAAAACATGGTTTGAAAAATGGGAGTGAGCCAAACGGGCTCAGTGGGAACTATAAGAGTTCGTATAGGAAAGTAGGTTGGAAACTATGCATGCCATGCAATGCAATATAATGAAAATAAGTTTAGTTTATATGCTGCTTCTCTGTAATAAATCAACTCAGGGTAAAATATATTTCCTTTGAATATACAAATGTAAATACATATACATATATAACACATTTATGAAGCAGCCAATGCACGGAAAACCTTTCGTGAAATGTATATATAATGTCCCCAACCCAAAGTATAAGAAAGGCAATATATGTATATACATCATCATACCGTATATGCCACAACACCGCGACTAGATCTATTACATCAATCTATATCATCCTCACGTCTAGGATTTTTCATATCTACTGTGCACAGAGATAGCCGGCAACTCGGTTTCTTCTGCCCCCAAAGTAGGGACCACCTACCAGGTCTACCTAGATGCTACCTCACGCAGCCACAAAGGCATACGCTATCTCACGCAGCCAATAATCCTCACGTAGCCACCAAGGTATACGGTACAGGTATCACCAATATCTATCTAGTACGAACGGTGTGGCCATCCGATAATATATCCAAATACTCTCCAAAAGATAGTAAACACATCAAATCAAGGAAAATCATAAGAACATATATAATTCAATAGATGTAGATCTATATATACATACATTCCCGATATGTGTACATATGTATATTGTATAACATGTAGTGGCATTGTTGTTGTACTTGAACTAGGCTTGCCAGGTCCGTCAACTAATGGCTCAGCTAAAAGATCATGACTTTGGGAGGCGTTATATGCTTTCAGTCAATGTAGCACCAAAGACAAATATAATATAGTTTTCATAGTATATAAATTCTATATAGACCTCCCCTTAAGACCATAACACTTTGCTTATACATAAAGGGTTTGTTATCATGCCCAGCACAGTTACGGACTGGCCAAATAAGTAATAAAATACATAAAGTATAAGCCAGTAGCCAAAGTACAACAACAATATCCCATATATGCGTAATCAAGGCCAAAGTATACTTTTAAAATCATGTATCGCGTTGTATGTATGCATATCATTACATTTAGTTCATAACCATATCCGTATATAGGGTTTTTACGCCAAACTTTAGGAAATTAAGGTAGAAATTGCAATTTCTAGTATAATCCACCATATATAATCATATCAAATCCAAATCAATCAAAGAAATAAGAGAAATCAACCCAACCCCCATGAATGTACAATTTAGGTAGAAAACCCCTAGGTTTAGTTTGAATTGGGACAATTATGTTATAATCACTTAAAAATAAGATTTAATACTATTGTTCCCACCTATTGAGGGTTAATCCCTTGAAGAATCCTAGAGTAATGGAGCCGAAGAAGCGCGAAGTCCGAAATCCCCAAATTCCATCCAAAACCCTAGAAATGGTGTAGCTTGATGTTAAAGAGGATGAAGGAGAGGATGGAGATGATGATGTTGATGATAATCTTCTGTGGAAGATGCACCCTCAAATGATCCCTTAAAATCCCCCAAATTCGCCCCTTACATCTCTCTCAAGAGCTCTCCAAATGAATGTGTTAAATGAGGAAGAAAGGAGGTGAAAATATATAAATTTCTTGCCCAGGTCAATGTAGTCGACTACATCAAAACCCATGGAGTCGACTTCCACAATCCACAGCACACAATTTTACTGTTTGGTCATAGGCTCAACTTCACCCCCAATTTTGGCCATCAAGGAGCAAGAATTGGGTCTCGGCTAAAACATGAAAGTTGTAGAGTGGACCAAAACCTAGAGATAGGTGAAAACGGGGACTCATTTGGAGTTCGGATGAAGAAGTTATGACTTCCCAAAGTTAACAAAAAACTAATCGACGAATAATTAATCCAAATCCAAAAACGACTCCGAAATGCTCAATTGATGTCCGAATGTGACGAAACTTTCCAAAATAGCTCTAAATATATAATAAGACACGATGGAAAAGGTGAAACTCAATTCGGACATTTCTAGGTCAATTAATCCATCTCAAGGAAATAGTGAAAAGCAATATTTTAGGAAAATGAGCACTTTTCCAATGACGCGCCAAATTATGCGAATGCTTTCCAAATTGAATGAAACTATCCAGAGTAAATATTTAACTATAATATGACTCATTGGAAGTCATCGAACCAGGTCGATCTTTACAGAACCTAATTTGGCTATCCAAAGCCCATTTCTGCCTTATACATGATATGGGTCGTGTTTTGCAAGAGATAAGGAAACGGGGTGTTACACAATAGGCATGAATACGTGCAAGGGAATAATTAAATATAATCATCTTAACCCTAGCACAAATTTACGCTAGCATAATAAAAATTAAATAGCAAACAAAATTTAAAGAAAACTTGGTATTAGTTAAACTGAAGAGTAAATAAAAATTCAAATCTTTTAAATCTTCAATAAAGCAAAAGGAAATAAAAGAAAAAAATAAGGAAAAGTGAGGAAAGGTGCACGGCAGTAGCTGCTGGCTAGTTCCCAAGACTCCATTTATATAATTGAAGTGATCCTCATTAGGAATTGTTTTTGAATAGGCTCAGCCCATATGCATCTTACTTGGCTACTAGGGTGTAACACCCCTAGCCTTATTTTACTTTGAAAACTCTCACCTTATTCCATATAGTTGATAAGTTGTGTTTTGACTTGCGTTCTTATGATGTAAGTTACCTACTTGTAGTTTTACAGCTTGAACACATTGTTATAGTGTAATTAAGTTTGAATGACCAATCGTTTCATCATTCGGGTGGTACGAATTGAAAACGAGATCTTAAATTTTGACCAACTTTGACCAGCTTGGTTTTGTATATTGGTTACATGAATGCATGATTTTGTACAGTATTATCTTCTTCTAGCTTACTGATTGACCCGTGTGATATTTATTGTTTGAATTTCTTTATGTGTTTTCATATATACCCATTTTAGTCAATCTAAGATGGGTTAGTAGCACTCCAGGTCTTAATTACGGGTGTTGTCCTGTAGATTAAGGCGGGGTTGTTACAGGATGGCTCTACCATATCCACTCCCAACTCAGGATATTGAATGCCCCTGAGTAAATGTGGGTTGGATTTGCTTCTTTAAAGCTTGAGGGCAGTGCACTACGATGGTGGAGGTCCATTGGTGGACTTAATGTGATTGCTGGGTGGGCTGAGTTTGATAGAGCCTTCCGTGATAAGTACGTGTCTAATGCATACTGTAGAGCAAAGCGAGATGAGTTCTAAAACTTGATCCAGGGGAGAATGTCAGTTGAGGAGTATCATCTTAAGTTCGAGGAGCTAAGCATGTATGTGATGGGGATTTCTGATCAACAAAAGCAAGAGAGATTCCTCAATAGCCTTAGAGTTCAATATCACCGTATAATGGTTTTCATTGAATTTCCCACTTTCAAAGCCTGTGCTGAAGCGGCCCTTAAGCTCGACAGCCAATTTGAACAAACTGCCCATTTTATGGGACCAGCGAACAAGATGAGAGGAAATGATCGGAGGGGCCCATGGGATAGGAACAAGAAAACTCGTTCTAGTTCAAAATCTTCTGAAGGAAACAACACTAGTAGTGGAGGCAGTAGTGGGCCACGTTCTGGGTGTTTTATCTGTGGCAGTCATGATTACCATCGTAGGGATTGCCTAAACCGTGATCGAAGAAAGGAGATGAGCCAGAATAACGGACGTGTCCGAGGTGGAAGCAGTGGGAGAGGCCAGTCGGGTAGGTTTGGAAGCCGTTCATCCCAGTCATCATACTAGGATTGAACTCCGAGCCAGGGATAGTATTAAGGGAACTACCCACCTCAGCAACAACAATCTACCTATCGCCCAACTCAGCCACAGGGCCAAGGAAGTCATGGGGGCCGAGTCTTCAATTTTACTCCGGTAGAGAACCAAGAGGACCACACTGTGATGGAAGGTAGTCTCGTCCTTTTTAACACTGGTGTTAAAGTTTTATTCGATATTGGTGCATCTCATTCCTTCATATCAATTGCATGTGCTGTAAGTTTAGGTTTGAAACCAAAGAAGATAGAAGTACCCATTAGTATTGGCATGCCTACAGGAGTTACTGTTTGTTTAAGTCATTATTGCTCAGTAATTATCTCCTTTCACTCCGACTGTCACATGGAGGATAGTTTTCTTCTAATCGATATGAGTCCTTATGATTTAATTCCTGGGATGGATTGGTTAACGAAGTACCAAGCCACGATTGATTGTCACGTTAAGAAAGTTATCGTCTCTCATCCTTGGGGTGAAAAAGTTATCTTTTATGGAGAGAAATACAATCTATATCAGGTAACTTATAATCTAAAAAAGGAACAACGAGATTACATGGAGTGGTCAGCAAGCATAATGAGTATCGAAATCATGCCGTTGATTCCTCAAGACGTCCTGGTCGTTAATAAGTTCTTGGATATATTTCCTGACGACTTGCTTAGATTGCCCCCACATCGGGCGATCGAATTTAGTATTGATTTAGTATCGGGAGCCACACCCATTTCTATTGCACCTTACCGTTTGGCTCTAGTAGAGCTAGCTGAGCTCAAGACTCAATTAAATGATCTTTTATCCAAATGGTTCATTCGGCATAGCTCGTCCCCTTGGGGAGCACCAGTCCTGTTTGCCAAGAAGGCTGACGGGTCGCTCCGCCTTTGTATTGATTACCGTCAACTTAACCGGGTTACCTTTAAAAATAAGTACCCTCTTCCGCGTATAGATGATCTATTCGACCAGTTTTGAGGCGCATATTTTTTCTCTAATGCGATCGGGTTATCATCAATTGCGTGTCCGTGAGATGGATATCCCCAAAACAGCCTTTTGTACCCGCTATGGTCACTTTGAATTCCTGGTCATACCTTTTAGGCTAACTAATGCACCGGCCGAATTCATGGATCTTATGAATCGCATTTTTCAGCCTTTCTTAGATCAGTTTGTGGTGGTTTTTGTTGATTATATCCATATTTACTCTCGTTCCGAGGCCGAGCATAAGAAGCATCTTCGTATTGTTCTTCAGGTACTTAGAAATCACTAGCTCTATGCAAAGTTCTCTAAATGTGATTTTTGGAGGGATGAGGTTAAATTTTTGGGACACGTTGTTTCACGAGGAGGTATCTCTGTGGATCCCGCTAAAGTGGAGGCCGTCTTGAATTGGAACCGTCCCACCATTGTGTTAAAAATTCGTAGCTCTCTTGGGCTGGCCGGTTACTACTGGCGGTTTGTCGAAAATTTCTCACGCATAGCCATTCCACTTAAACGCCTTACGCAAAAGGGTGTACCCTTCATATGGGATGATAGTTGCGAAGAATCCTTAATGAATTGAAATACCACTTGACCACTGCTCTAGTTCTTGCCTTACCAGAGAAAGGTTTAGGCTATGTTATCTACTGTGATGCATCCCATTTGGGTTTGGGTTGTATCCTCATGCAACTTGAACATGTAATTGCATATGTGTCTCGTCAGTTGAAGATTCACGAGAAAAATTATCCAACTCATGATCTTGAACTTGCTGCCATTGTTTTTGCATTGAAGATATGGCTCCATTACCTATATGGAGAATGATTTGAGGTATTCTCCGATCACAAAAGCTTTAAGTATATTTTTACGCAGAAATATCTTAACCTAAGACAACGCCGTTGGATTGAATACTTAGAGGACTAGATTTCACTCTTCAATATCATTCGGGTAAAGCCAACGTTGTAGCTGATGCACTTAGTCGCAAATCACAAGGTTCCATTTCTGCCTTGAGGTGTCGCGCGAGTGGAGACTACTTGAGGAACTCCAGCGATAGAATATGGTGGTTCGTCGCAGACAAAATATAGCCTTCTTGTCTAATCTTGTAGCTACTCCAGTTCCCAAGTAATTGCGTGTCAAGAAAGTGATAGAGATCTGGTAGAATGTCGGAATAAAATTCTGATTGGTGAACAGGTAGAAAATGTCACCTTGGGTGAGGATGGAAGCCTTCGACATAAAGGGAGATTAATAGTGCCACGTTCCAACAACGAACTAAAACAAACAATCCTAGCCGAAGCCCATAATTCCCAGTTTACCATTCATCCGGGTAGTACCAAGATGTATCGAGATCTGAAACGTACTTATTGGTGGCAGGGTATGAAGCATGACGTAGCAACCTTTGTTTCACACTGCTTGTCGTGCCAAAGTATCAAAATTGAACACTAGAAACCCGAAGGACAACTTCAGCCTCTTCCTATTCCCGAGTGGAAGTGGGAAAACATTACTATGGACTTCTTTATGGGATTGCCGAGAACACAAAAGAAGCATGATGAAATATGGGTAATTGTTGACTGACTCACTAAATCATCCCATTTCCTACCAATTCGCGAAACTGATTCTTTAGAAAAGCTAGCGAAACTCTATGACAATGAAATCGATAGGCTCCATGAAGTACCATTGTCAATTATTTCTGATCGTGACCTTTGTTTTACATCTCGATTTTGGGATGCTCTCTAGCAAGCCATGGGCACAAGATTGAACTTTAGTTCAGCATTCCATCCTCAAACCGATGGTCAGTTTGAGAGGACAATTCAAATTCTTGAGGATATGCTGAGTGCATGTGTTTTAGACTTTCGAGGTAATTGGGATGACTACCTCCCTCTAGCCGAATTCGCCTACAATAATAGCTTTCAAGCCAGTATTGGTATGGCCCCTTATGAGGCCTTATATGGCAGACCTTATAGATCGCCAATGTGTTGGGCCGAGGCCTAGGAAGCTTTATTACTTGGACCGCAATTAGTTCAAGAAACCCCTGAGAAGATCAAGGTGATCAAACAATGGCTGATAACGGCCCAAAGTCGTCAGAAAAGTTACGCTGATAGAAGGCGTCGACATCTTGAATTTGAAGTGGGTGACTATGCTTTTCTTAAAGTCAAGCCTCGTTATAACGTGGTGCGCTTTGGAAACAAGGGGGAAGTTAGCCCTGAGCTATATTGGACCGTTTAAAGTAACTCAGCTTGTAGGATCAATCTCTTATCGTTTAGCTTTGCCCCTTTCACTGCAACGTGTTCACCATGTATTCCATGTATCGATGCTTCGTAAATATGTGCCAGACCTCTCTCATATGGTCCTAACCAAAGAACTTAAAATCATTGAGGATGTACCTTATGAGACGTGTCCAATAGCCGTGGTCGATCACAAAGAACAAGTCCTTCCTAATAAAGTAATTCCTTTGTTGAAAGTCATCTGGCGGCATCATGGCGTGGAAGAAGCCACCTGGGAGTTCAAGTGAAAAATTCAGGCAAAATACCCACATTTATTCAATTAAGGTACCTTTTAACCTTACTTACCTTAATTTCGAGGACGAAATTTCCTAAGGAGGGGAGGTTGTAACACCCCTAGCCTTATTTTACTTTTAAAACTCTCACCTTATTCCGTATAGTTGATAAGTTGTGTTTTGACTAGCGTTCTTATGATGTAAGTTACCTACTTGTAGTTTTACAGCTTGAACACGTTGTTATAGTGTAATTAAGTTTGAATGACCAATCGTTTCATAATTCGGGTGGTCCGAATTGAAATCGAGATCTTAAACATGTGTTTTGATTCTACGTGATTTACTAAATTTTGGCCAACTTTCAGAGGTCATAACTTCTTCATCTGATGTCTAAATGACTTCTTGTTCATGGCCAAATCTTCCTCTCATTCCCCTCTACAAGTTTCGTGTTTGGTTCGTGTCAAGATTCAGACGTTTCGAGGCTCATTTTAGGCTCCTAACGTGACAGTTATCGCAGCAGTCAGCATGATCGATCATGGGCAAACCAGAGCACTCCATAACACTTCATGATTGATCATGGGGGACCACGATCGATCATGGTAAGCCTGTAGGTCGATTTTGACCACTTTTGACCCGAAAACTTACGTTTTTAACCCCATTTCTCCTTCACTTTCGACGAAAGCTTTCCAAGGGAGGGTGAGGGATTTGAGAGCAAGTTAGAAGAGAGTTATTTAGAGCTTTGAAGATATCCAATCCATTGAGACAAGCCTTGGCTTCCGAATCTCCTTCTTCCACCCTCATATTCATCTTCCACCTCCATTAGAGCTTGGTGGGATTTTAGGGCTTTGCAATCTTAAAGGAGGAGTATCTTCAAGCTATCAATTTCGGAAATCAAGCTACTTAGAGGTTGGAAACTAGTATCAAAAGATATTTTTCTACCTTATTATGGTTTGATTCTCATTATACTACTTACTTGTTCAAAAACCCTAAGTTATCTACACATGTTTTGGGCGTATGGTGAGATTAGGATGTAGTGTTGAATTTAATGATTATAGTAGCCTATATATTGCTTAAATATCATGATTCAACAATAAATTCTTATTAAATACTTGCCTTTCACTAAAACCCCACTTAGACAAGATTCTATACTGATGATTCTTGGTAATAATAATGGTTCAAGTGGTTGGATTTCTTCATGAAATACTTATTAAATGATTTGTTCTACTTACTGAGATGGTTTATACTATAATTCTCATGTTGAATAAATTACGAGTTTTATGTGTGATGATTGGTTGCCTAAAGACTTATTGCTAACGCTAGTCCATGAACGGTCCCAGGTGTAATCTCCTTAGACGAGACTGTAAGTTGGGACAGAGCACCCTTGGGTGAAAGACTCGAAACCGTGCATGGAAAATAATGGGAAGCCCTGCTGCTGCGTGGTTGAAAGGCCACGAAATGCAGACCTGGTTGTACGCTTGGATAGACGCAATTATCGTTGAGATTTGTGATTCAACAGTTCTGGGGTGAAGCCTGCAGTTGTATTATAAGGTTGTTGGTATAAGCTACTTACATATATGTATGTATATATAACGGGTAAAGGAGGTCTCATTACTTTTTCAAAATTTAATGTATTATATATGGTTCCCACTGAGTTAGTTTGACTCACTCCTACAATTTTCTATATAGGTACTTCTACAGGTTTGTCGGGAAAGGGGAAGAGGAAGGACGACGCTTCTTTGATTGCCTCATTTCCTACTTCATAGTTAGCTGAGGGTTCTTCAAGTGGAAGGACCGTTGATCTTAATATTTTGTTTACACTGGCGATGTGATATGTAATATATATTTCCTCCATTATTGATATGTAAATTAAGGATTGTGGACTTATGTTTTGGGACCTCGTTAGAGGCTTGTCGCATATACTTTATATGATATGGTTATGGTGTAAATTTTAGTTTCATGGATATAATCGCTGCTTATTGTTCTATGTTCTTCTTATTTTGGGTCGCTGTCGAGTACGGCTCTGTGATTAACCAGGTCCTGGAGGGTAAATCTTCTTAACAGGTGATAAGGCATAGATCATAACTTATATAAAAAGGGAATTCATTATAAAGCAGTACTTTTAGAAAATTTTGGCATGTGGAGTTTGTTCATAAAGGTAAACCAAAACCTATTAAAAATACTTAATCCATTCCAATAAATACTCCACATTTAAAGAAAAGTCATTTATACAAAGCCTCCAATGAGGTCCTAATCTCAATAAGCTTTGTATCAAAATACAACATTATAATACATAATCATATACTAACTAATCAACTAGTACATAAGTCGTTTCTTAACGACTTAGGTGATCAGGGTCCATCAGAGCTATCTAGACTTGTACTCGTACCATTCCCGCGAACACCTGCAAAACCTGGTTTGGAAAATAGGAGTGAGCCAAACGGGCTCAGTGGGAACTATAAGAGTTGTATAAGAAAATAGGTTGGAAATCATGCATGCCATGCCATGTATTATAATGAAAATAGTTTATATGCTGCTTCTCTGTAATAAACCATCTCTGGATAGAAACGTGTATATACAAACGTAAATACATATATATATATATAGTACATTTCTGAAGCAGCCAATGCATGGAAAACCTTTCGTGATATGTATATATATAATGTCCCCAACCCAAAGTACAAGAAAGGCAATATATGTATACATACATCATCATACTGTATATGCCACAACACCGCGACTAGATCTATCACATCAATCACATATATCATACTCACGTCTAGGATTTTCATACATCTACTGTACAGAGATAGCCGGCAACTCGGTTTCTGCTGCCCAAGGCAGGGACCGCTTACCAGGTCTACCTAGACGCTACCTCACGCAGCCACACAAGCATACGCTACCTCACGCCGCCATAAAGGCGCACGCTACAATAAAACTCACGTAGCCACCAAGGCTATATGCTACCGGTAATCACCATCTATCTAGTACGAACGGTGTGGCCATCCGATATTAAATACCAAACAGTATCTAAATAAAATAAACTCATCAAATCAATGGAATCACAAGAACATACATAATTCAATAGATGTAGATTTGTATATACATACATTCCAAATGTATTCGTAAAACTTGTATATATGTATATATCCATAGTGTAAAACATGTAGTGGTATTGTTGTTGTGGTTGAACAAGATCCGCCAAGTCCGTCAGTTAATAAGGGAAACCATAAAATCATCAGTTTGGGAGGTTTCATATGTTTCATCAAATTGGCCCCATGCCATGAAGTCTAATATAATCAAACGATGTATATGAGTTCCCAAATAGCCTCCCATTATGATTCAAAGACTTCATTTATTCAAAACATATTTATATATTTGACCAGCATACTCACGGACTGGCTAGGTAAGTAGAAAATCTCATAAATGTAGTTCATAGCTTAAAAAATACAACAACAATACCACCAATATATGTAACTTTGTCCAAAATGTAGTTTAAATCCCATATATGACATCATATATAAGCGTATCAAAGCTTAGCGTATATACTCATATGCGTACTTGAAGGTTATATACCAAACTTTCTCATAAATCATTTATAATTAGGGCTTTTTGTATAAAATCGTTATTGATGTCATATATGGTGCAAATCCATCAAAATCATCCAAGAAATTGACCCAAGCCCCATGCATATGCAACTTTGAGTAGAAAACCTAGGTTTTGCTTGATTTGGTGTAAATATGTTATAACACTTGAAAAGAAGTTTAAATACTATTGTTCCCACCTTAAGAGGGTCAATCCCTCGAAGTATTGCGGAAGAATCGAGCTGAAACCGCGTAGATGCGAGAATCCCCAATTTGAGCTTCCAAAACCCTAGCCATGGAGGATTTGGATGAAGAAGGAGATGAAGATGATGATGGAGATGATGGTGATGATGTTAGTTTGTTGGGGAATAATACGCATAGAGTAATCTCTCAGTATCCCCTCAAATCACTCCTCACTTCTCTCTCTAAGGCTCTCCAATGGTGGGGTGAAATGAGGATGAAAGGAGAAGAAAAAATATATAAAAAACCTGTCCAGCACGATGGAGTCGACTCCCTAGGCCTGAAGGTGCCCCTTTCAGCTTTTGGTCAACAGCTCAACTTCGCACCCACTTTCGGGCATCAAGGAGTTGGAATTGGGTCTCGGCCAAAACACGAAAGTTGTAGAGGGCATTGAAATGAAGACGTGGCCGAAAATGGGGACTCATTTGGAGTTTGGATGAAGAAGTTATGGTCATCCAAAGTCGTGTAAAAATCATTAATCGCGTAGGATCGAAATTTGTGATTTTCGAACCGATTTCCGTCCGAACCACCCGAAACAACTTATGGTCATTATAATATACTTAAATATGTTAATATGACTTGTTGGAGGTTTCCAAACCATGCCAACCTTTCCAGAACCCAATTTGGCTACCTAGAGCCAAATTCAGTCTTATACGCGATATGGGTGGTGATTTGCAAGCGATAAAGAAACCGGGTGTTACAACCATATTCTAGGTTTGATTGAAAGTTCTTTTGGTCGAGTTTATATAAGGGAAAATGCTTTTCTTACCTACAAATATGGTGGCTAGCAATTTAGCAATTTACCACTATTCTATGATCGGAGATTATCGAAGTGCATGAAAGCCGTTACAAAAATAAAAAACAAAATAAAATGATTACATGCTATATTGAATTGTAATTTTTGCTTTTTTGGTCATTGCCATCTATTCACCCATAGGATCTTCTCTAATGGGTAAATGGGTAAGGAAGAAGAGATATGGGTGTTAAACTATAAGGACATCCTTTCCCTTCTTAGTTATATATGTAGGTAATTAGGGCAGTAATCATGCATCACATACATTAAATTAAGCACTAATCGTTAAACCCTAGGATCTATACTGTTCAATAAAAATCGATATAAACATACCTTGTATGATATTTCGAATTAAAGGTGATGAACACGGTGGATAGAACCTTCTGTTGTTGTCGTTCTAGCATCGAAAATACAACGCCTCTACGGTATGCACACATGAACGAGATCAGATCCTTGCTTGGTGTACTAGCGCCTTAGGGTTCTTCTCACACCTATTTCGTTCTCTGCCTCTATGACTCTCTTAGACAGCCAAGAAGAACAAAGGTTTCCTTTTAAAGGAAAACCCTAGTGAGAACCCTAAGCAACAAACGAATTAGGCCCAAGTCCAACTTGGCCCGTTTTAATTCGTTTTTGATCCAACTCGTTTTGGTGTGCGACCCTGTAGGTTTATACTCTTTGGCAGTATAATTAAAAGGCCGTTTTTATTATACGAATAATAAGCGGTCTCTAGTAAAACATTACTATTACCCAAAAGGTATAAAGGTCAAAACGACACAACCATAAATTGATATTCTACATATTAACTCTTTTTGTCAATCAATATCTAGATTGAACACAAGACTAGGCAAGTGTCATTCTTGTATAGTTCAATCTTTATTTCTTGATCTCTAAATATAATTAATCTAATGCAAATGACACCTCATTTGTGCATGGCCATGCAAATATTAATTATACTTATCAAGGGGGCCAAAGATATCTCTCTCATTATATGAGAGTGACAAATCCCATCTTGATCAACCACATACCCCTGCATAGTTCATAGTATGCTTGATCATCATCTTTATAATTACTCGGTCAAGAGCAACGTTTGATAATGCCTGACACGCTAATCCCTATGTTGGTAACCATGACGATCTCAGGTCTGAGGATAATACGATATCACAAATGGGGAACATCACTGATGACATTATGTAACACTCCTCGCAGTGTCCCCAAAGTGGGTCGGTCCAATAATTTGTTCCCTAAAAAGTATCAGTGTGTTCAGCTTGATATCTCCGTATCTATGACTTGTGGAACATAGTCATCAGCTGACCCATACTCCAATCATTATATCAATGTGATCCTAGATTATTGACACATGATTAGGGACATCAAAATAATATTATTATAACATTACCAGTATCCCACAATCAAGTCACGTACTTGATGAACTAGTAATAATATATATTATTTATTAGAGAACATAAAGTAAAACGAAATAAACTTTATTAATAACAATAAGCATAAGATATCCAAGTACAAATCATAATCTATGAATAGTCCTAGGACATATCTCTTTCAGTCTCCCACTTGTACTAGGACCATTCATTCATAAAACGAATGCCTAGTGCACTAAAATGATGATCATGTTTAGATTGAGAAAGTGGCTTAGTCAAAGGATTAGCTACATTCTCGTCTGTGGGAACCTTGCATATCTTTACATCACCATTACTGATAAACTCACGAATGAGGTGATAACGTCTCTGAATATGTTTGGAGTTTTGGTGCGACCTTGGCTCTTTAGCCTGAGCAATAGCTCCATTGTTGTCACAATACAAATCCACTGGATTGGTGCTACTAGGAATGACACCAAGTTCAGTGATAAACTTCTTTATCCATACTGCTTCCTTTGCTGCTTCTGAAGCAGCAACATATTCAGCCTCTGTTGTAGAATCAGCAACTGTGGCTTGCTTAGAACTTTTCCAACTCACAGCTCCACCGTTGAGACAAAACACAAAACCGGATTGTGATCTGAAATCATCCTTATCTGATTGAAAACCAGAATCAGTGTACCCATTTACAATCAACTCTTCTTCCCCGCCATAAATCAAGAATATACCCCTAGTTCTTCTTAAGTACTTGAGGATATTCTTGACAGCGGTCCAGTGACTCTCACCTGGATCTAACTGGTATCTGCTAGTCACACTCAATGCGCATGCTACATCGGGACGAGTACGCAACATAGCGTACATGATAGAACCTATAGCCGAAGCATATGGGATTTTACTCATGCGATCTCGCTCATCTTGTGTCTGAGGATACTGAGTCTTGTTGAGTGTTGTGCCATGTGTCATTGGTAAGAACCCTCTTTTAGAGTCTTGCATGCTAAACTTATGTAAAACTTTGTCAATGTAGTTACTTTGACTCAGTCCTATTAGTTTTCTTGATCTATCTCTATAGATCTTGATTCCTAATATGTAGGTTGCCTCGCCCAAATATTTCATTAAGAAACATTTTCCCAGCCAGGTCTTAACAGACTCAAGCATAGGAATATCATTCCCAATTAGTAGTATGCCATCTACATACAATACCAGAAAGACTATCGCGCTCCCACTAGTTTTCTTGTATACACAAGGTTCCTCTTCGTTCTTTATGAAATCAAACTCTTTGATAGTTTCATCGAAACGAAGATTCCAGCTCCGAGATTCTTGCTTAAGACCATATATGGATCTCTTAAGCTTGCATACCTTGTTAGCATTTCTTGGATCGACAAAACCTTCAGGTTGTGTCATGTACACATCCTCTTCAAGGTATCCATTGAGGAAAGCAGTTTTGACATCCATTTGCCATATTTCATAGTCATAATATGCGGCAATGCTTAAAAGGATCCGGATTGATTTAAACATGGCAACTGGTGAAAAGGATTCATCATAGTCAATACCATGGATTTGTCGATATCCTTTTGCAACCAATCGAGCTTTATAGACATCGATCTTGCCATCTTTATCAATCTTAATTTTGAAAACCCATTTGCAACCTATGGCTCTACATCCATTTGGCATGTCAATCAAGTCCCATACTTGATTGTCATGCATGGATTTCATTTCGAATTTCATAGCTTCTAGCCATTTCTCGGAACTAGAGCTCTCCATTGCTTCTTTGAAAGTCAAGGGCTCATTGTTGTCTAACAACACTATGTCTTGCTCATCTGAGACGAAAAGTGATAATCTCTCAAGTTCGCGACGTGGCCTATTTGACCTTCGTAAGACTGTAACTTCTTCAGGAATTTCTGCAACTATTTGCATACTTTGTTGAGGCTCTTCATTAAGATTACTATCATCTCGAATTTCTTCAAGATGTATCGTGCTCCCACTATTTTCTTTGGAAAGAAATTCTCTTTCTAAGAAAACTCTATTCCGAGCTACAAACACTTTGTTCTCGGTTGGATTATAGAAATAATATCCTTTAGTTTCCTTAGGATATCCTACGAAGAAGCATTTATCAGATTTGGGTTCTAATTTAGTTGTGATTAGTCGTCTGACGAAAACGTCACAACCCCAAATCTTTAGAAAAGATAGACTTGGAACCTTTCCAGTCCATAACTCGTAAGGTGTCTTTTCTACAGCCTTAGATGGAGATCTATTTAGTGTGAACGCTGCGGTTTCAAGAGCATATCCCCAAAATGATATTGGAAGAGATGTCTGACTCATCATTGATCGAACCATGTCTAACAGTGTTCGGTTTCTCCTTTCAGATACACCATTCCATTGTGGTGTTCCTGGTGGAGTAAGTTGTGAAACAATTCCACAACTCTTAAGATGATCAATGAATTCTTGGCTTAAGTATTCTCCTCCTCGATCTGATCGAAGAGCTTTAATAGTCTTGCCAAGTTGATTTTGTACCTCATTTTGAAATTCTTTGAACTTTTCAAAAGATTCCGATTTATGTTTTATCAAGTAAACATAACCATATCTACTGAAATCATCAGTAAATGTGATGAAGTACTGATATCCTCCTCTGGCAGTTGTGTTTAGTGGTCCACATACATCAGTATGAATGAGGGCCAAAAGATCACTTGCCCTATCATTGTTTCCATTGAAAGGGCTCTTGGTCATCTTTCCCAAATAAACAAGATTCACATCGTTCAAAAGACTGAAAATCAAATGAATTTAGAAGACCATCTTTATGGAGCTTCAACATGCGTTTCTCATTTATATGGCCTAAACGACAATGCCATAAATAAGTAGGATTCGAATCATCAGACTTGATTCTCTTGTTATTTACGTTATAAACAGGTATTTCAAGATTTAGAATATAAAGACCATCCAATAATTGTCCAATACCATATTGCATATTATTCAAAGAAAATGAACAACGTTTGTCCTTAAAATTGAATTCAAAACCTTCTTCGTCTAACAAAGAAATAGAAATAATGTTTCTGCTAAAAGCAGGCACATAGTAACAATTATTTAATTCTAAAATTAATCCTGAAGGCAAAAGAATCTCAAATGTTCCTACAGCTAGAGCGGCAACTTTTGCTCGATTTCCAACGCGTAGGTCCACTTCTCCTTTAGCCAGCTTCCTACTCCTTTTGAGTCCCTGTACATTTGCACAAATGTGAGATGCACTACCAGTATCTAATACCCAAGAAGTAGAAGAAGCTGAAGTAACATTTACTTCTATAACGTAAGTACCTGAAGACGAAGGGGCTAGTCCCTTCTTTTTGTCGTCAAGGTATTTCTTGCAGTTTCTCTTCCAATGACCTTTTCATTGCAGTGAAAACATATCATTTCAGCTTGTGGATTAGGCTTGGGCTCAGAATCTTGCTTCTTGTTCTTCCAGTTCTTAACTTGAGCTTTACCTTTGCCTTTGGCATTGGACTTTCCTTTGCCATTTCCACCCTTCTTGAAACCCTTTCCCTTTTGAACCATCAGAACATTATTCTTACCTTTCTTAACAATATTCTGCTCAGCTGTTTTCAGCATCCCATGCATCTCAGTTAATGTCCTTCTCCAAGCTGTGCATATTGAAGTTCATAATGAAACCATCATATGACTCAGGCAGCGACTGGAGAATGACATCAGTGGCCAACTCTTGGCTAATAGTTGTCCCCAACCTTTCTAGGTGATCAATGTACCCAATCATTTTGAGTACATGAGGACTAACTGAGCCTCCCTCAGGAAGCTTGCAGAAAACAAAGACTTAGTAGTCTCGAAGCGTTCGACTCGAGCTTGTTCCTGAAACAAACTCTTTAGTTCCTTAACCATGTCGAATGCATTCATGTTTTCAAACTGCTTCTGCAGATCAGCATTCATGCTAGCAAGCATGAGACATGAAACATCTAAATCATCATTCAGATGCTTCTGATATGCATCTTTCTGTGCACGAGGAGCATTAGCTGCTGGTTCTTCAGGAATAGCATTTTCGAGGACATAATCTTTCCTCTCCTGTTTGAGAACAATTCTCAGATTCCTAAACCAGTCTAGGAAGTTGGTTGTATTTAGTTTTTCCTTCTCAAGGACAGATCGCAACGAAAAAGCGGTTGTGTTATTGTTCGTCATCTATCTACAGCAAAATAACATATGCAAACATTTAATATGCTTATTTTAAAAAAATTCCTACTATGTCTTACACACAATTGTCCCAATAGGACATAGTAGGTCCAAGATCCATATTACACAAGGTATTAAGAAAGCTTTGGCTTTTCACTTAAACTTTGTTAATTAGGTAAGCAACATTTGTTAATTACATCCTATGTAATTCTTGGTTTGTTGAGTTTTACATCTTATGTTTCGGCTTCTCAACACTTTGCCTCAAGGCCCAAAACCGTTTTGATGGCCCGTGAAATCAAACCAACACTTTTCTGATTTATGGATGTCCGACTTCCATACTATTAATTTATGATGATTTAAGATAACCCCGTTTTGGCAGGCGTCTTCTAAAATAATCATAAAATTAATAGTTATCAGTATTGGAAAGGCACAAATAATTTCATTTGTTCTAGGGACATGAATATGCAGTCTCACAATAATACAACAGAATATTTAAACATGCATCAACCAAAAAATATGTGATATAGTATGGCCAGAGAAATAAAGCTACTAATTAACTATGCTCTCCCATCCTTTGTAGCTTTGGACATTCCAAAGTTCTTGGCTATCTTCTCTTGTGATGAGGGATCCTCCATCTTCTATGCGAGGTAATTATACAACAATTGTACATCCTAATACAAGAGACTAGTAATTGAAACTAGTAATTGAAATTACATTGCAAAACAAAAAAAAACGACACGCAGGCCGTATTTATATATTACAATAAAAACAAGACGACACGCAGGCCGTATTTAGTTTGGCCATACTATATCACTATAAATAATAACCCTGCAAGTTAGTATTATCCCATAACACAACACATTGCATACTTATAAAAGGAAACATAAATTTAATCAATTATTAAATAAACAATTAGGGGTCGAGGGGCAACGCCCCCGCGGGGTTTGGGGCAGCGCGGGGTTTGGGGCAGCGCCCCAACCGGGGTCCGGGGGGTGGACACCCCGGCGGCGGTCCCGCGCTGACGGTCAGCGGGCTCGGTGTATGACCTGCAAGAGAATCATACTTCTGCCACCGTGGAAAATTTGAACGATTTCAAATTATTTCCTCCAGAAACGTGTCTGATCTTATCAGACAGATTTGTCTAGATTAATCACATTAATCTGCCCTATCTCGTTAATCAAATCAACGTGAAAAAACCCGATAGCCGTGATCTCATCAAGTCTACCAGATTGCGTAAACCCTAAACGAACGATTCTGAAAACGCTAACATGATAATTGCGGAATTAAAATCACAACAGCATATGATGAACCCTTAATCGAAAAACGACTTAACAGAATCATGAACATGTCGATAACAGTCATACAATAATCACGTTTTTGACATATCAGATCTCTATTAATCAGATTATAAAGGGACATATCGTATATGTAAACTGATTAACGAAAACAGAAACATGCTACAGAAAACGATTAACCCATTAATCGATATTACTAAAACCTAGCATGATACTAAAATCCGAATATGAAATTAATCGAAATTTTTAAACGAGAACAGATCTTCAAGTTATAAAACGATTATAATCATGATCGAAATTAAAGAACAGCAATAACCTTCCTCTGATACCACTGTTAATAAATTAGGGCAGTAATCATGCATCGCATACACTAATTTACGCACTAATCATTGAATCCTATGATCTATGCAGTTCAATAAAATCGACAGATTACATACCTTAATCGAGATTTGATGTCAATGAAACGAACAGGATGGATCTGATCCTTCTGTTGTTGTCGTCCTTAGCGTAGAAAACACGACGCCTCTACGGTATGCACACACGAACGAGATGAGATCTTGCTTGGTGTACTAGCGCCCTCTAGGGTTCTCTCTGCTATTTCGAATTTTCTTGCCTCTCTCAATTTCATTGACGGCCAAGAAGAACAAAGGTTCCCTTTTATAAGGGAACCCTAGTGAGAACCCTAAGCAACAAACGAACTGGGCCCAAGTCCAACTTGGCCCGTTTTAATTCGTTTTGATCCAACTCGTTTTGGTGTGCGACCCTGTAGGTTTTACACTCTTTGGCCGTACAATTAAAACCCGTTTTATTATACGAACAGTAAGCGGTTTCTAGTAAAACATTACTATTATCCAAAGGGTATAAAGGTCAAAACGACACAACCTTAAATTGATATTTCACACATTAACTCCTTTTGTCAATCGATATCTAGATTGAACACAAGACTAGGCAAGTGTCATTCTTGTATAGTTCAATCTTTATTTCTTGATCTCTAAGTATAATTAATCCAAAACAAATGACATCTCATTTGTGCATGGCCATGCAAATATTAATTACACTTATCAAGGGGCCCAACGATATCTCTCTCAATATATGAGAGTGACAAATCCCATTTTGATCAACCACATACCTCTACATAGTTCATAGTATGCTCGGTCATCATCTTTATAATTACTCGGTCAAGAGCAACGTTTGATAATGCCTGACATGCTAATCCCTATGTTGGTAACCATGGCGATCTCAGGTCTGAGGATAATACGATATCACAAATGGGGAACATCACTGATGACATTATGTAACACTCCTCGCAGTGTCCCCAAAGCGGGTCAGTCCAATACTTTGTTCCCTAACAAGTATCAGTATGTTCAGCTTGATATCTCCATATCCATGACTTGTGGAACATAGTCATCAGCTGACCCATACTCTAATCATTATATCAATGTGATCCTAGGTTATTGATACATGATTAGGGCATCTAAACAATATTATTATTACATTACTAGCATCCCACAATCTAGTCACGTACTTGATGAACTAGTATTAATAAATATTATTTACAAGAGATTATAAAGTAAAATAAATAAACTTTATTAATAACAATAAGCATAAGATATCCAAGTACAAATCATAATCTATGAATAGTCCTAGGACATATCGTACTTGATGAACTAGTATTAATAAACTTTATTATTTAGGCGGGTTGTTACAGAGTATGTGGTTTGGTTGTGAGGATGAAATAGAGATAAAGCCTTGTAGGTGGCCAAGTATGGAATCCATAACGTGCTATAACTAAAGAGAAAACAATAGATACTTGGCCAATTGTCATAACTTATGGTATAGGCACCGAATAGCATAGTATAGCCTACAGTTACACTTGAGAACAGATTCAAGTAGGTTTATATCCACGATTCCCTATTAATGCGAGAATTGGCTTAGGGTATTCCATGGAAATTTAGGGATGGAATAGGTTGATCGAATAGTTAGCTTCCTGGTGACTAGGATGGGATTCCTGGTGGGTTTTGCATGCACGGGTGTGTGAGTTGCATTGGACTGCATGGTTTTCAAACTGTTGTATTAACATAAAACAACTATTTTCTATATAAATGTGACGCCCTGAGTGATGATTACTCCCTTGTGTGGAGGAATGGTAGCTCGAGCGATGAGTGCTCCCTTGTGCGGAGGAATGGTAGCTCAAAGGGGGCATCCCACACCGGAAGTTGGGGGATCCTTGGAGACCCATATAAGTATGATATGGTCGCTAATTAACTACGAGGCCTTTTGGGTAGCTCACTGGCTTCGGATCCCATGAGAACTCCGAAGTTAAGCGAGTAGTGGACCAGAGCAATCCGAGGATGGGTGACCCCCTTGGAAGCTGGTCGTGAGCTCCCAAAAACAAAGCCGTGAGGGTAGATGTCCTGGGGTTGAGGCCTGGCTAGGATGCTACCCAGAGCGGACAATATCGTACTGAAGTGCGACCGGGTCGTTACAAATGGTATCAGAGAGGACCCCACATAGTACGGTGTGTCGACGAGGACGTCGATTCCCTTGGGGGAAGGATGTGACGCCCTGAGTGATGAGTACTCCCTTGTGTGGAGGAATGGTAGCTCGAGCAATGAGTACTCCCTTGTGTGGAGGAATGGTAGCTCAAAGGGGGCATCCCACACCGAAAGTTGGGGGATCCTTGGAGACCCATATAAGTAAGATATGGTCGCTAATTAAGTACGAGGCTGTGAGAATCCGGACCCGCGACCCGAGATAGGAGAAAAGAGTCCTCGTTCTCGGTTTTATTTGAAAAACGTGTTTTGTAGAGTCGCCAGTTTGTTTTACGAGAAAACAAACAAAAGATCGTACGAAGAATAACTCAAAAATGAACTATCTTTCATACGTTTGAAACCAGAGATTTATTCTGAAAATTGACTTTGCTAGGGTTCGGGAACTACGTTACGAATTGGGAAGGTGTTAGGCACCCAATTCGCCCTTTCGGTCTCTTAATGGATCATGCATCTAATTCCTATTTTAGATATCTTGCAAGTAGTTTGAATAGTTTTCAGAATAGTCCTTTCCAGATAAATTTGATTTAAAACAATATTTTGAAATCAGACTCGAGCTTTGCGAGCGCCTACGTATTCATTCGTAGAATGAAATCAGAGTCTCGTAGTTCCTTTCTTTTGGAAACTGTTTTTGTATTTTTGTTTGTTTTGAAAACGTGTCAAAACAAGTTTTAGATTTCTTGTAAAACTTAGAAAGGATTTGTTTTGAAAGTAATGAACTTCTTTGCAAGTTATCTAATTTTCTGTATTAAAAATGAATACTTAAATGCGATATTGAAATTAAGAAAGGTTGTAGAAAGACGTACCTGATGCGCTTGACGAAGAAATGAGAGCCTTGCCTTGTTACCTTGTTTGCTTCCTTCTCTCTCTAGAACTCTCTCTCTAAAGTTTTCTCTCTCTAGAAACTCTCTCTCAGAAATTCTCTCTCTAAAACTTTCTTTCTCAGAATTTCTCTAAAAATGACTCTCTCAAGATTTTGACAGAGTTTCTACTTATTAAAAACACTATTGAGTGTTGATCTCCCCCAAATGAGACCCCAAGGGTCCTATTTATAGGGAAAAATCCGCCAAAAACGCTCCAAAAGAAGCCAACCGCAAAGGGTAGCCGCAGGGCGTGCGACTGGGGCGTGCGGCTAGGTGCCAACCGTACGGTTGGGGAGCCAACCGTGCGGCTAGGGAAGGTACCAACCGTACGGTTGGGAGCCAACCGTGCGGTTGGAGCGTGCGGTTGGGGGCTGCGGCTAGGAGCCAACCATGCGGTTGGGGGCGTGCGGCTAGCTACCAAAAAACTCAATTTTTCTAACGGGGCGCTGCCCCGCACCCCGCGACCTGACCGGGCAGGTTGATCCCCGTCCTAGTAAGCGAAGCGGCGACAAGGTTGCGATTAATTCCTAACGCGCTCGAAAATCAGGGTTTTTTTCTAACAGTCTCTTGTATGCATGACGACTCAAGACTTGATGCAGAATGCTTGTTAGGTTCACGCGAGAGTCGCGGATTGGGGTGTTCACAGAGGCCTTTTGGGTAGCTCACTGGCTTCGGATCCCATGAGAACTCCGAAGTTAAGCGAGTAGTGGACCAGAGCAATCCCAGGATGGGTGACCCCCTGGGAAGCTGGTCGTGAGCTCCCAAAAACAAAGCCGTGAGGGTAGATGTCCTGGGGCTGAGGCCTGGTTAGGATGTTACCCAGAGCGGACAATATCGTACTGAGGTGCGACCAGGTCGTTACAATAAAACCTATATAGTTCCCACTGAGCCCGGATTTGGCTCACCCCGTTTTCTAAACAATTTTGCAGGTTAAGCATCGGGGATTGGCGCGTAGTCTACGAGTGTAGTAGCCTCTGATGTCCTATAACTTTGTAGTCCTTAAACCAAGGACTTGGTTGTATACAATATTTTGTTGTATTAAACTCTTTGTATTTATGTATGGACTTACAATTATTTTGGGTAATGGATTATATATTTGTATAAATGGTTTTTATATATATGTGGAGTTGGATGTGATTGTGTTTGTGTGAATGTAGTTTCCAAACCTCACGGGTTTGGTTTTTATTTAAATGACCTCCACATGCCGAGCATTTGTAAAACGGGGTATTTATTTAAGAAAAGTTTTTAAAAGTTGTGCTTCTTATATTTTAAACCTGTCGTCACGCACGGCATCCGTGATTAACTGGGTCCCAGAGGTGAAAATCTCAGAACAGGATTCGGGGCGTCACAAGATGGTATCAGACGTATAGGTTCGATTATCTTCTCGAAATTTATGGGTAGTTATACATTTAGAGTGAGCGTTACGGGAGTGTCTTGTTGAATGGCGATTTGTTCTGTGTAAGGGGTCGTCCGTATGTGTATTACACCCTTATCTTTTATTCATCATGCGCATTTTTCTTTCAGGATGTCTTCTTCTAGTGACATAAATGTTACTTCTCCATCTACCGTGAGTGTCGGTGTTGGTACCGACTCTGCCTAGGGAATGGTAGAGAAGGTTGATAGGGTAATTCAAACCGATGAGTTTGAGATCTTTTACTTCGATTCGTACATCGCTAGGGAGGAGCGTAGGTCTTTAGCTCATGCGTGCTTTAAATGCGTGTCATCTAAGCATATGATGGAGCATTGTCCTTCTAGGATGAGTGGTTCTGTACGGGTTGAGAATAGTGGAGCTCCGTTTGCTAAGCGTCGTCGTCGAGAGCCGATTGTGGGAACCACGGAGGTTTCTCCACCCGTATCTATACCGATCGAGTCTAAACCAATGGGTCTTAGAACCGATTGCTTCATTTGCCATAGCCCTGATCACTATCGTAAGGATTGTCCTAGGCGTGGAGAGAGGCGTCCATCCGGACTGGCGCAGCGGAAGCATGGTGAAGCTAGTGGTTTGGGAACTAGTATGTCGTCAAGTGCACGTCCTCCTGGTTGGGGGTAAGTCTTGGGAATAGGTAATCCCTCTTCATTCCATTCTATCCATATCGATTGTTCTTATGAATTGCCCCGTATTATTTGTGTTTAAACTTTCATTTATAATGTTCCCTTATGAATTCTTCGCTTCTTTGTGAATGCATTTTGTACTCGGGATGAGTTTTGCTATAAAGTTAGCAATGGGCGATTGCTGAGTTATACTTTAGTCAGCCGAATGGCCAACGGATGACTAAATTATAAATCAACGGTCTTCTATCGCCAACGAAAAATAAAACGTGGCTTACTAGTGTTAGTAGCCAATTAATCCCACTTCCCATGTTCACCTTATGTGTTCTTTGATTTCAATGGGTGAACCTCAAGTTTGATTAGCTTCGGATTTTTTTGTTTTGTAATTGATGTAGTGCGATTGCTGTCGTTTTCCCGAGTATGGTTAGACTTGTATTCATAGGAAACTAGGATGTGAGATATATCCTTTTGAAGTGATTGTGATTATGGATCCTCTTTTAGGGCTTTGATCATTTTAGTTGTGACTTGATGTGTTGGATTTATGGATACGCTATATGTACCATATCCATTTTGGTTTAGCATTCCAATTTGCTTGGGAGTTATTTAATTTCGAATTCCCGACCATGGTTGTTTCCGTGTTAGAAAAGGGTCTTGTGCCTCATTATGAGGATATATCGTATTGATGGTATTCTCTCAAGAGTGTGCGAGGGAGTTTTAGCTCGGTAATATGTTTTCTTGTCATTTGAGGAGGTGGTACCTCTTACTATAAGCTATGGAGTTGGATTTGTTTCGTTTATAGTTATGGTTTCTCCTTTTAAGGAGGGGAGACTTATTACCATTCCAGTACTTGTACGTTCACTTGTTTCGTACTCCTCCTATTAAATTTCGAGGACAAAATTTGTTGAATGAGGGGAGGTTGTAACACCCCGTTCTTTCGTTTCCTCGTAGTTGCTTTCATTCGTCCGCCTATTTCACCTCGGGTGGTGAAATTTTATTCGAAGAGCCTCGTAATGTTCTAAAACTCTTTATTGGTCATATTAGCCTCCTTCCACTCATGTGAGTGTTCGTTTAGTGATTCGAGTGGTTCGGATCGAAACCGAGGCAATAATCGCGTATTTCGACTTTTTGCAATTCGTCAATTTCTGGCTAACTTTGAGATGCCATAACTTCTTCATCCGATGTCCAAATGACTCTCTGTTTTCGTCCAGCTCTTCATTTCTTTGCCCTCTACAACTTTCGTGTTTGGGCCAAGTCGAGATTCAACCGTTTCGGGCTCAGAAAGTCATTTTCTGTTGTAGTGACTTCCATGATCGATCATGGAAGGTCATGATCGATCATGGTCCTCCAGAGGAGTTCCAGAAGGGTTCATGATCGATCATGGGGGACCCATGATTGATCACGGTTCACATGTAAGTCGGTTTTGAGCGTTTTTAACCTATTTTTAAGCCATTTAACACCCAACCAACCCCATTTTCGAGCACCTAACTTAGAGAGGAGTGAGGGAGAGTCTAGAGAGCTCTAGAGAGAGAGGGACTAGAGATTATACACATCTCTCATCTCCCAACCAAGATTTGAGTTCCGAATCGTTTTTTTCTTCACTATTCATTATCTTTCTCGCTTTCTTCCTCCGTTAGAGATTGCGTTGGAGCTTGGACTTAGGCAGTACGGCTTCTACGCTTCATCAACTTGCGGATTCGGCTTATCTAAGGTGGGGACACTAGTACTAAAATTTTTTTCCAATGTTTTATTGATGTGTTAGAAATTTAAACTACATGTGTTGTCCGCATCTCTTGGGGTTTGGGCTAGACAATTCTTAGATTAGGGATAGATATTGATAGATTATCACTCCTATAATGTAATTGATCATCTAGTTTCACGATTTAGCAAGCGTTCCTAGAGATTCATGTGAAACCAACTCCGTAACTATCCGTATGACTTATAAATTGGGGTTTTTAGGTCTTGTGCATATAGATGGATGATTATGGGTCATTAATGATAGTGATACACATCTATACCACTAGATACGATTGAAAGGTATTATTTATGGTATGTATGCTGAGAACCCACTACAGTGGAATGGTATGCCTTAACGTATCAGTTTAGTGGCTTGCGTGGAGCGTGCTAAGCATTAGTAACGAGAGTTTAGTCTTGATACTCTTTAAGAACACATGAAACATAGTTGTTAGGGCACGGATTGCCCACGGTCATGAATACAAACATCTAGGCGAGTTGTATTAGTATGCCAGATGAGCTAGAATCGTAATAACCAATACTTGGCTTGATAGGATGACATGAGTATCATCACAAAACACCTAATGAGATATATGACATAAATAATGAACCAACTGGCCTTATTATGAGAATAATCACGTGATGATAAACATATGGAGTATATGAGTGATGAATCCGCTTGTAGAAATGATTGATGATGATGTTAATGATGATAAATGGATAGTGGGCGATTATATGATTATATATATGACGATGAGCCATATGTGTGATGTATGATTGATGATGATGATGATATTCATAGTGGGAAATGAATAAATGTGATGTATGTTACTGTGATCACACATATGGGATGGATATGATGATTTACCGAGCACCAGGTAGCTCCCCGTGACTCGAAGGAGGGCTGCCTATTGCCGCCTGTGGGTGAAAAGGCCCTAAACTGTGCACCGGAAAATGAAGTCCGTGACTCCGCTGGTAGTTGTGTGTGTCCACAAAGGAGAGCCCACTCTTTGTATTTTGCCTTCCCACAAGACTATATGCTCTGGGTTCAATGAGTTTCCCCAGCAAGCGGAGTAGGTCTCATGTGCCACTACTTACCTAAATGGTGAGTTTTCCGGGAAGTAGTTTGGCTACTAATGGTCATCACCCTGCTAGGGTATCGCCTGGTGTAGTTCCTTCCAGAATGTCGATGTGGTTTGTATGAGGCGCTCTCCTCGTTAACTATTCGGAGTGTTATTCCCGAGAAAATATCTTGAGGGTTATCTCCGAATGACTTACTTGGAGAAGCAAGTCCCTGAACCACTCCCCACTCGGAGGAGACATGGACAAAAGCCTCGGAGCCTTCGGGATCTGTTGCTTTGGGCCTAGACGACCGCGGGGAGAAACTGAGGCACTATACTGGAGATATGATACGAATCGATGTGTTGTGGATGTGAATTACTTATATTATCATTATTATTGTATTGTATTATAGCTTGTATGGCATGGTTGATTATATATTGCCTCGGATGGGTGTACCATTAGTAATAACAATAATACAGACACTATCGCACATAACACAATATATTTAGGAAAGCGTTGGCCACTCATAATGCACTAACAGATAAAGTGGAAAGTATTAATAGCTAATGGCCATAGAAACCTAGTATACGAGTGTGAGTATGTGGTTTGGTTGTGAGGACGAAATAGAGATAAAGCCTTGTAGGTGGCCAAGTATGGAATCCGTAACGTGCTATAACTAAAGAGAAAACAATGGATACTTGGCCAATTGTCATAACTTATGGTATAGGCACCGAATAGTATAGTATAGCCTTGAGTTACACTTGATAACGGATTCAAGTTGGTTTATATCCACGATTCCCTAGTAATGCGAGAATTGGCTTAGGGTATTCCATGGAAATCTAGGGATGGAATAGGTTAATCAAATAGTTAGCTTCCTGGTGACTAGGATGGGTTTCCTAGTGGGTTTTGCACGCACGGGTGTGTGAGTTGCATTGCACTACATGGTTTTCAAACTGCTGTATTAACATAAAACAACTATTTTCTATATAAATCCTATATAGTTCCCACTGAGCCCGGATTTGGCTCACCCCATTTTCTAAACAGTTTTGCAGGTTAAGCATCGGGGATTGGTGCGTAGTCTACGAGTCTAGTAGCCTCTGATGTCCTATAACTTTGTAGTCCTTAAACCAAGGACTTGGTTGTATACAATATTTTGTTGTATTAAACTCTTTGTATTTATGTATGGACTTACAATTATTTTGGGTAATGGATTATAGATTTGTATAAATGGTTTTTATATATATGTGGAGTTGGATGTGATTGTGTTTGTGTTTGTGTGAATGTACTTCCAAACCTCACGTGTTTGGTTTTTATTTAAATGAACTCCACATGCCGAGCATTTGTAAAACGGGATATTTATTTAAGAAAAGTTTTTAAAGGTTGTGATTCTTATATTTTAAACTTGCCGTCACGCACGGCATCCGTGATTAACCGGGTCCCAGAGGTGAAAATCTCAGAACGGGATTCGGGGCGTCACAAGAGAAGGACACGTGGTGTAGGTGCAGTTTCTAAGAGTAAAGTGAAGGCTATTTTGCCTGTTAAATTGAACATTGATAAAGTTATCCATAGCAATCAAAACTTGGAGAAAGTGGTTTGTGGCATGCAGTCTCAAATTAGTAGTCTTGTAAAAGCATTTAACAAGTCTCAAAAGTTCCCGTCGCCACTTTCTTCGCCACAGTTTTCTTTGCCACCACAATTTTCTCCACAACCAAATAATGGTATTAGCACACCCTCCACCTCTCCTTCCACATGTCTTTTAGCAACCCCAAGTACAACACATCCACCACAGCCAACTCGTGTTCTTATTAAAGATGTCATGTCAACAAAAGTAATAGCGAAAGGAGATATAGTTCCAACACTTAAAGGTGAAAAAGTGCATGGCCGCAACATTCAAGACCATGAAAGTAAACTTAGTGTTATAAGTGTGGAGACGAATGAAGTTGAAACTCGCTTATATCTCGGTTCACAAGGGTGTGCAACGACCATTGGGGAAGTTGTAAGTGGCTACATTGTGTGGCCTACATGCTTTCCTGAACAAATCTAATTAATATTTAACAAGCCCTATTATGCACTTAAGCTTAGATTGGTTATGTGTTAACTTTAATTAACTTCTAGTAAACTTTTGTGACTTTTACTTAAATTTGTGTTATGTACTTGAATTTTAGACTTTTAGTAATTTGGGCTATGTACTTAAATGTTAGAATTATGTTAATTTTTTGAGGGCTTAGTTATATTTGGGTTATGTACTTGTAGTTTTCACTTTTACTAATCACTTAGACAAATGGCTTATTTGGCGTACGTGGTATTCGAAGGGATACGTCCAGGTGTGTACACGTCTTGGCATGAAACACATGCTCAAGTAAGTGGATATCGAGGGGCCGCGTATCGAGGCTTTCATTCTTTCGAGCTAGCGCAACAAGCGTATCATGACTACATAGCATCAGGTGATACCTCTCTTGTGCAACAACCCTTACATATGTTTCTGCCACCCGTTGATACATGGTCTAGGTTCCGAATGGTTTGTTACTTGTTCATGACATTTCATGTCATCACAATGTTAATTAAATACTTTAAGTAATTCATATTTGTCTCTTTAATTATAAATATTTCCTTACTTATAATATTTTTTTCCTTTGTTGCAAGGTTTACACTTTCAGCGTAGGCAATGATGATAATTATATATATGCCTCAATTATATCAGATTTATCTTCCTTTCATAGTTGAATAAGTGCAACTCCATAGTAATGTTTTCCCACTTCCACTCGGGAATAGGAAGAGGCTGAAGTTGTCCTCCGAGTTTCTGGTGTTTAATTTTGATACGTTGGCACGACAGGCAATGTGAAACAAAGGTTGCTATGTCACGCTTCATACCCTGCCACCAATAAATGCGTTTCAGATCTCGGTACATCTTGGTACTACCCGGATGAATGGTAAATTGGGAATTATGGGCTTCGGCTAGGATTGTTTGTTTTAGTTCGTTGTTGGAACGTGACACTATTAATCTCTTTTTATAACGAAGGCCTCCATCCTCACCCAACATTTTCCACCCGCTCACCAATCAAAATTTTATTCCGACATTTAACCAGATCTCTATCACTTCCTTGACATGCAATTACTTGGTTATTCAGAACTGGAGTAGCTACGAGATTAGACAAGAAGGCTATGTTTTGCCTGTGACGAACCATCAGATTGTTTCGCTGGAGTTCCTCAAGTAGTCTCCACTCGCGACACCTTAAGGCAGAAATAAAACCTTGTGATTTGCGACTAAGAGCATCAGCTACAACGTTGGCTTTACCTAGATGATATTGAAGAGTGAAATCGTAGTCCTCTAAGTATTCGAGCCAACAGCGTTGTCTTAGGTTAAGATCCTTCTGTGTAAAAATATACCTAAGGCTTTTGTGATCGGAGAATACCGCAAATTGTTCTCCATATAGGTAATGGGGCCATATCTTTAATGCAAAAACAACGGCAGCAAGTTCAAGATCATGAGTTGGATAATTCTTCTCGTGAGTCTTCAACTGACGAGACGCATATGCAATTACATGTTCAAGTTGCATGAGGACACAACCCAAACCCAAATGAGATGCATGACAGTAGATAACATAGCCTAAGCCTCTCTCTGGCAAAGCAAGAACTAGAGTAGTGGTCAAGCGGTACTTCAACTCATTAAAGGATTCTTCGCAACTATCATCCCATACGAAGGTACACTCTTTTGCGTAAGGCGTGTAAGTGGAACGGCTATGCGTGAGAAATTTTCGAAGAATCACCGATAGTAACCGACCAGCCCAAGAAAGTTACAAGTTTCTGACACATTGGTGAGACGGTCCCAATTCAAGACGGCCTCCACTTTAGTGGGATCCACAGAGATACCTCCTCGTGAAACAACGTGTCCCAAAAATTTCACCTCATCCTTTCAAAAATCACATTTAGAGAACTTTCCATAGAGCTGGTGATTTCTAAGCAGCTGAAGAGCAATACCAAGATGTTTCTTATGCTCGGCCTTGGAACGAGAGTAGATAAGGATATCGTCAACAAAAACCACCACAAATTGATCTAAGAAGGTCAAAAAATGCGATTCATAAAGACTCATGTCGATTAGAAGAAATTTATCCTCCATATGATAGTCGGAGTGAATGGAGATAATTACTGAGCAATAATGGCTTAAACAAACACTAACTCTTGTAGGCATACCAATACTAATGGCTACATCTAACATCTTTGGTTTCAAAGCCAAACTCACAGCACATGCAATAAATATGAAGGAGTGAGATGCACCACTATCGAATAAAACTTTAACACAAGTGTTAAAAAGAACGAGACTACCTTCCATCACAGTATGGTCCTCTTGGCTTGCCACTGAAGTCAAATTGAAGACTCGGCCCCCTTGGCTTCCCTGGCCCTGTGGCTGACTTGGGCGATAGGTAGATTGTTGCTGTTGAGAAATGTAGTTCCCTTGATATTGTCCCTGGCTTGGAGTTTGATCCTGGTATGATGACTGAGATGAACGACTTCCAAACCTACCCGACTGGCCTCTCCCACTGCTTCCACCTCGGTTACATCCATTATTCTGACTCATCTCCTCTCTTCGATCACGATTTGGGCAATCCTTGCGATAGTGATCATAATTGCCACAGATAAAACACCCGGAACGTGGCCCACTACTGCCTCCACTACTAGTGTTGTTTCATCTAGAAGATTCTGAACTAGAACGAGTTTTCTTGTTCCTATCCCATGGGCCCCTCCGATCATTTCGTCTTCTCTTGTTCACTGGTCCCACAAGATAAGCAGTTTGTTCAAACTGGCTGTCGAGCTTAAGGGCCGCTTCAACATAGGCTTTGTAAGTGGGAAATTCAGTGAAACCCATTATACGGCGATATTGAACCCTAAGGCCATTAAGGAATATCTCTTGCTTTTACTAATCAGAAATCCCTATCACATACATGCTTAGCTCCTCGAACTTAAGACGATACTCCTCAACCGACATTCTTCTGTGAATTAAGTTGTAGAATTCATCTCGCTTTGCTCTATAATATGCATCAGATACGTACTTATCAAAGAAGGCTCTATCAAACTCAGCCCACCTAACAATCACATGGGACAATTAAAAAAAGGTCTTATTAGAGAAAGATTTTCACACTAAAGCCAAGGAATATTTTTTTTTGTAAATAAAGGGCCTATTTTTTATTTTATTGATAATATGACATGTGTCTTTTTTTTTCATTATAAAATGACACCACAACCCTTAAAATAAACTAAAAAATACCAATATGCATTAAAATATGGACTGCAATATGAACTTTGCACTCCATATTTCACTGCAATATGAACTTTGCAGTCCATATTTCACTGCAATGTGAACTTTGCGGTCGATATTTTTGGTGCAAAGTTCATATTGCAGTCCATATTTTACTGCAATGTGAACTTTGCAGTCCATATTTTTAGTGCAAAGTTCATATTGCAGTCCATATTTTACTGCAATACGAACTTTGTAGTTCATATTTTTTGTACAAATTTCATAAAGAGGGGTAATTTAGGTAATACATAACATGTTTTTATTAATTAAATGATATTTAAAATAGAAAACAAAATAGGCCTCTTACACTAATTAACAATTAAAAATAGGCCCTTCATTCAAAAAAATATTATTCATTGGATTTTTGGTAAAAATCAATGTGTAATAAGCCCTTCTACCTAATTTCTAACAATCACATTAAGTCCACCAATGGACCTCCACCATCGTAGTGCACTGCCCTCGAGCTTTAAGGAAGCAAATCCAACCCACATTTACTGAGGTGCATTTCAATATCCTGAGTTGGGAGTGGACATGGTAGAGCCATCCTTCAATGGCTTCGGGTCCAGGTGACCCGTCAAACTTTGGTGGCCGTAAACGATTAAATTCCTTAAGGTAATAAACCTCATCGCCCTCCCCTCCTTGAGGGTCATGCTCAACATTCACCACATCTTCATCCTCATTAGTGGTGTTCCTAGGAGCTCGAGTGCGGCTGGGACCCACATCGCTGGTAGTACCATGATTGTTCTTAAAGACACCGGTGAGCTTATTGAAAAATCCACTCATCATAGTTTCCAACCGGGAAGCCAAATCTTGATTAGAACCATCCCCGGCATCTTGATTCTCACCAGGGTCCCCCTCACCCGGATCATCATGTTGATAAACCGGCATCTTACTTCCTTTCTTTGGTCCCATTCTATAGGAAGAGTAAAAGATGTTTAGTACAACAAGTATCACAGGATAACATAGAATTGGAAGACGAAGTGAACATCTGAGGAATAAGAAATAAACTTTCTGGGTAGACCCCAATTGGCCAACTGGTTTCGATTCTAGTTAGTGGCAGTATACTAATGATTTATAGTATAGTCATCCCTTGCGCTGCGGCTGACTATAATATAACCCATTAGTTCCTCTTCTACTACGCTAGAAACGAAAATCGACTCCTCGGGGTTTCTCCCAATCTCGATGAATTAGAATGGATAGAATCAACACAAAGTCAAATTTCCTATTCTACCCCACTCTCGGCGAAAGGAAAAGAAACCTATGCCTCTTATACTAACTTGTGACGCCCCAAATCCCGCTAAGAGGATTTACCCTCCGGGACCTGGTTAATCACAGAGTCGTACTCAACGGCGACCCAAAATAAGCAGAACATAGAACATAAGCAGCGATTATATCCATAAAACTAAAATTTACACCATAACCAAATCATATAAAGTATATGTGACAAGCCTCTAACGAGGTCCCAAAACATAAGTCCACAATCCTTAATTTACATATCAGTCAAAGAGGAAATATATATTACATATCACATCGCTAGTGTAAACAAAATATTAAGATCAATGGTCCTTCCACTCGAAGGACCCTCAGCTAACTATGAAGTATTAAATGAGGCAATCTAACAAGCGCCGTCCTTCCTCTTCCCCTTTCCAGACGAACCTGTAGAAGTACCTATATAGAAAATAGTAAGAGTGAGTCAAACTGACCCAGTGGGAACCATATATGATAAATTAAATTTGGAAAACGTAGTAAGACCTTCTTTACCCATTATATATACACACTCATATGTAAGTAGCTTATACCAACAACATTGTAATACAACTGATACGGGCTTCACCCCAGAAATCTCGAATCACAAATCTCAATGATAACCACGTCTATCCAAGCATACAACCAAGTCTGCATTTCGTGATCTTTTAACCACGCGACAGCATGGCCTCACATTATTTTTCGTGCACGGTTTCGGGTCTTGCACCTAGGGGCTCTCCGTCCTAATTTAAAGTCTCAATCATTAGAGACGTACCTGGGACCGATCATGGACTAGCGCTAGTAATAATTCTCTAAGCAAACCATTTGTCTCTTGTCCAAGAAAACAATTACAACAAGCATTCACAATTCTTCATTTTGTATAAAACTCAACACTTCAAGTAATAAGAGAGATTCTCATATAGATGAACTCAATACGCATAAATAATTATTTATTAGTTGTCTCATAAAGAAAATTTAACCACCTGGCCCAACCAAAGACATTACATGTTTTCTAATAAGGTTCTTTATCCATAAAATATAATCCAAGTGGGTTTTGATGAAAGACAAGTATTTGATAGAAATTTCATGATGAATCTTATTATTTGAGCCATACATAGACAACTAGAATCATTAATTTAAACTATAAGTCACAATCTCACCATACACACAAAACATGTGCAGATAACTTAGGTTTTTGAACAAACAAGTGATAGAAGGACAATAGAGTAATAATAAGGTAGAAAAATAGTTTTTGACACTAGATTCCCACATTTACAAAGCTCAAATTTTGAAAATGATGGTGTGGCGATGTTTTCTCCCCAAGAAATTGAAACCTTAAAGCTTCGCCGAACTTTAATGGAGGTGCGGAAGGTTAAAGATGAAGGAGATGAGGAAGATTCGGCACCAAGATTTGTCCCAATGAGTTGGCTGACCTCCAAGCTTCCAAGAACTCTCCTCTAGGTTTCTCTCACACCTCTCTCTCTCCATTGGAAGTGCTTGGTAGAAAGTGAAGGAGAAAGGGGGTTAAAACGTGAGTTTTTGGGTCAAAAGTGGTCAATTACGACCTGCAGGCTTACCATGATTGATCATGGTATACATTATGATCGATTCTGAAGTGTTTTGGAGTGCTCTGGAGTGTCCATGATCAATCATGGTGGCTGCTACAACATTTTGTCACCTTAGGGGCCCAAAATGAGCCTCGAAACGTCCGAATCTTGACTCGGGCCAAACATGAAAATTGTAGAGGGGATTGAGAAGAAGATTTGACCACAAATGAGGAGTCATTTGGACATCTGATGAAGATGTTATGATCTTTCAAAATTGGTCAAAATTTAGTAAATTGCGTAGAATCAAAACATGCGTTTAAGATCTCGTTTTCAATTCGGACCACCCGAATGATGAAACGATTGGTCATTCAAACTTAATTACACTATAAAAACATGTCCAAGCTGTAAGACTACAAGTAGGTAACTTACATCATAAGAATGCAAGTCAAAACACAACTTATCGACTATACGGAATAAGGTGAAAGTTTTAAAAGTAGAATAAGGCTAGGGGTGTTACATTAATCTTGTGTAATTTAACTAAGTTGATGTTTTGAGAAATAGCCACATTTAATTGATCACACATGGACTAAACCAAAAAGATGGAACCAAGATTATTCACCTACAAAGATCTCTTTTATCAATGTCTCACACCTCACATGACTACTATGAAGATCAATGACCCAAGGAAGAAAAGAAACGAAGATACATACAAAACCCTCGAAGACTCATTATTTTATATTTGAGTGAGTGCTTATGTTTTCTATGTAATGGTTCTTGTTTGATTCTCTTTGTAGCTCATACACTTTATTTTTACATAGTTAGATTGATCAAATCAAAGTTCTCTTCAAGATCCTTTAAAAAATATCTTTTGGCAAAAACCGGTTTTATATTTAATTCATAATAAATTCTAAATGATCTTATTTCGAGCTCTACCGAAAATAAGTGTCTTAGGAACTTATATTTGACCTTCCCCAAGCATCAAAATTGATTTTAGTGCTAAATTGCAAAAGTGTAAAAATTGCATTTTTGGCTTACCAAACAGAGCTCATCAGTTGACTGATGAGCAGTGCTCAGTCGACTGATGGCCACTCAGTCGACTGATGGTCCAAAAACTAGCCGTTGTATTTCTTATTTTTTACCATTTTTGGTACCAAACTTCCACCAACTCCCCTCCAAATGGCCATACGTTGTCCTAGACTATATATACACTATCTAAGACATATTTAAACACTCTTGAATCATTCCAACACTGTTCTCTTCATCTATATTCAATATTCAAAGATTCAAGAACATTGCTTTTGATCAATCATCATTATTTTGAGCTATAAATTGTTGATCAAATTTGATATCTCCTAGTGTGAGCTTAACTTGTAATTTTCATACACTTGAGAGATATTGTACATTGGTGTTTGTCACCAAAACGTTATTTTTAAAAAATTAAGAGAAGTTCAACTCATAAAATAGCAAGAGGTTGTTCTTGTGTTGATTGTTGTGAGATAGCAACATTTGTAGAGTGTGAACACTTGTAGAGGTTTGATCTTCACCCGGAAGAAGATCGGTATTAGTGAAAATTCTCGGGGAACTATCCGAGCGCTAAAGTAGGGGCTAACAAGCCAAACCGTGTGGACAAAAAGTCTTTGATTTCTATCGGTTTAATCTTTCTATCTCCAGCTCTATTATTTATTGCTATATTTTCTTTGTGATTGGAATTACTTAAGTATTTTATTTGATTGTTTGATATAGACTTTAATTATTTTAAAAACGATTTTAAAAGTCCGATTTAGTTTTAAAAACCCTATTCACCCCCCTCTAGGGTATTTTCTGACCTACAATTGGTATAAAAGGTTATACTCTTGTTTTGATTCTACTATCTTAGAGTTTACGATTATGTCTATCTATCAAGGAATCGGTCTTAATGAAGATTCTTCCACCACTAGACCACCTCTTTTGGATGGCAAAAATTATAGTTATTGAAAAACTCGCATGTGCACTTTTCTACAAGCTAGTGACTTTGAACAATGGAGGGTTACACTCATTGGACCCTATGAGATTACCAAAACCGATGAAAGGGGTAATGTCTTTCTTAAGTCTATTTTCGAATATGATGAGCATGACATTAAGAAAATCTAATTTAATGCTAAAGATTTAAATTCGCTACATTGTGCATTGACCATGGACGAATACAACAAAATTTCTAGTTGTAAAACCGCCAAAGAAATTTGGGATAAACTAGAGGTTGCTCATGAGGGATCCTCGCAAGTTAAGGATGACAATATTGACACGCTTGTTCATGATTATGAACTATTCAAAATGGAGCCAAATGAATCACTTGCTTCTATATGTAGTAGGCTCTCAATTATCACTAATGCTTT
Source organism: Lonicera japonica (assembly GCA_021464415.1). NCBI lineage: Eukaryota > Viridiplantae > Streptophyta > Magnoliopsida > Dipsacales > Caprifoliaceae > Lonicera > Lonicera japonica. The sequence continues at coordinate 36,765,168 of CM038463.1, forward strand.
AGATCTTCTTGGAAAGGTCTACTCTAATGAAGACAAGATTCAAAAGATTCTTAGAACTCTTCCCAAGAAATGGAGACCAAAAGTGACGGCTATTCAAGAAGCCAAGAACCTCAAAACGCTTAGCATGGACGAACTCTTGGGTTCTTTCAAAACCTATGAGAAGGAATTGGAAAGAGAAGAAGAGGATGATTAGAAAGCCAAAAAGACTCTAGCTCTTAAAGCAAGTCAACGAGAGGATGATGAGGAGTCGATGGTAGGAGATGAGGACATGGCTCTTCTATCTAGAAAATTCATAAAATTCCTAGCTAAGAAGAAGAGCTTTCAAGGAAAAGGAAACAACTTTGATTCCTCATCAAGGAGGAATAATGATCGATCAATTAAACCAAGAGTTGAAAACGAAGAAGTAAAGAACTATTTCCATTGCCATCAACCGGGGCATTTTAAAACCAACTGCCCGGTTAGAAGAAAGAAGAAGAGGGATAAGAGGGACAAAGCTTTCAAGCAAGTAAAGCACGCCCTCAAAGGCACTTGGAGTGATTCAAAAGGAGGGGAGTCCGATGCCGACTCTAGCGACAAGGAAACGACAAACCTTTGCCTTATGGCAAAAGACGATAAGGTAGACTCTAATTATGATTCATTGAGCGATGATGATGCTTCTATTAATAATGATGCACATTATGAGAATGACTATGATGAATTATATAAAATGTTTGAGGAATTGCCTAGCAAGTTTGAAAATTTATCTAAAAGATATGCAAGCCTCAAAAAGGACAATTTGATGGTCTCTAGGAAGTGTGAAACATTTGAAAAAGAAAATGTGGTTTTGAAAAATGAAATTAAAACCTTGAAGAAAGGAAAGGAGAAAGAAACTCCAAACACACTTGTAGTGGAAAAAATGTCAAATTGAAAAACCAAGTGGATGACTTAACTAATAGTCTAACCAAGTTCACCAATGGAAGGGACAACTTGGATAAACTATTATGAATGCAAAGTTGTGTGTTCAACAAAGCCGGTTTAGGTTATAACCAAATTGACAATCAAAAGGATTATAAAAACTTTTTTAAAATATACACACCTCATGATCCCACTCATCTTTGCTTATATTGAGGTAGAAATACTCACTATGTGGATCATTGTTACTATAGGAATGAAAGTTTCCCTAAGAGGAAGCTTGCTTGGGTTCCAAAAGGAACCATTATGTTTGCAAACCCAAAGGGACCCAATACATTTTGGGTACCAAAGGAGAAATTACTTAAGGTTATGGTGTAGGTGTGATTGAAAGCTAACGGTAGAAAAACCAAATGGTTTTTGGATAGTGGATGCTTAAAGCACATGACGAGAGACAAAAACAACTTCTTGAGTCTCATTCCCAAATGAGGAGGGAATGTTATTTATGGAGACAACGCCAAGAGAAAAATCATCGATATAGGTAAGGTTGGTAAGTATTCTACATATATTGATAATGTTCTCTTAGTTGAAGGGTTAAAGCATAATTTACTTAGCATTAGTCAATTGTGTGATAAGGGTTATGAAGTCATTCTTAAATCTGATCGTTGCATTATTAAGAATGTCAGTGATGATTCCATCTTGCTTGTTGCATATAGAACTAACAATGTGTACACTCATGAGCTTGATGATTTGTCTTAACAAGATGTTAAGTGTTTGTCCGCTATTAATGATGTTTCTTGGTTATGGCATAGAAGATTAGGACATGCTAATACGGACTTAATTTATACCTTGTCTAAGAAAGAATTAGTTAAAGGATTGCCTAAAACCAAACTTGTTAAGGATAAAGTTTGTGATGCATGTCAACTTGGTAAACAACATAAATCTTCATTTAAGTCTAAGAAGGATATTACTTCAACTAGATCTCTTGATATGTTACATCTTGATTTATTTGGTCCTATTTCGGTTGCTAGTTTGGGTGGCAAATTGTATACTTTTGTTATTATTGATGATTATCCTAGATTTACTTGGGTGTTCTTTCTTTCTCACAAAAGTGAAACTCCACGTATTTTTACTAAATTTTGTAGAAAGATTCAAAATGAAAAAAGGTGTTTCTATTGTGTATGTTAGGAGTGATAGAGGTAGAGAATTTTATTATATTTGTAATACCCCATATTTTAAATTAAATTATATTATCTTATTTATACTCATGCGAGTGATCGTTTGATGATTCAGGTGGTTCGAATCGATTTCGGTTGGTAAATAGGAAGTTTTGGTTCTTCGTAATTTGTTAATTCTAGCTATATTTGAGCTATCATAATTTCTTCGTTATTTACCCGAATGAGATTCTGTTAATGTTGGTGTCTACTATTTGTACCAATCTACAACTTTTGTGTTTTGGCCAAAGTCTAATTCACAATCCTCGTGGGTCAAAACAGGACGTAAAGTAGGCCCATTGCAAAATTCTGGTTATTCGGTAGCGCTTTGGCAGAGCGCTGTCTTCGGTGAATTTTTGGGAAAAATATATCTATAATTTGGGAAAACATCCCCTTACAAAGTTGTAGATCTTTGAAATACCTTTTCATGGATATAAAGAACGCCTCAATCGGAGTTCTGAGCGAAAGGTTATGGCCAAAATAAAAACAGTGCTCCAGAGCCCAAAATTTATAGCGCAGACCGGTATGGAGTTTTTGCATACCGGACCGGCACCAAAATTTTGGGAAAATTGACCCTCGCGGACCGGTATTGGTTATTTTGCATACCGGTCCGCCAGTTAACTATTTCCACCGACTTAAACACGTTTTTAAGCCATTTTTGGTCATTTTTCAACCCAACTTCAACTCAAACACTTCCACACTCCTCTAGGGAGTTCTAGAGGGTTATAAAGAGAGAAAGAGAAAGATTTCTACGCATCTTTCATCCTCGATCGAAGATTCAAGCTTGAAATCATCCAAACCACCTCTAAGGTACTATTCATCAACTTTTACCTTGATTTTCTTCTATAAAAGCTCGAGTATGAGCTTTGGCTATGCGAGTTGGGGTTTATACATCATTGATACGTGGGTTTTGCTAGCCTAAGGACATGGTGACTCGAAAGCTCGAGTATTTCACCGAACGGGGTTTCGGTTTACATCCTTCTTCCTTCTTTTGGTCTACAAACTTAAGGTAAGGGGATTTTCTTCGTTTTTGAAATTTAATAAACTTGTTTATATGTTTTCAAATGAGTTTATATACATATGTTGGATTCTTGCTCGATTACTGAAATCGGTGGTTTAATTAACTTATATGTGATATAAATGGGTGATGTGAAACATGATTGAGGATTTATTAGTTAAAATAGTTGATTCATGAATATTTGAATTATGAATACATGAATAGAATCAAAATATGCCGTTTAAGCTCTATATTCACATATCAACGCTTCATATGGATGCTCTTTGGATGTATATGTGTTGGTTTGATAAGAAAATGACTAGTAAAGGATTTCGTATACACCAAAGAACATAGACGTGAACTAGTTAGAGTTTATATGGCATATATGGGTTCTATTGTATCTATGATGCACGAATTGAAACAAGATATGCCACTTGAACTTGACATCTATGTTATATAGACTTGTAAGTGATGTTCCTTGGACATATATGCTTGGTTAAATCCAAGTGGATTTGTAAATGGGTTATGTATGCACTGAGGAACATGGATACAAGATGAACGGAGTTTAAGTGGCATAGGTTGTTTCTAGTTCACATTTAGAGCATGCATTGCACGCTATGCATCATTATTGTGTCAACCTAGCATCTTGGTGATCTTGTGGCGAGTTCGGAGCCGCCTTATGGCATATGGTGTGATAATTATCTCTTGAGAGAACTATATCTCGTATCCATGTTATGGATGGCTTGCTGTGCTCTTGAGACATTCTTGAACATATGATTTTCTCTCTTCGGGAGTTCCTCATTTGTATGTGGATATATTCTTGGCTATTTAATATGGTGGGATGTTGCCCACTGTTATCAGTATCTATGTTTGGGCCTTCCGTCGGTGAAGGAAAATAATTGTGGTTAGTGCTTGCCGGTATGGAAAATAGGCAGGTCCTGGTGCCCTTGGGTTGAAAAGCCCTAAACCTCCGGGGGGTCAGCAAATCGTCGGCAGTGTAGAGCCAGCGTTGAGCAGTCCGAAAATCTAGACACGGCAAGGCACTAATGGTCTGATTGATATGAAAATGATATGTGTATTGATATTGTGGACTGTGGTCCAAATTGTGGATTATCTATTGGTATTCACCCGAGACGGAGAGGCCATATTATGATCTCGATCTTATGTCTCTTGAGGGCGGTCAGGCCCATGTTATGAATGTTCATGGATTGATCTTCTAGCGGGGCGGTCAGGCCCACGATTATTGTTACAGTTATAATTCCTGATAAGGACCGGCTATGGTCTTGGACAGGTGGAGTCATATCATTTGCTATCTCGGCTCACTCATATTATAGGGATTCGACGTAACAGTTGACACAAAGGAGGTAACCTGCATAAGCATGACCATGCATAGTTTTTTGAAATTATGACAAGTTACAAATCATGTTTGAATTATATTACGGAAAGGTTTACTTTGTTTAAAGTAACGAATCAATAAATGTTCTCAAAGTTGTTCCCTTTTACTCTCCCCTACTGGGCTATATGCTCACCCCGTTTTTCCTAAAACTATACAGGTATTCAGGAGTCCAAAGAGGGCATGGACGCAGTGGGATCGGGAACGTGTTAGTAGCTCTGATACGGACTCATTTTTGTCATATATATGTTCTCTCGAGAAGCCACGGCTAGTCCGAAATGTAGTATATTCATTTGGGTTACTTAGTTGATTATGTAACATGAATATGTATATGCTTATATGTTTAAGTGCAGTACAAACCTCATCAATATGATTATGAATTTGTTGTTTGACACTCATGTTATTACTGGTTGTATTTCTTTATGCATCGACATAGATACCCATTTTAGTCAATCTAAGATGGGTTAGTATCACTCCAGGTCTTAATTACGGGTATTGTCCTGTAGATTAAGACGGGGGTGTTACAAATTGGTATCAGAGCATAGGTTGACGAGTACTTGGGCTTGATGGGGACTAAATGTGTTGTGATTCTCGTTATTCATTCCGGTATATGTCGATAATTGTGATATGTGTATTCCCGAGGTCGTGTTTTATATCCTATAGCTTGAATTCTGAGAATGGCTTTGTATCCTACAGCTGATCTAAAGCTTGTTAGTCCACCAAGTGTGGCAAGTTGTTCTTTCGCTGATTTCAATTTTTGCGGCTATTGATGCCTGTGTTTTGTGGTTGAACTCCTTTGGAGTTTTGGTGTTGCCTTCTAGCCTGGAGGGTTTGATACCACATGATGTGGGTGTATCATGTAGGAGTTCTTTTGTGTCTTGACGTGTGTCCCATGTGAGAAAGGTAAAATCATTATCTTGATAATAAGTCAACAGATTATAGCTCCGTCACATCATCCGCTCGTTGTTTCCTAAGGTCGTTATGTTTGTTTTTCTTTTGGATCAGATTATACCTTGTGCAATTTTGGTTAGTCTCCTGGGAAGAGGAGACCAGATGTAATTTGGGAGAAAGGTCTAGTTTTCTTCATTGATAGAAATTTTTGTAGTAACCTAACAGGTGGTACGGGAATTGGTCAAAATGATTAGTCCTCCTAGAGTACGACGAGGTAAGGATCTTATTAGTCATGAGTGATGAATTAAGGCAAAGGATAGTTATAGATGCTGGTAATACAGTCATGATAGAAGGGAGTATTCATTCTTGTGCTTTAGGGGAAAGGAGGGTTCTTTCGGATAGTATAGATCAACACCTATAAAGGGCTGGTAAAGAGTCGCATACTTCATTTAGCTTTCAGGAATTAAGAAGTTCATCTCCTTCTTAATTGTCTACTAAATCACCTGAGGTAAGGTGTTCAGTATGCGGGAGAATAGGACGCTCACAATGCAGTTGTTTCTTCGTGTGGTGGATAAATAGAGTCGGTAGATAAATTTTGCAGGCATACTTCATATAATGGTTTGCACTTCATAAGTATATATATTGTATCTTATATGATAGCGTGGTTTGTTATATCTTGTGAGAAATCTCATAATAAAAAGACAAGGAAGTTTGTGATGTTTATAATGATCTCGACTGTGCCTCTTCACAGTTGGCTAGAAACTTTTGGATATATCGAGAAGGTGGGTAGATGATGATCATATTCTGTGATAGTGTGAAACTATTAATGTGAATCACGTATGATCAATTGTGGAAACTATTTTATTATGCTGTTTTGGAAATTTCTTAGATTAAAAATCATATGGTATATACATCCTTTTGTATCTTGATTGTTTTGGATTTAAATTTATGGGTTATAGAACTTTCTATGGATATAAAGTATTAACCTTTAGAAATGACCTTTATTCACTTTGTGTATCCATATGCCTCTGACTTTTTAGACTTAATGATTCTATATGACATCTTTGTAACGGAACCGGTTTTATGGAAGGAATATTGAATTAAATCATCTACTTAACTAACGTTAAGGAATTTCATAGTAATCGGAAATCATCTTGTATTGTGGTATAAAGCTATTATGATCTTCCTCCGTTATGGAGTAATATTTTGATTAATCAATGATATGCTTCGGTGTATGATTTTGAGTGACGTAAACATTTAGAAATTGTTCGATTTATACTTATGGATATCGTTGAGCCATGAAATCCATGAGATGTTGAATGTGGAAAATAGATTGGGAACTAATGGACATATAATTATGATTTCCTTACATGTGAGATTATGGTTCTTTATACTTATTTACACTTGGGTGCATAAGTTTATTCCGGTAAGATTTGTGTATTATAAGTGTGATAAGTGTAGTGGTGTGACTTGGGAGTATCTCAAATTCTTCACGAGAATGTTGGGGTATATAGTTTCTTTTTCGTTTGACGTAAGACTTCTATTCAGAAGGAGATCTTGTCTGAAGGTTTACAAGTTAAGATTTTGGATTATTTATAGTTTACCTATTGGAATAAAGTAAGTTGAATTAATTTTATTATTATGGATTGAATCTCACTTATTCCTTGTTTTTATGGTATCCATTGTCATGAAAATCTCTGGCATGATATGAGATGATGACACCATAACTTGTTGGGCATATTGGGAATACATAGATATTTTAAAACATTTTATGGTTCTCTAGATAAATGGTCCATTTTGTCTTTAATCTTGACTTAGGATATGGATACTTGAGTTTTCTTCTATCATATTTTCTTGAGAGGTAATTGTGTTCATGAAATTTTTCATAATATGTACTATGGAAGGAGTGATGACTTTGGTATGTTAGGTGCCAATGGACAGAAGATGTCAATCTTATGTAAGTAAAAATTTTTTGGTATGTGAATTAATCATGGGATGGTTATATTATGGCAATTATGATTTCATTCTTTGATTTTGACCCGTCAAGAGAATTGACGACTGGGTATACTGTGAAGACATTTTCGTGGATATCAACTTATTTGGGATTTGTAATGGCTTGATATAAGGACAAACGGAGGAACTAATTATGGGTCATTATATTATTAGTATTAAGTTCTAGAGCACTCATTGTTGTCCTTGTTCTTGTATCTTTATTGTCGTTACTTATTTGTTGGCTCCATGATATTCGTGTTGGCCTTGCTTGTTGTATATGAATTGGCTAAATGCCAATGAGGATTGATGGGTACGTGATTAAGTACACCTACCGGAATCTGCCAATAGTCCAATAGGCCTTTTCGGGATGTCCAATGTGAGGACATGGGTGAGATGAGGCAGGGATGGATGGTGGTGGTGGTGCATGTGACCAAAACAGATATCAGGGTTGAAAACCAAGACTTATGATTAGTGTCTCAAGTCATTTACTTAAGGAATGCCATCGAAAATTTCGAGGACGAAATTTTTATTAGTGGGGTAGATTGTAATACACCGTATTTTAAATTAAATTATATTATCTTATTTATACTCATGCGAGTGATCGTTTGATGATTCGGGTGGTCCGAATTAATTTTGGTTGGTAAATAGGAAGTTTTGGTTCTTCGTAATTTGTTAATTCTAGCTATCCTTGAGCAATTGTAATTTCTTCGTTATTTACCCGAATGAGATTTTGTTAATGTTTTTGTCTACTATTTGTACCATTCTACAACTTTCGTGTTTTGTCCAAAGTCTAATTCACACTCCTCGTGGGTCAAAACAGGGCATAAAGTAAGCCCATTGCAAAATTCTGGTCATTCGGTAGCGCTTTGGCAGAGTGCTGTCTTCGGTGAATTTATGGGAAACATATATCCATAATTTGGGAAAACTTCCTCTTATAAAGTTGTAGATCTTTGAAATACCATTCCGTGGACATAAAGAACGCCTTAATCGTAGTTCCGAGCGAAAAGTTATGGGCAAAACAAAAACAGTGCTCCAGAGGCCAAAATTTATAGCGCGGACCGGTATGGAGTTTTGCATACCGGTCTGGTACCAAAATTTTGGGAAAATTGACCCCCGCGGACCGGTATTGGTTATTTTGCATAACGGTCCGCCAGTTAACTATTTCTACCAACTTAAACATGTTTTTAAGCCATTTTTGGTCATTTTTCAACCCAACTTCGACTCAAACACTTCCACACTCCTCTAGGGAGTTCTAGAGGGTTCTAGAGAGAGAAAGAGAAAGATTTCTACGCATCTTTCATCCTCGATCGAAGATTCAAGCTTGAAATCATCCAAACCACCTCTAAAGTACTATTCATCATCTTTTACCTTGATTTTCTTCTATAAAAGCTCGAGTATGAGCTTTGGCTACGCGAGTTGGGGTTTATACATCATTGATACGTGGGTTTTGCTAGCCTAAGGACATGGTGACGCGAAAGCTCGAGTATTTCACCGAAGGGGGTTTCGGTTTACATCCTTCTTCCTTCTTTTGGTCTACAAACTTAAGGTAGGGGGATTTTCTTGGTTTTTGAAATTTAATAAACTTGTTTATATGTTTTCAAATGAGTTTATATACATATGTTGGATTCTTGCTCGATTACTGAAATCGGTGGTTTAATTAACTTATATGTGATATAAATGGGTGATGTGAAACATGATTGAGGATTTGTTAGTTAAAATAATTGATTCATGAATATTTGAGTTATGAATACATGAATAGAAGCAAGATATGCCGTCTAAGCTCTATATTCACATATCAACGCTTCATATAGATGCTCTTTGGATGTATATGTGTTGGTTTGATAAGAAAATGACTAGTAAAGGATTTCGTATACACCAAAGAACATAGACGTGAACTAGTTAGAGTTTATATGGCATATATGGCTTCTATTGTATCTATGATGCACGAATTGAAACAAGATATGCCACTTGAACTTGACATCTATTTTATATAGACTTGTAAGTGATGTTCCTTGGACATATATGCTTGGTTAAATCCAAGTGGATTTGTAAATGGGTTATGTATGCACTGAGGAACATGGACACAAGATGAACGGAGTTTAAGTGGCATAGGTTGTTTCTAGTTCACATTTAGAGCATGCATTGCACGCTATGCATCATTATTGTGTCAACCTAGCATCTTGGTGATCTTGTGGCGAGTTCGGAGCCGCCTTATGGCATATGGTGTGATAATTATCTCTTGAGAGAACTATATCTCGTATCCATGTTATGGATAGCTTTCTGTGCTCTTGAAACATTCTTAAACATATGATTTTCTCTCTTCGGGAGTTCTTCATTTGTATGTGGATATATTCTCGGTTATGTTATATGGTGGGATGTTGCCCACAGTTATCAGTATATATGTTTGTGCCTTCCGTCGATGAAGGGGAATAATTGTGGTTAGTGCTTGCCGGTATGGAAAATAGGCAGGGCCTGGTGCCCTTGGGTTGAAAAGCCCTAAATGTAATACCCCTAGCCTTATTTTGCTTTAAAAACTCTCGTTGTATTTCGTGTAGTTGATAAGTTGTATTTCGGCTAGCGTTCTTATGGTGTAATGTACCTACTTGTAGTATCAAGCCTTGGGCATGTTGTTATAGTGTAGTTAAGTTTGAATAATCAATCATTTCATCATTCGGGTGGTCCGAATTTAAAACGAGATCTTAAACGCGTGTTTTGATTCTACATGATTTACTAAATTTTGGCCAATTTTGAGAGGTCATAACTTATTCATCCAATGTCCGAATGACTCCCCGTTTGCGGCTAAATCTTCCTCTCATTTCCCTCTACAAGTTTCGTGTTTGTCCCGAGTCAAGATTCGGACGTTTCAAGGCTCATTCTGGGCTTCTAAGGTGACAGTTTGTTGCAGCAGTCACCATGATCGATCATGGAACACTCCATGATCGATCATGGGAAAAATAAAGCGCTCCAAAACACTTCATGATCGATCATGGGGGTACCATGATCGATCATGGTAAGCCTGTAAGTCATAATTTACCACTTTTGACCCGAAAACTCACCTTTTTAACCCCATTTCTCCCACAACTTCGACAAAACCATTCCAAGGGAGAGTGTGGGTCTTGAAAGAAACCTAAGGGAGGGTTCTTTGGAGCTTGGAATACATTCAATCCACTGAGCCACGCTTTGGCTTCCGAGTCATCTTCTTCTCCTTCGTCTTCAACCATTCGCTCCTCCATTAAAGCTCGGCGGAGCTTTAGGGTTTCAATCTCTTGAGAAGAAGATATCGTCGCACCATCAATTTTGGAATTAAAGCTTTGTAGAGGTGGGAATCTAGTATCAAAACTATTTTTCTAACTTGTTATGGTTTGATTCTCACTATACCACCTCTTTGTTCAAAAACCCTAAGTTATCTACACATGCTTTGGGTGTATGATGAGATTATGATGTAGTGTTTAAATTAATGATTCTAGTAGCCTATATATTGATTAAATAGCATGATTCAACTATGAATTCTTATCAAATACTTGCCTTTCACTAAAACCCAACTTGGACAAGATTGTATACTTGTGACGCCCCGAATCCCGTTCTGAGATTTTCACCTCCGGGACCCGGTTAATCACGGATGCTGTATGCGACGGCGGGTTTAAAATATAAAATCCATGACTTTTAAAAACTTTTCCTCAATAAAATATCCAGTTTTACAATTGCTCGGTATGTGGAGTTTATTTAAATAAAACCAAGTTTAAGAGGTTTACAAAACACATTAACACAAACACAATCACAACCAACTCCACATATATATATAAAAACCGTTTGTACAAATCCATAGCCCATTATCCAAAATAATGGTAAAGTCCATACATAAATAGAAAGAGTTTAATACAACCAACGATTATATACAACCGAGTCCTTAGTTCAAGGACTACAAAAGATATAGGACATCAGAGGTTACTAGACTCGTAAACCACGCGCCAATCCCTGATGCTTGACCTGCAAAACTGTTTAGAAAACGGGGTGAGCCAAATCCGGGCTCAGTGGGAACTATATAAGTTTTATATAGAAAATAGTTGTTTTACGTCAATGCAGCAGTTTGAAAACCATACAATGCAATGCAACTCACACACCCGTGTGTGCAAAACCCACTAGAAATCCCATCCTAGTCACCAGGAAGCTGACTATCCAATCAACATATCCCATCTGTAGACCTCCCATAGAATACCCTGAGCCAATTCTCACATTACTAGGGAATCGAGGATATAAACCTACTTAATACATTCTCAAGTGTAACTCAAGGCTATACTATGCCATCCGGTACCTATACCGTATGTTGTGACAGTTGGCCAAGTATCTATCATTTTCTCTTTAGTTATAGTACATTATGAATTCCATACTTGGCCACCTACAAGGCCTTATCTCTACTTCGTTCTCACAACCAAGCCACGTACTCACACTTGTATACCAGGTTTCTATGGCCATTAGCTATCAATGCTTTTCACTTTATCTGTTAATACATTATGATTGGCCAACGCTTTCCTGTGTATATTATATTCCTTACAATAGTGTATATATCATTACTCTCACTAAAAGTACACTCGTCCGAGGCAATATATAATCAACCATGCCATACCAGATATGATACAATACAATAATAATGATAATATAAACAATTCACATCCATAACACAACAATCCGTATCATATCTCCAGTATAGTGCCTCAGTTTCACCCCGCGGTCTGACCAGGCCCAGAACAGAGAATCCAGTGAGTCCCGAAGGATCCAAGGTTCTTGTCCATGTCTCCTCCAGGTGGGGAGTGGTTCAGGGACTTAGTTCTCCAAGTAGGTCATTCGAAGATAACCCACGCGACGGTCACTTTCCCGGGGACAACACCCCGAATAGTTAACGAGGAGAACACCACATACAAACCACATCGACACTCTGGAGAAACTACACCAGGCGATACCCTAGTGGGTGATGACCATTAGTAGCCCAACTACTTCCCGGGGACTCACCATGTAGGAAGTAGTGGCACACGGGACCTGCTCCGCTTGCCGGGAAAACTCATCTAACCAAGGACACATAGTCCAGTTCGAAGGCAAGATACCTAGAGTGGGCTCTCCTTTGTGGGCACACACAACCACCGGCGGAGTCACCGACTTCATTTTCCCCGTGCACGGTTTAGGGCCTTTCACCCATGGGCGGCAATAGGCGGCCCTCCTTCGAGTCACGGGGAACTACCCGGTGCTCGGCATATCATCATATCAAGCCCATATGTGTGATCACAGTAACATACATCACATTCATTCACTTCCCACAATGAATATCATCATCATCATCAATCATACATCACACATATGGCTAAGCATCACATATATAATCATACAAGCGCCCACTCATCCATTTATCATCATTGACATCATCGTCAATCATTTCTACAATAGTATTCATCACTCGTATACTCCATACGTTTATCGTCACATGATCATTCTCATAATAAGGCCAATTGATTCGGTAATCGCATTATACACCTCATCATGTGATACGTGTATTCAACTAAGACCGTATATGTTCCATAATAATTCACTAGCTATATCGTTAAGCCAAGTATTCATTATTAACATCATATGTCTCATTACGTGTTTTATGATGATACTCACGTCATCCTATCAAGCCATGTATTGGTTATTATGAATCTAGCTCATCCGGCATACCAATACAACTCGCCTAGGTGTCCGTGTCCATGACTAGGGGCAATCCGTGCCCTAACAACTATGTTTCATGCGTTCTAAAGAGTATCAAGACTAAACTCTCGTTACGAGTGCCTAGCACACTCTACGCAAGCCACTAGACTCGTACGTTAAGGCATACCATTCCACCGTAGTGGATTCTCACCACACATACCATAAATAACACCATTCGGTCGTATCTAATGGTATAGATGTGTATCTCTATCATTAATAACCCACAATCATCCATCTATAAGCACAAGACCTAAAAACCCCAATTTATAAGTTATACGAATAGCTACGGAGTTGGTTTCACATGATCCTCTAGCTACGCATGCTAAATCGTGGAACTAGATAATCAATCACGCTGTAGGAGTGATAATCTATCAATATCTATCATTAATCTATGAATTATCTAGCCCAAACCCCAAGAGATGCACAAAACACATGATATAGATCAAAATCCCCAATTTGAGTGCAAGACTCTAATTCATCAATCAAACATTGAAAAACAAGTTTTAGTACTAGTGTCCCCACCTTAGACAAGCCGAACCCGCAAGTTGATGAAGCATAGAAGCCGTATTGTCCAAGCCCTAGCTTCAACGCAAGCTCCAACGGAAGAAGAAAGCGGGAAGGATGATGAATAGTGAAGAAGAAACGATTCGGCACTCCAATCTTGGATGGACGATGAGAGATGTGCGTGATCTCTTATCTCTCTCTTTAGAGCTCTCTAGAATCTCCCTCTGTCCCTCTCTATGTTGGATGCACGAAAGTGGGGGTTGTGGGGGTGTTAAACGACTTAAAAACGCTCAAAACCGACTTACAGGTGAACCATGATCGATCATGGGTCCCCCATGATCGATCATGAAGTGTTCTGGAACTCTCTGGAGGACCATGATCGATCATGGCCCCTTCCATGATCGATCATGGAAGTCACTGCAACAGCAAATGACTTTCTGAGCTCGAAACGGACCTCGAAACGGTTGAATCTCGACTCGGCCCAAACACGAAAGTTGTAGAGGGCAAAGAAATGAAGATGTGGCAGAAAACAGAGAGTCATTTGGATATCGGATGAAGAAGTTATGACCTCTCAAAGTTGGCCAGAAATCTACGAATCGCGAAAAGTCGAAACACGCGGTTTACGCTTCGGTTTCAACTCGAACCACTCGAATAACATAACGATCACTCCCTCAAACTAAATATAACTAACATGACATACTAGAACTATCCGGTCGAGTGCAAAGGGCACGGGTTCCAATGCTCGCTCTCTGACGGAGATTAAGCCATACCGGGCTTAAGAGAAGGTCAACGCAGAAAAAGGAACACGGGGCATTACAATACTGATGATTCTTGCTACGCACATTTATATAAACTGAAAATGGTCCAAGTGGTTGGATTTCTTCATGAAATACTTATTAAATGAATTTTTTTACTTACTGAGATGGTTTATACTAAAAATATCATGTTGGGTACATTACGATTTTTATGTGTGATGATTGGTTTTCCTAATGGTTTATTGCTAGTGCTAGTCCATGATAGGTCCCAGGTTCGTCTCTAACGATTGAGACTTTAAGTTGGGACAGAGAGACCCTGGGTGCAAGACCCAAAACCGTGCACAGAAAATAACAGGAGGCCCTGCTGCCGCGTGGTTGAAAGGCCACGAAATGCAGACCCGGTTGTACACTTGGATAAACGCAGTTATCGTTGAGACTTGTGATTCGTGAGTTCTGGGGTGAAGCCCGTATCAGTTGTATTACGAGGTTGTTGATATAAGCTACTTACATATATGTGTGTATATATAATGGGTAAAGAAGGCCTTACTACTTTTTCTAAATTTAATTTATTATATGATTCCCACTGAGTCAGTTTGACTCACTCCTACTATTTTCTATATAGGTACTTCTACAGGTTCGTCGGGAAAGGGGAAGAGGAAGGACGACACTTCTTTGACTGCCTCATTTCCTATTTCATGGTTAATTGAGGGTCCTTCGAATGGAAGGACCATCGATCTTAAAATTTTGTTTACACTAGCAATGTGATATGTAATATGTATATTTCCTCTATGACCGATATATAAATTAAGGAGTGTGGACTTATGTTTTGGGACCTAACTAGAGGCCATGTAACATATACTTTATATAATATGGTTATGGTGTGAATTTCAGTTTCATGGATATAATCACTGCTTATTATTCTATGTTCATCTTATTTTAGGTCGCCGTCGAGTACGGCTCCGTGATTAACCAGGTCCCGGAGGGTAAATCCTCTTAACGGAATTTGGGGCGTCACACTAAACCTCCGTGGAGTCAGCAAATCGTCGGCAGTGTAGAGCCAGCGGTGAGCAGTCCGAAAATCTAGACAACGTCAAGGCACTAATGGTCTGATTGATATGAAAATGATTTGTGTATTGATATTGTGGACTGTGGTCCAAATTGTGGATTATCTATTGGTATTCACCTGAGACGGAGAGGCCATATTATGATCTCGATCTTATGTCTCTTGAGGGCGGTCAGGCCCATGTTATGAATGTTCATGGATTGATCTTCTAGCGGGGCGGTCAGGCCCACGATTATTGTTACAGTTATAATTCCTGATAAGGACCGGCTATGGTCTTGGACAGGTGGAGTCATATCATTTGCTATCTCGGCTCACTCATATTCTAGGGATTCGACGTAACGGTTGACACAAAGGAGGTAACCTGCATAAGCATGACCATGCATAGTTTTTTGAAATTATGACAAGTTACAAATCATGTTTGAATTATATTACGGAAAGGTTTACTTTGTTTAAAGTAACGAATCAATAAATGTTCTCAAAGTTGTTCCCTTTTACTCTCCCCTACTGGGCTATATGCTCACCCCGTTTTTCCTAAAACTATACAGGTATTCAGGAGTCGAAAGAGGGCATGGATGCAGTGGGATCGGGAACGTGTTAGTAGCTCTGATACGGACTCATTTTTGTCATATATATGTTCTCTCAAGAAGCCACGGGTAGCCTGAAATGTAGTATATTCATTTGGGTTACTTAGTTGATTATGTAACATGAATATGTATATGCTTGTATGTTTATGTCCAGTACAAACCTCATCAATATGATTATGAATTTTTTGTTTCACACTAATGTTATTACTGGTTGTATTTCTTTATGCATCGACGTATATACCCATTTTAGTCAATCTAAGATGGGTTAGTAGCACTCTAGGTCTTAATTACGGGTGTTGTCCTGTAGATTAAGGCGTGGGTGTTACAATATTGATATTGAAAACTTTTGAGATGAGCATGGTATTGATCATAACTCTGCGGCACCTAGAAGTCCTCAACAAAATGGTGTTGTTGAAAGAAAAAACAGATCTCGTCAAGAGATGTCTAGGACAATGTTAAACGAACATTCTTTGCTGGAGAATTTGTGGACGGAAGCCGTTAACACCGCATGCTGTGTGATTAATTGTACTATTATTCGTAAAAAGTTGGACAAGACACGTTATGAATTATGGAATGAGAAGAAACCAAATATTGCATATTTTAAAGTTTTTTATTGTAAATGTTTTTTTTTTGAATGATCGTGATCACTTGGGTAAAATTTGATGCTAAATCCGATGAAGGAATTTTTCTTGGATAGGCCACTAATAGCAAAGCATATAGAGCTTATAACAAGAAAAGTTTGGTAGTCCAAGAGTTTATGCATGTTGTATTTGATGAGTCCAATCCTTTTTCACCCTTAGTGCATTCCGATGACGATGTTGAAATTATCCAAAAGGTTTCGGATATTCAAATTAATGATACAACTAAGGAAAAAACATCGAGTGCTCAAGCTCCTTCAAATGAGTTAGAAAACACAACTAAGCAAAACTCGAATGATTTGCCTAGAAGTTGGAAATTTGTGTCCAACTACCCTATTTATCAAATTCTTGGAGAGCCATCTAGTAGGGTTATGACTAGATCATCCTTAAGAAATGTATGCAATAATGTGGCATTTGATTCTCAATATGAGCCTAAAAACATCAATGAAGCCGAACAAGATGAATCTTTGATGATGGCTATGCAAGGAGAGCTCAATCAATTTGAGAGAAACAAAGTGTGGACACTTGTTCCCAAACCTAATGATCACACCATTATAGGCACTAAATGGGTATTTCGCAATAAGAAGGATGAAAGTGGTGTACTTGTTAGAAATAAAGCTAGACTTGTTGCCCAAGGATACAATCAAGAGGAGGGCATTGATTATGAGGAAACATATGCACCCGTTGCACATCTAGAAGCGATTCGCATGCTACTTGCTTATTCATGCTTTAAGAAATTTAAGTTGTATCAAATGGATGTGAAAAGTGCTTTCCTAAATGGTTTTATTGAAGAGGAAGTTTATGTCAGACAACCTCCCGGTTTTGAAAATCATGTTTATCCGGATTATGTGTTTAAATTGTCTAAAGCTTTATATGGTTTAAAACAAGCACCTAGGGCATGGTATGATAAATTAAATTCATTTTTGATTAACAATGGTTTTGTTTGAGGTAAAATTGATACTACTTTTTTATCAAAAATCATGATAATGATATGCTACTTGTTCAAATCTATGTTGATGACATTATCTTCAGTTCTACTAATGAGAATCTTTGCAAGGATTTTTCCACATGTATGCAAAAGGAATTCGAAATGAGCATAATGGGAGAGATGAATTACTTCCTTGGATTACAAGTAAAGCATTTCAAAGAAGGAATTTTTGTCGATCAAGAGAAGTACTTGAAGGAGCTCTTGAAAAAATTCGACATGGAAGGCGCTAAATCAATGAGTTCGCCTATGAGTTCAACATTGAAGCTCGACAAGGACGATATTGGTAAAAGTGTGGACATCAAGAAATATCGAGATATGATCGATAGTTTATTGTATTTGCGGCCTCTAGGCCAGATATTATGTTTAGTGTATGTCTTTGTGCACGATTCCAAGCGGATCCTAAAGAATCACACCTACTTGTCGTTAAACGGATATTTCGTTATCTTTCTGGTACTAGTTCCTTGGGTTTGTGGTACCCAAGATAAAACACTTTTGACCTAATAAGTTATTCCAATGCGGATTTTGTCGGTTACAAAATCGATAGGAAAAGCACTAGTGGCACTTGTCATTTTTTAGGACACACACTAGTATCTTGGTCAAGCAAGAAACAAAATTCGGTGTCCCTTTCAACTGCCGAAGCCAAATATGTGGCGGCCGGAAGTTGTTGTGCACAAACTTTGTACATTAAACAACAATTAGAAGACTTTGGAATTAGTCTTAGCCACATTCCCATTAAATGTGATAACACAAGTGCTATTAGCTTGACCAAGAACCCTATACAACATTCACGTACTAAGCACATTGAGATAAGATATCATTTTATTCGTGACCATGTGGAAAAAGGTGATGTTGATATTGAATTCATTGGTACCGAATCGCAATTTGCGGATATTTTCACAAAACCACTTCCCGACGATCACTTTTACACTATTCGATGTGAACTTGGTTTGACTAGAGCATGTGATATCTAGTTGACCAAAATATTCATGTATATTGATCAATTATGCTTGTTTCTAAAGCTTACAAAACTATGAATTTAATTGATTAATTTTTGTGCAATAAGTATCTAAGTATCTAGCACTTCATTTACATGTTATATTGTGTACTAATATTTTTTTCTTGTAGTATAAAATTTGTTCAAAATTGCAAACTCTATTTTCTTATGGCCTAAAGAGCAAAAGTGTGCAAATCTGGGCAAAACTGGTTGATCAGTCGACTAAGCCTCAATCAGTCGACTGATGGGCCTTCATCAGTCGACTGATGCTTGGCTGAGAGCAGTTCTTTAAACCCCTATTTTCGCCTATTTTTCCCCATTCCATTTTCTCTCTATTTTGAGCTCTTCCTCTCTAAAACCATTCTAAACCTTCACAAATCAACCAAGCACTCTAATCTCTTCACCAAAACACCTTTTAAACCAAAAATCTTCATCATCCTACACCAAATCAACCACAAATCACACATATTTCATCCCAAATCACTCAAACCCATCTCACTTTCTCTAACCCTAACCCTAGCCTCCATTGTTGAATCTTTCACCTAAAACTCTACCCCACACCAAATTTCTTTGCAAATTCATCTCACTTTACCCATATAAACAATTTCTTACCCTTTTCCTTTATCCAAAACATATTTTCACCCAAAAATTTCAAATTTTTTCCTCAAACCCTAACTTTTCAAAACCTATATCTTTAACCCCACTTCTCTAGAAATGTCTCAAGGACCTCGCTTTCGTCGCCCTTCCAAAATTGTACTGCAAGTAGGTGCATCATCGGCCATCACACCGCAAGTACCATTGCCACCATTGTTCATCTCTGATGAGGTCCAAGCGAACTTTAACGCTGACTATGCTATCCGTACTATCGTTGAAGGTAAGCAATTCAACATTGAATTATTCTCTACAAATGGCTTCAATATGACTGCCCTTTTCCGTAGACAAGGCATCATAAATTTTCTAACAATTCGTGAGAATGTTTATCCCTGTTTGATTCGATTATTTTATGCTAACCTTCATCACCCCGCACTTGATTCCGGTCGTCCCAACAAGCTTCATATTAACACTCTTTTAAATGGACGCATGATTAGTTTCATTAAGGCTAATCTTAGTAGAATTTTTGGTTTTCCAACCAAAAATGTGACGGACGTCCCGTCGAATTTTGGAAATCTTCTCGATTTCGAGAAAACAGCGGCCTTGTCCATTCTTCTTAAACAACGCCATAGACAACACAATAGTGGAACGGGAGCTGAGATTAAAGCGTCTATGCTTACGCTTCAAAATCGGCTCATTCATTCCATCATCGGGTATTCGTTAGTTCCACGTCAAGGTAGCCGAACTTCAATTAACTCCTTAGACATATTTTTGGTTTGGGCAATATCCTTGGGTCACAAGCTTGACTATGCCGATCTTATGTTCCACCATCTTCATGAAATCACCAACCGCAAGAAACAAGGGTTAGTATATGGTATGGCTCTCACACGGCTATTTCAATTCTATGACATTCACCTCGAGGATGAGACCGAGATCATTGTTCCTACGTCCGATGAAACTTATAATGCCAAGACTATTCGACAAATGGGCTACCACATAGAAAATGGGGAATGGATATCTAATGATCCTCTTGATGGTAATGAGGACGACGATAGTGATGATGATGTGAATTTGGCTCAAACTAAGCCTATGGATTAAGAGTTAACTCATCAAGGAACTTTGCTTTTGATCAATCATCATTATTTTGAGCTATAAATTGTTGATCAAATTTGATATCTCTTAGTGTGAGCTTAACTTGTAATCTTCATACACTTGAAAGCTATTGTACATTGGTGTTTGTCACCAAAACATTATTCTTCAAACATTAAGAGAGGTTCAACTCTTAAAATAGCAAGAGGTTGTACTTGTGTTGAGTGTTGTGAGATAGCAACATTTGTAGAGTGTGAACACTTGTAGAGGTGTGATCTTTACCCGGAAGAAGATCGGTATTAGTGGAAATTCTCGAGGAACTATCCGAGCGCGAAAGTAGGGGCTGACAAGCCGAACCGTGTGGACAAAAAGTCTTTGACTTCTAACGGTTTAATCCTTCTATCTATATCTCTATTATTTATTGCTATATTTTCTTTGTGATTGGAATTACTTAAGTATTTTATTTGATTGTTTGATGTAGACTTTAATTATTTTAAAAACGATTTTAAAAATCCGATTTAGTTTTAAAAACCCTATTCACCCCCCCCCCCTCTAGGGTATTTTCCAACCTGCAATATCAAATTTACTTTTCCAAATATCACGTGGATTATGTCCCCCAAGGACAACTCATAACTCGCGTAGCCTCCACGGCAAGGCATCAATATATAAAATAGTAACAACACATATGTGTATGCCTTGTAGGTATATATATATAGTGATTATATACATATATTTATATATACCGTAGATCAAATGGTAGTATCTATGTTATAGTTAAACTCTCTTTGCCAAGTTCGTCGACTATTAGCCTAGTTAAGAAACTCATCCGTGTGGGAAGTTTCATTGGTTTACAACACATAGGCTCCAAGCCAAGTATAATATTTAATTCATAAGCTTTAAGTTCAATATAAACTTCCCCATATGTTTACTGTACTTAGCTTACTCAAAATCAACTTATAAATCTGCCCAACATAGTTACAGATTGGCAAGTAGCTAGCAAATCTCATAAATAAGATAATAGTATTCAAAGTACAACAATAATATCGCAAACACAAGTAATTATACCCAATTTATACTTCTAATTCTATATATATAACCTCACATATAAGTGTATCAAAGTTACTGCTCGCTATCATATTCGCAAAAGAGAGTAGTATGCAAACCATGCTTAAAACTCATTTGAAATTGGAACTTTTAGTATCAAAGTCATAATCAAGTTATATGTAATGCAAATCAACCAAATAATCGAAATAAAACAGCCCGAACCCCCATGAACGTTTGATTTGGTCAAAAAGCTTAGGTTTGATCCAATTTGGAGTGTATCATGCGTAATAGTTCGAAATAAGGATTGAATGCTAATGTTCCCACCTATATAGGGTTAACCCCTCGAAGAATCGAAATTGAGCCAATCCAGATCGAGCGAATCGCAAGCTTTCTCCTTCTTTGGCCATTAAAGAGGATGAAGATGATGAAGGTGATGATGAATAGTGTTTGGAGATGGTGAATAACGATGGAGCTCGGGTCATGATCTCTGATCATCCGCAAAACCCCCAAAATTGCCAGCCCTATCTCTCTAGAAGCTCTCAGGAGGTGGTGGTGAATTGAGAAAGAAAATGGAGAAAAACGTATATATATAAACTGCCGTTCCAATTTTCGGGTTACTTTTCACGCGCGTCACTTTTTGGGACTTGTAGCATTTAACTTTGAACGACCATAACTTCTTGCTCAGAAGTCCAATTGAGATGATCTTTATGTCCACAAAAAGGTAATTCGAAGTTCTACAACTTCTTAGAAGGAAGCTCTGACATCCCGAATCCCGTTCTGAGATTTTCACCTTCGAGACCCGGTTAATCACGGATGCCGTGCGTGACGGCGGGTTTAAAATATAAAAATCATAACTTTTAAAACTTTGCTTAAATAAAACATGATCTTTAGAAAGTCCCAGTTTATAAAATCTCAGCATGTGGAGTTTATTTTACTAACAAACTACCCTGTAAGGTTTAAAATCATTTAATACGAATAATCACGTCGAACTACAATTTTGAATCCACTCCACATATATAAAACCATTTATACAAATTTACAATACAAATCGTTTATCAAATCATAGTCCATTTACAATCAAAAGGAAACCAAAATGACTATACCACATAGTCCTTTCCCAAAAAAGGACTAGACGTAGACTGTGGACATCAGATGCCTCTATACACGTACATCATACGCCACCCGAAATGCTAAGCCTACAAGACTATTAGAAAATGGGATATGCCAATTCCGAGCTCAGTGGGAACTATATAGGTTTTGCATAAAAATACTTTACTTTAATGTAATAGTTTGAAAATGTGCAATGAAATGCAATGCAAGCCCGAATGCATGCAACCTCACTAGGATTCTTATCCTAGCCGCAGGAAGCCATCTACCCGACTACCCGATCTCTCCTCTAACCGTTCCATAAGATTAATTTTTGGAAATTCCACAACCGAAGGAGATTGATTGCCTACAGTCACCTCATATCAAATTATAGCTTCCTAAAGTTCGACACGCTACGGATTATCCACTCACAAGTGCAACCCCACGCTCTACTATGCTATCTGGCCCTTATTCCGTAAGATGTAACTATTAGCCAAGTATTTATTATTTTTTCTTTAATTATAATTCATTATAGAGCCTATACTTGGCCAGCTAATAGGCTTCACCTCAAGATCACTAGTATAAACCATTGTGTTATGGCGTACTCTCATTAGACTATCTTGTTAGTTATGATTTTCCCTTCAATTATGAGTATACTAGGGTATACCCGTGCCGTCCGGCACGATAAAAAGAATAAAAAATAATAATTAGATAAAATATAATTACGTGAAAAATGTGAGAATTGAAGATGTGTATGATTGTATATTACTTAGGAATGAAAATAGAAAATTAAGGTATCACAAAAACGAAACATGTCTAACTAAAAATATAACCGTCCGTACTTGAGACGTGTCTTACTTGTTCAATTAGACCTGAAATCGCATCGACCGTTTTATAATGTAATGATGTTATGAGTGTATTTAAAAGAGAGAAAAAATATTATATTCGAGACATGTTGGACACTTATTTTAAAAGAAAAAATATTATATTTAAGGTAGGTTGGATAGTAATTATATAAAAAAAAATTCACCCCATATTCGAGGTAGGTTGGACACTTATTTTAAAGTTATAGCATTTGATTTTTTTTTAATATTTGATGAGAGAGAAATGTATATTTTCAATAACTAATGAGTTAGAAATACTTTAAGTATACTATTACCTTTTTTATATTTTATAACTTTTTCTTGAATTTTTTTATACATAATTTAATAATCACAATGGATCTTGTTTTGTAGATGTTGATGAACATATTTCAAATATATAAATTTTATTAAAGTTGAATTTGTAAATTTAAAGTTATGGCATTTAATAGTTTTTTAAAAATTTGATGAGAGAGAAATGTTGTAGAAAAGTAGAGAAATGTAAGAGTTATATTTGTGTATATGTTTAGTGTGTGAGTAAATGTTAAGTTGATTTGACATCTTGTTGTGAGATATAAAAATGATCTAATGGTCTAAAAGTGTTAACACCATTACAAATTAATATGAGACGTTAGATTGATTTATTATTTTATTGCAAAAAATCCTTGTTTTATAATATAGATTATATGCATTATGATCTGGCTCGCTATTCCATAATCCTTACACGTCTGCATACCCATAACCATTTCTAAAGTTCAATAAGTGTTATCTCTTTCCACTTTATATATTAATACATTATAAAAGGCTCGACAATTCTCTACGTGTACCCTTCTGTCTAGATGTGTCAGCATAAGTCTTTACATCGCTTATATCATAACCGAAGCAACATACATAAACCAATACGAGACATGATACAATACAATAATAATAACAGCATAATCACAATCTCACATCAACTCTCCTATCACGTCTCCAGTATAATGCCTCAGTTTCACCCCGCGGTCAGTCCAGGCCCAGAACAATAAATCCAGCGAATCCCAAATGGATCCAAAGCTCTTATCCATGTCTCCTCCAAGTGGGGAGTGGCTCAGGGATTCGGTTCTCCAAGTAGCTCATTCGAAGATAAACCATGTGACGGTCACTTTCCCGGGGACAACACTCCGAACAGTTAACGAGGAGAACACCTCATACAAACCACATCGACACTTTGGAAAGAACTACACCAGGCGATACTCTAGCAGGGTAATGACCATTAGTAGCCCACTACTTCCCAGGAACTCACCAAATGGGAAAATAGTGGCACATGGGACCTGCTCTGCATGCCGAAAAAACTCATTTAACCAATGACACATAGTCCAGTTGGAAGGCAAGATACATAGAGTGGGCTCTCCTTTGTAGGCAATTACAACCACCGGCGGAGTCACCGACTTTATTTTTCCGTGCAGGATTTAGGAAATTTCACCCAAGGGCGGCAAATAGGCCGCCCGTCTTCGAGTCACGGGGAGCTACTCGGTGCTCGGTCAATCATATCCAACCCATACGTGTGATCGCATCAACAGGAATATATCGATTCCTCATTCAACAACATATATAATCATCAAATCATCCATCACACGTATGGCTAACAACATACATATACAATCACACAATTGTCATCATTATAATCGTTGCTCATTCATCATTAATACAAGCGTCATCACCACGCTTATAATCCATATGCCCATTGCCTAGTCATTTTCACATAATATGGCAATCCCCACAATTATGTATACAATATAGTGCCATTGCCCATTATTCATAATCGTTAGTATCTTCTACATAAGACTTCCATTAGTAATCAATTATACCACTATAGTGCTCTTACGTCTCATCACCTTTTATCATATGTGTATTATGTCCACTTATAAGGTTATTGGCCACTTATGTTTGCAGGCATGCCATGTGATCACCAATAAGGTCCTACGTGTGTTTCCTACACTCATACGTGGTTCTATCCAAACTACAACTACTAATTAATAACCCCACAATAGTGTTCATAAGCCTTTAGGCTCAAATGTTAACACACATTGTCCGCTTAGGTGGATTTTGGTATACAACATGAAGGCAAGGTCTAATACTTGAACCTACTTGCACAAGTACACTTATCTACCATTTATATCACACAACCAACCCCAATTCAAGGACCAATCCCGAAATCCCATTAAACCTAGTTCACACCCTTAGCTACAATGTGGGTATGATGTGTTGGTGAGAGAACAAGGCTCACAGCATGGTAATAAGTGATGATACATGATGTCTACGTAATAATCTATCTACATGCATCACTAATCTGAGATTTACCTTAACCAAACCCTATGAGATGTAAACAACACGTGGTTTTTTATGAAAATCCCCAATTTGAGTTCAAAACTCAAATTTAACAAGTAACAGTTTGAAATCAAGGGTTTAGTTCTAGTGTTCCCACCTTAGGGTAGCTAAATCAAGGAGTTAAGGAAGCGTAGACATCGTATCGCCAAAACCCTAGCTCGCCTCCAAGCTCCACGCGCAAAGACAAAGGTGGAAGACGATGAATAGTAAAGAAAGAAGTGATTTAAGGCTCAAATCTAGTAGGAGGATGAAGAAGCTTCAAAAAACTCCCTCTCTCTCTCTTTAACTCTCTAGAGTGTGGTGTATGTGTGGCTCGAAAATGAGGAGTGGTGGGTGCTAAATGGGTGCAAAACGGGTTTAAAATGCTCAAAACTGGCATTCAAGTGAACCATGATTGATCATGAACCCTTCTGGAACTCCTCTGGAGGATCATGATCGATCATGGCCTTCCATGATCGATCATGGAAGTCACTATAGCAGCAAATGACTTTCTGAGCCTGAAACGGACCTCGAAATGGTTGAATCTCGACTCGGCCCAAACACGAATATTGTAGAGGGCAAAGAAATGAAGACATGACCGTAAATGAAGAGTCGTTTGGACATCGGATGAAGAAGTTATGGCCTCTCAAAATTGGCCAAAAATCGACGAATCTCGAAAAGTCGAAACACGTGATTTACGCCTCGGTTTCAACCCGAACCACTCGAATAACATAACAATTGCTCCCTCAAACTAAATATACCTAACATGACATGTTGAAAGTATCGAGTTGAGTTCGAAGGGTTCAGAACCCAATGCTCGCGTTCTAACGGAGATTAAGCCATATCCGAGCTTGAGAGAAGCTCAACACGGAAAATGGAACATGGGGTATTACAGAAGTTTTTCCAAATTTTAGATGAATTATTCCCAAAAACGCGTCAAAGTAAGCGCGTTACTACAATGTTACCGAATGAACAACTATTAGCGATTGGCCTATTTCGCGCTTAATTTGGACCAAGTAGGAGCCTGAATTGGCTTTCGGCCAAAAACACAAAAGTTGTAGATTGCATAAAAATCTAGACACCCACGCCAACGGTTACGCTTCCTCCAAGTTATCCAAAATTATGAAGTTGAGTAAATTGAAAACTTGGAATCTACATCCCAATTTCGACTCGAAGTACCCAAAATGATTTACGGCTATTCTAATATGCTTAAATATATTAATGTAACTCGTTGGAAGTCTTCGACCCATTCAGATCCTTTCGGAGAAAAATATGGCTATCCGAAGTCCACTTTTGCCTTACGTGCGACTTGTATGGCGATTCCATGAAATAGAGAGATACAGGGCGTTACAAATCACCATCAAAATCCACTCCACATATAAGAATATTCATACAAATTTACTTAAAATATTATTTATACGATAAAGCCAAAGTTGAATACAAACCAAGGGTTTACTTACTATATAATAAGACCAAAATCAATTACATAGTATAGTCCTTCTCATAGAGGACTAGAAAAATAGTTTGTGGACATCAGAGGTCTCTAGACTCACACGTGCTACCCAAGATGCTAAACCTACAAGACTATTAGAAAATGGGAATGAGCCAAATCTGGGCTCAGTGGGAACTATATAGTTCTGTATAGAAAATACAATTAGCTCACACAGGTAAGTGCAGGTTTTATGGAAAGTAATTACTTCACTTTACTAGGATAATTTATAAATAATGTTATGCAATTCATTCCATACATACATGCATGCTGAACCCCGCTAGGATCCCCGTCCTACTCACTAGAAGCTGCACTATTAACTATCTAATTCCATCCTTACATGTTCCTAGATGTGAACCCCTTCTATGGTTTTACGCCTTTCTAAGAAAGGGTATTCTAGGAGTAAGTCGATAAATTTCTATCTTCCTACAGTTCGTCATGCTACGGCGAATTTGTCCTATGGTGGGAATCGATACTAGGCCTCAGTGATCCCGTTCTTATACTGAGAGTCAGCAACTATAGGCCAAGCATTAAACATTTCCTCTTTGTTTATAGTTCATTATGAGTTTCATACTTGCCCGACTACTAAGCATTACTACTAGATCATCTAGCTTAGGCATTACATTAAAGTATTCCCCCAACTAGCTACCCATACACTATGCTCGTTAGTTAGGCTATTAATACTTTACATTCAATATGAACCGGTAGACTAATCTCATAATTATAGGCATTAACATGTCCGTATACTATATTTATAATTCAATGGTTATCAGAACTTTCCATTTTAGATATCAATTCATTATGGATGGCCAAATGGTCCTCTAAGTGTATTGTGATCCGTATAGTAATATAGACATTGATTCTTACATTGATTATCCATAATATATCATAGACAATATATATAAAACAATACAAGATATAATACAGTAACATATATCAAGAACCACCATCTCATCCGTCTTTGCAACGTATTAGTATCACCCGAGACATGGTCTCTCATTTCTCAATAATATACCATAATAGGAAAAGTCATCAGATCAGGTTTGCATTTCGTGGCCTTTCACCCACGCGGCAGCATTGCCTACCGTTAGTTTCCGATTCTCTATGACCATCATAACCTTGATAATTATAGTAATATAAGTAGTCGTCCAAGCATCACCGAGTCTGCATTTCTTGGCCTTTTACCCACATTATAGCAGGCCCCCTCCCGATAGTTTCCGTGCATGGTTTTTGGTCTTGCACCCAGGAGACTATGTCCCAACTTTCGGCCCTGTCTAATGAGACCACACCTGTGACCAATCACTGTACTATGCAATCTTACCATCATATATTGCATCAACAATGAATCATACAATATATATATCACAATGATCGCACAGTCCATCCCACAACTAAATAATAATAAGGTATCAAGATATATATAACGTTAATAATGCAATTCTCGTCTCACACGTTATCATCATTCATTTAAATACATATATACATCCAACAAACCACATAATTAGTTACACATGTGTGATCTAATATATACAAATATACAATCCTATAATTACATATCATTTTTTTAGTGTCTCCATAGCACCTATTTAATGTAGCCATATGTGTCATTATCACCTCTCAATCATAACCTTACCGTAAAATTGTTATTCACGTTCTATGGCCGATTATCGTATTACCAGTACTTTACGTCTCATTATGTATCATGTGTAGAAAACTAAAGCCGGGTGTGTCCTATCAAAGTCCTTATGTGAATATGTCAAGCCAAACACTAGTTTCTAGGTCCTCGCCTAATCATTAAACTCATGGCACTCTAGACTCTAATGGTTTTGGTCATGAAGATCTAAACCTTGCCAATTTCTATATTCAAGGTTGTGTTCTCGACTTTAGCCCTAACAATAGTCCACATAGGACACTAGATTTAAGAGTTGTTGCGTACCACTCCGCCACGGTGAGTTTTTGGTACAAATTCCATTGTTGTCGCTCAATACTCGTAACTAATAACATCTTTATGTGTAATTATCACCCATGGCCTAAAATCACCGTTCCTAAGCCACAATTACTCACTCCATGGACACTATTCCCAAAATCCCCAATTTATAGTTCATACATGCAACTATAAGGTGGGTTCTTTATATATGAGCAAAAACACAAGTTAGCTTGTTAAATCATGCAACGAGAATGATAACCTACTCATCTCAACCAGTAATCGTGGCTTAGTCTAGCCTAATCCATTTAAAATGCAAACAACCTAAGGTATTTAAAGAAATCCCCAAATTTAAGATGAAAACTTTAATGCAACAATTAATCATTTGGAAAAGAGTTTTAGTAATAGTGTTCCCACCTTTGTGAAGCCAAATCTTGAATTTGATGAAGCGTAGACACCAAATCGCAGAACCCTAGCTCGTTTCAAGCTTCCATGGAAGAGGAAGGAGGTTGAAGAAGATGAATAATGGAGGAGATGAAGATTTGGAACTCAAATCTTGAATCAAGATGAAATACCCACTCAAATCCCTTAAGGTAGCCTACACTGGCATAAAAAAGATCCTACCCCATGGGTTTTTGGCACCAGCAATCACTGGGAATTCATGGGACCCACAAAAATACCATTATTCTTTAGTCCCAAGAGAGCTCAGATATAAATTCTTCTTCATTCATTCCTGTGCTTTTATTTATCTTTTTGCAATTAGCTTACTTGCGTTTACCTGCATGCATGATTACTATTATTCCATAATCTTCCAAAAATCAATTTTCAAAACCAAAAGCATAAAACATGCTCTATTCCTCTTCCAAAATCAATTATCAATTTTTCATTTACATGAATGCCAAATTAATAGTATCGTTCTACAAAGGAATTATAAAATCATATATATATATATATTTAATTCATAAATTGCGGTATGCATGTAAATATTTGTTATGAGTGCACTACTTTCATCTATACTAGTTTAATCAATAAATTATGGTATATGGTTGGTTAACTCACCTAAAAAATTTCAAATGTCAAATATAAAATAATATATCAATTAGTTTTCAAAGATCCCAAACCTCTACAGAATGACTCATTTCAATACATCAAAATTATATTTCCAAATCACGTTACTAATTTCAAAATCTTGGGCGAAGTAAGAAACACATGATTTTTACCTTGCCCCCAAAATCTTGTTTTATTTAATTACAGGAAGTTGTGAAGTAATTGTAATACCCCGTGTTCCTTTTTCCGCGTTGACCTTCTCTTAAGCCTGGTATGGCTTAATTTTCGTTAGAGAGCGAGCATTGAGTTCCGTATCCTTCGCACCCAACCCTATAATTCTAGTATGTCACATTAGTTATATTTAGTTTGAGGGAGTGATCGTTAAGTTATTCGAGTGGTTCGGGTTGAAACCGAAGCGTAAATTGCGTGTTTCAACTTTTCACGATTCGTCGATTTTTGGCCAACTTTGAGAGGCCACAACTTCTTCATCCGATGTCCAAATGACTCTTTGTTTGCGGCCACATCTTCATTTCTTTTCCCTCTACAACTTTCGTGTTTGGGCCGAGTCGAGATTCAACCATTTCGAGGTCCGTTTCGGGCTCAGAAAGTCATTTGATGTTGCAATGACTTCCATGATCGATCATGGAAGGCCATGATCGATCATGGTCCTCCAGAGGAATTCCAGAAAGGTTCATGATCGATCATGGTTCACTTGAATGTCGGTTTTGAGTGTTTTTAACCCGTTTTTGACCCATTTATCACCTAACACTCCTCATTTTCGAGCCACACACCTGCACCACTTTCTAGAGAATTCTAGAGAGAGAAAGAGAGGGAGATTCTTGTCACTTCTTCATCCTCCTACAAGACTGGAGCCTCGAATCGCTTCCTCTTTCGCTATTCATCATCTTTCTCACCTTCTTCCTCCATTTGAGCTCGCGTTGGAGCTAGGGTTTCGGCAAGGCGGCTTCTACGCTTCCTTAACTTCTCGGTCTTGCTTCTCTAAGGTGGAAACACTAGTACTAAACCCTCTATTTCAAATTATTACTCGTTGAACTAGAGTTTAGAACTCAAATTGGGGATTTTCATCAAAAGTACATATTGTTTACATCTCATGGGTTTTGGGCGAGGTGAAACTTAGATTAATGATACATATGGATAGATTATCTCTTAGATATCATGTATGATCACTTATTACCATGTTGTGAGCCTTGTTCTCTCATCTACACATCGTATCCTCATTAAGACTAAGGGAATGAACTAGGCTAGAGAGGATTTTGGGATTTATGTTTGAATCATGGTTGATTATGGATTATATGGATTAAATATGCATGTATATGTATATAGTTGAGAGTGTTGAACTCTATCCATGGTTGTTGAGCCAAGAACCCATTACTGTATAGCGATATACCATAACATACGGGTTTAATGACTTGTGTGAAGCGTGCTAGGCATTAGCAACGAGGATATGACCTCGATACTCTTTAAGAACGCATAGAACACACTTATTAGGGAATGGATTGCCTTAGTTAAGAACATGAACAACTAGGTGATTTGTATTAATATGCCTGTTGAGCGAAGGACACATTGATCGATAATTGGCTTAATGACTAGCTAGAGAATTAACATAAGATGCTTATAACACATGATGAGATGTGATATATATATTGATAACGAATCAATCGGCCATATAATGAATTATTAATTAAATGGAAAAATCCCGGATAATTAGATCGATAATAATGATGATGTGACGAACGATGAATGAACGATGGTTATAATCATAATGATGATGATTCTGTGATTGTATATATTTGTTGATTATCCATACGTGTGATGGATGATTTGATGATTATACGTTGTTGAATGAGGAATCGATATATTCCTGTTGATGCGATCACACATATGGGCTGGATATGATGATTTACCGAGCACCGGGTAGCTCCCCGTGACTCGAAGGAGGCCCGCCTATTGCCGCCCATGGGTGAAAAGGCCCTAAACCGTGCACGGAGAAAATGAAGTCGGTGACTCCGCCGGTGGTTGTGTGTGTCCACAAAGGAAAGCCCACTCTAGGTATCTTGCCTTCCAACTGGACTATGTGTCCTTGCTTAGATAAGTTTTCCCGGCAAGCGGAGCAGGTCCCGTGTGCCACTACTTCCCAAATGGTGAGTCCCCGGGAAGTAGATAGGCTACTAATGGTCATCACCCACTAGGGTATCGCCTGGTATAGTTTCTCTAGAGTGTCGAGGTGGTTTGTATGAGGTGTTCTCCTTGTTAACTATTCGGAGTGTTGTTCCCCGGAAAGTGACCGTTGCGTGGGCTATCTCCGAATGACCTACTTGGAGAACCAAGTCCCTGAACCACTCCCCACCTGGAGGAGACATGGACAAGAACCTTGGATCCTTCGGGACTCACTGGATTCTCTGTTCTGGGCCTGGACTGACCGCGGGGTGAAACTGAGGCACTATACTGGAGACGTGATACGAGAGTTGTTGTGAGATTGTAATTGTGCTGTGATTGTTATTGCATCGTATCATGTCACGTATTGATATATATGTGTTGCCTCGGCTATGATATAAATGATGTAAAGACTTATGCGGACACATCTAAACATAACAAAATACACATAGAGAACTGTCGAGCCTTTCATAATGTATTAATATATATAAAGTGGAAAGAGATGATAATTATTGAACTTAGAAATAATGTAAGGGTATACGGACGTGTACGGATTACGAAATAGCAAGCCAGATCATAATGCATATAATATACTCATGATTAAAAGGAAATCGTAGCTAATGAGATGGCCCAATGAGAGTACGCCATATATAACGGTTTAGGCTAAAGATCTTTGGACAAAGTCTATTAGGTGGCCAAGTATAAGATCCATAATGTATTATAATAAAAGTGATAACAATGAACACTTGGCCTGTACTTATGACTTATGGAGTAAGGACCGAATAGCATATAAGAGTGTGGAGTTACACTTGAGAGTGGATAGCCCGTAGTATATCGAACCTTAGGAAGCTAGAGTTTGATACGAGGTGACTTTGGATTAGTGATACCTCGAGTTGTGGAAATTCCTTGGAGTTTATCTTATGGATGGTTATAGGAGAGATTGAGTTATTGGGTAAATGGCTTCCGGTTAGCTAGGATAGAAGTCCTAGTGGGGTTACATGCACTCGGGGTGGCATTGCACATTTCCAAACTATTACATTAAAGTAAAGTATTTTCTATACAAAACCTATATAGTTCCCACTGAGCCCGGATTTAGCTCATCCCGTTTTCTAACAGTTTTGCAGGCATAGCATCTCGGGTGGAGTATGATGTACGTATATAGAGGCCTCTGATGTCCACAGTCTGCGTCTAGTCCTTCTTCGGGAAAGGACTACATTATATAGTCATTTTGGTCTCTATTTGATTGTATGCGGACTACGATTTGATAAACGATTTGTATTGTAAATTTGTATAAATGGTTTTATATATGTGGAGTTAATTTAAGTATGGTTTGATGTGATTCCATTTGTATGGAAAAGTGCTTTGAAATGTTACGGGGTGATTTATTATTTAAATAAATTCCACATGCCTTGATTTTGTAAAATGGGCTTTTAAACGGGATCATAATTTTATTTAAGAAAAGGTTTTTAAAAGTCGTGATTTTTGTATTTCAAACCCGCCGTCACGCACTGCATCCGTGATTAACCAGGTCCCGGAGGTGAAAATCTCATAATGAGATTCGGGGCGTCACAATAATAATAATAGCATGCAAGTTCTTTAATTATAAACGCACCCATATTCTACTTAAGTGACTGAAAGGGTGAATTAGGTGACTAAAACCATCCCGACTCGTAACTTAATCCCCAAACCTTCAAATCCATTGTTTCGCATACCATGTGTTTAAGAGGTTACATCAATTTTCCTTTGCTGCACGAACTTTTGTTTGTTTAGTAAAACAAACTGGCGACTCTAATTCTTTTCACTAACCGTTTCAAAATCTTCATTTTTCAGAAGAAAACTAGAGGAATTTATGTCCCTCAAGAACGCTGGTTCTTACAATGGTATACATAAAAAAATATAAGAAATGTCAAAAGTACTTGTAATGCCTTGTACCCTATATTCGAGCGAATCTTTCTCTTAAGACTGGTTAAGGCAAAATCTCATTTAAGGAGTGGATATTGGGTTCCGAACCCCTTGTATTTGATCCAACACTTCTAAAATGTCATAATAGGTATATTAAGTTTATGGGATCAATCGTTTCGTTACTCGAGTGGCCCGAATTGAAAACGAGAAGTTAATCACGCATTTTGAACTTTTCGAAAAAGTTGATTTTTGGCCAACTTTGAGAGGCTATAACTTCTTCATCCGATATCCAAATGACTCTCCGTTTATGACCATATCTTCATTTCATTCCCTTCTAAAACTTTCGTGTTTTGACCAAAAGCCATTTCATGCTCCTCGTTGGTCAACACAGTGTGCAAAATAAGCCGATTAACAAAATCTGATCGTATTGTAACTCGATGGTAAACTATTGTATTCTATGAATTTCTAGGATTAACACATCAATAATTTTGGAAAACTTCCTCTTGTGAAGTTGTATATCTTTGAATTAGCTTTCCATGGACATAAAGATCACATAAATTGGAATTCCGAATGAAAGGTTATGAGAGAATTACGAACAGTGCTCCAGATCGAAAGTGACCAGAAATTCCTAGATCGAGCCAGGTATGAGCTGGATCGATCCAACTTTTGCAATCCCAAAATTTAAGCCATTTCTCACCCTTTAAACACACCAAAAAAACACACACTTTCAACTCAATACACCTAAGGGAAAAAGAGAAGGTTGAGAGCACAAATTGAGGGACCCTTTGAGGATGTTTCACTCCATCTTTCATCCTCAAACCAAGGCTTCATCATCATCATCTTCATTCCTTCATCTTCTCTCTCCTCCATTGTTGCATATTCAAGCACCAAATTGGGGATTTTGTGATTGGATGACTTTAGGCTCGATTCGACCTTCCAAGCTCAATCATCTAGCTTCATTAAGGTGGGAATCTACTACCAAAACCTATTTTCTAATCTATTATTGCTCAATTTCCATTTTATCAATTATTGGTATAAGAACCCTAAGTTATATACATATATATACATATTTTGGGTATATGATGAAAGAAAGGAAAAATGTTGAAATTGATGAATCAAGTGGCCTATATATTGTTCAAATGACTTTATTCAATGAGCTTTTTGCGATGAATCGCTTTTTTTAAGCAAAACCCACTTGAACCCCAAGTTCCATAAAAGGTAACTTTTGATATGAAGATAATACTTCTCCTAATGGTTTGAATAGCCTAAATATGTATACATAGATGTATTAAAATACATGTCTCAACTATTAAACTCTATTTTTATAACTTGTTATCGCTTGATTACGATTCTACCATGTATGTATATATATAAAAACATAGTGTGTATACATGGGTTTGGGATTTATATTGGAAACCTTGCGTTGATATTGAAATTAATTATTCAAATAGTCTATATATGGCACAAAAACACATGTTTCAACAAAGAATGGAAGTTATTTACTTGATTAGCACAAAGCCCACTTAGAACTCATTTGGTTGTTAATGAATTATCCCACAAAACTAAATACCTACTTGTATGGTGCCCCGTATCTCTGTATTTCTCTAAATTGCGATAAAAGTTGCGCGTAAGGCAGAAGTGGACTTCGGATAGCCATATTTTTCTCCGAAAGAATATGAATGGCTCGAAGACTTCCAATGAGTTACATTAATATATTTTAGCATGTTAGAATAGCCGTAAGTTATTTCGGGTGGTTCGAGTTGAAATCGGGATGTAGATTGCAAGTTTTCAATTTACTCGACTTCATAATTTTGGATAACTTGGAGGAAGCATAACTTCTTTGTTCCTAACCAGATTAAGTTTCAGTTCACTTAAGTGTCTGGATTTTTATGCAATCTACAACTTTCGTGTTTTGGTCGAAGTTAATTCAGGCTCCTACTTGGTCAAAATTAAGTGCGAAATAGGTCAATCGCTAATAGTTGTTCATTTGGTAACATTGTAGTAACGCGCTGACTTCGACGCATTTCTGGAAATAATCCATCTGGAATTTGTAAAATTTTCCTTCTAAGAAGTTGTAGAGCTTTGAATTACCTTTTCGTGGACGTAAAGATCATCTCAATCGGACTTCCGAACAGGAAGTTATAGTCATTCAAAGTTCAATGCTACAAGTCCCATAAAGTGACGTGTGAACAGTAACCGAAATTGGAGAATGACAGTTTATATATATACGTTCATCTCCAATTCTTCCTCATTTCATCACCAACTCACGAGAGCTCTTAGAAAGAGAAATGAGAGGCGATTTAGGGGGTTTTGCGGATGATTGGAGATATTGACCTAAGCTCTTCCTTCTTCGCCACCGCCGAGCACTATTCATCGTCATCTCCATCTTCTTCACATTGTTCCTTGGCTGTGGATGGGGAAAGCTCGCGATTCATTCAGCCCGACTCGATTCAGTCCCGATTCTTCGAGGGATTAACCCTCAATAGGTGGGAACACTAGTATTCAATCCTTATTTCGAACTATTACGCATGATATGTTTATAATTGAACCAAACCTAGGTTTTTGACCAAATCACACGATCATGGGGGTTCGGGCTATTTTATTTCAAATATTTGGTTGGTTAGCATTACATATAACGTGATTATGACTTTATACATAAAGCCCCAAGTTCATATGAGTTTTAAGCATGGTTTGCATATGACCCTCTTATGCGAATATAATAGTGAGTAATAACTTTGATATACATATAAATGAGGTTATATATATAGTATTAAAAGCATAAATTGGGTATAATTACTAGTGTTTACAATATTATTGTTGTACTTTGAATTCTACTCTCTTATTTATGAGATTTGCTAGTTACTCGCCAGCCCGTAACTATACTGTGCAGATTTATAAGTTTATCTTGAGTAAGCAAAATACAGAAATCATATGGGGAGTTCTTATTGAACTTATAGCTTATAAATTTTATATTATACTTGGCTGTGAGCCTATGTGATGAAAACCTATGGAATTCCCCATACATGTAATATTCTTAACCAAACATATTGTTAACGGACATGGCAAAGTTATTTTTTAGTAAAACTACAATACTACCCATTGATCTACTGTATATATACTCAAGCTATTTATATCTGCGTAAGAGACATATACATATATGTTGGAACGTATATATATATATATATAAGTGGATGTGTTGGTACTATGTTACATATAGTGTTTTCCTGTAGCGTATAGCCCTAGAGGCTACGCGAGTTATGAGTTGTCCTTGGGGGACATAGCCCACGTGATATTTGGAAAAGTAAACTTGATAAATATATATATATATATATATGTGTGTGTGTGTGTGTGTATTTTAGATGTATATATATATTGAACGTATCTTAGAGCCAATCATATGAATTTATGCTATTTCATGCTTTCGTAAGCGATAATTATGATCTTTATACAAGTATGGGTGTATTAAGTATATGTGTTAAATAATGATAGCTTTTCATCACTTCTACTCTTGTTGGCTAGTTGATGGATTTGATATGAACCGTTACATTAATTTTTTGGCACAATTGTTCATTTGTTTAAGCTGATACACAGTTGCTTATATATATATATATTTGCGCTAGTCCATGATAGGTCCTAGGTTGGTCTCTAAAGGTTGGGCCCGTAAGTTGGGACCGAGTGCCCCTAGTTGAAAGACCCGAAATCGTGCACAGAAACAAACGAGAGGCCCTACTGCCACGTGGATGAAAGGCCACAAAATGCAGACCTGGCGGACACTTGGATAGTTGCGGGTTATTTGAGATAATTGTCTTGGGTGAGACATTTTTGGATGATACAATTGTAGTGCTGGGTTTTGTAAACTAGCAACCGGTTTTACCTATATGAATGCTGGTGAATAGTATATAATTTCTTGTTATGGTCTACCCGTATCTTAACGATACTTATTTTCCAGTACGTATGAAGTTTACAGTTATGTTATGTTCCTAAAGCGGTTTCAATTGTATTTTTAGTGATCTTCATTTTATTATATTATATTTTGGGAACGGGAAAGCATTTAGCATGCATATTATGAAAATGATTTTCAAAACGTATTTATATGCAAACCCTTATAGTTCCCACTAAACCCGTGTTTGGCTCACACCTATTTTTCAAACCAGTTTTGCAAGTACATCTCAGGGGATGGCACAATTGTGAGGTCTAGAACCTCTGATTACCCTAGACATTTATAGTCGCCCGTAAACGACTTGTCTTTTACTAGTTTTGAATATCGTTTGTATAATTGAATTTCAATTTGATTAAATGTTGTGAACACCCCAATCCACGACTCTCATGTGAATATTGCTTTTCTTAAAACGAGCATATTGCATTTACCCCTAAGTCATCATGCATATAGAAGACCATTAGGAAATACTCCAATTTTCAGACGCGTTGGGAGTTTGATATAACCTTTGTTGCCTCTTCGCTTACTAGGACGGGGATCGACCTATGCATTTTTTCCAACTGTTTCTGTGCATTTTTGTGAGCCAGCCGCAGCCCCCAACCGTACATACCAACCGTACGGCTACCTGCCACCCGTGCGGTTGGCACCCAGCCACACGCCCCAACTGCACGCCCCAGCCGCAAGCCCTGCGGCTACCCCCAACCGCACGCCCCAGCCGCAGCTCCTGCGGCTACCCCCTGCGGTTGGCCTATTTTGGAGCGTTTTTTTGGCGAAAATTTTGCTATAAATAGAACCCTTGGCTACCCCCTGCGGCTACCCCCTGCGGCTACCCCCAACTCACTAGTGTTTTTAGTAAGGTGAAATTCTGTCAAAATTATTAGAAAGTCTTTTCGTTTAGAGAATTTCTAGAGAACTAGAGTTAGAAAGAGAAAGTTAGGGAGAGAAGGTTTTAAAAAGAGAAAGTCTAGAGAGAGAAAGCTTTAGAGGGAGAAAGTTTTAGAGAAAGAAGCAAGCAAGCAAGGCAATCAAGGCAAGGTTCTCATTTATTCTTCAAGCGCATCACATACGTCTTTCTACCACTCTACTAGTTTCAATACTGCATTTAAATACTAGTTTTAATACAGAAAATTAGATAACTTGCAAAGAAGTCCACTACTTTCAAAATAAATCCTTTCTAAACTTTACAACAAAACTAAAATCCGTTTTGACACGTTTTCAAAACAAAATAAAATACAAAAATAGTTTCCAAAAGAAAAGAACTACGAGACTCTGATTTCATCCTATGAATGAATACATAGGTGCTCGCAAAGCTCGAGTCTGATTTCAAATACAATTTTAAATTGAATTTATCCGGAAAGGACTATTTTGAAAAAAATTCAAACTACTTGCAAGATATCTAAAATAGGAATTAAATACATAATCCATTAAGAGACCGAAAGGGCGAATTGGGTGCCTAACACCTTCCCAATTCGTAACATAGTTTCCGAACCCTAGCCAAGTATATTTTAAACTCTGGTTTCAAACGCATGAAAGATAATTCGTTTTCGAATTATCCTTTGTACGATCTTTTTTTTGTTTTCTTGTAAAACAAACTGGCGACTCTACAAAACAAGTTTTCGTTTTTCCAAACCAAGAAATCGAGAAGGACGGGTCGTGGGTCCGTATTCTCACAAATGTATAATTATTGGAAATTATGTATAGCATTTTAACTTGGATTGGGACCTCATTGGAGGATTTGTATTATATAGAAATTGTATAAGTGATGTTTATATGTGGTGTATCCAGCTGTTTGTGATTGGAATTTTATTTGTATGAAAATGGTTTCAAATTTTACAGGGCGGATTGTTGTTTAAAAGAACTCCACATGCCGAAATTTTATAAAACAGGTTTTCAAGCGGATCAAATTTTATCCAAGAAAAAGATTTTAAAAAAGTTGTGATTTTTATATTTTAAATCAGCCGTTGCGCACAGCATCCGTGATTAACTGGGTCTCGAAGGTGAAAATCTCAGAATGGGATTCGGGGCGTCACATATGGGATCAAGTGGTGGTCTTTATGTCATCAAACACTTGTTTATGAATTATTAAATAATATAGAACGGATGGTACCAGATTTCTCCGTTGGCATCATGTGGTGTTTATTGATTTAGAAAGGTATATGTATGGCACAATTGCTTAATAAATGAGCCGATTCACGAGTTATTAAGATTATACGGTGGTGCTAGTCCATGATGGTCCCGAGTTTGGTCTCTGAAGTTTGAGGCCTTAAGTTGGGACAGAGCGCCCCTGGGTGAAAGACTCGAAACCGTGCACGAAAACTAACGAGAGGCCATGTTGCCGTGTGGGTGAAAGGCCATGAAATGCAGACCTGGCGACGCTTGGATAGTTACGAGAGATAAGAGATTTATGGCTCAGGTTTCATGAGATGAATACTTGATTGTGCCATAAGATTTTATTTGATAACACTTATAAAACGTCCACGGGTTTTGAAGTATTTGTCCAAGATGATGAAAAGAGTTTCTTCCTAAACCTAAATATATATATAAGAATGGTTTATTTTAAGCTGCTACAAAGGATTTTCGAATCTT
This sequence comes from Lonicera japonica, assembly GCA_021464415.1. Classification (NCBI taxonomy): domain Eukaryota; kingdom Viridiplantae; phylum Streptophyta; class Magnoliopsida; order Dipsacales; family Caprifoliaceae; genus Lonicera; species Lonicera japonica. The sequence continues at coordinate 36,805,881 of CM038463.1, forward strand.
ATTTTCACATTAAATTTACTATATGATTCCCACTGAGTCAGTTTGACTTACCCCACCTATTTTTCAAACAGTTTCTTCTGCATGTTCATCTGGGTAAAAGGAAGAGGGAGGACGTAGCTTCGTAGAACGCCTCTAAGCCATTACCTAGTTAGGGGTCCTTCACGAGAGAAGGATACATATTTGTTATATTATTGTTGATGTATGTATTGAGCTTGTGTTCATATATATTGTGTGTGGAGATTGAAAATTTTGTACTTGGAACCTCGTTGGAGGCTAGCTGTTGAACTGTAGTATTTCTCTTTCTTTTGTGGACAGGTTTTGTGAAACGACAAATGTTCTTATTATTTCGATAGTCGATTTTTATGTTTTTACACAGGGATTGTGCCTAGTTAACCCGCCGTTGGCGTACAGCACCAGTGACGTACCGGGTCCTGGAGGAGAGATTCTCTTAACGGGATTCGGGACGTTACAATACTCCCGATCATCCATGTTAGAGTGATATACTAAAAGCCACGATTTTATTATTATTGGTTTTGATATATAGACTCGGTTTTGCTATTTTAATGAGAATCTTTATGGGCAATGGTTGCATTATATTATTTATTTAAATATTGTGCATGTGTGTGTCTTTTATTCCATATAGTAGATGATTTGGTGTGTAGAGTATAGCTTACACACAGAGGATCATATCATCGGTTCTTGTGGAATATAAGTTCATTGGTTCACGGTCTTCAATGGAATTGGACGACCATCAGTGGGATTGTAGTACAAGTTTTAGTAGTTTATCTTGACTACAGAAAACGGTACAGTTTCAACTCGTTGTGCTAGTATACTTTGTGTGTATTTAACAGGACCAATTTGGGTTAATTGTTTTTATACTGACTATATAAAATAATTTAAAATCCCATGGTTATTATGATTACTTATGCTCTTAATCTTGAAATAATTAATAGACATATATATGTAGTGTTTGTTGTTTTGACTCATGAAGTGTGAGATTCATTTATGGATCAATAATCTTCGTGAATTAGATAGTGACACTATATGTATGATGAATATTAATTATTGACGGAATCCACGTCCCGGTATAGGGATTGATGATAACTCCTTGAGAAGCTTATAGGTTTTGATCATGTCAAACCCTGCAGGTGGATTATTTTAATCCGACATGTCAAATAACTTAAGTGGTACGCTCAAGGATTAAGAAGTCATTTAAATATATTTGTCAGTAATTTAATTTTAAATGACGGTTATCTAAAATCTTAACGTGGGGAGAATAATAAGTATTTAATAACAAGGAGCTCGAAATATAATTTTGAGATAAGGACGGGAGTGCAATTATAATTCTTTAGTGGTGTGAATTATAATTTATGGAAGGAATCAATTCTTAATCGAATTAGGATCCGGGTTTTCCATAGAAAGCCCAAACACTTATTTCTCCTGAGGGTCTCTATCATAGCCTTACATATATGCCAGCCTTGCCTCTTCTCTCGAGACAGTAATAATTCTCACGAATTTAAGGTTTGTGCCGTAGAGAGTAGAGAAGGAGATCTTGGTGCTACCGCAGCCCACACTCGATACAGGATTGCACGGCGAAAGGAATACGATAGAAGATCTTGAGGTTCTATCCAGCCCGTGTTCTCGATTCGTCTCCACCAACCCCTGTTCGTACTGAGACGAGATCAAACCAGAGAGATCTCGAAGGTAAAATTTGATTCCGCAGTAGGGTTTTACATAAAAATTTTGTTCGGTCTATACGCAATATTAAACGATTATGGAACTAAGATTCCATCAATTGGTATCAGTGGGATTGTTTTTTATTTAATAATGCGTACGGAGTGAACTAATCATGTTGTCTAGTTTAAATCAATTCATGCATATTGATAATGGGTACAACGTAGAACTCGCTACCCCTTGTTTGGCAGTGTTCTTGTCCCGCTATTATGGTCACGTAATTTTGTTTTATGTGATTGGATCCCACGATGGTTTTATTCGTGGTTACTTTAATGTGCGTGATGATTTGATTTTATTCATGGTTGTAATTGTAAATTTAATGTAGATCAGTTATGTGAACTCTTTGAACAGAGGCATAGGATCTATGTAATTAATTCGATTTTGATTTCGATATATTAGATCAGTTATGTGAACTCCTTAAATAAAGGCATAGGATCTATGTAATTAATTTCTATTTCGATTTAGATAGAATAATTCATGTGTGAACTCCTTACATGGAGGCATAGGACTTTGTATCTAAAGACTGTTGTCTCTTTAACGAAGATGGGGGCATGAAGTTAAAGAATGCGTTTTTACCACAAAGATCGATTCGTAAATTAATCAAAATTCTTGGTTTCTAACAGGGCGCTGCCCCACACACCGCGACCAGACCGGACAGGTCGATCCCCGTCATAGTCAGCGAAGTGGAAACATTGGTCGTGGCAGTTTCCTAACGGACTGAGGAGAAGCTTAGACCATAATAGTCGGGATTTTTTTTTTCCTTATTATTGAACGGTTTGATGCTTTGTGTGATTATGTGTTTGGTAGTATATGTTTAATTATTAGGTTTCCTTATAATTTTGGACAACATGGATACATGACCACACCTAGATCACGTTTTGTTTAATACTTGTCAATTAATAATTGGGTATATAAATATAAGTATTGTGCAATTGCAAAATTTAAGTTTTTTTAAAAAAAAGGCGGTAAAATAATTTTATTGCACATAGGTCTTATGTTTCATACCCTTGTATTCTAATTGACTAGAATGGAACATATTTTTTATAACGCTCAGATAATAATGTTTTAAATACTAAGTGGGTGAGGGATTTTTTCACATAAATATCCCACGGTCTCCATCATTGATTTGTAGATGATATAATTTATTCTTCGTGCGAGTTATAGTGCTCACCTCCATATCGGAAAGAATAGATTATGAAATCATTGTACAAATTTCTTTTAAAGATAATTTAAATGATGAGATTTATTTTTCATGTGGGTTTTAGTACCCACCTCCATATCGGAAAGAAGAAATTACATAATCATTGGATTAAATTAAATGATGGTATACACTTAGATATAAATAATAGCATGCTCTCCAACTGAGTTTCTACTATTATTTATAGGACTGAATGAAGTCAGCTACTTGAATTTTATTTGACAATAAAGAATTGTCTAGATAGTATACGTTACTTGACAATAAAGGATTGTCTAGATAATAAAATTTAATACATTTGGACCTGTCTAGAAAATAATGAATAATAGACAACCTCACTAACGAGGCATATTTTTCAAAGTTTAGGCTGCTGGCGAATACTTTTTAAAATGGTAGAGGGTACCATAGTTAAATATAGTGTTCAAAGTTATTATTGCCCATTATAATTTGTATTATTATTATTATGTGATTCTCAGGATTTAAAATGGCAAACTCTTTCAACCCACTTTCTATTATACTCAACCAAAACAAATTGACTTGACCTAATTATATTGACTGAAAAAAGAACTTGAACATTGTGCTTACTGCTGAAGAGTACAAGTTTGTGCTCACTGAGGTTTGTCTAGAAGAACCTGGTGAGGGGGCGACCGAAGAGGAAACCCAGGCTTATCGAAAGTGGAAAAAGGCTGATGAGATGGCGCGGTGTTACATTTTGGCTTCTATGTCAAATGTGCTGCAACATCAGCATGAGTCTTTAACCACTGCCTACGACATAATGTTGAACCTCAAAGATATGTTTGGGGATCAGGATCGTGCCGCAAGGCAGGTTGCGATGAAGGACCTCATGAACACAACAATGGCTAAAGGAACCCGAGTTAGGGATTATGTTCTCAAGATGATTCATCTTCTGAATGAACTAGAGATCCTTGGAGCTGGAATCGATGGGGAAACTCAGGTCGATATCATTCTCCATTCGTTTTCGAATTCATTTAAGGGATTCCGACTGAATTACAACATGAATAAGTTTAAATATTCATTGTCAGAACTTCTTAAAGAACTCCAAGCAGCTGAGGGACTCCTTTGTAAGTCAGCTAGTGCTTTGGTGGCTGAGAAAGCTTCTACTTCTAAGCCTAAAAGAAAGAAAAAAAGAAGAAGAAGAATAACGCACAAGCTGCAGTCCCACAAGGAGCAGCACGTGCAGCAGTTGCTGGACCTCAAAGAGGAGTGAAAAAGCCTGTAGGCAAGTGTTTTCACTATAAGCAAAAACGGAACTGGAAGAAGGATTGTCCTCATTTCCTAAACCACCAGAACAATGGAGGTAAATTTCATTTATTAGTTGTTGAAACTCGTTTAGCAGTCCGATCTACCAGTACCTGGTGTGTAGATTCGGGAGCCACTAATCATGTCTGCAATACTTTGCAGGGGTTCTAGGAAACTAGACAACTTAGGAATGGAGAAATTTATATGCACATGGGTAATGCTATGAAAGTGGCAGCAGTTGCAGTAGGCGATGTTTATCTTCAGTTTAGTCAGGATAGGATTTTAGTTATTAAGGATTGTCTATATGTACCTTCCATTAGAAGGAATTTAATTTCTGTTTCTAGATTGGTTGAGGACAAATATTTTATTCATTTTAATGATAAATCAGTTATTATTAGAAAAAATAAACAGTTTATTTGTTCTGATACATTGGAGAATGATCTTTATATAATAAATCCTGACTTGTCTACATTGCAACTATACGAATTGAATAACACTAATAGTTTACCAATTAAGAGAATGGAACCTTCAAAGATGAATCAAACATATCTTTGGCACTTACGCCTTGGTCATATTAATCTAAAAAGAATTCAAAGACTAGTCGAAAATGGGTCATTAGGTTCATTGGAAGTGGTGGAACTTCCGGTCTGTGAATCCTGTTTAGAAGGTAAAATGACTAAGAGACCATTCTCAGCAAAAGGCTATAAGGCTAAAGAACAGTTAGAACTGGTTCATTCTGATTTGTGTGGTCCCATAACTGTCCAGGCTAGAGGTGGCTTTGAGTACTTCATCACATTCACTGATGATTACTCAATGTATGGATACATTTACTTAATGCGACGAAAGTCTGAAACCTTTGAGAAATTCAAAGTATTCAAGGCAGAAACGGAGAAGCGTCTAGGAAAATGTATCAAAATATTACGATCAAATCGTGGTGGTGAATATCTCTTAGGAGAGTTTAGGGAATACTTGTCAGAGAATGGGATCACATCCCAGTTGTCTGCACCGGGTATGCCACAGCAGAATGGTGTAGCAGAAAGAAGGAATATGACTCTTATGGAAATGGTAAGATCTATGATGAGTTATTCAGACCTACTTGATTCCTTTTAGGGATATGCTTTAGAAACTGCAACATATATTCTTAACTTGGTGCCATCAAAGTTAATACCTACTACACCCATAGAATTGTGGACTAGGCGTAAGCTTAGTCTACGGCATATTCGGATATGCGGTAGTCCAGCACATGTGCTGAAAGGTAATGCGGATAAATTGGACTCAAGAACATAGTGTGTTTCTTTGTTGGATATCCTAAAGGAACCAAGGGTGGCCTATTTTATAATCCTCGAGAACAAAAGGTTATTGTTAGCACCAATGCCAAATTCTTAGAAAAGGATTATATCATGCACCACAAGCCCAGAAGTAATGTTGTTCTAGAGGAAATAAGAGGAGAAAAAGTAGGGCACAATTTGTTTGTACCTTCAATACAAAAGGAAGTACCACAAGAGATAGATATTATCCCATTACCTCGTCGTAGTGGGAGAATTCCTGATGCTCGTGCACAACCTGAATGAACCACTAACACGTAGGTTCAGAAACCAGCACAGGTTCCTGAACCAACGTAGATTCTCGAACCAGCACAGCGTGTGGATAGTGAGTTGGGAAGTTCAGTACCTGCACAAGGTACACAAACACAAGTAGTGCTTTGTCGTAGTGGGAGGGTTGTACGTAAACCCGACCGTTTTATGTTCTTGGGAAAGTCTTATGACAAGGTCCCTGATGAACACAAAATAGATCCCTTTAACTACAATGAAGCACTTCAAGATAAAGATGCAGAAAAATGGAAAACGACTATGAAATCTGAAATGGAGTCCATGTACTCTAATAAAGTCTAGGATCTTGTAGAACCGCCCGAAGGGATAAAACCCATCGGATGCAAGTGGGTATATAAGAGAAAGAGAGGAGCAGACGGGAAAGTGGAAACCTTTAAAGCAAGGCTTGTTGCAAAACGGTGCACTCAGAAAGAAGGAATCAATTATGATGAAACCTTTTCACCGGTTGCCATGCTAAAGTCTATTCGGATTCTCTTATCCATTGCGGCTCATCTTGATTACGAGATTTGGCAAATGGATGTCAAGACAGCTTTCCTTAATGGAAGTCTTGATGAAAGCATCTACATGATGCAGCCAGATGGATTCATAGCAAAGGGCCAAGAGCACATGTTGTGCAAGCTTAAGAAGTCTATTTATGGGCTTAAGCAAGCGTCTAGATCTTGGAACATCCGTTTTGATCAAGCAGTCAAGTCTTTTGGTTTTGATCAATGTCCGGATGAGTCTTGTGTGTACAAAAGGTGCAACGGAAATGCAGTGGTATTTTTGGTATTGTACGTAGATGATATCTTACTTATTGGGAACGATATGGGGTTATTATCTTCAGTGAGGGTATGGTTATCAAGTCAATTCGATATGAAGGACTTGGGAGAGGCTAGTCACATCCTTGGTATTAAGCTTATGCAAGATCAGAAAAATAGGATGTTGGGCTTGTCACAAGCTACTTATATTGATACAATTCTTTCCAGATTTAGTATGCAGGATTCCAAGAAAGGGTTTCTCCCTTTCAGGCATGGAATCACCTATCCAAGGATCAGTGTCCTAAGACACCTAATGAGATAGAGAAAATGAAAGCAGTTCCTTATGCCTCGGCAGTAGGAAGCCTCATGTATGCTATGTTGTGTACTAGACCAGACATCAACTTTGCTGTTGGCATGGTTAGTAGATATCAATCTAATCCAGGGAAAGAACACTGGACTGTGGTAAAACATATACTCAAGTACCTTAAAAGGACTCGAGATCTTATGTTGGTTTACCAAGCAAATAGTCTAGTGCCCATTGGGTACACAGACTCATATTTTCAGTCAGATAGGGATTCTAGAAAGTCAACTTCAGGATATATGTTTACTCTAGGAGGTGGGGCCATTAGTTGGAGGAGTACTAAGCAGTCTTGTATTGCTGACTCCACCATAGAAGCTGAATATGTGGCTGCTTCAGAAGCGGCTAAGGAGGCACTTTGGCTCAAGAACTTTCTTATGGATCTAGATGTGGTACCTTTAGTGCATTCAGCTATTACACTTTATTGTGATAATAGTGGAGCAGTTGCAAATTCGAAGGAGCCAAGGACTCATAACAATGGAAAAAACATAGAGCGCAAGTATCATCTAATTAGAGATATTGTGCAGAGAGGCGATTTCATAGTGACTAAGATTGCATCAGGGGACAACCTAGCTGATCCTTTTACGAAGAGCTTACCGGCCAAGACTTTTGAAAGTCACGTTGAATGAATGGGGGTTAAGTGCATAGCTGCATGGCTTTAAGTCTAAGTGGGAGATTGTTAGAGTGATATACTAAAAGCCACGATTTTATTATTATTGGTTTTGATATATAGACTCGGTTTTGCTATTTTAATGAGAATCTTTATGGGCAATGGTTGCATTATATTATTTATTTAAATATTGTACATGTGTGTGTCTTTTATTCCATATAGTAGATGATTTGGTGTGTAGAGTATAGCTTACACACAGAGGATCATATCATCGGTTCTTGTGGAATATAAGTTCATTGGTTCACGGTCTTCAATGGAATTGGACGACCATCAGTGGGATTGTAGTACAAGTTTTAGTAGTTTATCTTGACTACAGAAAACGGTACAGTTTCAACTCGTTGTGCTAGTATACTTTGTGTGTATTTAACAGGACCAATTTGGGTTAATTGTTTTTATACTGACTATATAAAATAATTTAAAATCCCATGGTTATTATGATTACTTATGCTCTTAATCTTGAAATAATTAATAGACATATATATGTAGTGTTTGTTGTTTTGACTCATGAAGTGTGAGATTCATTTATGGATCAATAATCTTCGTGAATTAGATAGTGACACTATATGTATGATGAATATTAATTATTGACGGAATCCACGTCCCGGTATAGGGATTGATGATAACTCCTTGAGAAGCTTATAGGTTTTGATCATGTCAAACCCTGCAGGTGGATTATGTTAATCCGACATGTCAAATAACTTAAGTGGTACGCTCAAGGATTAAGAAGTCATTTAAATATATTTGTCAGTAATTTAATTTTAAATGACGGTTATCTAAAATCTTAACGTGGGGAGAATAATAAGTATTTAATAACAAGGAGCTCGAAATATAATTTTGAGATAAGGACGGGAGTGCAGTTATAATTCTTTAGTGGTGTGAATTATAATTTATGGAAGGAATCAATTCTTAATTGAATTAGGATCCGGGTTTTCCATAGAAAGCCCAAACACTTATTTCTCCTGAGGGTCTCTATCGTAGCCTTACATATATGCCAGCCTTGCCTCTTCTCTCGACAGAGTAATAATTCTCACGAATTTAAGGTTTGTGCCGTAGAGAGTAGAGAAGGAGATCTTGGTGATACCGCAACCCACACTCGATACAGGATTGCACGGCGAAAGGAATACGATAGAAGATCTTGAGGTTCTATCCAGCCCGTGTTCTCGATTCGTCTCCACCAACCCCTGTTCGTACTGAGACGAGATCAAACCAGAGAGATCTCGAAGGTAAAATCCGATTCCGCACTAAGGTTTTACATAAAATTTTTGTTCAGTCTATACACAATATTAAACGATTTTGGAACTAAGTTTCCATCAATCCACTAATCTGCCACTGAACTACATCCGATTACAAGCCCTTAGCAGTTTACTACGTGGGGTTTGATATCATGGGTCCCTTTCTCCAAGGTTTAGGATTAAAAATATTTTTATCCCAAATTAATTACTTTACAAAATGGGTAGAAATTATGGCTCTTGTCAACATAGGAATTGATTATGAAGGATTTTTTATGGAAGAATACAATTATTTGATTTGGCATACCTAAAGCCTTCATTTCGGATAATGGAACCTGTGACGCCCCGAATCCCGTTCTGAGATTTTCATCTCCGAGACTTGGTTGATCACGGATGCTGTGCGCGATGGCGGGTTTAAAATATAAAATCCACAACTTTTAAAAACTTTACTTTAATGAAAACATGATCTTTATAAGTCCCGATTTAGAAAACTTTGGCATGTGCAGTTCATTTCATTAATAAACCTTCCTGTAACATTTAAAACCACATTCCATACAAGTAGAATCACATCAAACCACATTTAAATCAACTCCACATATGAAAACCACCAATTCAAGTTTACAATGCCAATCGTTTATCAAATCAAAGTCTATACAACAAACTTAAAGGATTATACATATAACTTAGTCCTTAACTCAAGGACTACAAAAGGTAATGGACACCAGAGGCTCTATAGATGAGTACCACGCGCCAATCCCAAAGCCCGACCTGCAAAACTGGGGAAAGGAAGGAATGAGCCAAATCCGGGCTCAGTGGGAACTATATACATATATATATGTTGACCTTGTAGGTCTTAATCTTATTTTGATAATAAAAATAAACCAATCATGTGTAATTTAACATGTTCTTGATTTAAGATTATAGCTTTCTTACTTGGAAAATCAAGAATAGCATGATTGCTCAAAGGAATGATCATTCAATCAATATCCGATCTAGTCAACGAACCATTGGACTAGCAAGAGATCATCCTTATCACACACATGCTAGCAATGCATTTCATGAAGCACAAAAGATCAAGGATCATATGCCAAAGCTTCAAGGGAAAAGCTTCAAGTGAAGAATCAATTTGAAGAAACAAATCGAAGCATTCGAAGACTCACCTATTCGGTAATTGAGTGTTCACTTAGGATTAATGTAAAGTTTCTTATTTTATTATTTATATAGCTCATACATTTTGGAATATCATTCTTAGATTGATCAAAATCAGTTTGAATCGAAAATCATTTCAAAACATCATTTTAGCAAAAACCGGTTTTGAAATAAATTCATATTAAATTCAAACGATCATTATTTTGAGTTTTCCCGTAAATTGGTGTCTTAGGAACTTATTTTTAAGGTCCCCAAAGTATTAGAATTGATTTCGGAGCTTAAATGCAAAAGTGCAAAAATTGGGACTTTTGGCCTGATGGGCAGTCTGGTCCATCAGTCGACTGATGGCTTGTCCTCAGTCGACTAAGGGTCCATCAGTCGACTGATGGTTTTGCTTAGTCGACTGATGCTTCAGAATATAGCCGTTGGATTTCTGATTTTTTACTATTTTTAGTACCAAACTTCTACCAAACCTCTAGAACGGCTATATCACTTTTGGGACTATATATACATTATCTAAGACACATTTTAAATAACTTGAATCACTCTCATACTCTATTCTTCATCTATCTTCATCATCTAAAGATTCAAGAAATTGTTTTTGATCAATCATCTTTTATTTGAGCTATATCATATTGATCATTCAAGATAACTCTAGTGTGAGCTTAAATTGTATTCTACAAACACTTGAGAGTTATTGTAAATTGGTGTGCATCACCAAACTTTTATTATTCAATTGTGAGAGGTCAATCTCATAGGAAAACAAGAAGGTTAATTCTTGTTTAAAAATTGTGAGAGGTAAATCTCACAAGGTTAGCAAGAGAGAGTCTTGTCTGAATATTGTGGTCAAGCAATATTTGTAAAGAGTGTAGTGAGACAACAACACTTGTAGAGGTTTGATCTTCACCCGGAAGGAGATTGATTTTAGTGGAAATTCTCAGGGAACTAACCGAGCACGGATTATGGTTTGGTAAACCAAAACCGTGTGGACAAATAGCCTTGGACTTCAAATTGGTTCAATCTTTCTAACTCAATCTCTTTATTTACTTGCTACATTATTGTTTTCTTGAGATTGTTTATTTGCTTGATTGTTTATTTGATTGCATTCCTTGATAAATTTGTTTATCAAATTTGTTTTACTTAAACGATTTTCGAAAAGTTTTTAAATTCCGCATTTAGCTTTGAAAACCCTATTCACCCCCCCCCCCTCTAGGGTTGAAATCCGACCAACAATATATATATAGAAAATATTTGTTTTACCCATTTACAATGGTTTGAAAACCGCGCAATGCAATGCAACCTACACTCGAATGCATACAGACCCACTAGGATTCCCATTCTAGCCACTAGATACTAACTACCCAACTAACTGATCACAACAGCAAATATCCCATAAGTGAACCTCTCATGTGTTCCCACATTACTAAGGAATCGTCAGTCCAAGGTCATCTTGTTCTAACACTAGCTTCTTAAGGCTCGTCATGCCTTAGTGGATCAGTTCTACAGCTTGTGTCGACCACCCGTGCTTATATCGAAAGTCAATAACTATAGGCCAAGTATTTTTTATTTCCACTTTAATTATAATTTATTATGAATCGTATATTTGGCCAGCTAATAGGCTTTTAGCTTAAGATCATTTGTCTAAGCGTTATATTACGGCGTTCTTTCAGTAGGCTACTTCGTTAGTTATGATTTCCCCTTCAATTATGAGTGCTTTAGGTTCATTATGATCTGGTTATCAAGCCTCATGAATCACACTTACTCCCACGCCCATATTCTATATCTGAGGCTCACCGTTAGCATCTCTTTCCACTATATATATAATACATTATGAAAGGCTCGATAGTTCTTTATGTGTACCCTGTCTGTCTGATAGTGTCTGCCTACATCCCTACATCATTTATATCATAGCTGTAACGACCCGGTCCCACCTCAGTACGATATTGTCCCCTCTGGATAGCGTCCTAGACATCAGCCCCAGGACATCTACCCTCACGGCTTTGTTTCTGGGAGCTCACGACCAACTTCCCATCACCCATCCTGGGATTTCTCTTGCCCAAGCACGCTTAACTTCGGAGTTCTCATGGGATCCGAAGCCAGTGAGCTACCCAAAATACTCTAGCGACCATATCTTACTTATATGGGTCTCCAAGGATCCCCCAACTCCGGTGTGGATGCCCCCTTTGAGCTACCATTCCTCCACACAAGGGAGTACTCATCACTCAGGGCGTCACATCCTTCCCCCCAAGGGAATCGACATCGACACACCGTACTCTGTGGGGTCCGCTCTGATACCATTTGTAACGACCCAGTCCCACCTCAGTACGATATTGTCCGCTCTTGGTAGCGTCCTAGACAAGCCTCAGCCCCAGGACATCTACCCTCACGGCTTTGTTTCTGGGAGCTCACGACCAGCTTGTCACCCATCCTGATTTCTCTACGCTTAACTTGTCATGGGATCCGAAGCCAGTGAGCTACCCAAAAGGTAGCGACCATATCTTACTTATATGGGTCTCCAAGGATACTTCGGTGTGGATGCCCCCTTTGAGCTACATTCCTCCACACAAGGGAGTACTCATCACTCAGGGCGTCACAATAGCCGAGGTAACATACATAAATTTATACGAGACATGATATGATACAATACAATAATAATAACATAATCAACAATCTCACAATAGCTCTCTATCACGTCTCCAGCATAATGCATCAGTTTCACCCCGCGGTCAGTCCAGGCCTAGAACAACGGATCCCGAAGACTCCGAGGCCCTTGTCCATGTCTCCTCCGAGTGGGGAGTGGCTCAAGGACTTGGTTCTCCAAGTAAGTCATTCAGAGATAACCCTCAAGACATTTTCCCGGGAATGACACTCCGAATAGTTAACGAGGAGAACACCTCATACAAGCCATCTCGACACTCTGTAAAGAACTACACCAGGCGATACCCTAGCAAGGTAATGACCATTAGTAGCCCAACTACTTCCTGGGAAACTCATCATTGGGAAAGTAGTGGCACACAGGACCTGCTCCGCTTGCCGGGGAAACTCATCTAACCAAGGACACATAGTCCAGTTGGAAGGCAAGATACCTAGAGTGGGCTTCTCCTTTGTGGACGCACACAACCACCAGCGGAGTCACCGACTTCATTTTCCCCGTGCACGGTTTAGGGCCTTTTCACCCACGAGCGGCAATAGGCGGCCCTCCTTCGAGTCACAGGGAGCTACCCGGTGCTCGGTAAATCATCATATCCAGCCCATACGTGTGATCATAGCAACAGGAATATCTCGATTCCTCATTCAGCAGTGTATATAATCATCAATCATCTATCACACGTATGGCTAACAATATGTATATATATATAATCACACAACTATCATCATTACATAATCATCGTTATCGATAGCATCACTATCACGTTTGTATTCCATGGCCTTATAGCCAATTAGGTCATATTCGACATTTCCCAATGTATAACGTATCAAATGTATAAAACCAAGACCGTATACCACTTATGAGGATTCTCGTGTCATTCTAGCCATCCAAGCATTGATTATTGTGGTTCTAGTTCGACCGGTGTTCATATGGCATACTAGACTATGTGTGCATGTATGGATATGGAAACCCATGCCCCACCAATGCCTGTTTACTACATTATTATATGGTATCTAGATCATATTCGTGTTACTAGTACCTACCATGTATCGTACGATGCTCTAGACTCAAGAGTCATTGTATTACATTACGCCCAAACGGGTTCTTGGGGTAAGCATCATAAATGGTATCCTACAATCTCTTCTATTAGCAGAAGTAAATATTTCTAACGTTAAAACCTCTAATCAACCATCAAACACGCTTAAATCCCAAAACCCGAAAATTCCTAGGCTTAACATGTATGTATGAGATGGGTTCTTGATGAATCATATCATATATAAGTCAAAATATGGATTAAATGCTCAAAATATGTAATAGATGCAAGAACCCATCAATATTTAATGCCAATCGAAGATTAACCTAGACCAAACCCACAACATGCATACAACCTTGGTTTATTGTAGAAAATCCCCAATTTAAGTACAAATTGCTAATACAACATGTAAAGGTTTGTAAAATAAGTTTTATACTAGTGTTCCCACCTAATTGAAGCTTACTCGAGGTGTTGAAGATGCGTAGACGTCGTATCACCAAAACTCAAGCTCGCCTCTTAGCTCCATGCGCGAAGACGAAAGTGGACGGTGATTGATAAACGCATAATATTGTCATGCACAAGCTCTTTCCCAGAGTCGCATGACGCGTTTGTTGCTTTAATTCTGCCTAATTATCCACTTATCTCGAGATTAGTGTCTTGGCGAGTTTTGTATCTAACATCGTCCCGCTAGGTGTGCTTTTGTTGTGTTTCTATGTGTTTATAGGCATAGGATGCAATGGCCTTCGAATGATTGATCAAGCGCTAGTGAAAAGCTCGCAAAATGCTGATATGAGGAATTTCCCAGAAGCATGATCGATCATGGGTTAACCATGATCGATCATGGTACAAATGGCATTCAGGCAAGACCCCATGATCGATCATGGGTTGGCCATGATCGATCATGGCCCTGGCAACTTGGCCATTTCACACCAAAATGGGCTATTTTAGTGGTTCAAGCTATTTTAGATATTTAGTTAGATATTTTTCTACCTTTTAATATATATTATTTCTTTTACATTAGGAGATATATTATTGTCTATTTTTAAAACACACTTAGAGTTCTAGAGAGAGGGGAGAGCTCACTTGTTGATTGTTCTTCATTTCTCCATTGTAAGTGCTTAATTTGTAAGAATGATTTCTTCTTCTATGATATTTGTTCTTGCATCTATTATGGAGTAGTCTATTTCTAAGGTTACGGAGGTTGATTGTGATATGATTTTTGGTGATTAATGGCTCAATCCATATCTAAAGTTTGATAAATATTTGTGAATCTTCTTCTTCTTCATCATATCTTCCATTATTTCAAGCTTTCTAGGTATTTTCATATTAAGTTAAGACTTTATATGCCTTGTATATTTAGTTCTTGGTTGTTAATGAGCATACAACATATTTCTATGGTTCTAGAAAGCTTGTAGTCCCTTTCCCCCATCCATGGAGTTTTTCCCTCTTCATAGAAATTATGAATAGTTCTTAAAACTCCATAGATGGATTTTAAATTTGTTTAGCTTATCTTTGATTCATTTATTGATATATTGAGTGCTTCTTACACTTTATGTGATACTTAGACTCTTTATGTTCTACCATATGTGATAAACGATGAGTTGACTAATTTATCCCATAAAACTTTATTCCGTTTCATTGTTAGATTCACTTTATAATTTTCATTCTTTAAATCATGAGATTACTACACCTCTTTATGTTAAATCGTTTAATGATGAGTTTGTCACTATCTCGGAAGCTTCATCGGGAATGGGTTGCCTTGCTTCACACCCTCTAAGAGGAGAATGTAACCCCGTCTTTGGTGAATGTCGTTTGTCTCTTTCTCGATATGCTTCAACTCGAATAGTCGCCTACGTCGCACCCTTTGCTATTGAGAGATACACCAACATTCCCCATATTTTGAAAACTTGTGTTATAATCTTTGTAAGCTAGTGATCACCGTCTCTTAAATCATAACTAACCTCCCTACCTTAGTGCTTTCTTATTAATTTTCACAACCATTTTACATTTACGTTGTTCGATAACCATTTCATCTTACAAGAATCAGAAAACACTTTAATCCGTAATCCATTCCATTCCTTTTCACTTATCCCTGTGGTTCGACACTCGGACTTCCGAGACTATATTACTACTTGACGAGCCTGCACTTGGGCTTTAACACAACACACTATTTCGGTTGCGTCAGTGATGAATAGTGACATGTGAGGTGTTTTGAAACTCAAATCTTGGAAAGAATGAGAGATGTATGGAATATCTTGTCTCTCTCTCTCTAGATCTCTCTCAAGTCTCTCCCTCACTCCCCTTGATGCTGTGTGATCGAAAATGGGGGTATTTAAATGGGTGAAAAACGGGTTAAAAATACACAAAACCGACATTCAAGTGAACCATGATCGATCATGGGTCCCCCATGATCAATCATGAACCCTTCTGGAACTCCTTTGGAGGACCATGATCGATCATGGAAGGCCATGATTGATCATGGAAGTCACTACATCAGCAAATGACTTTCTGAGCCCAAAACGGACCTCGAAATGGTTGAATCTTGACTTAGCCCAAACACGAAAGTTGTGGAGGGAAAAGAAATGAAGACGTGGACGAAAATGGAGAGTCGTTTGGATGTCGGATGAAGAAGTTATGGCCTCTCAAAGTTGGCCAAAAATTGACGAATCGCGAAAAGTCGAAATACACAATTATCGCCTCGGTTTCAATTCGAACGACTCGAATAATGTAACGATTGCTCTCTCAAACTTAATATACCTAAATTGAAATGTTAGAACTATCGGGTGGAATGCAAAGAGCTCGGAACCCAATGCTCGCGCTCTAACGGAGTTTACGCCTTACCGGGCTTAAGAGAAGATTAACACGGGAAAAGAACACAGGGTATTACATAACCCATTTCAAAAATCATAAAGATTTATGCAGAGAATATGGAATTAACTAGTATTTCTCAAGTGTTTCCTTTCCACAAGGCAATGCCCTAGCAGAAGCCTCAAACAAAGTTAGTTTGGAAGGCTTGATGAAAAGGAAGATTGGTTCAAGAGTTACCTTCAGTTTTATGGGCTTTTAGAACTACACTTCGCCGATCAATAGGAAAAAACCCATATTCTCTTACTTTCTACGACATAAGTCATCATCCCATTGGAAATTTACTTACCAATTCCGAGGTCACTCTAAATAGACGCAGGGGGAAATGATGCATCAATGGAAGAAACTTTAGGTTTGGGAGACCATTGCTAAAATAGGTATAAGCCATGATGGCTGAGTCTAGCAAGGAGTCGTTGACAATTAGAGGCTTCCCCTTATGCATAAAGGTCGGTCTAAAGATTTATGCTTCCTCGGGCTTGGTGGAAGCTTCTTGTTCGAGCACCTTCTTGCCATTGGATTTTTTAGGAATAATGGAGATGTCCTGCCAGCAATTCCAACCAGCTTAGGAAACGGGTCCTTTTCAAAATTTATTATTTATCCTCAAACATGAGACTTTGAGACACTTGGGGATTTCCCCCTTATATGAGGAGGCCAACTCAGATTGGACGATTTTGGCTGACAACATTGGTGCATAAAGCCTTTTTTAAGTTTGCTCTGACTTGTTAGATGTGGCCCCACCTGAGGCCTTTCTCTTACTCTTGTTGAGGGTGAACTGGAAGTCAATCGGCATAACTTCCTGACCAGTTTCAGCCTCCTCCTCTCCTTCCGATTATGATATGCCCGATATAGAGGCATGTTCTTTTTGAGAATCTGAAGCATTGTCCCTTAGGTGGAACTAGAATTCTAAAGCAGTGCACTTGGGATCAGGCTCTAAGTATGCTTTGACTGAAGGCTTGGAGACTCTCTTCTTCTCCATCTTCCATGTTGGGAGGAGAAGATAGAAATTGGTTGGCCAAGCTATTCAGCGATAGATATTACTAATCTCTCCATAATGTTTATGCATCTCTTCTCTTTTTTGTTGAGCTACTCCTAAGGAATTTCTTTGATGTTTGGTTAGACCTACTCCCAGTGTTTGTTAACAAGAGGCTTCTTCAGGTATGGAGGACCTCCCATTGTTGTTTTTATTCAAGTCGTAGACCTTTTCCCTCTAAGAAAATCTATAAGAAGAAGACAAAATGACAAATGGAGGACATCCTCTTTGAAAATGAAAGTATTTATAGGGTATTCCTTGGGCCCTAATTTGTAGCTCTACAAAATGATTTTTATTCGTCTTAAGGGATCTCCAACTAATACCCCTAGTAATATATTTGGTTGTAAATTTAGTTTGTTGGACATCAAATACTAAAGCATATCTACCCATAACTAAGGATTTCGAAACCTGAATCCTACTTATGTAATGGGAATGGAAGAACATGAAAAAGAAAATTGAAGAACATAAGGGAAAATTGGAACTAACTTGCTTGCTTTTGAAGATCTTGACTCTAAAAAGTGGAAATTAAGACTCAAGAAAGAAAGTGAATGGTAGAAGATCTGGAGAAGGTTAAAGGTTTGAAGATTCCAACAAACCGTAAGGATTTTCAGGCGATGGAAATTTCGAGAGCAATAATTTGGGTGCAAAGAGAGATAAAGTAAGGGAAAAAAATGGAAGGCAAAGGTTGAATTTATATTGACAAATTAACATTCTTTCTCTCTTCCCAAACGACGGTTGCACATTGGGAACCGTTGAACATGATGGGCAGCATTAAATGCATGGGGCCCACGTGCATACGACCCGTGCGTACGTGACCCACGCATTTCTGAAATGACAACTAGCTAACCATAACACATACAGTTGACAAGTACACTGTACCATTTTTGAGATGGCAACCAGCTAACCAAAAAATACAATAAACTTTACACTATTTTACAAAATGTGTAACATATTTTTTTCCCGACAATATTGACAACGAACTTTTAATTTTTTTATAAAATGAGTAAGCATGACAACAATCCGTACCATGGCATATTACCTAAAATGTAAACAAATTTAAAGTTCATTGTCAAAATTGTTAGAAAAAAAGTATGTTACCCATTTTGTAAAAAAGTGTAAAGTTCATTGTACTTTTTGGTCTTTTACCCTAACCGATAAGGCAACACCTTCCTTTGGAAGCTAGAAATGTTTGAAATTCTTCAAGGTATGGATAATTACTAGTATAGACCACCACGTCCTAGCATATCTCCTACATGCCGTTTAAAATTACAGTGAAGCCAGCATCCAACCTAAACTATCAAGTCAAGTTTAGATGCTCGGGGGGGGGGGGGGGCAGTTGTAAAAGGTAAAAATTTTGTGTAGGATTTTAACCGGGCCCAACATTGGTGGCCCATAATATGGTCGACCCAATGGCTTAGAGCATGTAGGCCCATCATTTGAATTGTGTCAGAAACTAATGTCTACTTGAGAAGATCGAGGAATAACAGCCAATTATACAGGTCATCTATATTGGTCGACCATTGATGACACCAAGAAGATTACCCGACCATATACATGTCCGAGCAGAACATCCTACATAGTAGACAAGAAGAATGCTAACCGACTAGGTTGGTTGAACAATGGACATGTGGTAGCTGAGCTAGAGGATAAGTCTTCATGATAATGAAACACTTCCACAATGTGAACATTGTTTTTTCTATAAGAGGCAATGTGAATGGTTTAGAAGAGCTAAGATTTTCCAATAGTGCCCAAACTTACCCTTATAAATAGGAAGGGATAATCCTTAAGAACACCAAGGAATTCTCTCATTCTCATAGATAGCTTCATCTTCTTCTCCATAGCCACCTCTATCTAAATACCTTTTGTAATTGTTCTATAATCTTTGAGCTAATAGATTACATACAAACCCCCCAAAGGCGGATGTACTAGCGGATTAATATAAGCACTACCGGAGAAACCTTCGTACAAACCAATTTTAGTCCCTTGTAAACTTTTATTGGTTGTTAGTGGTGGCTTAGAGTGATTATTTAGAATCCTTTGGTAGCAAACTGCCGTTTTTGGGTGCGCTTACATACCTCACTATTTTGGGCTTATCAACTTTTTGACACCCATAACTATTAGTACAGAAAGTGAATACTATAACACTCACAAAAGTTTCCTAAAAGATACATATAAAGTGTCACTATATATATATAATATATATATATATATAAAGTTCAAGGCATTTTTTTTTTTACTTTTTTATACACATTATTGCACGGCGATATTGGATACACCCAAGTGTTCGAACCTAAAGGAAGGGGAATGGCTCGAACTCATGATCTAGGGGTTGGAAACCAACTTCTTTACAACTAATTTGGAAAGTAAAAAACACTACACCAGAAATGCCAAATTGGCACTTCTCAAAACCGTGCCAAAACGAATCTGGAACGGATCTGAACCGTGCCTAAAACAGGCGTGGTATATTTTTTGGAACGGCTATTTCCCTTCCCATTCCATTCTATATTTTGGTCAAACTGTACCCCTTTACTACTAAAAGTGGAACGATTTGGCGCGGACCCAAAACCGTTCCAGATCCGTTTCTTATTTTGTCCCGACGTCATTATTTGCTACGTGTCATTTTTTTCGTTTTAACACGTGTCATTTTGTTATTTGGCCACGTATCATTTTTATTAATCCTGTGTTCGCTATTTTATTCTCATCACTTATTTGGAACGGTTTATGGCCATTCCAAAGCCATGCCAGTTTGCAAATGCAAATATCATGCCTTTTTTAATTCTTTTTTTTTTCCAGTCCCATTTTTTGACTTTTTTTAAGTGTTACCAACAAATCTCAAATAAAAACATCATTGTCTAGTCCATTCTAACACCATTAAATATATTTTAATTAAAAAGAGCTAGGAATGAAAATACATTTCAATTGGAAAAATAAATATATTTTTCATTGTACAATGAAAATTTTACAATACAAGAACGGAGAATGATTTGACCTATTTTCACCTTCCCCATACACAACACAACTACCACCAAATGAAAAAATAAAAGCTACAAAATTGCAACAATTGTGAAAACAAGAGCTTAAAGAGCCACCCTCTTCTTCTTTTGTAGGGGAGGGGATGATTGTATCTCTTATTCGTCTTCCTGGACGAGCCCAGTGATTCGATGTCGTCTCTTGTTAAAAACAGCTTTAAAAGGACTCTTTCTCTGCTAGGATTTGTTCTTCAATTCTTTAATTTCTTCTGTTGAATACCCTTTCTCAGCATACCATCTCCTAGCTGCACAACCCTAAAAACTTTCACGAAGATATGGAATAAAGCAACAAGTCTCATCAACCAAATCACATAAAATTGTAGCCAATATTCCTTAAGCGTAGAACTTAATACAAACTGATTTTCATAAGTTCTATAAGAGCAGTCCTTCAAAACAGATTTTCTACAACAGATCTTCTAATAAAAAATAAAAAAAACACATACAAAGCAACCAACAAGTACTCAGATAACAGATTCGCAGCAATAGCAATTCACAGCAATAGTAGTCAACAGATATATTAACACAGCAGCATCAATAGATAGTAGAATCAACATAATCTATTTGTTATTAATTTTTAATTTTGTTTTTTTACATTACTTATATCCAAATTGCAATACATTCTCCTGATACGTCTCGAATTACGAACGAAACGTTACGCATCGTACGATAATGAAAGAATGTGTATACCATGTGTAAATTAGTGAAAGAATGTGGAGTTCGATAAAAATGGGTTCACGTAATTGTTGCTTCTAATGCTGAAAAATTACAAAGAATTAGATCTCTAGAAGTTTAAAAGAAACAAATGAAGGATAATTTTGCATATGGGTTGAGCAAGTTTATTTATAGGTGCCTGGCCAAAACTAAAAGTCCTTAAATTCATATCTAATTACCATAGGCAATCTATATATAGGAGCATAAAATAAACATATCTAGTGATGCCTAGACTTCTACTTTTTCTTTCTTTTTTGCTTACTACAATGTTATAAAAGATTTTTAAACATCCAAATCAAAATTTAACAATCTCAACCCCTTCTTATATACAAAAATCAAACTATTACACCTCTAGAACTCCTAAAAGCAAATATTATTCATGGTTACTCTTCATAGCCTCTTAAAAGCCACAAAATTCTCTTTAATCCAAAACCCTATCAACACGATCATTATTACCCTTGACCCTCTAATATAAACCATCAACCATTGTATTGCTTTATTGTGCTAAATTCATAAGATTCTATTGTGTTCTCTCAGGAACGAGTAATCTATATAACATCTAGAAATGTCCTTGCCCAAACAACACAAAAAATACAACACATTCTATAGACTAACAACTATTACGAGACCAAATACACGTGTGCCAAATATATTACGAATTGAATTAGGAGAAAAAAGTTACGAATATGGGACTTCTTAATTAAGCTTAAGCAGTTGAACTTTGCCTATATATATGCACATATTATACTCGAAAACGTTCTTAATTAATTACTTGTAGTTATGTGAGACACCGCCCTCGTAATCAGCAAAGATATTGGCTTTAGAAGTGACATGTTCTTAAATGAAACTCGGAAGCTCTACAAAAGATGAATCAATGTTGTCAGCTGGAAAATTAGCAACAAAATTGTTACTACCAATTCCCATTCTGAGTATCTTACTAGCTACCAATCTCGGCCACATGACCTTAATTAATTGAGCACACAACGTATACAAATTTTAATTAGTACTTTTATGCGTGCATCATATATATATATATATATATGAAAAGACAACATCAGAGAGAGAGAAAGGCTTAGTAGTACTTCTGCTTGATTAAGCTGCATGGCTAATAATAGTGGAGATTGAATGGCGGCCAGGTGGCACTGCTGCTCGACCTGAAGGTACCGGTGAAAGAGCTAGCAAGAAAATTAAAAGATATGGTGAAAGAGATGAACCAAGGATTAAATGTATAAATAAATTATTGGCAAAAAAGAATGGATAAAAAGCGATCATCTGGTGAAGAGTGTAGGCATGCATTTATGCAAGTTGGAATTGAAGAAACAATATAGTGACGTTTTCATGTATCTGCTCTCTTTACATTTATAGACCACTGACAGAGAAGGCAAACTAAACACAGTTCTGTTTCCCCCACTTCTATAGTTTATTGCATCTGCCTTCAATGTTGAGTGTGGTAATATATATACTAGGGGTAACCCGTGCCGATGGCACTACGGCATTAATTGTGTAATTATTAACGAAACTACAAAATAAACTAACAATAACATAAATTTTATTTTATTTTAGAAAGAAAAGATAAAGCCAATGATGATGATTGACCATGGGTACTGTTAAAAAATGGTCTGATTTTCTTAAACTATTGAAAGAAGTTCTAAGTATTTTGAAAATAACACATAATATAATCATAAGGTATCCTAATTTTTTAAAAATTTTGTGCCACTGTGTTAGCATTCGTGTTTGACACAACACCATTACCTGCAGCTATGCTTCCTAGTTGATTTCTCTTTGGTATGCTAAAGATAAACTCATATCAATTTTGAATCATAATCATGTTAGAGCCTTCAAAATTTTAGGGATAAATCTAAGTAGCTAACCCTCCCCAAACACCAATGGACTGAATGAACCAGTTGAAGAATATACATTAGGATAGTAAACAAAACATAATAAATCTATGTAAAGTACATGTCTTAAATGGGTTTTGATGTTGGAACTTCTTTTGTCAATAAAAAAAAACAAACTGAATTTGGGAGATAGGAGCCATTGGACATATCTAACCCACGTGCATATAATGGTTGTTTTTTTCAGAATCACTTACAGTTACAATCTACTGCTGGTTAGTAACTTGACTATTGTCATGAACTTGATAAATAGCACGGAACCTAATAATTACGAAGAAAAAGTAGATCTTAATAAATTTTGTGGCATTTCACCAAACAGCTGGAGCGCAAAGGGTAGTATTGAAGTTAAATTAACAAAATATCTAAGCAGATCCTTAAGCATTTAAATAGCAAACATAAACATTGTTAAAACGGATGCGCAACATAGAAAGAATCGCAGAATTATGATTAAAATTTTAAGCTAAGATATTAGAAGGGAGAATTTGGGATAGAATGATATCTAGAACAACAGAGATTAGAAGTGGAGGAGAAGAAAGAAACTGCAGCCCGTGTTTGGATTGAGTCTAGCCCCAAATCTTCACAACAGAAACCCCCTAGACAGAATAAATTTGTACCAAAAATTTACAACCATCAAGCCCAAAAACAAGAATATGCAATGAATACAACAAATCTAGAGGGTTAGGGTTTGAATCTTACCTGATGAATCACGACTTAGAAAACTACTTAGAAAAATAGGGTGTCACGCCGGCAAGAGAGCAGGTCACAGGAGATTGAGAGAGGCAAGTGATAGTGAGAGAGCAGCTTGGAGTATGATATGGTAGAAAGATAGAGAAGCGCGCGGAGATGAACGAAGGAGTTTAACGGCAGGGATGAACGGCGATAAGAGTTAGGGCTTTGAGCCTTTGAGTGTGTTTGAGTGCTTTAAGGGATGAAATGAGATAGTGGAAATGAAAAATGGAGGGAGGAAGAGATCGGCTCCATCAATGGAAGGAGGAAGGAGCTATTGAGAGGTGTTTAGAAGACAGCATAGAGAGATAAAGATTTTAGGGTTAGAAGTTAGATCCACAAATTCAAGACGCATGTGTTTTTGATTTGGGAAGCGGGATGCCCAAATTTTTGTCAAAGGCAAAAAAGTCCTTTTCCTTATTTAATTTAATTATTTTTTCTTAAAAAAGGAAATGCATTTTTTCTAAATAAATACACATTTAGAGCATCTCTATCGGATAAGGTAAACTCATAAATTTATTCTACTTCTTTTTCACATGGAGAAATTTAAATGGATAAAATTTAGCCTATAGAGTAAAAACTGGCTAAATTTGCCATTTCTTTAAATTTTATCCTATACGAATATGGATCACTCATATGAGCCATACGAGTGTGGTAGAACCGTATCAAACATTCAAAAAAAAATCATACGAGTTTGGCTCACTCATATGTGAATTTCCTCTTCTTTTCTTCAAAAAAAAAAAAAATACCCCATACCAGGGTGGCAACCTCATTGGCTTTTCTAAAATTTTATTTTTTACTCACATGAGAGTGACACATACTTAAAAAAAAATCCATACGAGGGTGACAGCCTTGTATGGTTAAAAAAGTTGTTTATTATATATAAGTTACACGGGTTACTAATGGGTTTACGGGACCCAAATTCTACCCCATTCTTACCGGGTTGAACATGTGTTATTCGGGTCTCGCGAATTTACACGAATCGAGTCTTTTAATAAATGGGTTTGACGGCTCAACTTGATTATGAGCCACACTAGTTAAATTCGTGTCGATTTTATGTAATGTTATCATGTCGTGTTGTAATTTGCCGGGCCTAATTAAATGATACAGTGTGATTGTATAATACATGCTAAGTAGATAATTTTAAAAAAAAATATTCACAATTTTTTTCATTAGAATAAGATGAGTGGTGAACTAAAATTATTAAAAAAATTAAATATAAATATTTTCTTGATTTATAAAATATTTATTTTATTAAAAAAATTAAAAGATAATGGTTATAACAGATGACCTGAATTCACTATGGATGAACCTATAACCAATTCGTTATCATTTTGTGTCAAATTTTGGGTTCTTTTGACCTATTTTTACTTTATATATATAATTATGTATATTATATTGTAACCACATTTTGAATTAACAAATATATATGTGTAATATTATACAAACTATATATAAATATATATATATATATATAATAAAATGGCGTCAAATGTAAGAGTATGAGAGAGATGAGAGTATGTAGGACGAGTACACGACATATTATTCAATGGACAACAACTTAACTGACGACTAGCCTCAGTGTAATAGAAATAATGAATTATATTTTCCATTCACATTGAGATATTGTCTCTCTGTTATGGTTTCATATAGTTATTCTTACTAACAGTAGTACATCCAATTCAATTAATAATATTACTTGACCCAATCTATTCTAAATATAAAAATTTATAATTTCATAATGTGGACCCCAAACGAGCCATAAGTATAACAATGGTGCTTTACTAAACTAATTAATCTGTGAAATCTTAAACTAAGTCAAAGATATTCTTAATATAATTCTTAATTATAGATATTGTTAGCATAATCAATTGATACTCTTAGTGTAACTTACATATACTTATAATATGGTTTCATATAGTTATTCTTACTATAAAAGATGATAAATCTTAGTATAATTCATCATCATAGTATTATTATAGCATCTGATACTATTATTGTGAAATAAATACTAAAAATATTGTAAATTTTTGTTTACGTAAAAAAACAAACAAAAAGAAGAGTTGTGTTTATTTGATACTATCTTGTTTTATATTAAATTATGAACCTTACAAAAATAAAAATAAGTATAGTGATTATATAAAAACTATGTTAAAGTGGATAAACACAACTCTTCTTTTTGTTTGTATGCTTTATAAACAAAAATAAAAAGGTTTTACATTTGTTTTTAAGAATGCATCAATTTTAAAATTCAATAAGCTAATACAGCGGTAATACCTAATTAGCTTTACATGGGCAAGATCTTAAGTTTTATAACACTGTTGGAAAAATTTATATTAATCCATATTGGGACCACACGTGTATTATTAATGTGTGTTATCATCCATAGGCCTAAAATTAAGTGATCTAATTAAGGTATAAATAGGCTTAAGGTTTGTCATGAAATTAATGTGTAGATACCATCCCTCAGCCCTCCCCCCTGTGGTTGGAAACCCCACCATATCTAAAGAAGTAAATTGTCTAATTTATAACCAAATACAATTAAATATGAAAATTGTAAATTGTCTAATTTATAATTTGAGAAGAGGCAACCAAACAAGTCATACGAGCATCTTCAATAGTAGTGTAAAAATTGACTTGTAAATTACACGTGTCAATCCACTTTTACAAAAAAACTTGAATACTAAAAAAAATATACTGCAATGATACTTTTGTAAATTCTTGTGTAAATTTTAAAATAACCAATAATATTCAAACACTTGTTAACTATCAATTTAAGTAATTTATTATTAATTTTTCTTGAATTTTTTTTATAAATAATTATATAGTCACAATGGATCTTGATTTGTAGGTCTTGGTGAGCATATTTCAAATATATAGTTTTTATTAAGATTCATATTTCACATTTAAAAATATTATATTTTTAAATTTTATTTAAAAAACGAAGAGAGAGAAAAATGACGTGGCATTATAAAATGAAAGTGTATTTTACACAACTATTTAACACAAACTTGTATTTTAAAGGACTGTTGAAGACAAAATTAAAAATTTGCAAATTGTGTAAATTTTACACAATACAAAAATATAGAAAAATGTTAAAAATGTTCTAAGTACAACAATGATGTTTTACTAAATTAATTCGTGAAATCCTACTTTTAAATAAAATGTATTATAATGTTTCGAGCTATTATTAATTTCTTAATCACGAAAAAATATATGTTTACTTAAGATGCCGACCATCTATTTAATTTTAATACGACTAATTTTAAATTAAATTTTAGTATAATACTTAGAGATCATTAAATAACTATATTATAAAAAATATATATATTTCATATTTTAACAACTAAAGAAAAGGATTCGTAAATGAAAATATTAATTGCAAACTTTGTTCCTTTAAAAAGTATTTAATGTAAGACTCGTCAAGTTATTCAATATTAATTATAAAAGGTTTAACTATACAATATGTAGGTTTTACAAAATTAAATTAATTAATTTAAAAATATAAATAACATAAAATATAAATTTTTAAAAAGTCAAAATGGACTTATTTCGAGAAATTTTCATTTCCTTTTCCATTATATTGTTAGAAAAAGTGAAAAAAGTAAAATACTTTATTATATTTTTTTAAAATAAAATTGAATATCTTAAAATTAAATTATGACAAAGTAATGGGCGGGAGATTATTATTATTAGATCCAAAGAAAAAAAGTGGGCGGGAGATTTGGTCAAAGGGGGGAAAAGGAAAAGAAGATAGGAACATATTTGGCACCGTAATAAACCGTTCCAAATAAGGCACGCTTGTACCCTTCATTTCGTGTCAAGACCTCTAAAAATCTGGCACCGCTTAAAACCGTTCCAGACGTGCGATCCTGTTAGCAAGAGTTGGCATAGTGAAAATGACAAAAAATTATTTTAGTGCGATAATGAAACTCGAAAACAATTAAGGGAACAAATGTATTTTACTCTTCTTCGATTTTGGACTTCATACCCACATCCTCCCTCAATCGGGTGTATGGGCTTCTAGCGGCAAATAATTGCACATTGATTGTCGTTTTGTAAATAAATTGAGGTTCTTGCCATTGCACAAGGGAAAAATCCACTGATAGGATACCAATAATTCATTCATGTTTTTATTCTCTTTATTTGTTTATTTATCATTGTAAAAAGTGTGCCAATCATTAAGTATTAGAGTTAAAACATAAATAAATCGACTTTAAAATTTATATTTTTAGTTTCTCTTTTAAACATAAAATGTGTTAACAGGTGTACAAATTATTATTTTTATATTTTTCTTTGTTCACTTTCAACTAACATCATGTTAACTCATATATATAAGTTTTACAAAAACTGCGCCCCCCCCCCCCCCCCCCCCCCGGCCTTCCCCCCACCCCGCCCCACCCCAAAAAAAATTAAAAATAAAAAGAGGAAAATATTGTATCTCAATTAAAACCCAACAAATACCTTCTACTCCTCTTTCTTATCATAGAAAGATAACACAAACCTACAACGCTCACACTCTACTTTGGCACGGATTGATGCACACTTCCAAAAGGTTAATCTTTTAAAAACTAGACATGATTATGATCGATTCCTAAATTTATGTGATTTAAGATTAAAGTTCTTACTAGTAGTATTAGATGGGTCTATTCATGCCTACCATTAGATATTGCTTATATACATAATTAGATTTCTTGAAGAGAGAGAGAGAGAGAGAGAGAGAGAGAGAATAGATGAATTGAAATAATAAATTGCCAAAATAAAATCTATCGCATAAATTTATTTGTTTTAGAATATTAAGATGTATGTATTTGTTATTAATGCGAATAATAACGATGTTATAGATAATAGAATTTCCAATCTTTGGTCCAAAAAAAGTTATTGTTTAACTGAATAACATACACGCGTGTTCTAATAAATATAAGATGACTATTAAGTTTTTTACGGAAATAATAAATTGGCTTAAAAAAAGGTCATATTCTTTTAGTGTGGTCCCATGATGCAACGAATGTACACGTGCATAATTGTGGAAAAAAAAATTGTGGTCCTTTTCATATTAACAAATTCATGCACAGCAGATGGCCATTTAGCGAGTAATGATTGCTTCTCCAACTTAGCATCATTGCCAAACAGGGCGGGGCCATCCATAAGAAAGGATAGGCATTTAACGAGCAGTGGCAGATTTAAGGAGGGGCTTTAATTTATTGGGGACCAGCTATCGATCGATTTAAGGGGGCTGGGACCATTTGGAACAGTTGTCGATTAATTTTGGCGCCCGGGGGAGAGGGGGAGGGGGGGGATCCGGACCCGCTCTCGTCCACGTATTACACCATGATATCAAAATATTAAAAGAAGGTGTATCATACATCTAAACACAGTATTATTGCACACCTCAATATTAAATTTTGATTCCACCACAGCTTTTAAATATTATGTGGATAATAATTGCATAATTACGTGTATGTGAAGTAGTTTTGGTAATTTTAAACTAAAATGTAATTTATGAACGATGTTTTACTTTGTTCTACTTTATTGCTTAATTTTTAAATTTTTTTTTTAACCAGTAACTCTAGACCCCATAAAGCAGGCCTAGTGTAAATTATCTTAGAAAAAAATTGGGTTTGAAAATTTAAACGCAGTAGCTAATGAAATAGGTCTATTGAAAAATAGTAAAATAAACTACATGGAAACTAAACTTGAGAGGTTTAGCCCCGAAATAAAACAAAAAACTAACTAAAAACTAAAGGCAGATCTAACGGCGCATCCTAGCAAGCATAAATGATAACCCTTCGCTGGCTATGCGGTTAGGTCCATTGCTAATTATTTTGACTTTACCCTTATTTAGAAACATTATGGTTGTGTTTGGTCGCAATTTCTAGACAAGTTTTCTAGATGAGTTTTTAAAAAATTGGTATTTGGTTGAATGTTTTGAGTTAGAGTTTTTATGTTGAAAAGTGAATTTAGTTTTGTTTGACTTTTTTTCAACCAATGAAAAAAACGCATAAAAAATTTCAAAAAATAGTCACAATGGATCTTATTTTATAGATCTCGATGAGTAGGTTTCAAATATATATTTTTTATTATTTTTTGATTTTTGGATTTAAAGTTATGGCGTTTTAAAAAAAAAATTTAGAGAGAGAAAGTATAGTGAAATAAATTTTGGGAAGTGTGAAAGTGAGTTGATTTTAAATTGTGTTTTGAGAAAAAAATTTAAAATCTTGTTTAGAAATGCCAACCAAACACAACCTATATTTGGCTCATATGCAGTGAGTACGTGTTTACTCATTCGCTGGATCTCTGTTGAATGCATTTTTCAGTGAATATGGAAATATACAACGAGTATGCAACACTCATCGCTGCATATACACCAAAGGTGTTTCTTTTTGCCTAACACTTACTACGCTCATATCCAACAACCGTGTGTGCATTGAGTCGCTACATACACTCCAAGTCAATAGATATTTATGACATCTCAATAAAAGTATTAAAAAAGTTACAATTTAGAATGAAACTAAATAAAACTTTGTGTATAAATAGGAAATCCTTTTAAAAAATGAAAATTGATAACACGTGCCTTTAGGGCAGATGTTAAAGTTACCATAAATAAAAATAATTAAATCTTGTATGAGAATTTGTATCATATTTAATGCATATTGGGAGTTAACTATTTTTAAAAATAAATACTTAACATGTGTCCTTAAGACACACATTAACATGACCCTTACAAAATAGCAAGTTTCTTATAATGTAAAAGGAACGGTGGGCAAAAATTGCCGCAGTTGTCCTTACAACTACAAGGACCAGCAATAAATAATTGTCCGTTGTGTACTAATCCAAAACGAAAGGCTGAGGTGAGTCTTTAGGACCAGCAATAAAGAATTGTCCTTACAACTACATTTTTTTTCTCATCTATCTGACAACTACATTCACTAGAACTAAATCATTTATTATTTTATAAACTTTTAATTTGTAGTCCCAATACTATTAAAATTATTTGGTATTATATTTACAAAATTAGGGGGTGGTTGCTCAATTATATAAAATATAAATCGGTGGTAAGTTGTCAACTTTAATGTTTATATTCGGTAACAGTTCACTGAGTTAGAAATAAAAATTCAGTCAAAAGTTGCCGTTTAGGTCAAGTCGGTGGAATGTTTCAGAATCGAATGTCTAAGTTCGGCAACGAACCATCGACTTGATACTTAAATTTTGAATATTTTTTGTGATGGTCATAATTATTAATGATATAAAATATTGTGTCACGGCTATTATAGTGTTCCGGCTATAAATCAAAGATGCTAATAACATTATCCTTATTAATAGCATGTTGATTGCGCATTGCAAGGTTGCGATAAGTTGACGCGGATATTAGGGTCCACCCGGATATAATTAAATCAACTTGGTCGCGGCCTACGGTTCGAACCGTTAAAGTCCAAATGAGCTAGGTCCCAACTCGGCCCAATTCGGATTGATTGAGCCTGAAGCCATCAAACTAGTATCAATCAACGAGGCAACTTACACTGATAATGAAAGAATAATTCTGCACCAAATCACCAATAGGGAGCCAGCTTTTAATTTGATTATGTTAAAACAATTTGTATCTATTATCATAATAATCTATTGTAATCAGCCTATTATATAACGGTCATGATACACCAACCTACAACATAGAAAAAAAAATGCACGAATTTTTTTTGGAAAACAAGACATCCAAAACTCTAATAATTAATAAAAGTGATTGTCGAGTAGGTAAATTGTCAAACCACATTATTTTACGGAGTTGTGCGATATATTCTTTATTTTTCCTATTCATTACTTTATTTTAATCCGAGCTCCGGCAATCTAGCTGGATTTGAGGCTTGCTAAACAATCCACAACAATATAAATAAGCAAACTTATTAGAACGTGCAAATTTGTAAAACTTCCTCGGACTTCATGTATGAAAAAAGTCTAAATTACTCATTCTTTCAAGGGGCGTGGTATTGAAAGGCATCATCTCCTCAAAGATAAAATTATGTGTCAATTAATTTTCAACTAATCCCGTTTTCCTTTTAAAAGTAGTTTTCTATGCTTTGAAACAAAGAAACTGTAATTTATAAATTAAGTTTGCAACCTAATTTTAATTTAAACATTACATTGGGTTAGATGAAATATATACATGCATTGAACTATAACTAGAATGTTGGAAATATATGTCTTCTATTGCAAACAACAACACCCTCACCACCCCCCCCACCGGGAAGCCCCCTAAATGGAATAAAACGTAAAAATTGTTAAGCTTAAATACATGTTTTTCACAGAAACACATATACCCACGACGAAGAGGATTTCATTAAACAACACAAAAGCAATAATTTACACATACAAGCTTAATATTATTTTTCTTTCACAGTACTAGGATGGACTTAGACAACCTCAATTTTATTCTCACATGCACATAACATATTAATAGGCCTATGATCTCCTTATAGGCTGGACTTAGACAACCTCAAACCACATGCATGAGGTGACAAAGCCAATATATAAACTACTACTATTTTTGGAGGATAAATGTGCATATTCTTGCTATGTATGAACAGAACTAGTATATACTTTATTAATTTTTAAAATTAATTTGATACATATGCACTAAAATATATGTCTATTCATTCAATATATATACATGAATGGAATAAGATAAAATCAAGTAAAATAATTCAGTGCACCCCTCATTATTGTTGTCCTGGGTGCGTATGTTGAGACCACTCAGGCCTTATCTTGTCGTGGTCCTTTTTTCACGTGGTGTTTTATCAAGTGGGTCAGTACAATTACTTTGTAACCAATCCTTTTGGACTGCTAATGAAGTGCCACGTATACTAATCAAAATATTTTTGTATCGATATGTGTTCCTATAATTTGATGCCTATTTATGGCAACTGTATATGAAAACACTGAGGGCTTGTTTGGTGGTCAATTATTTTTTAAATTTTAAAAACTCAATTTAAAATTAATTTTAGTTTTATATTTTTTAAAATTTATTTCACTTCACTTTCTCTCTCTAAAAAAATTTTAAAACACCATAACTTTAAATTCAAAAATCAAAATTAGATAAAAAGTAGATATTCGAAACCTACTCGTCGAGATCTATAAAATAAGATCCATTGTGACTATTTTTTGAAATTTTTTATTATATTTTTTTGTTGGTTGAAAAAAACTTAAATAAAAATCAAATTCACTTTTCAACATACTTCCAAATTCTACCTAATACCAAATTTTAAAAACTTAACTTAAAAACTCAATTCAAAATATCAACCAAACATCACCTGAGTATTTGACATCTAGAGAAAGAAGAAGACAAGCGGAGTTTCCGGTGATAGAAATACATATTTTAGTTCAAATCAATTTGTCTTAGTCGTATTAAATTTGTGATTGTTTAAAATATGTTTTTATATTATTATTTTCTGTTACATTTTTATTAATATTTTAAATTTTATTTATATTTTAAGTTACATTCTTTCAATTATTTTAATTTATTCTCATATATGAGAATCAACGTCCCTGTGTGTGTGCGTTGATCTTCTCTTCTCCTATAATTTAATGTCTTTATATTTTATGGTTAATATTAATCTATTTGCTTTGATTATTTTTTTCTTTTGTTTTGTTTAGGACAATACATTTAAGTTAGGACAAAAATTACATTGTGTAAAAGGTTTTAACATCAACTTATTTTAATTTATAATTTATTTATTAAAATCCCAATTGCATTTAAGTTTCTTACAGAAGAACCGTGGAATAACCATTCTCACATTCTCAAAACATATATGGTTGCATGACAAGTTTTTCTTACTGTATTATATTATTCTCACCTTCTTCACACTAAATATTTAACACTTTATATCATTTATTAATTTTATTGACCGTGTTTTGTCACTTATGCTTTCTGGTATCAATTAATTTATTTTTGAAGAAGTTGAATTGCATGTTAATTAATTAGATGAGGATGTTAAACCATTAAGTAATTGAAAATCTGTAGCAAACTTTCAAACGCAACAAAATCAAGTCCGAGTAACTTGACCATCGCTAACAATTAAGGCTATGCCTTCAAACCCAAAGGACCTATAACATGTAGATACATCTTAAAATGAGCTCAATTTTTTTTACATTTATTTATTCTTACTTAATTTAGCTTTCATTAAATATAATTTATATTTCCTTATGTTTACTATTTAATTTAATTTTTCCCTGGTTATGTTGTATATGTACAATTAAGATGTTTATAGTCGGGGTTAAAATTAAATAGAATGAAAGTAGATGCTAGAATTTGAAATAACGTAGAAAAATAAAAAAAAAATTGGTATTTCTTGCCAATAAATTTTAAATACCTTTACATTTTAATAATTATAGAAAATAAAAGATATTTATATCTAATTTTTTGCAATACAAAAAAATTAACACTGCTCATGCATCGCACAAGTTGATAGCTAGTACTTTGCAGTAAATTCGCAGTTGCTGGAAATATAGTTTTATACTAAATTAGTAGCTAAATAATGATTTAAATTTTAGTGGAAATATATTTTGACACTAACCCTCCCCCACGTCCACACACACGTAATTTCTAATATAAATTTTAGTACAAATCTTTTTGGTATTAAATGTTTAAGTAAGATAAATATGTTTATGCACTAAATCTATTTTTTTTTCTTTTATATATATTGGAATACCAATAATTTGAATGTGGCCTGTAGAGTGGTACCATGACGCAATAAACGTCCACATGTATAGTTGCGGAAAAAAGTTGTGGCACTTTTTACATTAATAAATTCATGCACAACTGATGGCCATTTAGTGAGTAATGATTGCTTCTCCAACTTAGCATCAATGCCAAAAAGGGCGGGGCCATCCATAAGAGACGATAAGCATTTGACGAGCAGTGGCGGTCTGGCGGATATAAGGGGGCTAGGTTTATTCAAGAGCAGCTCTCATCGACAGATTACAATATAATGTTAAAATATAAAAAAAAAAAAAAGGTTGTATAATATATCAAAATATTTTATTCTTGCCCATCTCAATATTAAATTCTGATTCGGTCACTATTTTCAAATAATATATATGTAGATAATAATTGCATAGTTAAGTGTCTATCTAGTAGTTTTGGTAGTTTTAAATTAAAGAGTAATTTTTTTTGAAAGATTAATAAGATACTGATACATAAAATATATTATCCTAGGAATATGACGACGTATCGTACGTTATTATATTAGTACATATATTTCAATTGGTCCTTCACGAGTAAGCTTTATATTAAGTTTATTATTGACTAATACATGAGCGATACATTATTGTGTCCTCAAATTAAGTGCCAAATTTGTGTCACAAAATAAATTGTTCAGACTATAAATTCCACAACTGCAAGGGCTATTGCACCAATTACTAATTATTTTTGGGGTGGATGCTCCGATTCCAATATATATGGGTATTTCATGAGTAAACTTTATACAAAATCTTGGTACATATATAAAATATTATAACAGACCTTTTTATATAGATATCGAATAATAAGTTTCAATTTTATAATATTTATTAAAATTTGATTTTTTGATCTAAAGTTACGAGCATGATAAATAGTTTTTAAAAAGGTTAATGACAGAAAATTGATTTGATAGTGTAAAATGACAAAAAAATGCATTATATACTTTGCTGGTCCGCAAAGTCATATACGCAAAATTGTTCTGTAATTTATTTTACATATAAATGTTATATAATATTGAATTTGCTGTCACTTAAATCGTGTAGAAACATTTTAGTGAACTTGTGATTAGAAAATCCTGTCAGATCATCTATTTGGTCGGAATTTTGAATATTTAATTTAAAATCCAGTCTTCATTTGAGTTCTTTAAGATTGTTTTTCAATTCGATTTGTGTTTAGTACATTATTTTTTATTTTTTTTTCCAAAAATACAAAGAAAAAAAACCAAAACAAAAAACAAAATTCTATTTACTAGAATAATATTTTTATTATGGATAAACCAAACACGGTTTTTAATTAAAAAACCCCAAAAATAATTTTTTAAATCCCAACCAAACAAAACTAGTATTAGTGGCAAAATATGATTTTGGACACAAAGGGTCACTAAAAGTATGTATGGCACTAAGGTTTTGCGCTACAGTTGAGTAACAAATCTGACAGTGGAATGGGCCAAAACAAATGAAAAATGTGACGAGACCAATTTAAACGGGGCGTTGCTATTCACAAATTAAGTTTTACTTTGTTCTACTCTATTGCTTAACTTTTAATTTTTTGAAGCAGTGACTAAACTCTAGAAAGTAGGCCTAATGTAAATTATGATAAAAAAAGTTGGGTTTAAAAAGTCAAACCCGGTGGAGAACCAAATAAATATACAGAAAAATGATAAAATAAATTACAATGAAACTAAACTTGAGAGGCTTGGTCCCGAAATAAAACAAGCAAGTAACTAAACTCTAAAGGCAAATCTAACGGTGCTTCCTAGCACACACAAATAATAACCCTTCGCTAACTATAGGGGATGGTCCATTGCTAATTACTTTCACTTTATTCACTAAAATTTTACTTATACTACAAAGTTAATATCCCTATTAAATAAAATTGTATTCGGCTCATATGCAGCACATGCCATGTTTACTCATTCGTTGGATCTGCGTTGACTGCACATTTTTTATGATAGGCACATATACAAACGAGTATGCGATAACTTAATTGCTACATATACGCCGAATGTGTTTTTTTACCTAACACTTATTACACCCATATCCAACATGTGTGCATTGTGTTGCTATATGTGTTCTTGGTTAATACATATTTGTGAGGTGTCAATAAAAATTTAAAAATATTTTTATAATTTAAAGTGAAATCAAATAAAACTCAGTGAGTAAAGAGCAGGTCCTTTTTATATAAAAAGAACGGTGGGCAAAATTGCCGAGTTGTCCACAGTGCACTTACTGGACTAATCGAAAAAGAACGGCTGAGGTGACTCTTTGGGACCAGCAATAAATAATTGCCCTTACAACTACAATTTTTTTCTGTCTTACTACTAAGTGCATTCACTGAAACTAAATTATTGTCAAAATCATCTTCATGTAACCAAAAAAGGAAAAAAAAGTTAAAAAGCGTCTTGATCGTGCATTGCGAGGTTGGCATAAGTTGGCGCGGATATTAGGGTCCACCTGAATATAATTAAATTAGTAGGGTTGCGGCCTACTGTACGAACCGCTAAGTTCAAATGAGTTAGGTCCCAACTTGGCTCAATTCAGATTGATCGAGCCTCAAGCCATCAAAGTAGTATCATTCAACGAGGCACATTAGATTATGGTGTTGTGCGATTCTTTAGTTTTCCTATTCATTTCTTTATTTTAATCATTCCGGTAACATAGCCGAATTTGATACTTGCTAAACATTCTGCAACATTATAAATAAGCGAAGTGGTTAGAATGCGTCTATTTATAAAACTTAATTGGATCGACTTCACGTATGAAAAAAGTCTAAAATATTCGTTCTTTTATATGGGCGAGCTATTAAAAGTGTCATCTTCTCATAGATAAAAATATGTGTTAACTAATTTTCAACCAATCCCTTTTTCCTTTAAAAAATAGATTTTTCTGCTATGAAATGAAGAAACGAAAATTTATATATTAAGTTTGTGACGTATTTTAATTTAAATTTTATATTAGGATAGATGAAATACATGCATTGAATTATAACTAGAACGTTGGAAATATATGTTTTATATCATCCCAAAGCCCCCTAAATGGAATAAAACATAAAATCGTAATTTTTATAGAAAATAATAATAAAGGACGATATATAAATGGTGGTTATAATAAAGGACACTCATTTAAAATGATTAGTATCAAGGCCAACTTTTTAATCAAGGACAAATTTTTTTTTTATTAATGGTTTTTCACTTTTATTTTATGGGTCATTTGACGATTTTGTCCCCTTACAGTTTTTTTCCTTTACACGTTCTTTCAGTTTAAAATTTGTGTAATTAATTTGAATTAAAATTGTAGATATTATTCTTTCTTTTTTTTCTTTTCTCCGAAGAAGTTTAATAGAATTCAAATTAGGTTATTCATACTCTTTTTTTTCTTTTTCTCTGAAGAAGTTGATTGGAATTCAAATTAAGTGAAATCAAATTAATTACAAAATAGGATAAACACTACCAGAGATTTACATTGATGAGAGGAGATTCAAGATTAATAAGGGAAAAACCTTGGTGGCTCACAAAAGCCAACGAGTACTTAAGATCGAGGGGCAGATCAGAATTGAAAATAATTGGATTTATTGTAATGCACTTGATGATATTCAGGTTAATCACACATCTCCACTCTTTAAAATAAAGCTGCACTTCCTTTGATTGATGAGTATGTTAAGGCCTAGTTTTTCATTCCTTTTACATATTATAGGACCTTTTCGTGGGTTCCTTTTACATATGTGAGTTTTTTTTTCCAGATTCTTTCGTTTTGTACTTTTGGGATTCAATTTTGTTAATTTTTCATGGTTGATGAATAACTAATCTTCTGCCCCACCAAATTGTTGAGCAATTTATGATCCGTTTGATAAAAGCTAGAAAATATTTGAAAATACTACTATTTTTTATGAAAGTTTAAAAAAAGATGAGTGATTTCTTGAGACCTTCTCCAGCTTTTTCTTATTTTCCATGCAAATTATTTCTTAACTCACCACCCAAAGAATCCGTTTCAATGAAAAACTCGAAAAGTAATAGAACTCTCACCAAATCACTACTATCATTTTGCAATTTATGATAAAGATTACCAGTGTTGTCTGCCATTTTATTTTTATTTTATTTTATTTTTTAAATGTAACTTAATATGTTTTGGCAAAAAATTGAAAAGATATAATTTAATATGTCTGACTAGAATATTGAAAATATACAGCTTAATATGTCTGCTAAAAAATTAATTTGAAGAAAGTAATTTAATATGTCTGCCAAAACGTAATTTAATA
The DNA here is from genome assembly GCA_021464415.1 of Lonicera japonica. Classification (NCBI taxonomy): domain Eukaryota; kingdom Viridiplantae; phylum Streptophyta; class Magnoliopsida; order Dipsacales; family Caprifoliaceae; genus Lonicera; species Lonicera japonica. The sequence goes on from CM038463.1 coordinate 36,844,745, forward strand.
TTTTTTCTTGCCTTATAGGAGAATTACGGTTCAGATATATTTGCAACTTTAGTTTCGTAATATGTCTTGTTAATTTTAGATATTTACATCCTTTGACTTTTTTGGAATAATTCTTGTACTTATCTTCTAGTTTGGATTTCTTGTGATATGTGTTTGGATTGGTTTGAATTTATTTTTATTGATTTAATTCCGAATTTAATTAGAATACCATAACTTATTACGTCTGCCAGAAAATTGAAAAATGTGACTTAATATGTCTACTTGCTATTATAGGAGAATTGTGGTTCAGAAATATTTGTAACTTTAGTCTTATATTATGCCTTGTTAGTTTGAGTCATTTAAATCCTTTGACTTTTTCTGAATAATTCTTATGTTTATCTTTTTGTTTGAATTTCTTGTGATATGTGTTTGAATTTATTTTCATTGATTTAATTCCAAATTTGATTATATATTTATTTTCTTGTATTTATCTTTAAGAAGGGTATTATTGGAATTTAACTAAATTAATTGAAATTATATATCTATTAATATTTTGTCCTTAATTAAAAAGTTATCCTCTAAACTAATTAATTCAAACGAGTGTCCTTTAATAAAAAGAGAGTGTGACATTTTTCCTTTATAAAAAAAGCCCTAATTTTTAAATATATTTCAACATTAAACTCCCGTGTAATTTTTTATATAAGTTTTAGTAGAAATATTTTCTATATTAAATATTCGAGTAATATAAATATCTTTTTACACTAAATCCATATACAACTAATGATGTAGATTTTAGTGTAAACCTGACTTTTCATTGACCCGAAAATTCTCAACATATATTAATATTATCTAGCTATTTATACGCATGCAATTTGCTTTTTTCCATAATAAAGTTGTTGATAACATGAGTTGAACCCAAACCACGGAGTGGCATCGGGACATAGGGGCAATTGATACCTCTATTTTAGAAATTTATCCTATCAATTGGTTTAACTAAGTCTGAAATCCATTCGTTTGGCCTGCTTATTAAGGATCAAGTTTTAATTGAATTTGAGCTTAGGCCGAACATAACCAAATTTTTAAGCCCGAATTAATTTTTGAGCCAAGCTTAGCCTACCACCGCTTAGCCTGAACTAAGCCCGGACCTCTTGTATGTATTAAGGTTACTTTAACTTTTTTATTTATTAAACTCACTTTCATTAGTTGGTCCGTGGGACATTTTCTACAATTTCAAATCTAGGTTCTATATACTTTAACTTTCTAGATGATTGAATAGATTGATATTATTTTAAAACTTTATATTGTACCATTAATCTTTTGTGAATAGAGTCGGAATGGTAGTGTGTTTATATCTTAGGTTGTCAAGATGGCATCATTAGAATTAAAGTTGTAGAATTTTGGCTTACTCTTGTTCCAAGCATGGATAATTTTGTGGTTTGATTAAGAAGTGTTTTAGTAGTTTATTAACTTTTAGGGAATTGTTTTTTAAGCAATGGTATTGCCTCAATTTACATATTACTTAGGATTGCTTTGAATTTTTTGAAAAATACAGTATGGTTTACGGATTCATATTAGTTATATGCTGGAAAGGCCTGAAATGTTAATGTCGGATATTTTTTTTTGTTATATGATTGTGGATCATATCATTGTATAAAGTCTTATAGGACTGCTTAATTCTCTTATATGTGCCGGCCCAAATATAGGCCCAAAACACCGCAGAAAAATATGAGTTGAGTTTAAATATATAAAGCGAATTTTAATGAGGGTCAAACTTGAGCTTGAGATTGCTCAATTTAATTTAGGCTAAGCTTGAACGGCACACAACTCGACTCATATAACTGAATTGACTAGCCTATATATATATAGGTAAAATTTCCCATGAATATCAAACATACATACCATGTATACGGATTGGGCCTTTTGAGAGGTTAAACAAATACGTGTTTTGATGAAATTTGGTGGAGATAATACTCCATGATTAGTAGATTATCTAAAATTTTAATGGTCAGAAATGTGCAAGTACTTGTTATTGATTTTGCAACGTGTATATATTCTTTGTTATACTTTTAATTAAACTCTAGTTAAAGATTAAAGCGTAGATTAGTTGTCCCTCAAAAGATTTAAAAACTACAAAGGCAAGATTTTAACCAAGCCCACTCGATCTTGTGAATAAGGGTTGTGATACCATATATACAAGCTATAATTTAATTAAAAGTTATTGTGAATGAAATATATATATCTATATATATGTAAACTTTACTATAACAAATTGTTGAATTAAAGACAAAAACCCAATTTTGCTATTGTTTCTCCATCTTCAGCAATGAAATTTTTGCGAGAAGGCCCATTTTTGCCACAAAATGTATTTAATGAATAAAATTTTTGTTTCTTCCCAAAATATATCTTCTACTGACGAAACTTATACTTTAACAAAAAAGTTGTAACCTAGACACTTAATTGGGATGAACTTAGGAGTTTGATCAGTAAAGGGTGTTTTCTTTCAATATAGCACAAACACATGGAGATGTTCTGTCGCGATAAATAGTAGTCGCTAAAGACTAGTCCATATATGCATCCGTCTTTACTAGATACTGCCCGGACAAAAATAACATACAATTAACTAAGGGCTAAATTTAAAAGCAAAGCAGTAATATTTCTAGAAGATAATAAATTTTTTTTTTCTAAAAATTGCTCCTAGGAACACAATCTATATTATTTAGATTTTCCACCTAACCCTTCTAAAAATTCTATATACATCCAAAAGTTAATAATGGTGATGCTTTTTGAGCGATGTATATACATCTCTCTCGTGCAATTGAAGGTGTGCAGTTGGCTACATTAAGTTTTTTAAGGGTTTTTTTTTCTAAAAGAAAATGGAAGGTTTCTTTACTATATTAATAACAAAAATTATCTTATCCCGAATAAGACTTAAACTTAGAACATTTCTTAAATTAGGATGGGTTAGTTGCCAACTAGGCTATACTAGAAGTATTGGAAAAAAATATTAATTTAATATAAAAGATTATATCATTTTACTCATCTTTTTTATAGAGAAAATTACACTTTGCTAACCTTATTTTATATCTATTTGTATTTAATTCTATATCTTCTATTCTACACAATAATATTAAACTTTTTGCACGCCTTAACATAAAATTCTAGCTCGGCCTTTAGAGATCTTTTCTCCTCTGTATTCATAAATAATATTTTATTAGACTTGGTGGTCTTCTTTCTAGAGGTGTACGTGGAACAATACAATGAAACAAGAGACGGGCTGATCGACGTTTGTGGACACATACCTAATTAATTAAAAACTATAATAATTTGCACTTTGTCTTTTTATAAGTTATATTTTTACATTCTTTTCGTGCTTCTTGATAATCTAAACTCCATTTAGAGTGATTTGATTGGTATTTTTTTTCTTGGGACTTGTGTTTGCTGCAGGTTTTTTAACTTTGATATATCCTCCCCCACTTTATCAAAGTTTTGACCTTATCATTTATTTTTATTTTTTTTTAACTCTGAGAGCATATTCCATATAAGTTATATATAGGGGTGTGCCGAACCGTGCAATTTAACTACCAACCGAACCGATCTATCAGTTTTACGACAACGGTCAATCGAGCCGAACCGCTACACACATAAAATCGGTCGGGGTCGGTTCGGTTATTGTCGGTTATTCTCGGTTTGGTTATTCTGTTATTGTCAGTTTTAGTCTTTAATTTGGGCCTATTTTGTATTGTTGGGCCATGACATTAAAATCAATTTTTAATAAATAACATTTTAGTTTATATATTTTTTATCTATTTAATATTTAACATATAATATATATATATAAAGAAATAAATTTAACCAACCAATAGTAGCGTGACATGTGTTATTTCGGTTCGGTTCGGTTATTGCCGGTTTCGTAACTCCGCTAACCGCCAACCAAACCGACCCCCATCGGTTTTCATTTTTTTCAACCGAACCGGACCGAAAACCTTAAATAACCGACTAAATCGGTTCTGTTCGGGCCGGTTCGGGTCGGTTTTTCGGTTTTTCTGCACACCCCTAGTTATATATAATTATATTGTCATATTACTATTATAAAATGACTATCGTTTCTAGGTCTATTTTTTTATTTTTTATTTTTTACATCCACATCAACGCATAATTAGTTGCATGTATCAATTTCTAGCGTCAAATTATTGTCAATTAGTTTCCTTTTATCTCTATCCCGATTAGTTGCATATATATTTGTGTTTTGGATTTGTTTATTTTGTATACTTTGGACTTATTTTTAATATATATAATTATTTTTAATATATATATATATATATATATTTTTGTGTTTTGGATTTGTTTATTTTGTATACTTTGGACTTGGTAGAGAGTTTATTTGGTAAATGATTAATTTGTTTGAAAATTTATTTTGTAAATGGTGGGTTTGTTTGAAAACTTTTATTTGGTGAAATGGTAAATGATTTATAAAATCAAGTTAAAAAAATAGTAGTCTTGATGTAAATAAAGTGGTATTTCTTTAAAATATATACATATATTTCGTGGGTACCCGCGAGGTATCCGGATACGAACCAGCTCGGAACCAGGCACTACCCGAACCGATTTTAATGGTTCTGGGGCTGGTTCTGGTTCGCGGTTCCGGGGATGGGTAATACCTACATGGCCTCGAACCGCCTCGTTGCCACCCTAGTTTTGCACCACATTTATAAAACACAGTTGACTAACAAATGTAACAATGGGATAGACCAAAACAAATAAAAAATGTGAAGAGACAAATTTAAAAAGGGTGTTGTTATTTACGAACCAAGTTTTACTTGGTTCCACTCTATTGCTTAATTTTTTTAAATTTTTTTAGCAGTAGCTCTAGAACCTAGAAAGCGGGCCTAGTGTGAATTATCATAGAAAAAAATTGGATTTGAAAATTTAAACCAGATGGCTAACGAAATAAGTCTATCGAAAAATGGTAAAATAAACTACATAGAAACTAAACATGAGAGGCTTATCCCCGAAATAAAACAAACAGGTATCTAAAAACTAAAGGCAAATCTAATGGGGCATCCTAACAAGCATAAATGATAATCCTTTGCTAGCCATGGGGGCAAGTCCATTGCTAGTTACTTTCACTTTACCCACTAAACTTTTTACTTACACTCCACATTTAATACCCTTATTTAGTAACATTGTATTCGGCTCATATGCAGTGAGTGCGTATTTACTCATTCGTTGGATCTGCGCCAAATGCATTTTTTAGTGAATAGGCACATATACAACAAGTATGCAGTAACTCATCGCTGCATATACACTGAATGTGTTTCTTTTCCTAACACTTAATATGCTCATATCCAACAACCGTGTGTGCATTCAGTCTGTACATATACCCCCATATCAATATGTATTTGTGAGGTGTCAATAAAAGTCTTAAAAAATATAATTTAGAATGAAACTAAATAAAACTTTGTTTGTAAATAAGAAACCCTTTTAAAAAAATAGCAAGGTCCTTTTCTTTTAACTTAACAGTGGGCAAAAATTGCTGCAGTTGTCCACAGTGCACTTATTGCAAAAATAGGAAACTCTTTAGGACCAGTAATAAATATTTGTCCTTAATAACAACTGCATTTCCCTTTTTCTATTTGACAACTACATTCACTAAAACTAAATCATTGTTAATTCTATACACCCTTAATTTGTAATCCGGACATTATAAAATTATTTGATATTGTAGTTACAAAATTAAGGGTTGGTTGCCCAATTACATAAAATACAAGTTGATGGCAAGTTGCTAACTTGAATGTTGATATTCCACTACACCAACAAGGCTCTTGGGCGACGTAGTCAATAGAATACGTCGCCTAAGAATATCCTAGGCGACGTAATCATGACACGTCGCCTAAGATAAATCTAGGAGACGTAGGTATATAATACGTCACCCTAGATAATCTTAGGCGACGTAGGTATCCAGTACGTCGCCTAAGATTATCTAGGGCAACGTACTCAAATTCACACGTCGCCCAAAAGCTGTTGACCACCGACACTTTTAAGTGGCGGTCAACAGGGGTTTGACTGACTTTTAAGCGTCGTAGAAACTATAAATACGTCGCCTAATATGTCTCTTAGGCGACGTAGGTATAGTTTCTACGTCGCCTAAGATCATGTCATCTTCATATTAAAACCTCTCCTCCATTTTCGGGGTTAATGTGTTTTAGAGTTACTTTGGGCGATTTTGGCGATTTTGAAGGTGAAAATCAACATCATTTTTCTTATTAAAGGCTTGTTTGATCTTTAGGTAATCTATCTCTTATTAATATTAATTATTTATTAATTTTTGTGTTTATATAGATATTGTGTTTAGTGTAGAAAATTTGTAATTGGTGTTGAAGATATAGTATTGTTATTAGTTGTTGCCCCTATTTGATCTCTAGGTTAGTACTACGTCGCCTAAAAACATTCCATTTTCGGTTTTAAAGTTAATTTGGGCGATTTTGGCAATTTTGAAGCTGAAAATTAACATCATTTCCCTCATTAAAGGCTTGCTTGATATTTAGGTACTCTATCTCTTATTAATATTAATTATTTACTAATTTTTGTGTTTATATATATATATTGTATTTAGTATAGAAAATGTGTATTTGGTGTTGAACATATAGTATTATTGTTAGTTGTTGCCCCTATTTGATCTCTACGTTCGTACTACGTCGGCTAAGAACATGCCATTTTCGGGGTTGATGTGTTTTAGAGTTAATTTAGGCAATTTTGGCAATTTAATCAACAGTATTTCCTTTATTAAGAGCTTGTTTGATCTTTAGGTACTCTATCTATTACTAATATTAATTTTTTTACTAATTTTTACTTTATATAGATACTGTGTTCAGTGTAGAAAATGTGTATTTGGTGTTGAAGATATAGTATTATTGTTAGTTGTTGCCCCTTTTTTATATATACGTTAGTATTATTCTTAGTTGTTGGTGATCGAAAATGAATAAGAACTTGATGAAATGCTCAAGAGGTTCAACGGAATTCATTGTGGGGCTAATGGAGTTTTTAGAGTATGTACGAGAAAATGGCAACAGTTTGACTGGATTGTTTCCATGTCCCTGCAAAAAATATTTCAACATGGGCCAACAGGTGACATTAGATGAAATATACATCCACTTGACCAATGCGGGTATAATGGAGTCGTATACAGTATGGAACCTACACAAAAAAATTCCAGAGACACCTTCGCAATGGAAACCAAAACATAACTGGGAGTCTTTGAGTAACCCAACCATGGACTTTGTACAATATGCTTTTCTTTTTCGTGAATCGTATGATCATGCTTGCGTTGACAATGCATTTTATGCTGACCCTATCACAAAAAAAAATTGATAGCATATCAACGTCTCTTAGACGAAGTAGTGACTCCACTAGACGAGCGTAGTCAAGTCACGGCGCTAGCTTCAATGCTTAGATCGCTGCAGCTGAAACAGAGTTACAATATGGCAGACACATCCTTCAACAAGTGGGCTGCTGAAATTAATTACCTGTTCCCCGAAGGGAACAAGTACCCCGACTCATACAAAGCTATAAAAGAGGCCATAAAGAAGATCGGTATGGGTTACGAGGTCATCCACGGGTGTTACTACGGCTACTACTTGTTTTACAAGGGGGTAAATACCTAGACCAATGTCCCATTTGAGGTGAGTCAAGATGGGAAGAAGAAAATACAGGCGATGGCAAACGGATTGCCCGGAAGACGGTTCGGTACTTCCCATTGGCATCGAGGTTGCAGCGTCTGTATAGTTGCAAACATATTGTAAAGGAAATGTGTTGGCACGGTAAAAGAAGAGAAGATACTGAATATCTTAGACACCTAGCGGATGGAGAAGCATCGAAGGATTTCGACAGGTGACGTATATATTTACAGTTCGTACACATACAATTTACTAAACTGTTAGTTTAATTATTTTCATATTAAGGAATTACTCTCCTCATGTTACAGGTCGCAACCGCAATTTGCTGCCGACATTAGAAACGTACGTCTTGCTCTAGCGTTAGACAAGTTCGGTCCATACTCTACTGCAACGATTCCCTATAGCTGATGGCCTGTTATTACGATGCCTTATAATTTGCCGCCTTCGTTGTGTATGAAGAAGGAGTTTAACATTCTAGTGTTACTAATATCCAGGCCCAAGAATCCAGAAAAGACTCTGAATGTGTTTATGAGACCATTGATTGATGAACTTAAGATGCTGTAGGAGACGAGGGTTTCGACTTAGGATCGATACAATGAAGTGGCATTCAACATAAGGGTAGCCGTTATGTGGACCATCAGCAACTTTCCAGGACTAGGAATGTTGGGAGGTATTCAGACAAAAGGGTACAAGGCATGTCCCATATGTTTGGACGATATTGTTATGGTTCACAATAATGGAAGGATGCCATACCAGGGCGCGCGTAGATGGCTATCCGAAGATCACCCTTATCGGAGGCAATCAGAAAGGTTTAATGGGGAGCCAGAGTTCAGACCCGCCCCACAAAGAAAGTCTGCACGCCAGGTTCTTAAAGCTACCAACAGTTTTCCTTACCCTCAGAACTCTTTGCATCCGCATCCTGACTTCAAACAGGTACGGCTCAAACTAACATTAGTTGTGATATTGTAATAAGTTAATTTGTGATATTGTAAATTGATAAGTTGTGTTGTACTTAATGTCAGGCAGCTAAAAAGACACTGTGTTGGACTCACGTCAATATATTTTCGGAGATGCCTTACTGGACATCATCGAATATGAGACATGCATTAGATGTGATGCACGGTGACGTCCCAAATCCCGTTCTGAGATTTTCACCTCTAGCACCCGGTTAATCACGGATGCCGTGCTCGACGGCGGGTTTAAAGTATAAAATTCACAACTTTTAAAAACTTTTCTCAAATAAAACATGATCCTGTTTAAAAGCTTATTTTACAAAATCAAGGCATGTGGAGTTTATTCTACTAATAAACCACCCTTTGAGGTTTAAAATCATTGAATACGAATAATCACGTCCAACTACAATTTCAGAATCCACTCCACATATATAAAACCATTTATACAAATTTACAATACAAATTATTTATCAAATCATAATCCGTTTACAATCAAAATGATTATACATCACAGTCCCTTCTCGAAAAAGGACTAAACACAGAATGTGAATCTCAGAGGCCTCTATACATGTACATCATACACTACCCAAGATGCTATGCCTGCAAACTGTTAGAAAACGGGATGAGCCAAATCCGGGCTCAGTGGGAACTATATAGGTTTTGTATAGAAAATACTTTACTTTAATGTAATAGTTTGAAAACGTGCAATGTAATGCAATACAACCCGAGTGCAAGCAACCCCACTAGGATTCTTATCCTAGCTACCCGAAAGCCATTTACCCAACAATCCGATCTCTCCTCTAGCCATCCATAAGATAAAACCCCAAGGAATTCCACAACTCGAGGGATCACTAGTCCAAAGTCACCTCGTATCAGACTCTAGCTTCTTAAGGTTCGACATGCTACGGATTATCCTCTCAATAGTAAGTCCACACCATTCTATGCTACCTGTCACTTACGCTATAAGTCATAACTATAGGACAAGTATTCCTTTGTTTCCTCTTTAATTATAATTAATTATGGAGCCTATACTTGGTCAGCTGATAGGCTTCATCTCAAGGTCAGTAGTCTAAAGGATCATGTACGGTGTACTCTATTAGTTTATTTCGTTAGCTATGATTTTCCCTTTCAATTATTAGTACATTATTTCTAAGTTCAATCATTATTATCTCTTTCCACTTTATATATTAATACATTATGAAAGGCTCGACAGTTCTCTATATCATTTCAATATAGCCAAGGCAACATACACAAATCAATACGAGACATAATACGATACAATAATAATAGCAGCATAATCACAATCTCACAACAACTCTCGTATCACGTCTCTAGTATAATGCCTCAGTTTCACCCCGCGGTCAGTCCAGGCCCAGAGCAATAAATCCAACGAGTCTCGAATGGATCCAAAGATCTTATCCATGTCTCCTCCGAGTGGGGAATGGTTCAGGGACTTGGTTCTCCAAGTAGGTCATTCGGAGATAGCCTACGCGACGGTCACTTTCCCGGGGAACAACACTCCGAATAGTTAACGAGGAGAACACCTCATACAAACCACATCGGCACTCTGGAAAGAACTACACCAGGCGATACCCTAATAGGGTAATGACCATTAGTAGCCTAACTACTTCCCAGGAACTCACTAAATGGGTAAGTAGTGGCACACAGGACCTGCTCCGTTTGCCGAAGAAACTCATCTAACCAAGGACATATAGTCCAGTTGGAAAGCAAGATACCTAGAGTGGGCTCTCCTTTATGGACAAGCACAACCACCGGCGGAGTCACCGTCTTCATTTTTCCCGTGCACGGTTTAGGAATTTTCACCCATGGGCAGTAATAGGCGGCCCGTCTTCGAGTCACGGGGAGCTACCCGGTGCTCGATCAATCATCATATCCAGCCTATACGTGTGATCGCATCAACAGGAATATATCGATTCCTCGTTCAACAACATATACAATCATCAAATCATCCCTCACACGTATGGCCAACAACATATATATACAATCACATAATCGTCATCATTATGATCATCGTTCAGTCATCATTTGTCACATCATCATTATTATCGATCCAATTATTCGGGACTTTATCATTTAACCAATAATTCCCATTATTTGGCCAATTGATTCGTTATCAATATTTTACATCTCATTATGTGTTATATGTATCAAACTATGGCCATAAGCGTTCTATGTTAATTCTCTAGCTAGTCATTAAGCCAAGTATCGATCAGTGTGCCCCTCGTTCAACCGATATACTAATATAACTCGCCTAGATGTTCATGTTCATAACTAAGGCAATCCAAGCCTTAATAAATGTGTTCTATGCGTTCTTAAAGAGTATCGAGGTTATATTCTCATTACTAATGCCTAGCATGCTCCACACAAGTCATTAAACTCGTATGTTATGGTATATCGCTCTACCGTAATGGATTCTCGGTTCAACACACATGGATAGAGTTCAACACTCTCAACTATATACGTATACATGCATATCTATCCCATATAATCCATAATCAACCATGACTCAAGCATAAATCCCGAAATCCTCTCTAGCCTAGTTCATTCCCTTACTTACAATGAGGATACGATGTGTAGGTAAGAGAACAAAGCTCATAGTATGGTAAGAAGTGATCATACATGATATCTAAGTGATAATCTCTCTCTATATACATTTCCAATCTAAGATTTACCTAGCTCAAATCCCATGAGATGCAAATAACCTATGGTTTTAATAAAAATCCGCAATTTGAGTTTAAAACTCTAATTCAATGAGTAATAATTTGAAATCAAGGGTTTAGTACTAGTGTTCCCACCTTAGAAAGTTTGAATCCGCAAGTTGATAAAGTGTAGAAGCCGTACCACCAAAGCCCTAGCTCCAACGCGAGCTCCAATGGACGAAGAAAATGAGAAAGATAATAAATAGCGAAGGAGGACGTGATTTGAGGCTCCAATCTTGTAGGAGGATGAAGAATTTCCCTCTCTCTCTAGAACTCTCTGTAGAGTACTGGATGTGTGTGGCTTGAAAATGAGGAGTAATGGGTGTTAAATGGGTCAAAAATGGGTTAAAAACGCTCAAAACCGACATTCAGGTGAACCATGATCGATCATGAACCCTTTTGGAACTCCTCTGGAGGACCATGATCGATCATGGCCTTCCATGATCGATTATGGAATCACTGCAACAATAAATGAATTTTTGAGCCCGAAACGGACCTCGAAATGACTGAACTCGACTCGGCCCAAACACGAAAGTTGTAGAGGGAAAGGAAATGAAGATGTGGCCATAAACGGAGAGTCATTTGGACATCGGATGAAGAAGTTATGGCCTCTCAAAGTTGGCCAGAAATCGACAAATCGCGAAAAGTTAAAACACATGATTTACGCCTCGGTTTTAACCCGAACCACTCAAATAACGTAACGATTGCTCCCTCAAACTTAATACACCTAATATGACATACTAGAACTATCGATTCTAGTACGAAGGGCTCAAAACCCACTGCTCGCTTTCTAACAGAGATTAAGCCATACCGGGCTTAAGAGAAGGTCAACGCGGAAAAAAGAACACGGGGTATGACATGCACATTGAAACAAATGTATACGACAACATCTTGGGCACCATTTTAGGTCTCGAAAGAAAGATTAAGGATGATGTGAAATCTCGATTAACTCTAAAGAAGATGGGCATACGCAGCAATCTTTGGCCGAGGACAGAGCCGTCAGGAAAAGTGACGCTACCTCGGGCGAATTACACAGTTTGTCCTAGGGATCAGAGGGACATATTTGATCGAGTTGCAGCTGTTAAATATCCAAGAGGTTATGCTGAAAGCCTAAAGAGTAAGATCAAACCGTCTGATAAAAAAATTTTCAGATTAAAGACTCATGATTGCCATGTCATGCTTCAGCGCGTTCTTCCTGTGCTTATCTGACCATATTTGGGAAGGAACGTTTTCGACGCGTTAATAGAGTATTGTAGATTCTTCCAGACAATTTGCGCCCGAGAGTTGAAGAAATCGGACGTCCATCAGCTACAGACCGATATTTTCATGATCCTATGGAAGTTGGAGATGATATTTTCGTCAGCTTTCTTTACCATCATGGTCCATCTCTGCATCCACCTGCCCGAACAAGTCCTGCTCACCGGTCCCGTGCATTATACCTGGATGGTTTCAACTGAAAGGTATTATTTCATATTTTAGGATACTATATATAATTGTCTTTAATTGTATACATTTGTACTATATAATTGCGCAATCTTACAAGCAGCTCAGAGAATACAAGAAAGATGTTGGAAACAAGCATTACCCTGGAGGTTTATTGCCAAGCGGAACATCATGCACGAGTGTGTGACTTTCATTAATAACTATCTGCATGATCCTAACGCGAGTGATGAAGTCATACCGAATTCACCTCAGTGGAACATTTTCGTTGTCTCCCACCTTGTCAAGCCCAAAGGTTGTGTCAGGAACGTCCGTTTTAGTAAGCAACAAATTGCAACGGCTCACTGGTGTGTTATGATAAACTGTACAAAAATAGAATGGTATATAGAGACTCACCGCCGACAATTTGTGGAAATAGCTCCACACGGCACTGATGCTGATCGTGTGGCGTCGTTTCTTGACCACCTCCCCATATAGGTAAACTTTCAGCCTTAACTTACTTTCACTTGTCGCATGCATATTTACATTTTACTGATGTTCCATGTATATATATTATTAAGCAGATGCTCCATCTGCTACAAATACATGATCCTAAATACAACTGGGAGATACAAATCCTTGCATCTCAGCCTATGATGTGCACAATTCTCTCAGTGCGAGGTGAACAGTGTCAAATTTGTTACTGAGCATTAAGACTGGATTCGGAAGACTCAGAATAGTGGAGTGCATGCGTGGCCGGTGATCTGACATACTACAGGATTCTATAATTAGTTGTCTAACTAACTTATGTGAAACGTATGCCAGTTGTGTTGTTCAAGTGTAAGTGGTATAACACCAACCCTACTATTCTCGGCAGCGTACAGTATAATCGTGGTCTTACTTCTGTAAACACGAATAATAGTTGGTATGACGAGTTTCCATTTATTCTGGCCACGACGGCAACCCAAGTGTTCTATATAGATGATTCGTTGGCTGGTGAGGGTTGGAAAATCGTCAACCATATGGCACACGGAGGTATGTTCAGTGAGGCCACACTTGTAAGGGACGATATGGCCACTCCACTATATGAAGTAGATAAACCTTATCAAAATCCGGATGCGATATGTCTTCGTATATTAGAGTTATTTATCAACCTAGGTCCAGTACCGTTTTTAAATATTCCCGTATATGAAAATGAAGATGAAGACGAGAATGATGATTATGACGAGAATGAAGACTCCGACGATGCTGAAGGGTTTAACAATGATCTATATAGCAGCGATGAGGATGAAGACGAGGATGATGATGACTCTGTTTGAGATTATTATGTGCGTTTAAACCTAGCTCTGGCATAATTCTTATGTTTATTGACAACAAAGACAAACCTAGACGTTATTAATTAAGTGAATTAATTGTTGAATGGAACGGGGCATCACTTCTAAACTACTAATTGAGTGGACCATGTCTTTGTACGGGTCCAGACCATGAAATAGACAACTCCACACAAAACTGAATTCCGCAGTGCGGTAGGTACTGTTTGAATAGAGTTTCCTCTTGTCTAACATCTAAACACGCAAGAACCCTATTTGCTGAAACATCCTATTAATGGCCAAGTCGCTTTTAGAATCTATTAGATCACTCATTGAAGATGACTTTAGAATGAAATTTGTGGCGGGCATTTTAACAAGCTTTAGGTGATTCTCCAGCTGCAACTCCACCAACTCGTTGTAGGAGGACCTTAAGTGATGCAGCAGGGGGGAAGCATCTTGAATACTCGTTTGAACATTCTCTTGGAGTTCCTTGAGGATAAAAAAATCTTCCAAACCAACACTAAAACCTTCAGAATAACCTTTTTTCTCCATAAGCATCGGTTGTATAAAATTGAAGAAGCTCAGATCCTCATTGATAGTATTTGATAGAAGTTCATTCAGCATTAAAATCAGTGTTGTCCATCTTTTAAAAACTCCATTAAATCTCAAGTTACATATTTTAAAAACTCCATTAAATTTCATGCTTAGCAATAAGAGGCCAAAGTAAATCTGATGTTGTGTATTTGTTTGTTGCGTGAATTTGGAGCTATATTTGTTATTGTTGCCAAGTGATTCGATTGGGCTTATACTCGAATCATCATCGCTGTTTTTTGGGTTATAATAATAATTATTATGATTATTAAAATAATTATTACTAAAATATAATTGGGTAGGTTATAATTATAATACATATTAGCTTATTAAAATTATTAAAATTAAATTACTATTAAAATAAAAAAATTATTAAAAACTCCTAGGCGCGTAGATTTTATTTGTACGTCGCCTAAGAGTAACTTAGGTGACGTACAAATAAATATGTCGCCCAAAAGTTTTCCCCCCTTAAATTTTCACGAAAATTTAAAATATTCTGAAAATTTTAAATTCACTTGGGCGATGTAGGTAATTAAATTACGTCGCTTAGGTTATGTCATAGGCGACGTACTTAAATACCTACGTCACCGAAGTGAATAGAATAAATTAAACCCTTTAACCCAATTTCATTTTTTCGCGAAACAATCTCCTTCTCCCTCTATCTCTTAGTTCTCCTTCCTCCCTCATTTCCGACCACCACCGCCTTGAAACCCTAGCCCCCATTTTCGATCACCACCACCATTGCCCTCGCTCACCGCCGCCACCATTGCTCACCACCACCATTGTCCATGTAAGATTTATTCCCATTCGCCCCTTTTAAATCTCAATCCCATTGCCGTTTTTTAGTTGATTGCTAGTTAATTAATATTACTTCTTAAATAGTTAATTATTCTGTTTTGAGAATTCAAATTCAGTTTAGTTCAGTTATTGATAGTTCAGTTTGATATGTATTGGACCATTGGCCATTGATGTTAATTTCGCAGTGTATACTATGTACTAGTTCAGTTTGGTGGGGGAAGGAATTGAATTCTCTCAATTTTTGTGTGTATGATTAGGCTGAACCCTTGACAGATTATTAGCATTTCTTTCTGATATATTATAATGATAAGATATGAACCCTTGACTTCAATTCTCCCATCTGGATGCGAGCTAGATTTTAATTTTTCTATTTTAAATACAGCAACAAGATTTGAACCTGGCTGACTCAAATTAGGTTTAATTTGATAGGGCTGAGAAAATTTAGAGAGAGAAATTAATTAATGGTACGTATTTTTTGTGGTAAGGCAATCCAGTTGCCGTCGGTACCGTGTTTTTTAATATAAGATTTGAGTTTGGAATCTTCTTTGGGAGACCAGGGACCTTTCTTAACGTTGGCTTTGTCACAGCAAGGAGCTCTACCCATGTTTTCGATCTGTTTGTGTGGGTGGTGTTGTTGTGAGGTGGGTGTCTGTTTCTAATAATTTTCACCTGCTACTGCTGATCGATGACTCTAAAGTAAGTGTGTGTGTGTATATATATAGAGTAATAGCTGGAGAAGGAGAATACTGTAGGGAATTAGGGCAGTAATCATGCATCATATACACTAATTAATGCACTAATCATTAAACCCTAGGATCTATATAGTTCAATAAAAATCGATAGAAAACATACCTTGTTCGAGATTCGAATTAAAATCAATGAACACGGTGGACAGAACCTTTTGTTGTTGTCGTTCTAGCGTTGAAAATACAACGCCTCTACGGTATGCACACACGAACGAGATCGGATCCTTGCTTGGTGTACTAGCGCCTTTAGGGTTCTCACACTAATTTCGTACTCTGCCTCTGTTTCTCTCACAGTACGGCCAAGAGGAACAATGGTCCCTTTTAAAGGGGAACCCTAGTGAGAAACCCTAAGCAACAAAATGAATTAGGCCCAAGTCCAACTTGGCCCATTTTCAATTCGTTTTGATCCAACTCGTTTTGGTGTGCGACCCTGTAGGTTTATACTCTTTGGCAGTATAATTAAAAGCCCGTTTTATTATACAAAATAGTAAGCGGTCTCTAGTAAAACATTACTATTAACCAAAGGGTATAATGATCAAAACAACACAACCTTAAATTGATATTCCACATATTAACTCCTTTTGTCAATCGGTATCTAGATTGAACACAAGACTAGGCAAGTGTCATTCTTGTATAGTTCAATCTTTATTTCTTGATCTCTAAGTATAATTAATCTAAAACAAATGACATCTCATTTGTGCATGGCCATGCAAATATTAATTATACTTATCAAGGGGCCCAACGATATCTCTCTCATTATATGAGAGTGACAAATCCCATCTTGATCAACCACATACCTCTACATAGTTCATAGTATGCTCGATCATCATCTTTATAATTACTCGGTCAAGAGCAACGTTTGATAATGCCTGACGTGCTAATCCCTATGTTGGTAACCATGAAGATCTCAGGTCTGAGGATAATACGATATCACAAATGGGGAACATCACTGATGACATTATGTAACACTCCTCGCAGTGTCCCCAAAGCGGGTCGGTCCAATACTTTGTTCCCAAACAAGTATCAGTATGTTCAGCTTGATATCTCCATATTCATGACTTGTGGAACATAGTCATCAGCTGACCCATACTCTAATCATTATATCAATGTGATCCTAGGTTATTGACATATGATCAGGGACATCTAAACAATATTATTATAACATTACTAGCATCCCACAATCTAGTCACGTACTTGATGAACTAGTATTAATAAATATTATTTACAAGAGAATATAAAGTAAAATGAAATAAACTTTATTAATGACAATAAGCATAAGATATCCAAGTACAAATCATAATATATGAATAGTCCTAGGACATATCTCTTTCAAATACATGGGGGGTGTGTGGGTGGTGGGGGGAGTGGGGCGGATTAATTAGAATGCTAGAACAGTGGACTCGGTGCTTTCTCATTGTCTTTCCTTATTCTGGAATCTCTGTCATATAATCATCACCATTCCTCCTACTATTCATTCCTTCTCTCTTTCGCACACATATTGTTTGTATGAAAAAATAGATGGACTCATCATGAATGTATAATAATAGATATTCCATCTCTAATATATCCCAAAATAAGAATCAATTCAATAACTATGTTTTCTTTAGAAGAATGAGAAGAAGAAGAAGAAGAAGAAGAAGAAGAAGAAGAAGAAGAAGAGACTATTTGTATGACTCTTTGGTCATTTGATTCACCAGACCATTTCATTTCTCTTCTTTATGATCTTATGCCCATCATAAATTAGGTAGGCACAAGAAAAAAGGAGATCGAAAAACTAGAGAGAGAGAGATAGAGGGGAAATATAACTAGTCTGTCTATTGAAGCACGTTTTTAGTATAACCAAAATCTTTCTTCTTGTTGGTGGGGGAAGGAATTGAATTCTCTAAATTTTTGTGTGTATGATTGTGCTGTGTGTAAAATCCTAAAAGAGTAAAGAAGGGGGGCGATGGTTATAGTCTTTGAGCTACTAGAGAGAGAAGAAGGATAATGAATATATGGTATTTTGTAGATAAAAAATGAGGGGTTACTTGGACGTCAAGCTTGGTTTTGTTTGCGTATATGTACGCGTAACAGAATAATTTGCAGTTTTGGGTTAATTTTTTTACTAGGGTTTAAAAAGGGGTTTTTAGGCTCTTACATGACTGATGGACTTAAATGTTATAAAAAGAAAGAAGAACAAAGGGTAGAGTGGAAATTGGGCAAACACTTATTCTAGTTCTACATATAGTATAGTATAGTATAGTATATTCTTCCATAGACGTTTGTGGAAGTTGATAAAATATAGTATGATTTATTAGAACAGGTGTAGTATCAGTTATAACACAAAATTATCTAACATTTTTTTCACATATGAAGAGAGAGGGTGAGGAAGGGTTTTAAAAGTATGTCTAGTATATATGCTAGTACCCCTTTTTGGGTCCAAGTAATGAATGATGGTTTTGGGTTGGGGCTGTTTTAAGAGCTGATGTCTATTGGGGGTAAAGAGATGAAGATGGAAATGGAAAAAACTGGGAATCAAAGGAATGGTCGCAATCTGGTCCCGTTAAACCTTACCCCCTCTCTCTCTCTGTATACCAAACTAATAACATATGCCTTTCCTTTCCCACGCCTCTTTCTCTTTCTCTTTCTCACTTTCATTTTCTTTTAAGAAATGGTCTTAATTAGTATCTTTCTTTTATTATGAATGAGACTCGAATTTAAGATATTTTTTTTAAATTTAAGTGGCTATCTTACTAGCTAGTTATAATAATCCACTTGATGGCTCACTTCCTTTTTTGTTTCTAGCTGCACCCCTACCTCCACTTAAATAGGATATATAGTTTTATTGTTAAAGCAAATATAGTTATTATTAGAATAATATAAAATTATTAAAACATATTATATAATTTTTAAAATAATATTATACGTACTCTGATAAATTCATAATTATTTTTGCAATAAGTGTAACCATGCAATTTGTAGTGTTGCTTCTTATATATATAGCTTAAATTTTTGAGAAAGCCATTTTCTAATATGTATAGTGTCAAAATTTTAGTGGTTGGAGAATATCTAGGGTTTGAGCACTCTCACTCTCACTTTCATTTCTCATTTGATTAGATAACTTGGTTGAAAATATGAATTGTGATAAGGACGAGTCCTATATAAACCTTACCTTCAAATTTGAAATGAGCTTTTAGTGAGCTGACTCGAGTTGCTTAGCATAGATTCAAACTTTAGAGTTTCGAGGATCTTACTGAGCTGAATTACCATAACTAAGGGCTTCAAATTATATTCAAGTTTTGTTCACTTATCTAACAAACTGATTTTGAGCAAAGCTTCTAATGGGGTCAATCGTTTATGTATATTTATAGTCACACACACAATCTGCTGAAGTGTTTGGGGGAACTCTGGGTGCCACCTGGCAGTGATTATGGATTTTGGGGCACGTAATCAAAACTCTGAATTGGGGAGTAGAGTAGATAGTAGCTACCCTTGCCTAATTGCTATTTTGTTCACTGACTTATTATTATTACTTAAAGTATCTCCAATTGTAATATGAATTTTCCCACTGCCGAGAACACAAGTGCAGACTGTTTTGAAATTGAAATTGAAGTTTAGTGTTGAATTTGAGATTCAAGTTTAGCAATTGAATCTCAATTTCAACCCTAAACTTCAATTTCAATTCCAAGTTTTCAACATATATGCTACCTGTGACTGGGAGCTAACAGGCACCAAATCTGATTTAGTTGCTTCCTAATCAACAGGAAATGAAACTTTCCTAATTAATAGAATTTTCGCAATTGTTAAGTCTAGTGCTCTTATGTTTTTTCAACTTCAATTTCAATTCAATTCAATTCAATTCAATTAGGGCAAAGTTGAAATTGATCTTGAAGTTTACTGTTCTTATGTTTCTTTCAATTTCAATTTTGATTCAATTCAATTTCAATGTCAGTTCAATTCAATTTCAATTTCAATTCAAGTCAATTATAGTATTCTTATGTTTCGTTTCTAACATATGTCAGGATGCCTCCGAAAGATTCAGCCGCAAGGAAGAAATCTCGTGTAGAGCTGCGCGAGGAGCTCCATCTTGCCTTGCAGCAGCAGCAGCAGCCTTCGCAGGCGCCCCAGGCCTCGCAGTAGGCATTGAAGGCGGCCCAGGTCAACGAACCACCAGTCTCAGCGCAGGAGTCGCCGGTCTTGCCACTTGTTCTGCCCTTCCCTTTCGCTCATTCGACGACCGGCAGCACGGGCCCTGCACCACCCACACGCAGCATTCGCTGCACTTTTGCTACTACTCACGTACTAACCGACTCAGGTAAAGTTCTTAATTAGATTTTTTAGCTATATGCTAGCAATTATATTAACTTTATATAATTTACTGAATAAATTTTCTTGTAATATACAGATACCGCCGCCGGCGCCTCCTCGAGTAATAAGATGAGAGGAGTCTTACTCGGGAAAAAAACGGCGGCGATCATGAAAGAGAAGGGCCGATGTCCAATGTTCCATCCGATGTGGCATGACCTTCCAGTGACAGAGCGGACGAGGTTGCTGGATCTTTTATCAGTAAAGTTTGCATTTTTCTTTATTTTTTATTGTTTGTTATTGTTTGTTATTGTTACAAATTACTAATGTTTATCTCTGCTATTTTTCTTTGTAGGTGAACTACGATAGCGATCACCGGTGTAGGGAGCTCACCGGATAGATAGAAGAGAAGGCCGCCAACCAGTTCAGGCAGTGGAAGTCTTCCTGTCACGCGAACTGGTAGGAATTGGGAGATTCGCCCCTTCCTGTCGAGTTCGCACATCGGCCTGCGGAGTGGCAGTGGTTGTGCAACCACTTTAGAGATCCCGAATTTCAGGTAAAATTAATTAATTTATCTAACTTAATTTAAATAGAATTGAATATTATAACGGTTTGTATCTTATGTATCTTGCAGAGGCAGAGCAAGCAAATGAAGGCGGTCCGGGCCTCGACAAACAAGAGGCCCCACAACGGAGGGGCCAGGCCTTTTGCAGCTTGGGCTGATGAGTACACGAAGAAAGGCGAGCAAGCTCCTCACGTGAAGACGTACATAGACATGTACAAGAAATTCGATCCCAAGGGCACAGTAAGTTTATTATTTATTAATTCATTACATTTATTGCTAGTTATTTGTAATAATAAATTCGATCCTTATGCTTAATTATTTGTAATAAGAAATTCATTAATTATATTTATTTCTATTTGCAGTCGCGGGTTTAGCAGGCAAGCGACGAGGCAGTTGCCTCGTTGATGGCTAGTATGCCTCCGATCGAGGATACATCAGATGGCTCCTCGCCGGCCTCAATCACAGCCCCGCCGAGACTCTCGTTGGTATAGAGATCGGGGTTATGGAGAGGGTGGTCGGTCCTTCGAGAGGGACCAAGGTTCTCGGCTTAGGCAGCTGCATCGCCAAGCAGCCGAGGACAAGAGGACCATCACAACTTGAGCCCCGAAATGCCGTGATTGAAGAAGAGTTCGCCAGATTTAAGGCAAATCAAAAGGAACTGGAGGAGAGTCTTCAACAGAAAAGACGGGATCTGCAGGAGCGCAAGAGGCAGCTCGAGAGGGAGCGGCAGGATTGAGATAAGGAGTGGCCGGAGTTCGAAGCAAGGGTACAGGCCCAGCTTGCAAAAATGGCAAGGCAGATGAATATGAGGGCTCCACCATCCGATGGCTCCAACGCAGGATAGTTTTAGGTTTATTTTCTTATTGATCAATTTTATATGATTGTAAAGTTTTTAAAACAGTTTTGTAGGACATTGCTATAATTTATAAACGTTTTGAACATTTAATTGAATGCTAAGATATTTGAATGATTGAATGCTTACATATTTGAATAATTGAATGAATGAAAAATATGAACGATTGGGCAGGATGTTTGAATGAATGAAATTGGTTTGTAATGCAGGTTATCTGTATAGAAGTGCACGTGTGGGGTGTGACGCGATCCCGGATCGCCTTTCCTAGCCAGGCTAACGGATCCTCAACCCTTGAACTATAACGTAGCAAGAACCTTGGAATACGTCGAAAGATGGAATGCGGAAACCTCAACCCAACGCTTAAAGAAGCGTGAACTTTAGTATAATTGAAGACGCCACAACCAATTGGTGGAGAATTGATTGATAAGTCAAGAACAATTGAATTAATTAATCCAACATGTTCAACATGCTTTTAAAGAACACAAAGAGAAAACTCTCAATTTAATTAATCATCAAAACTCTTTATAATAAAACAATAATGTGTCTCCTTTAAATAGGAGTAAACAAAGCCTTAATCCTAATTTAAAAAGGAAACTATTTCCTACTTAGAAAATGAAAATAATAACTCTTAGAATATTCCTAATACAATAAGGAAATTAATAATAAGGAAACTTATTCAAAAAGGAAACCACTACTCTAACTCCTAATTGAATAATGAAATAATATTAATTCTAATAATTAAAAATACTTAAAATAATAATTGACTTTGCGCGCTCCATGACTTTCATGTTTGACTATACTTAAATCCTTTAGCTGCGCGCGTATAAGTATACTCCAAGGTCATCCAATACCAGTACGGACCCTACCAATCAATGCTTTAATCAAGTACGTACTTGTGGTAGCCTGGATCACATCATTCCCCTCTTCCTCAAGAAGATTCGTCCTCGAATCTGGCCTACCCATTCCTCGATTCAACCAATCTTTAACCATTTCGACATTCTGACGGAACTTTGGAACTTGGAATCTCCCATGCCAATATAATAAGTATTTTGAATACGTCCCATTCCTCTGTTGGAACTTAACATGAGATAATTCTATTCTTCCTTCCCATGAAAACAAATATTTCGAATTTCTTCGACGCTTGATTCTCCTTGCAAAGAAAAACTCCTCGAAATTGAAACCATATTGCAATGCGATCATCCGCAACTTGTTGAAGAAATCTAACAACATAAAGTTTGGATGGACATCAAAGCGATCCACTCCAATGATATCAATATACTCAACATTGTCAATCTTCAACTCAGCTCGAACATCATCTTCTTCCTCGGTAGAAATATTATCCAAATCAGCAACGTTAGTTGAAATCTCTTGCTCATTGACTCGCCCCTCAATTAAAATCAATTGGCCTCCCTTGATGTAGTTCTCACCCATATCCACATTTACAGATGGAAGTGCTTGCATTTGTGGTTCTTCAATTTGCACTAAATAGGTTGTGCGAACCCCGACATAGATACACACAAAAATCATAGCAAATTAATAAACTTGGACCGTTTCTACAATTAGATTTGAATGGCACCGCGACCTGTTGCTTATAAAGAAGCAAGAACCTTGGTATATAAGGATAAATGGATTGATGGACACCGCGACCCAACACCTATAGAAAGATGCGAACCTTGGTATACGCGAATGACGCCACAATTGATGATGATGAATCAATTGATAAGTCAAATGAACATTACGGACAAACTGGATTTGTTCAACATGTTCTAAAAGAACAAAGGAGAAAAGCTCTTGCAATTTTATTAATTCATAACTCTCTCTAATAAAATAATACAATCATCTCCTTTAAATAAGGTGTAGAAAAGAATTACTAATCCTAATACAATAAGGAAAGTAAAACAATCATAATTGACTAAATATTCCTAATTGAATATCCTATTTGACTAAGGAAATATTTCTAAAGCAATTCTAATTGAATAAGGAAAACATTCCTAATCCTAATTGAATAATAAAATAATAAACAAGTCCTATAATTTAAAAATAATTAAAATACGATCTTCTTTGAGTTTTCTTGCACGAGCTCTTGTAATCGGACCCATGAAAACTTGATTTGGGCCAACGTATGCTTCAATCCACGTTCTTGATTATGTGCTAGCCTTGTCCGCATCATTATGACGCGATCCCGAATCGTCTTTCCTAGCCAGGCTAATGGATCCTCAATGTAATTCCCTTCAACTTGAACTATAACTTCTTCATCTTCTTCTTCTTCTTTCAAACTTAGAACTACACCTTCAACCCACAACTCGCCTTCTTCAGCCGTCACTTCAATTTCCTCGATCTTGTCGGTTTTTGACTTATTCTCTGATAGTGGCGTAGATATGGTTGGCTTTTCCTCCTCTTTACAATGATTTGATTTGCAAGAGGATGCATTCAGACTTGGCTTTTTGCTGCCCCTCATATGGAATTCAATATAAGCCCCCATCATCTTCCTCAATTTGTACCATTCTTCGGGATCATGGAAAGAAGTCTTCTTCTTGCTACTACCCATATTGTTGTCTCGGATCCGACTTTTTCCAACCTCACTACCATGTCTTCTATTAGTAACAACCGAATCCCATTCATCTTCAAATTTAACTTTACGAGGTTGACTTTTCAAGTTCTCTTTAGGAGCCTTATTCAATCGCATGTACCGTTCAATCTCTAATTGTGTTACTCGTGCACTATCGCGTTTAATCTCCTTTTGAAGCCACATTTCTCCATGTTCAAAGTTTAGATAAGACATACTTGCTACAAACACAAGGATTAGTGCAATAAAGATAATCCTCACCACACTCTCTTTCGTGTTTCGCTCAATTGATGTCACTATGATTTTTTTCGCTCGTATTTGTCGCTCAAAGTAGTGATATACTCACAATTTTCTCTTTAGAACTTATCAATCAAGTTGAACAAATTCTAATCTTTCCACAATATTCTCCAACAAAACCAATCAAGAATTAACCAATCAATTATGAATTAGAATATTAACCAAGGGTCACACTCAAGAACAACCAAGAACAAATCAAGAATGATTGAGACGACTAAGAACAACTTTAAGATATATTGATTTGATTATCTACTTGATGGATCAACAAATCTAACAATCAATAATAATTTAGAATGTTCAAGAACGGGTCAATTTGAATAACTGAAGCTACGCAAAGGAGTTCAACAATCTAACAATTCTAGAATGATCAAGAATAATTCATGATAATCTAAATCAATGAAATCAAACTCTAATAATGAATCAACAATTTCTAGGGTTTTAACAATGGACTCAACTAAAGATCACAACTCTAGCAAGAATTAATTCAAATCGAATGCTAGGATACTATAATTTATCAATCAACAAATAGAATATAAAACCCTAACAATGAATTTAACAAGCTTTCTAGGGTTCTTCCAACAAAAAAAAATTAAATTTTTTTTAGTAAAACATTGTTCATGCATACTGTTCATCGATACTGTTCACGGTTACTATTCGCGCGCATTGTTCATGGTTACTGTTCATGGCACTGTTCATGCATTTTTTTTCCCAGAATCTATTAACCCTAACAAAGATTTTTGGAATAAGATTCACAACAATAAAAAGATCTAAGGTTTCAAGAATTTACTACGAAATTGAAAGAACAAAAAACTAAGATAGAAAAGTCTCCTCTGATACCAATGACGCGATCTCAGATCGTCTTTCATAGCCAGGCTAATGGATCCTCAACCCTTGAACTACAAACGTAGCAAGAACCTTGGAATACATTGAAAGATGGAAGGCGAAAACCTCAACCCAACGCTTAAAGAAGCGTGAACCTCGGTATAATCGAAAACGCCACAACCAATTGGTGGAGAATTGATTGATAAGTCAAGAACAATTGAATTAATCAATCCAACATGTTCAACATGCTCTTAGAGAACACAAAGAGAAAACTCTCAATTTAATTAATCATCAAAACTCTTTACAATAAAACAATAATGTGCCTCCTTTAAATAGGAGTAAACAAAGCCTTAATCCTAATTTAAAAAGGAAACTATTTCCTAGTTAGAAAATGAAAATAATAACTCTTAGAATATTCCTAATACAATAAGGATATTAATAATAAAGAAACTTATTCAAAAAGGAAACCATTACTCTAACTCCTAATTGAATAATGAAATAATATTAATTCTAATAATTAAAAATACTTAAAATAATAATTGACTTTGCGCGCTCCATGACTTCCATGTTTGAGTATACTTAAATCCTGTAATTGCGCGCGTACAAGCATGCTCCAAGGTTATCCAATACCAGTACGGACCCTACCAATCATGCTTTAATCAAGTCCGTGCTTGTGGTAGCCTGGATCACATCAGGGTGCACATAGAAACAAGTAATTTCTATTATTATTTTAATTCACTTAGGTGATGTAAGTACAATAAGTACGTCGCCCAAGTAAGAAACCTAGGCGAAGTAACTAGTTACCTACGTCACCTAAGGTCAGAGCAGAGTTGACTTTGACTGGACTTTAGGCGACGTAGGGTATAGCAGCTTAATAGTACCCCAGGTGTACATAGGGTATAGCAGCTCCACCTATGGCTTCTTAGAGTCTAATTCCACCATAGGCGTCACCGAGTCCAGCTATTGTGACGCTTTTTGTAGCGACTCATCACTCTAGGTTCAAAGGAGCTTTTCCTGACTCCACCAAGTCTAGCTACCGGTACTACTTTACAAGTATGTGGATTTACCATCGACCTTTGATAACAATTGTTGTGCCCACCGGCACATGGGCGGAGCCAGGGTACCAACTAGGCCATAGGTGTGAAATTTTAACTTAAAATGTCTCTTTACTATGTGGTGACACTCTCTCACTAATATACCCATGTTGAGTTGTACAATTTTTCATGTGGGATCAATGGTTTGAGCCAACTATGCTCAACAATAGTTATCTAACTTTATGCCATTTTTAGACCCTTTATTTATAATTATTATCAGTGGTATATAAGAGCTGATTCGGTATCTTGTCTACCACTAGACATTTACTCACTATTGGGACGAAGGGTTAAGGGATATCTCGAGTTTTAATCCCAGTAAATACAAAATTATTGTTGCCAATTGCATGGTCAAATTCGTGAATTAAGATTAATCTTGAATCTAATGTACACAGGATACATCTGTTGGAAAAT
The DNA here is from genome assembly GCA_021464415.1 of Lonicera japonica. Taxonomy (NCBI): domain Eukaryota; kingdom Viridiplantae; phylum Streptophyta; class Magnoliopsida; order Dipsacales; family Caprifoliaceae; genus Lonicera; species Lonicera japonica. The sequence goes on from CM038463.1 coordinate 36,871,826, forward strand.
TAAAGGAACTCATGAGCAAAAAAATTATGAACTAGAAGTATAAGCAAGATTATCTCACAGTAAAAAAAAATTGTATTTTGGACATTGATATGGTTGGATTAATGTTTTCTTTAAATGTACTACTGCCAAAATGGTTGATAGAGACATTAATATAGGATCGTTTGTTATTATGTATAGATCGAACAAAAAACTTTAGCTAAAACCCTATAAGAATAAAGGTATTTCACCTTTGTGGATCATGTAGAGGATCCATATGAGGAGACTAGGGTTTGAAAGCATCAGATTGCGATTTGGTCAAATTTTTTTAATTCTTGCTGGGCTGCAAAAATCGATTGTTTTCGCCACCGACACGACTACTGATCGTCCTGATTTTTTGTGCTTTACAAATAACTTTGCGTTCCGAACGACATATCCAAAAATCAGCCTGATCCAACGGTGCGATCAAAAGTTACGATTGATTTACGACTGCTATGCGGTAAACCTAAAAATCTTCTATCGTATTCCTTTTGCCATCAAATCTTGCACCGAGTGTGGGCTATGGTATCACCAAGATTTTCTCCTCTCTTAATAGAACAAACCCTAACTCATGAGAATTATATGTTCTAAAGAGAAGAGATACGGCCGGCGTATATATAAGGCTACGATAGGGACCTTAAGGAGAAATAAGTGTTTAGGCTTCCTATGGAAAGTTGGAATCCTAATTCCACTGTGAATTAGTTCCTTCCATAAATTATAATTCACACCACTAAAGAATTATAATTGCGCTCCCGTCCTTATCTCAAAATTAATTTCGAGCTCCTTGTTATTAAATACTTATTATTCTCCCCACATTAAGATTATAGATAACCTTCATTTAAATTAAATTACTGACAATTATATTTAAATAACTTCTTAATCCTTGAGCCTACCACTTAACTTATTTGACATGTCGGATTAACATAATCCACCTGCAGGGTTTGACATGATCAAAACTTATAAGCTTCTCAAGGGGCTATCATCAATCCCTATACCGGGACGTGGATTCCATCAATAATTAATATTCATCATACATACAGTGTCGTCATCCAATTCACGAAGATTATTGATCCATAAATGAATCTCACTCTTAATGAGTCAAAATAACAAACACTACGTATATATGTCTATTAATTATTACAAGATTAAGAGCATAAGTAATCATAATAACCATGAGATTTTAAATTGTTTTATATAGTTAGTATAAAAACAATTAACCCAAACTGGTCCTATTCAATACACACAAAGTGTACTAGTACAACGAGTTTAAACTATACCGTTTTCTGTAGTTAAGATAAACTACTAAAACTTGTGTTACAATCCTACCGATGGGTGTCCAATTCCATCTAAGACTGTGAATCATTAAACTTATATTCCACAAGAATCGATGATAGGATCTTCTGTGTGTAAGCTATACTCTACATACCAAATCATCTACTATATGGAATAAAAGACACATATGCACAATATTTAAATAAATAATATAATGCAACCATTGCCCATAAAGATTCTCATTAAAATAGCAAAACCAAGTTTATAACATATCCAAACCAACAAGAAAATTATGGCTTTTGGTATATTACTCTAAAAATCTCCCACTTAGACTTAAAGCCATGCAGCAATGCATCTCACTCTCATTCCCTCAACGTGAACACTTTATGTGTTTTCCCTTCTTATGAATCCTCGGCTCTTTCGAGTTCGCAACCGTTTCATTATTATCAAAATAAAGTGAAATAGCTTAGAACACTGAAGGTGTCACATCTAGATTCATATGGAAGTTCCTGAGGCCACATATTCAGCTTTCATGGTGGAGTCAGCAATGCATGACTACTTGATACTCCTCCAACTAATGACTCCACCTTTTAGAGTAAACACGTAACCTGAAGTTGACTTTCTGGAATCCTAACTTCTAACTAAAAATCCTTGTCTGTGTATCCAATAGGTACTAGACTGTTTGTCTGGTAAACCAACATAAAATCTTGAGTCCTTTTAAGGTACTTAAGTATATGTTTTACCGCAGTCCAGTGTTCTTTCACTGGATTAGACTGATATCTGCTAACCATATCAACGATAAAGCACATGTCTGGTCTAGTACACAATATATTATACATGAGGTTTCCCACTGCCGAAGCATAAGGCACTCCCCTCATCATCTCTATCTCTTCATGTGTCTTATGACATTGATCTTGGATAGAGTAATTCCATACCTAAAAAGGGAAAAACCCTTTCTTGGAATCTTGTATACTAACTCTGGCAAGAATTGTATCGACGTAAATACTTTGGATAAGCCCAACATATCGAACTGACTTGTTAACCATACCCTCAATGAAGATAATATTCACATATTGCTTTCAATAAGTAAGATATTATCCACATACAATACCTGGAATACCACCGCGCTTCCGTTGCGCCTTTTGTACACACAAAACTCATCCAAACATTAATCAAAAGCAAAAGATTTGATTGCATGGTCAAAACTGATATTTCAAGATCTAGACACTTGCTTAAGCCCATAAATGGGCTTCTTGAGCTTGCATAACATGTACTCTTGGCCCTTTGCTATGAATCCTTCTGGTTGCATCATATAGATGCTTTTATCGAGACTTCCATTAAGGAAACTTGTCTTGACATCCACTTGCCAAATCTCGTAATCAAGATGAGCCGCAATGGATAAGAGAATCTGAATAGACTTTGGCATGGCTACTGGCAAAAAGGTTTCATCATGATCGATCCCCTTCTTTCTGAGTGAACCCTTTTAGCAACAAGCCTTGATTTAAGCCCGTATAATCTTCTCTATCTCTTATATACCCACTTGTATCCGATAGGTTTTATCCCTTCGGGTGGTTTTACAAGATCCCAGACTTTGTTAGAGTATATGGACTCTATTTCAGATTTCATAACCCTTTGCCATGTTTTTGTATCTTTATCTTAAAGTACTTCATTGTAGTTAAAAAGGGTTTGTTTCTTGTTCATCAGGGACCTTGTCATAAGACTCTCCCAAGAATATAAAACGACCAGGTTAACGAACAACCCACCCACTACGATGAGGCACTACTTATGTTTATGTACATTGTGCAAATATTGAACATACTAACTCACTATCTAAACGTTGTGCTGGTTCAAGAACCTACGTATTAGTGATTTGTTCAAGATGAGCACAAGTATCGGTAACCCTCCCACTATGACAAGGTAATGGAATGTCGATATCCATTTACTGTGGTATTTCCTCTTGTACTAAAGGTATAGACGAATTGTGCCCAGTTTTTCTCTCCTCTCATTTCCACTATAACAACACTACTCCTGGGCATATGGTCTATGATATAATCATCTTCTAAGAATTTGGTATTGATAATAATAACATTATATTGTTGAGGATTATTAAATAAATCACGCTTGGTTCCTTTTGGTTATGCAACAAAGAAACACATTTTCGTTCTTGATTCTAACTTATCCACATTACCTTTCAGCACATGTGCTGGACTAACCCATACCCGAAGATGCCGTAGTCTAGGCTTACGCCCAATCCGCAATTCTATGGGTGTAGTAGGTACTGACTTTGATGGTACCAAGTTCAGAATATATGCAGCTATTTCCAAAGCATATCCCCAAAAAGAATTAGCTAGGTCTGAATAACTCATCATAGATCTTACCATTCCTATAAGAGTCTTATTCCTTCTTTCTGCTACACCATCATGCTGTGGCATTCCTCGTGCAGACAACTGGGATGTAATCCAATTCTCTAATAAGCATTCCTTGAACTCTCCCAAGAGGTATTCACCACCACGATCTGATCGTAGTGATTTGATACATTTTCCTAGACGTTTCTCCGTTTCTGCCTTGAATTCTTTGAATTTCTCAAAGATTTCAGACTTACGTCGCATTAAGTAAATGTATATATACTTTAAATAATCATCTACAAATGTGATGAAATACTCAAAGCCTCCTCTAGGATGGACATTCATGTGACCATACAAATCAGAGTGAACCAGTTTTAACTATTTTTTAGCGCTATAGCCTTTTGCTGAGATTGATCTCTTAGTCATTTTACCTTCTAAACAGGATTCACAAACTGGAAGTGCCTCCACTTCCAATGAACCTAATGGTCCATTTTCGACAAGTTTTTGAATTCTTTTTAGATTAATATGACCAAGGCGTAAGTGCCAAAAATACATTTGGTTCATTTTAAAGGTTCCTTTCTCTTAATTGGTAAACTATTAATGCTATTCAATTCACTTAGTTGTAGTAGTCACAAGCCAGGATTAATAATGTAAAAATCAATCATTAATGTACTTGAACAAACAAACTATTTATTTTTTCTAACGATAACTGATTTATCATTAAAATAAACAAAACATTTGTCCTCAACCAATCTAGAAATAGAAATCAAATTCCTTCTAATGGAAGATACATATACACATTCTTTAATCATTAATACCCTATTCTGACTAGACTGAAGATAAATATCTTCTACTGCAACTGTTGCCACATTCGTAGCTGCCCATATGTAAATTTTTTCTATTTTTAAGTTGTCTGGTTTCTTGGAACCACTGCAAAGTATTGCAGACATGATTAGTGGCTCCCGAATCTACACACCAGGTACTAGTAGATCGTACCACTAAACAGGATACAACAACAAATAGATGAAATTTACATATATTATTATAACGGTTTAGGAAACTGGGACAATCTTACTTCGAATGCACTTTCTACTGACAGTAAAAACACTAGCCCATAGACTTTTTCACTCCTCCTAGAGGTTCAGTGACTGCTGGACGCACTGCTCCTTGTGGGACTGCAGCTTATACATTCTTCTTCTTCATTTCTTGCTTTTGGGCATAGAAGTTGAAGCTTTCTCAGCCACTAGAGTACTAGCCAGCTTACCAAGGAGTTCCTCAACTGCTTGGAATTCTTTAAGAAGTTCCAATAATGAATAAAGCTTATTCATGTTGTAATTCTGTCGGAATCCCTTAAATAAATCCAATAGCGACTGGATAACGATATCGACCTGAGTTTCCCTATCGATTTGAACTCCAAAAATCTCTTAGTTCATTCCGAAGACCGATCATCTTCAAAACAAGATCCTTAACTCAGGTTCCTTCAGCAATAGTTTTGTTCATGAGGCCTTTCATCGAAACCTACCTTGCGGCATGATCCTGATCCCCAAAAATATCTTTGAGGTTCAATATTATGTCGTAGGTGGCGGCAAAAGATTAATGCTAATATTGTAGCACATTTGACAAAAATGCCAGAATATAAAACCACGCCATCTCATCAGCCTTTTTCCACCTTCGGCAAGCCTGGGTTTCCTCATTGGTCGCCCCCTTACTAGGTTCTGCTGGACAAGACTCAGTGAGCACAAACTTGTACTCTTTAACAATAAGCACAATGTTCAAGTTCCCTTTTTCAGTCAATATAATTAGGTCCAATCAATTTGTTTTAGTTGAGAAAAATTAAAAGTGGATCGAAAGAGTTTGCCATTTTAAAACTTGAGAATCACATACAAATTATGATCGACAATAATAACTTTGATCACATATTTTAAATATAGTACCCTCTATCATTTCAAAAAGCGTTCGCCAGTAGCCTAAGACTTTGAATAACATGCCCTGTTTAATGAGATCGTCTATTATTCATTATTTCTTAGACAGATGTAAACCTATTAAATTTTACTATTTAGACAATCCTTTATTATCAAGCAATATATACTATCTAGACAATCCTTTATTGTCAAGTAAAATTTAAATAGCCGACTTCCTTTGGTCCTACAAATAATAGTAGAGACTCAGTTGGAGAGCATACTATTATTTATATCTAAGTGTATACCATCATTTAATTTAGTCCAATGATTCTGCAATTTATTCTTTCCGATATGGAGGTGAGCACTAAAACCCACACGAAAAATAAATGACATCATTTAAAATTATTAATCAGTGAAATTTGTACAATGATTCTGCAATCTATTCTTTCCGATATGGAGGTGAGCACTATAACACACACGAAGAATAAATTACATCATCTACAAACCAATGATGGAGACCGTGGGATTTTTATGTGAAAAAATCCCTCACCCACATAGTATTTAAAACATTATTTTCTAAGGATTAAGAAAATTTTATATTAAATTCTAGTCAACTAAAATATAAGGGTATGAAATATAAAAGACATGTGCAATAAAATTATTTTGTTGCTTTTTTTAAAAAAAAACTTATATTTTTCAATTACTCAAAATTTATATTTGTATACCCTTTTTTAATTTGACAAGAACTAAACATAAAATAAAAGGTGATCTAGGTGTAGTCATGTATCCATGTTGTTCAAAATTATAAGGAAACCTAATAATTAAAACACATGTGACCAACACACAATCACACAAAGCATTAAATCATTCAATAATAAGAATAATTAAATCCCTGCTATTATGGTCCAATCTTCATCATCCCTAGTCCGTTGGAAACTTGTAACAACCTATGTCGCCACTTCATTGACTATGTCGGGAATCAACCTTGGTAGAAATGCCTTCTTCAATGTTCTTCGTCAAAGAAACTGCAATCTTAGATACAAAGGTTCTATGCCTCCATTTAAGAAGTTTACACATAAACTATTATATCTAAACTGTAAATAAACTTACATAGATCCTATGCCTCCTTTTAAGGAGTTCACAAATCTGATCTAAATTTAATTTACAACCATGAATAAAACTCAAATCATCAAGCACATTAAAATTAACCACGAATAAAAACATCGTGGGATTCAATCACATAAAACATTATTACGTGACCATAATAGCGGGACAAGAGCACTCGAAAACAAGGGTTAGCGAGTTCTACGTTCTATCTAACAACAACATGCATGAATAGATTTAACTGGACAACATGACAAGTTCAATTTGTACGCAGTATCAAAGAAAACCAATCCCTCTTATACCAATTAATGGAGACATTAATACAGGATCATTTGATATTGTGTATAGATCGAACAACAAACTTTTGCTAAAACCCCATAAGAATAAAGGTATTTCACCTTTGTGGATCATGTAGAGGATCCATATGAGGAGACTAGGGTTTGAAAGCATCAGATTGCGATTTGGTCAGATTTTTTTAGTTCTGTTGTGCTGCGAAAATCGAATGTTTTTGCCACTGAAACGACTACTGGTCGTCCTGATTTTACGCATTTAAAAAATAACTTTGCGTTCTGAACGACATATCCAAAAATCAGCCCGATCCAACGGTGCGATCAAAAGTTATGATTGATTTACGACAGCTATGCAGAAAACCTAAATGTCTTCTATCCTATTCCTTCCGCCATCAAATCTTGAACCGAGTGTGGGCTATGGTATCACCAAGATTTTCTCCTCTCTTAATAGAACAAACCCTAACTCATGATATTTTTTCCTCTCCACTGTGAATTAGTTCATTCCATAAATTATAATTCACACCACTAAAGAATTATAATTGCACTCCCGTCCTTATCTCAAAATTAATTTCGAGCTCCTTGTTATTAAATACTTATTATTCTCCACACGTTAAGATTACAGATAACCGTCATTTAAATTAAATTACTGAGAATTATATTTAAATGACTTCTTAATCGATGAGCCCACCATTTAACTTATTTGACATGTCGGATTAACATAATCCACCTGCAGGGTTTGACATGATCAAAACTTATAAGCTTCTCAAGCGACTATCATCAATCCCTATACCGGAACGTGGATTCCATCAATAATTAATATTCATCGTACATACAGTGTCGTCATCCAATTCACGAAGATTATTGATCCATAAATGAATCTCACTCTTAATGAGTCAAAGCAACAAACACTACATATATATGTCTATTAATTATTTCAAGATTAAGAGCATAAGTAATCATAATAACCATGGGATTTTGAATTGTTTTTATATAGTCAGTATAAAAACAATTAACCCAAACTGGTCCTATTCAATACACACAAAGTGTACTAGCACAACGAGTTAAAACTATACCGTTTCCTGTAGTTAAGATAAACTACTAAAACTTGTGTTACAATCCTACCGATGGGTGTTCAATTTCATCTAAGACTGTGAACCATTAAACTTATATTCCACAAGAACCGATGATATGATCTTCTGTGTGTAAGCTATACTCTACACACCAAATCATCTACTATATGGAATAAAAGACACACTTGCACAATATTTAAATAAATAATATAATGCAACCATTGCCCATAAAGATTATCATTAAAATAGCAAAACCAAGTTTATAACATATCCAAACCAACAAGAAAATTATGGCTTTTAGTATATCACTCTAACAATGGTACCATGACATAAAAGGAGCACTATTTTTTTTTCTTCACTCTATAGTATTTATTTTAAAGTTAAGCGGTGTCCAATATACAAATTAGTTCAAATATCTCCGAACATTTTGTATATTATAATGCAATTTTTGAAGATCAAGTGGGCTCACCTAACCCGATAGTGTTAAAGGTGGGCACAACTCTTGCTCGCGGGCAGATTCCATGTGTATAATATAATTTTTAATAATATCTCAAATTAAAGACGTATAATTACATTTAATCAAGTAGTATTGAAATGTGTTTTTCTTACTTTCTTGGCTTCGATCATGTCTCTAGTTTATTTTTATTTTTATTTTTATTGTAGTTTCTAGCGCAAGAATTGTAATTTCATTGACTTATAAATTTTGTATGTCATTTATCACAATAAACTTATTTTTAACTATTTTTTTACCATACCATTTGGCACGAGCAATTTATATTATACTTATAAAAAAGAATATTAATTAATGGGTATACTTCTGAATTTGATTTTAGAAGGACGGGTTTGAAATTTTTGATTAAAAAATTATATAACTCTAGGGTGGATGAGCTGCCCGCAGATATATTCAAATGGCCTTGACTCCTCTCCAACACCCTTTTGGTTTAATTTCTTCACTGGTGTTTATTTGAAGGGTTAAGATGATAATGTTTTGGAGATAATCTCTATGATGAGTAGATTATCTCCACAAAATTTCTGATTATACATATCATTTCTATCCAATTTCATGAGAAATGCATATGTTTAGCCCTCGAAATGGACTCCGTTAATGTATATGGAACCAGAAGAGTAATGGACGAGAGTTAAGTCCATTCAAATAAACCTTGCATGAGTTTATTTCTATTGCACGTGTCATACTACTTTTGGTAGTTTTTCGGGTCAATTTCGCATTCTAATTATATTGATAGAAAAGTCTCAAAGTATATCCGGTACTAGTGTCAGCTCCATCTTAATTTCCTATCTTCAAAATAATTTGATAGATAAGGTTGTTGTGAGCTCCATTTAATCAGTTACACCTATGATAGAAAATTTATATGATTAGTTTTATACATATAAATGTTGATAGCTTTAAAATTTTTATGTGACTGAGTTGGTTTCATATGGTAATAATCCATTTAACTTTTATTAAGAAGAGTTTTTACTATTTAGAATGACTATTGAAGATGGCGTTATTACTTGCATATTAGATTTAGCTAGGGATGAATTTGGGATTCAATCTTACAGGGGTCACAAATTTACTTAATTTTTTTTACTTGACATGACAACATATAGATTTTGTCAACAAATTGATATCCCTTTTTTTTTGATTGATTATCATTTTGTTGTCCTGATGACCTGTGGTACATTTACAAAATTATAAAATTTGTACATATTAAATTTATTTAAGCGGAGTATCTTGATTTTATCTTTTATTTTTAATTAATACTTTGTTTGACTTAATCTAAGTAATAAGACATAGTAAAGTATCAAATAATATTTATTTAGTCAAATAAGAGGTTTAAGTAGTGCTTAAGAGAGGGCCATTGTACAAATTTAGTTATACGAGGACAATGATCATCCCATCCTGGCATTTCACTAGAGTTTGACTCCATGCACTAACACCGCTAAACTTTTATTGTCCCGATTTTAAATTTGTTGACTCTCATCTATTGGTTAATTAGTATTACCACGTCATTAAACATCTTTAAATATTTACCAATGACAGACTAAGGTTATGATGATGCTTTTTAGATTGAGTCTATATATATCACACTCCACCCTTACTATTTTTCATTTTTTAAAGGGTAACTCTAGACACTAAAATAGATATCGCACTTTGCCCTTACAATTTTTTATTTTTAAACAACAAAAATATTGAAAGATGGAAGATATGTACTCATAACATGAGTAACATCTCTTACCTTATTTTCTATCTTTTAACATAAACTAACTAAATTTATTTTATTTTTTTTATCTTTGTAATCAAACTGAGCCTTAGATTTGAAAAACTCAAACTCGATAACTAACAAAAATAAGTTCAATAGAGAAAAAAAACAAATAAAGAAAATAAAGCCCCTCAAAACTAAGTTGAAGAATTTTAGCTCCGAAACAAAACAAATCAATTAACAAATAACTAAAACCAAAATATCATTCTGCCCGTCCTTGTAAAATCATATATTTATAGGTGCATGATTGCTTTCTTTTAAACATTGATTAGGTCCACCTCTATCCCTCTTAAATTTTGGCGAGGGAATCATAGTTGGGACCACATCTTTTGCATATTTTCAATGTGGTCTCCTTTGGGCAATACACCATCACAAAATTTTTTTTTTTTTTTTATTCTTATACTAATATTTAATTATGAAATTCTTATAATTATAAGGATACTCCCCCCCCCCCCCCCCCCCCCCCCCCCCCCCCCCCGCGCTCCAGTGGTCCGGCCCATACGCGAATTATTTACACTGCACAACGGTAGGGCCCTCCAATCATGTGGCTCTGCAATTATGTAGATCGGAAACTTTGTTATTTCAATCAAATGCCTTCAAGAAGAATGGAAAAAATGTTGAAGTGGGGGCCTTTAAAAGAGCTGGTCCGGCGTCTTATCTACCATTAGATATTTATTGACTGTTGCGATGAATGGCTAAGGAATATCTTGAGTTTTAACCATAGTAGATACAAAATTATTGTAGCCAACTGCATGTTCAAATTATTAAATTAAAATTAATCTTGCATTCAATGTAGTAAGGAGACATCTCTTAAAAAAGTAAAAAAAAATAAAATTTTGTAAACTACGAACATTGAATCACTAAAGATTTTATCTTTAAAGATGATAAAAATATTATCTCTAAAAATTAATATAAAGAAAAATAAAAGGATGAATTGATTCTCATTGTCACAAATATCATCCATAATATTTACTTGTAATTGATATCTACTCATAATGAGCAAACAAATTATAAACTAGAAGTATAAGCAATATTATCTCACAGTAAAAAAAAAAAAAAAATAATAAAAAAAAAAAAATTGTATTTGGAACATTGATATAGTTGGTTTATTGTTTTCTTTAAAAGTACTATTGTCAAAATGGTACCGCCAATTTGATGTAAAAGGAAAATTTTTTGTTTTTGGCTGCACTCTAAAGTATTATTTTTAAATTTAAGTGGTGTCTAATATACACATTAGTTCAAATATCTGAACAATTTGTATATTATGGAGCAATTCTTGAAGTCCCAGCGGTTCATCTAACCCCATGCATAGTGTTAAAGGTGGGCACACCCCTGGTCTGCTAGCAGATTCCATGTGTGTAATATAATTTTCAATAATATCTCAAATTAAAGACGTATAATAGAAAATTTATATGATCAGTTTTATACATATAAATGTTGATAGCTTTAAAAATATGCGACTCAATTGGTTTCATATGGTAATAATCCCTTTAACTTTTATTAAGAAGAGGTTTTACCATTTACAATGGTTTTATTACTTGTGTCTTAGTTTTAACTAGAGATGAAATTAGGATTCAATCTTGCAGGGGCTGCAAATTTACTTGAATTTTTTTTTACCGAACATGATAACGTAGATAGTATTTTTATTCAATAACTATTCTTGTTATCACTTTATTGTCCTATAACTATTATTGTTATCAGTTTTTTGTCCTGATGACGTCTGGTACATTTACAAAATTATAAAATTTGTACATAATATATTTATTTGAGGAGAGTATCTTAATTTTATCCCTTATTATTAATGCTTTGTTTGACATAATCTAAATAATAAGACATGATAAAGTATTAAATTATATTTATTTAGTCAAATAAGAGGTTTAGATAAAGCTTAAGAGAGGGCCATTGTACAAATTTAGTTATACGAGGACGATGATCATCCCATCCTGGCATTCGCTAGAGTTCGAGTCCATGCGCTAGCACGGCTAAACTTTTATCTTCCGAATTTAAATTTGTTGACTCTATCTCGTTGATTGGTTAGTATTACCACATCATTAAATATCTTTAATTTTTTACCAATCACAGACTAAGTTGCGTTCGAGTCATGTTATTGAGTCAAGCATTAGTTGCCTTGTGCCATATAGCCTTCTATGAGCAGAAATGCTAGAATTGTTCTTATGGATGATTATAATTTGATAATTTGTACAATAGGGGTACGAAATCTTTTGGTGAAGGATCGTGGACAAATAATTTCAACTATAAGACAAGGTAAAGGAGGCGGTTTGTTGGAGATGACAGTAAATTCATAATAATAATAATACGTGCAGCTATTGGCACTGCTCTCAAATCCTCAGGCACTGCAGAACCTTATGAAATGGCTTAAAGTCTAGCGAATTTTCAATGCTTATTTAAGTTATTGATATGGTTCTTTTTTGGGGTCAAAGACATTTGATTGAAGTCATTTACAGTTTTTTGGGATACACGATAATTAATTGTCCGTACTATATTCGCTAAAACTAAATCATTGTTCACAGCATCTCCACCGCACATTGCAGGGTTGAGGTAAGTTGACCTTGATACAAGAGTCGACCTAGATACAAATAAATCAGTAGGCTCGTGGCCTACGGTCCAAACTGTTAAGTCCAAATGAGCTAGGTCCCAAATCGGCTTAATTCGGATTGATCAAGCCTCAAGCCATTAGATAGTATCATTGAACGAGGCTACTTACACTCACAATGGGGAACAATTCTACACGAATAGAGAACCAGCTTAATTATATCCGATTATGTCACTATAATTTGTATCTGTTACCATAATAATCTATTGTAATCAGCCTATTTTACAACAGTCATCATACACCAACCCAAAACATAGAAGAAAAATGCACGATCCTAGGAAATTAGGGTATTCAAAACTCTGATAATAAAACTGACTTTGGAGTAGATAAATTATTGAGCCACGCTACTTTCTGGTGTTAGTTCAATTTTTTATTCTTCATATACATTAATGTATTTCATGTACTGCTAGATTAGAGCCTGAGAAATATATATAGCCAGATTCGAGACATGCTAATTAAACAATACGCAACAATATAAAATAAGTGAACTGAAATTCTTAAGTTTCAACTAATCATGTTTTCCTTTTAAATTTAAGTAATTTTTGTTCACGTGTGTTGAACATGGTTTTAGTACTTCATAAAGGTAATTGATTAAGTTAACTAATGAATACGTACATACTAAGAATCGAATAATTAGTATGAAATAAAAATAATCATAAATAAGCAAAGACATAGTATCAAGTATAAAATTTAATTAATAATTATAAGAAAATCATAAAGTCGGTTAACTATATAAAAATATTGTTATAGTGTGAACACCTCATTTTGTGACCCCCGCAAGAATCCCAAACTCTAAGAAAATGAGCACACATGCATGCAAAAACATTCCTAGATGCATACATACCATATACATGTGGTACAGGTCAAAGAAGGAACCCGAAAGGACACCCGGATGAGAAGCTATGATAATTACCGGAAGCTACTGGAACCTAAAATCGTAAAAACTCCTAGAAACTTGTGAAAGGAGAGTTCCTCATTTCTGACCATCCGAAAACTTTTAGGGTTATTATACATTGCCACCAGGAGTAACATACTCAAAAATTAGCTCAATCCGACGGCCAGATCTCCGGGAATTTAGAAAATCGAGAGTTTACATTGGGTAATGGAAAGACGACCTTCCCGAAGTCCAAATGAGCTCAAATTTGGTCAGTAGACATGGTATATAATTGGGAACAACATACTAAAAAAATCAGATCAATCCGATAAGCCGTGTGCTGGGAATTTAAAAAATCGCATACGGACACATACCCACAGGGGTGTCTCCCCACGACACACAAAGGTGTGTGGCATGAGGACACACTCATTACACGCCACACACTTGTGTGTGTTGTGGGGACACAAGCCTTTGGGGCTTGTGTCCGCGGACAAACCCCTCCCAGCTAATTTTTCATTTTTTTTCGTTTTGATACTTTCTGGCCTCCAAAAATCATGAAATTTTGTGGAGAGCTAGGAAATATTAATGGGAATAACATATCAAAAAATCATCCCGGTCCGACTATCGGATCTTCGGGAATTCAAAAAATACAGAATTTAGCTTGAAAAATCAAACGAAGGCCTTCCCGATGTTCAAAAATTTTGAAATTTGGATAATAGGCAGGTCTTAAAATGGGTAATAACATGTTAAAAATTATAATTAATCCGATATTTGTTTTGGCCGAAATTACAAAAAAAACCATCACATGTGTAAATCAGGTGCTTGTCCGCGGACAAACACTTCCAGCCCAGCCCATTAATTATTCTACAGTTATAAATACACCTGCACTAACCCCATTTGAGGCATCAGTTAGCTCTGGAACTTCGGGAACAGTGCTATAAAATAGTATTTTACTATTTTCGAGGCTCTCACGTATTCTTTATTTTAATTCGGCTTTATTTTTTATCTGTCTTTATTTTATCAGTTACAATTGATCAATTGCATGTAAAAATTGCCGTTTATCTCAAAATCAGTCAAAATTTCATATTTAAACATTGTTTTCAAAACCAAAGGTGTAGAACAAGTTGAAACCATTTTTAAACATATTTTTATCAGTTAATTTCACAAAATTCTAGTTTTATCAGTCTCGATTTACGAATGAATCAATACACGTTTGTATCCGATTTAATCTATAAATCATGGTGCTTACCTAAATATCCAATATGAGAGTACTGGATTCGTTAATGTCCGGTTTAAGTTATTATATTGTGATACACTATTGATGAATGAATCTCGAGGATTGTCAGATATCCGATTCCAAATCGAATTAGCTTCCAAAAAGCCCTAAATCTTTCCAAAAACACTTGTTTTGCTATCTATCATTATCAAAATCATCTTTCAAATCACACACACAATGATTTCTAAAATCAAAGGGTGAAATAAGAAACACTTGGTTTTCATCTCCACCCCAAAATCCCGTTTTTCCTAAAACTATGGACCGATAAACAATAACATCAATTAACATGCAAATGTTCGTTTATAATTCCACTCATATCTTACCTAGAGACCGAAAGGGCGAATTAGGGTGCCTAACACTGTAACACCCGTAGGGTAAATATACCACATTTTATGTCCGACACGCGAGAGTGTGCTTGAGCCGTATCCGAATGTAGGATATACTTCCACACTATTTTAGAGATGTTATTACATTCATATTTTAGGTTGGAAAGATTTATGTTAAGTGCCCGAGTCAAAATTCGCAAAATCTCACATTTTAAACTTACCCGACAAACCGACCTTTAATCATTCGAGGCATCATAACTTTTTCATTTTAGATCAGATTGGAACCTAATTTATACCATTGGAAAGGTATTTCAATTTCTAAGAACTTTCGTGTTTGGCCCGGAACCTAATTCCCATCCCTCGTTGGTCAAATAAGGTTACAAGATCAGTTGGTGGCATAAGCAAGCAAATCTGAGGATGAACCAATTTCCAGAACCATGTAGTCGACTACATGCACTGTAGTGTAGTCGACTACATTGCCCTGTAGCAGTCAAAAATCATGTTTTTTAAGCCTTGACCCGATTTTTATACACCATTTACCCCATTTTCTTCTCCACTTCGACCAGAGCTCAGGGAGAGAGTTCAGGGGAGTGTAGGATCATGGAGGAAAGTTTATAAGTGTAATTTTATCTCCTCTTTCAACCCAAATCTAGAATCAAAAACATAATCTCCATCATCTTCTTCCTTTCTTCACCTACACCAAGCTAGGGCTCCAAACTCAATGAGGGTAACTCGTGCTTCGGACGTATAGAGCTTGATCCGCGGCTCAAGGAGTGAAGGTTTAACGCTATCGAGGTAGGAACACTAGTATTAAAACCTATTTTAAAGGTTTATGCACCCAATCACCATTTTTATGCAAATTTGGGGATTTTCTATGTATATATCTATTCCTGCACATATGTAAACTTTGGGTCTATAAATTACGATGGAAATGGTTGATTATTACTTTTAAATCATAGTATATCATATTTCCCCAAGTATCTCTTCCATTTCCTTGATTTATGACAAACCCTTGTTCCTGGCCCCTAGCGCGCAGGTACTTATCAGTCTGTATAGTAAAGTAAACCTATGATACGCACTTTATATCACTGGATACTCATGAAATGGACTATTATACCTTTTTACATGATGTATATGATCTTATAATTGTGATTGGGATAATAATGATTTTCCTTATACGGAGTAGTCAACACTGCTCGTACCAGGTAGATGGTTATTACCGGTAGCGTATAGCCTTAGTGGCTACGTGAGATTATTGTAGCGCATGCCTTTGTGGCTGCGTGAGGTAGCGTACGTCTTCGTGGCTGCGTGAGGTAGTGTCTAGGTGGACCTGGTAGGTGGTCCCTGCCTTGGGCAGAAGAAACCGAGTTGCCGGCTATCTCTGTACAGTAGATATGAAAAATCCTAGACGTGAGTATTATACATGATTGATGTGATATAGGCCTAGTCGCGGTGTCTTGAGATTTTGTATATATTACATCATTTATATACATATTTATGACTTATGTATACGGACTAACTACAGACTCACTTTATAAAGTTCCCACTACATATACATATTTTTCTCACAAATCCTATAGTTCCTACTAGGCCCGTTTGGCTCACAGTTTTTCCTACACAGGTACTTCTAAGGATGGGACGGGACGAGTTGATAAGGGAAAGGCCGACAAGTTTTAGTCTCCTCTGATACTATAGCGTGAGGGCTTTTCATTACTGAAAGGCCATGTTATCAACTTTGTTGTATCATAACTCAACTTATATTATGTAGCCTACTTGATGTTATGGAGACTGTATGGTGTACGACTATTTTGTGACCGTTGTATACTACTGATATATGTATTGTGTGGACTTCTACTTTTCTTTCATCTTACTCTTTTGGTTATGGCTTAGTGTATTGGTGGGACATGTCTATAGTTTAATGTTAGCCTAACGTGGACAAGTGACTTACATTTTAGTTAACCGGTGCGCAACGGTACAAACTAATCTGTAAGGCACGAGTTAACAGGAGGGGAAGCTACAGTTCTAGCATGTTCCCAGTTGATTGTGTTACATGTTCTTGACCTTTGCATATTTGTCTTCCGCGCCAGAGTTATTTAATTTTTATTCACTCCCGCCGTCGCGTACGGCTCCGTGATCAACCGTGTTCCGGAGGTTCTCCCTCCCAACGGAATTCGGGGCGTCACAAACACCTTCCCGATTCGTAACTTAATTTCCGTACCTTTTGAATCAACTGGTTTTGCATTAATTGTGTTTAAGAGGGCGTTTAATCCATAAATGTTCCTCTTTCACATAGACTTTTGTTCGTATAGTAAAACAAACTGGCGACTCTGATTCCTTTGCAAACCGTCACCTTTTCTCTATGATAAAATGAATCGTTTTCCAAAATTTAAATCGAAAAACCGGAGGAACTCGCCGCCACGGGGACCGGGTGTCGAAAACGCGGGTTCTCACAGTGACGACTCAACTGGGGATTTTTTAAGACGATTAAACTCTAAATAAGAGTAGAATATGCGTGGATAATCATTCATGTTTGCATGCTTTTCTTTTAAGCCTTAGTTTTAGGATAACATAGATGCGACCTAGGTGGATATCCTGATTCCCCTGTTGCTTGCTAATCATTTGTTTGAGGAAAATATTTTCATAAATAAAATCTGAAAGTACTTGAACAGATTTTAAATCGCTCATCATAATGTACCTCCATAATTGTTATTTTGCACACACGCACTATCTTTATGCATTATCGTGAGTGTGAAATTACCCTAGTTAACTCGGAAATACTGCTTAGTGAGTAGGGAGTTGGGTCGTCCGGGTCAACATAAATTGAAAGCTCTTATTTCCACTCTCCATGGCCAAGTACCAATCGAGGTATATCGAGTGACGAGCACACTCATGTACCCGGGACGTATATCAAAAAGTCCTTGCATGTACTCGCCCTTGGGGTATATAGCAAGACCTAGCCAAATAAGAGGGAGCCTAAACCTTACCCATCAAACCACGCTTGCATATAGGATGCGTCAGCTTAGTACACGTGAATTTCTGCATATTTTCTTGACCATCAGTTGTGAGATTAGTAGTGAACAAAAGGCCTTGTCATACATACCAACTCTTGGTTTGGCAAGTACGGCCGGTGGCTGTCCAACCCCGCTCGTAGAAATTCCTCACGAAGAATCATTAGTGAGAATCTTCCTGTCACTATTTTCATGAAAAGCAACTCTAAGAGGAGAGAATTTCCCGATTTTCAAAAATGTTTTCCAAAAATATTTTCCAAAAAATAAGTCATTTTCCAAAAACAAGTTTTCCAAAAATAATTTTCAAAACCGGAAGGTTATAAGGGCACCACAGGAATGTATATTCCTACCCTAAACCTGTCTATGGGGCTCTCAAGTTGTTGTTGTCAGTCCGCTTTTGTCTAAACACCAAAAAGTGATTTTCGATTTTATTTTCCTGTCAAGTCATAGTTTTCCTAGAATTATGCAACCCATGGCATATATTGATTTTTTCGGTCAATCCCCTATTTCTTTCTCCCCGTTCTTCACCACTCTCAGGTTTTCATACCAAAACAAACTGGCCGATTTGGCTGGTAGGGATCGTATAGGTAAACTTACTAGACTTGATTTACCTCTCATAATGCGCCACGACATGCTCTCGAATACCACAATCACAAGGTCGAGGTTAATGAATGAGGGGGTAATGATACTGAGGGTCAATACCATGCAGCGGATCCGCCACCCGGTCCCGTTTCGCACGTCAACCCGGAAGTCTTGTCCCTAGAACAACTTTACCAAATGATACAGGGTATGGCCCAGTCCATGAATACCATGACCAACCTGCAGAAAGTCACTCAGACCCGTCTCGACACCTTACTAGCCACCCGGGCACCTGCCGAATCAAATCCACCAAACCCGAACCCCATTCATAACCAAGGTCAAGGCCAGCCAATTCCTCCATCTCAGCAAAATATCCTACCCATCCCCCACTACACCAAGTCCCACTGGCACCAGATGCTATTAATATATGGCTTTATCCCGAGCACAATCAACCTCGACAGCACCATAATCCACTCTTCGAAGGGAACGAACCAGATCCGAATATGGGGCAGTATGCTGAATCAGTAGCTAAATAGGCCAAAGAGAACGAGGCCATCACCTTATTGAAAGAACAAGTGAAAGCGTTGAATCAGAAGGTGATCGATAAGGTTGATGAAATAGTTGATCAACAAAACCTCCCCCTTTTCCCCGAAACCAGGCTGCCGGTGGGTTTTAAGCTTCCCGGTGTGGAAAAATTCTCGGGAAATAGCCCCCCTCATCTATATCTTAAGTCTATGTCCGCACTATGCAGTCGTATGGGTTGAATGAAGCTCACTTGGCTCAAGGTTTCCACTAGACATTGACAAGGCCCGCACACAGTTGGTTTCTAGGGTTAGAAAAACATAGAGTGGCAGACTGGAAGAGTATCGTAAAGGAGTTCATGGAACATTACAATTCGAACGAGGAATTGAAGGTTACTTGTAAGCACCTCGAAATGGCCAAACAAAGAGACAATGAAAGTATCAGCGATTTCATCACGCGCTGGAAGGAATTGACATTGCATATGATTGATCGGATCTCTGAGGAAGAACAGCTGGGGTTAATTGTCAAGAATTTTAAGCCTGAGATCAGGGGTGGCATGGGGAGACAATACTTTGAGGAATACAAGGCTTTGATGCACATGAAAAGGAGCTTGCAAGAGCCGAAGAGGTTAAAAAAGCCTCGTCCTAATAAAAAAATCTACTTCTACTGTTAATCAAGTGTGGTCTTATCAGAATTCGGGTCCTTACCAACGAACCACTTTTTAGTACCCACGAAAGCAAGGGTTTACACCTATCCAAAGGTTCGTTAATGAAACTTGGAATACCGGGAAAACTAAGGGTCGACGTTTTGCTCGCCTTCCAGCCTCATTGAGTAAAACTCTGGACGCACTACAAGAAAGTTGAATCATACAACCATTGATCCCCCAGGCCCCTCCCTAGCTACATCCTCT
This sequence comes from Lonicera japonica, assembly GCA_021464415.1. NCBI lineage: Eukaryota > Viridiplantae > Streptophyta > Magnoliopsida > Dipsacales > Caprifoliaceae > Lonicera > Lonicera japonica. The sequence continues at coordinate 36,892,193 of CM038463.1, forward strand.
TAATTGGAGCACCAATGAACGTTGTGAAAACCATGAAGGCAAATGACACAACACTGACTAATGCATAGCCTTAAGACACGCTATCCAAGATTTGATCGAGGCAAGAAAGATCCTTGACCCTGAGACACCAAATATTAAATGAGAGAAGCCCTAAGTAGAGGCATGCATCATTGATCCAGTTTACTTGAACCATCTTAGAGATAGGGGAATCGAGAGAGAAATGGAGCGAATTTGTAAGGGTTAAGGGTAGAATGAGGAATTTCCTATCAATGTACCCTTTCATTTTATTAATAAAATCAAATCATTTCTTTTGAATATCCTAATTCATGATTGCCTCTACTTAAATTGAATCCATAAACAATATTTCTGAAAGGGCATGAGCAACAAGTCTAAATCAAAGAGCGTGGACCTGCCATAAACTCGCTGAGGGTGTCGAGGGTACACTCATTGAAAGTGCCAAGGGTACATACACTAAGGGTGCCGAAAGTACACACGCTGAGGGTGCCGAGGGTATATGCACTGTAACATCCTGTATTTATATTAATGTTAATTATGTTGTATTAACTCCTTTATATACATGTGAATGATCGTTTGGTGATTCGGATGGTCCGAATAGATTTCAGTTGGTAAATAGGAAGTTTTGGTTCTTTGCGATTCGTTAATTCTAGCTAACTTTGAGCTATCGTAATTTATTCGTTTAATTATCCGATTAAGGTTCCGTTCAGTTGAGTATCTAGTATTTGTACCATTCTACAACTTTCGTGTTTTGGCTGAAGTTCAATTCATACTCTTAGTTGGTCAAAACAGTGTGCGAAGTAAACCCTGTAGGTCGGAAAATACCCTAGAGGGGGGTGAATAGGGTTTTTAAAACTTAATCGGATTTTTAAAATCGTTTTAAAAAATTATTTAATGTCTATATCAATCAAGCAATTAAGATACAAAGGTAATTCCAATCACAATGAAGATATAGCAATATATAGTAAAGCAAGAGATAGAAAGATTGAACCGATAGAAGTCGAAGACTTTTTGTCCACGCAGTTCGGCTTGTTAGCCCCTACTTCCGTGCTCGGTTAGTTCTCCGAGAATTTCCACTATAACCGATCTTCTTCTGGGTGGAGATCAAACCTCTACAAGTGTATTCTTCTCACACACTCTTACAAGTATTTAATCACTCTCAATACTCACACAAGAATTCATTCTTGCTATTCTATGAGATACACCTCTCACAAATATGATTTGAATAAGTTTCGGTGGCTAACACCATTGTACAATAGCTCTTAAGTGTATGGGGAATTACAAATGAAGCTCACACTAAGAGATATCAAATTTGATCAACAATTTCTAGCTCAAAATAAAGATGATTGATCAAAAGCAATGTTCTTGAATCTTTGAAAATTGAACGTAGATGACGAGAATAGTGTAAGAATGATTCAAGAGGGTTTAAATATGTCTTAGATAGTGTATATATAGTCTAGGACAACATATGGCCGTTTGGAGGGAGTTGGTAGAAGTTTGGTACCAAAAATGGTAAAAAATTAGAAATCCAAGGGCTAGTTTCTGGGCCATCAATCGATGAGCAAAGCTCATCAGTTGACTGGGCAATGCCCATCAGTCGACTAATGGTCCCCACTGGTCTGCTACCAGGATGATCAAAAATCACATTTTTCACACTTTTGCAAATTAGCTCAAAAATCAATTTTGAAGCTTGGGGATAGTTAAATATAAGTTTCTAAGACTTAGTTTTTATTCAAACTTTGATTTGATCAATATAATAATGTTAAAACATAGTATGAGATATTTTGAAGATCAAATAAGAAACTTTACATGTATTCTAAGGATCTTACTAAACTATATAATAAATGAATATTTGAAATCCTTTTTGAAGTTTCTTCAATTCTTCACTTGTCTTGGTCTTTGATCCTCATTGATTTGCAATGGTGAATTAGCTTTGATCAAGTTGAAGTGTGTTATGAAATAAGTACTCATGTGGAGGAGTGATCTTGGTTCCGGCTAGACGGTTTTTGTCCACATGTTAAAACAATATTTGTGGCTATTACTTAAAACAACAACTTAGTTAAATACATGTGATTAATGTTATTGTTATTATCAAAACAAAATTAGTGATTATTAGGTCAACAATGTCTCCCTTTTTGATGATGACAATAGATTAATGTGTGTTACCAATTAAAAGCATAAGTTGAAATCATAAAGGGGAAGCTCCCCCTAAAACTATGCATAGGGTCGAATATAATAAGCATGCATAACATTAATTCAAACTATTACGATGAAATAACTTAATAATAACATTGTAAGTTCAACCACGCATAACAAAAAACAAACCATAATGAGAGTTCAAAAACAATAAAAGATACTTAAGGGAAAATATGTCCTTCAAGGAAATAGCATAAGTGTGTACCAAACACTCTAACACACATAATTTCTCCCCCTTTGTTATCAACAAAAAGGAGAGAACCTAACGCTTACTCTTGCGGGTCTTGTGGCCATTGCTCCCAACCTTGGTCAACATAATATGGGTTCCAAATCGGAAAGACATGCTCTAGATGGTAGCGAAGAAAGGCTTCTTCATAAGCTCTTTGTCGATCCTCAATGCGATTGAAGCGGTTGGTCATATTGGTCGAAAGAGCTTGAACTTGACCCGATAGCCCTTGATTGGCATGAAGCAAGGCGGCATTAGATGATTGGCTACGGCCTTGTGATGTAGTGGCTTGTTAAGGGATCTCAGAACCTTCTTCTCATTCTTCTTCACCCATTTCTTCGGATGAGGATGAATCGTCGTTCTCATCGCCACAATCATCATCTCTATCTCGAGGATCATTTGCTGCCCATTCACCATGTACCAAGCTATATTTCATCAAACGGATCACCTTGGCACTATAGGTCTCCTCATTTGTGGGTGTGATAACATCGACCTCATCTTGGAGACGGATATTGTAGAACTTGAACAATTGAGCGAGAGCCATTCTATAGACCAAACTTGCCTTTTATGATTGGTGATCTCAAGGAGATGATGAAACGTTAGGCTAGCAAAATTCAATTTGTGTCCCATTATGATAGCCCATACCAAGAATAGCTCCAAAGCATTGAGAGAAGCACGGCTACCGCGCCTTGGAATGATCGAACATCCAAGAATCGAGTAAATGAGTCGGGCATCGAGTTTAGCAGCGTTTTTCTCAAAACCAAGAAGGTTTCCAAAGTTTGACGGCACTTCTGTTACATTGTTAATGGGAAACCCAAAGATTTCGACTAGTTCGGCTTTGTTAAAGCTAATACGTTGACCATTCAATAATGTAACAGGGCGAGCCTTGTTGGGACGGACATTGTCAAGTACCGGATGATAAAAATTTGCATAGAAGAGACGGATAAGCCATGGATACACATTTTCACGGATACTTAAGAAATTTAAGATCCCTTGATTTTGAAACAAACCAGAAACATTTAACCCATTTGAAGCGAATAATTGAAAATTAAATTGTTTACCTTCAACGATTGCCCACGTTGAGTAGTCGTTGTTGAAATTCTTTTGTACCTCATCGGAGATGACTAATGGCGGTAATGGAACTTGCGGTGGGTTTGCCGATGATGTGCCCACTTGTGGTACACTCTTGCGATGGCGTCGTGAGCGTGGTCCTTGAGACATGTCTAGAGAGATGGGAAGCAAGATATAGATTTTGAAAAGTTAGGGTTCGAAAAAAAAAATTAGAAATTTTTAGGGCGAAAATTAGTTTGGATGAAGTAAAAGGGGTAAGGAATTTGTTATATGGATGAAATGAGATGAATTTATAAAGAAATTTGGTGTATGATAGAGATTTGGGTGAAAAATCAACAATGGAGGTTAGGGTTTAGGGTTAAAGAGAATAAGATGGGTTTGAGTGATTTGAAGTGAAATAATTGAGATTTGTGGTTGATTTGATGTAGGATAAGGAAGATCTTTGGTTTAAATGGTGTTTTGATGATGAATTTTGGAGATAGATGATGTTTGGGAAGGTTTGGGTATGGTGTTTCTCGAAATGGAGAGGAGAGAAATGAAGAGAAAACAAGGGAAATAAGGGGTTAAAAGAAATTGCTCTCAGCCACTGCTCAGTCGACTAATGAATGGCCTTCAGTCGACTGATCAACACTCAGTCGACTGATCATCTGTCCTCAGTCGACTGATGATCTATTCTGCCAGATTGTCCTTGGTTTGAGCTTTTTAAGCCATATCAACCTATAATATGCAAATTGACAACTCTTGTGCTACAAGAATAATATTAGTACATCAAATAACATATAAAGGAAGCACTAACTACTTAAAATACTTATCACATAATTTAAAAGAATCAAATAAATACATAATTTTGTATGCTTTAGAAACAAGCATAAATGATCAATATTCATGAAATTTTTGGTCAACTAGATATCACATGCTCTAGCCATACCAATTTCACGTCGAATAGTACTAAAGCAATAATCGAGAAGTAGTTTCGTGCAAATATCCGCAAGTTGCGATTCGATGCCAATGAATTCAATAGCAACATCACCTTTTTGCACATGATCACAAATAAAATGATATCTTATCTCAATGTGCTTAGTACGTTAATGTTGTATGGGGTTCTTGGTCAAGCTAATAGCACTTGGGCTGTCACATTTAATGGGAATGTGGCTAAGACTCATTCCAAAGTCCTCTAGTTGTTGTTTAATGTACAAAGTTTGTGCACAACAACTTCTGGCAGCCACATATTCGGCTTCGGCCGTTGAAAGGGCCACCGAGTTTTGTTTCTTGCTTTACCAAGATACTAGTGCGTGTCCTAGGAAATGACGAGTGCCACTAGTGCTTTTCCTATCGATTTTGCAACCGGCAAAATCCGCATCGGAATAACTAATTAAGCCAAAGGAGTTCTCTCTTGGGTACCATAAACCCAAAGAATTAGTACCAGAAAGATAACGGAATATCCGTTTAATGGCAAGTAAATGTGACTCTTTAGGATCCGCTTGAAATCGTACACAAAGACATACACTAAACATAATATTCGGCCTAGAGGCCGTCAAATATAATAAACTACCGATCATACCTTGATATTTCTTGATGTCTACAATTTTACCTATCTCGTCTTTGTTGAGATTTAATGTTGAACTCATAGACGTGCTCATGGATTTGGCGCCTTTCATGTCGAATTTCTTCAAGAGCTCCTTCAAGAACTTCTCTTGATTGATGAAAATGCCTTCTTTGCGTTGCTTGACTTGTAATCCAAGAAAATAGTTCATCTCTCCCATCATGCTCATTTCGAATTCCTTTTGCATATATGTCGAAAAATCCTTGCAAAGACTTTCGTTAGTATAACCGAAAATAATGTCATCAACATAGATTTATACAAGTAGCATATCATTATCATGATTTTTGATAAATAAAGTAATGTCAATTTTACCTCTAACAAAACCATTGTTAATTAAAAATGAACTAAGTCTTTCATACCATGCTCTAGGTGCTTGCTTTAAGCCATACAAAGCTTTAGATAGTTTAAACACATAATCCGGATAAACATGATTTTCAAAACCGGGTGGTTGTTTCACATAAACTTCCTCTTCAATAAAACCATTCAAGAAAGCACTTTTCAAATCCATTTGATATAATTTAAAATTCTTAAAACATGAATAAGCAAGTAGCATGTGAATGGCTTCTAAACGAGCTACGGGTGCATAAGTTTCTTCACAATCAATGCCCTCCTCTTGATTGTATCCTTGGACAACAAGTCTAGCTTTATTTTTAACAATTACACCACTTTCATCCCTTTTGTTACGAAATACCCATTTAGTACCAATAATGGTGTGATCATTAGGTTTGGGAACAAGTGTTCACACTTTGTTTCTCTCAAATTGATTGAGCTCTTCTTGTATAGCCATCATCCAAGATTCATCTTGTTCGGCTTCATTTATGTTTTTAGGCTCATATTGAGAAACAAATGCCATATTATTGCATACATTTCTTAAGGATGATCTAGTCAATAACCCTACTAGATGGCTCTCTAAGAATTTAATTAATAGGGTGGTTTGACACAAATTTCCAACTCCTAGGTAAATCATTCGAGTTTTGCTCGGTTGTGTTTTCTAACTCCTTAGAAGGAGCTTGAGCACTCGAAGTTTCTTCCTTAGATGTATCATTAATTAGAATATCCTAAACCTTTTGGATAATTTCAACATCGTCATTGGAACGTACTATGGGTGAGAAAGGATTTGACTCATCAAACACAACATGCATAGATTTTTGGACAACCAAATTTTTCTTGTTATAAACTCTATATGCTTTACTATTAGTGGCATACTTAAAAAAAATTCCTTCATCGGATTTAGCATCAAATTTTTCCAAGCAATCACGATTATTCAAAATAAAACATTTACAACCAAAAACTTTAAAATATGAAATATTTGGTTTCTTGTCATTCCATAACTCATAGGGTGTCTTATCTAACTTTTTACGAATGATAGTACGATTAATCACATAACATGCAGTATTAACAGCTTCTGCCCACAAATATTCCGGCAAAGAATGTTCATTTAGCGTGGTCCTAGACATCTCTTGAAGTGATCTATTTTTCCTTTTAAAAACACCATTTTGTTGAGGAGTTCTAGGTGTTAAAAAATTATGATCAATGCCATGCTCATCAAAAAGGTTCTCAATATCAAAATTATCGAATTCTCTACCCCTATCACTTCTAACATGCATAATAGAAACACCTTTTTCATTTTGAACTCTTCTACAAAATTTTGCAAAAACATGTGGAGCTTCACTTTTGTGGGTGAGAAAGAACACCCAAGTGAGTCTATTATAATCATCAATAATAACAAAAGCATACAATTTGCCACCAAAACTAGCAACCGAATTAGGACCAAACAAATCAAGATGCAGCATATCAAGAGGTCTAGTTGTAGTAATATTCTTCTTTGACTTAAATGAAGATTTATGTTGTTTACCAAGTTGACATGCATCACAAATTTTATCTTTAACAAATTTGGTTTTAGGCAATCCTTTAACTAATTCTTTCTTAGACAAAGTATGAATTAAGTCCATGTTAGTATGTCCTAATCTCCAGTGCCATAACTAAGAAACATCATTAATAGCGGAAAGACACTTAACATCTTGTTGAGACAAATCATCAAGTTCAAGAGTATACACATTGTTGGTTCTATATGCAACAAGTAAAATGGAATCATCACTAACATTCTTAACAATGCAACGATCGGATTTAAAAATAACTTCATAGTCCTTATCACATAATTGACTAATGCTAAGTAAATTACGCTTCAAACCATCAACTAAAAGAACATTATCAATACAAGTAGAATTCTTACCAACCTTACCTATACCGATGATTTTACCCTTGGCGTTGTCTCCAAAAGTCACATTCCTTCCTTGCTCGGGAATAAGACTCAAGAAGTTGTTTTTGTCTCCCGTCATGTGCTTTGAGCATCCACTATCCAAGAACCATTTGGTTTTGCTACCTTTGGCTTTCAAGCACACCTACACCATAACCTTAAGTAACTTTTCCTTTTGTACCCAAAATGTGTTGGGACCTTTTGGGTTAGCAAACATAATGGTTCCTTTTGAAACCCAAGCAAGCTTCCTCTTAGGGAAACTTTCATTCCTATAGTAACAATGATCCACGTAATGAGTATTTCTACCACAATATGAGCAAAGATGAGTGGGATAATGAGGTGTGTATGTTTTAAAAAAGTTTTTGTAATCCTTTTGGTTGTCAATTTGGTTATAACCCAAACCGGCTTTGTCGAATACACACCTTTGCATTCCTAGTAGTTTATCCAAGTTATCTCTTCCATTGGTAAACTTGGCTAGACTATTAGTTAGATCATCCACTTGGTCTTTTAATTTGACATTTTCCATTACAAGTGTGTTTGGAGTTTCTTTCTCCTTTCCTTTTTTCAAAGTTTTGATATCATTTTTCAAAACTACATTTTCTTTTTCAAAAGTTTCACACTTGTTAGAAACCATCAAATTGTCCTTTTTGAGGCTTGCATACTTTTTAGATAAATTTTCAAACTTACTATGCAATTCCTCAAACATTTCATACATTTCATCATAGTCATTCTCATCATGTGCATCATCATTAATAGAGACATATCATCACTAAATGAATCATAAATAGAGTCTACCTCATCGTCTCTTGCCATAAGGCAAATGTTTGCCGTCTCCTCGTCGCTAGAGTCGGCATCGGACTCGCCTCCTTCTGAATCATTCCAAGTGCCTTTGAGGGCGTGTCCTACTTGTTTGAAGGCTTTCTCTCTTTTATCTCTTCGCTCATTTCTTCTAACCGGGTAATTGGTTTTGAAATGTCCCGGTTCATGGCAATGGAAACATTTCTTCACTTCTTCTTTTTCAACTCGTGGTTGAATTGATCGATCATTATTCCTCCTTGATGAAGAACCATGGTTGTTTCTTTTTCCTTGAATGTTTTTCTTCTTGGTTAGAAACTTCATAAAATTTCTAGAAAGAAGAGCCATGTCTTCATCGCCACCCATTGACTCTTCATCATCCTATCGTTGACTTGCTTTGAGAGCGAGAGTCTTCTTGGCTTTTGAATCAACCTCGTCTTCTCTTTCCAATTCTTTCTCATGGGTTTTGAGAGAACCCAAGAGTTCATCCATGCTTAGCGTTTTGAGGTTCTTGGCTTCTTGAATAGCCGTCATTTTAGGTCTCCATTTCTTTGGAAGAGTTCTAAGAATCTTTCGAATCTTGTCTTCATTAGAGTAGACCTTTCCAAGAAGATCTAAAGCATTAGTGATAATAGAGAACTTACTATACATAGAAGCAAGTGATTCATTTGATTCCATTTTGAATAGATCATAATCATGAACAAGCATGTCAATATTGTCATTCTTAACTTGTGAGGTTCCCTCACGAGCAACCTCTACTTTATCCCAAATTTCTTTGATGGTTTTACAACTAAAAATTTTGTTGTATTCGTCCATGGTTAATGCACAATGTAGAGAGTTCAAGGCTTTAGCATTAAATTGAATTTTCTTAATGTCATGCTCATCATATTCGGAAATAGACTTAGGAGTAACATTACCCCTTTCATCGGTTTTGGTAATCTCATAGGGTCCAATAAATGTGACCCTCCATTGTTCAAAATCACTAACTTGTAGAAAAGTACACATGCGATTTTTCCAATAACTATAATTTTAACCATCAAATAGAGGTGGCCTAGAGGTGGAAGAACCTTCGTTTCGTTAAGTCCGGTTCCTTGATAGATAGACATGATCGTAAACTCTAAGATTGTATAATCAAAACAAGAGTACAACATTTCATACCAATTGTAGGTCGGAAAATACCCTAGAGGGGGGTGAATAGGGTTTTTAAAACTTAATCGGATTTTTAAAATCGTTTTAAAAAATTATTTAATGTCTATATCAATCAAGCAATTAAGATACAAAGGTAATTCCAATCACAATGAAGATATAGCAATATATAGTAAAGCAAGAGATCGAAAGATTGAATCGATAGAAGTCGAAGACTTTTTGTCCACGCAGTTCGGCTTGTTAGCCCCTACTTCCGTGCTCGGTTAGTTCCCCGAGAATTTTCACTATAACCGATCTTCTTCTGGGTGAAGATCAAACCTCTACAAGTGTATTCTTCTCACACACTCTTACAAGTATTGAATCACTCTCAATACTCACACAAGAATTCATTCTTGCTATTCTATGAGATACACCTCTCACAAATATGATTTGAATAAGTTTCGGTGGCTAACACCATTGTACAATAGCTCTTAAGTGTATGGGGAATTACAAATGAAGCTCACACTAAGAGATATCAAATTTGATCAACAATTTCTAGCTCAAAATAAAGATGATTGATCAAAAGCAATGTTCTTGAATCTTTGAAAATTGAACATAGATGAAGAGAATAGTGTAGGAATGATTCAAAAGCGTTTAAATATATCTTAGATAGTGTATATATAGTCTAGGACAACATATGGCCGTTTTGAGGGAGTTGGTAGAAGTTTGGTACCAAAAATGGTAAAAAATTAGAAATCCAACGGTTAGTTTCTGGGCCATCAATCGACTGAGCAAGGCTCATCAGTCGAGTGAGCAATGCCCATCAGTCGACTGATGGTCCCCACTGGTCTGCTGCCAGGATGATGAAAAATCCCATTTTTCACACTTTTGGAAATTAGCTCAAAAATCAATTTTAAAGCTTGGGGATAGTTAAATATAAGTTTCTAAGATTTATATAATGTAAAGAGCTTGAAAATGAGGTCGTTAAAATTTAAAACGAATTTATTTCATAAACGATTTTTCTCCAAAAAAAGGTTTTTGAAAGAGTATTGATTCAAACTTTGATTTGATAATTCTAATAATGTTAAAACATAGTATGAGATATTTTGAAGATCAAATAAGAAACTTTACATGTATTCTAAGGATCTTACTCAACTATATAATAAATGAGTCTTTGAAATCCTTTTTGAAGTTTCTTCAATTCTTCACTTGTCTTGGTCTTTGATCCTCATTGATTTGCAATGGTGAATTAGCTTTGATCAAGTTGATGTGTGTTGTGAAATAAGTACTCATGTGGAGGAGTGATCTTGGTTACGGCTAGACTGTTTTTGTCCACGTGTTAAAACAATGTTTGTGGCTATTACTTAAAACAACAACATAGTTAAATACACATGATTAATGTTATTGTTATTATCAAAACAAGATTAGTAACTATTAGGTCAACAGACCCGTCGATAAATTCTAGTCATTCGGTAGCGCTTTGGCAAAGTGCTGTCTTTGGCGAATTTTTGGGAAATATCTCTATAGAATTTGGGAAAACTTCCTCTTAGAAAGTTGTAGATCTTTGAATTACGTTTTCGTAGAAATAAAAATCACCTCAATCAGAGTTCCGAGCGAAAAGTTATGGGCGATACAAAAATAGGGCATCAGGGCACCAAAATTACCCGTGGACCGGTATGGCCTTTTTGGCATACCAGTTGGGCACAAAAATTTTGGAAAATTTGTGCTCCGCAGATCGGTATTGGGTATTTTGCATACCAGTCTGCCAGTTAACTATTCCCACCGACTTAAGCTCGTTTTTAAGCCATTTTCACACATTTTTCAACCCATTTTCTAGGCTAACTTCCCCACACTCCCAAGGAGTGTTCTAGAGGGTTCTAGAGAGAGAAAGGAAGAGATTTCTATGCATTAATCCTTCCCATCAAAGATTCTTGCTCTAAATCATCCGAATCATCTTCTTATTTACTATTCATCATCTTCCTCCTTGGGATTTCTTTGGTATAGCTTGGATTCTCTTCTTTCTTACTTCTATACAGCTAATAAACACGAGGTAGGGGTTCTATGGCTTTCAAAACTAGGTAATATGCTTTTATTAGTCAAGAATCACTGTTCATGATTATCAATTGCTTGAGAAGCTTGAATATTAAAGTGTTCATGCTATTTTTGTGACTTATAAAATTGTGATTGTAAGATTTTATGCAAGATATGCCATATACACTTGCCAATAAGTGTTATTTGAATAATATGTGGTATCCGTTGGTGACGTACATGTTGTTTGCAGATAAACTGGGTTGTTGATGAATTTTACATACCAAGGGATATGATATGAGAGTTTTGGGAGTGAATATGGCATAACTTGCTTAGTATCCATGAAATAGCATGTTTTGCATATCATGCATGTTATTATTGTGTCAACCAAACAATTGAAGGATTCTCGGCATATGTGTATCATTCTTATGGCGTGATATATGGGCGTATTTCTCATGATGATTACTATGATGATTAAAACTCGTTATGATCTTATTCTAGATGTGATATAGATCCGGATATGATTCTATTGTGGCCCTTCGATTGTGAAGGGATGATGTATTGATCTGTGCCTACTGGGATGGAAAATAAGTAGGGCCTGGTGCCATTGGGTTGAAAATTCCTAAACCTTCGGAGGGCAGCAACATGTCGGCTGCCTAGAGCCAGCTGTGTGTAGCCCATAAATCTAGACAATGGTAAGGCATTGATGGTTATGTGGTTATGTTACTATTGGTGGACATGTGGTCCAAATTGATTATGATCGATTGATATACTCTGGGGCCGATGGGCTAATTTATGATTATTATCGGATTTTCTCTCAGGCGGTTAGGCCGTTGCTATACTTTGGTTCGGTATGGATATATTCTGGCTACGTGGCTTTAAGGTTGACACAAGGGAGGTAACCTGCATTGGCATATGCATGCATTATGAAATGAACATATGGTTTTAAACTGAATTATGTTTTGTATGTGATTACTTACCCCTACTGAGCGTATAACTCACCTCATTTCTTTAAACTATTTCAGGTACTCATGAGTCTCAGGGGGACAAAGAGACAATGGGTTTGGGGACGAAGTAGAAGGCTCTGATACTACGGTTTATTTTTGTAATAGATGTGTTAGTCCGAGAAGCCATGGGTAGCCCGAGGACTGTCTATATGTTTTTGTTGTTCATATAATGCATACCATTTATATCTATGATGCATGTTTATCTGTTATAGTATCATTTTTGCACCCAATGCTTATCGTTGCTTGGTTTATATGTTGCCATTGATCTATATTCTTCTTATACACTTATCTTAGTCCCACTAAGATGGGTTAGTGACTCTCCAGGTCTTAATTACAGGTGTTATCCTGCACAATTAAGGTAGGGGTGTTCCAATTTGGTATTAGAGCATAGGTTTCATGATTACGTAGGTTGTGGGACGAATTTTTTGATATATTGTGATAAATTATTGTCTTATTAATGTATATTGGACTATCATGACGTTCCTCTTCTTGTTTTCATATAGAATGATGACTTTACCAAATCACAATGCCACCCACGGGAGTTCCACCTTCGGGGAGTCAGTAGATGCAATCCGTGCTATGGCCCGAGAGTTGGCCAATCTGTGCGGACATATAGAACAACCCCAGAGTAGAGTCCAGGAGAATAGGGCTATGGTATCCTTAGAGAAGTTTAAGAAGCTAGCCCCACCTATGTTTAACAGGACGTCTGGTCCAGATGCGACAGAGTCTTGGCTCGATCAAATCGAGAGAGCCTTTGAAGTCATGACTTTACCCAATGACTTGAAGCTCAATTTGGGGACCTACCAGCTGGTTTAATCAAGCTGGTATCTGGTGGAGGAACATGTCTAGGAGGGCAGACACTCCTACCTTCTGGGAGCAATTTACCCAATTGTTCTTGGAACGTTATTTTTCATCCGTTCACCGCAGTCTGAAGAGATATGAGTTTCATTCCCTCATTCAAGGGAACATGTCTGTGGCAGAGTATGAGATAAAGTTCAAAAGTCTGAGTCGTTTTGATAGGAGTCTAGATAATGACCCCGAGGAAAAGATACGTTTGTTCTTGAAGGGATTAAAACTTTCTATTCGAGAGAAGATGTATCACTGGAATCACGACAGTGTTGCTGAAGCCGTGAGAATGGCGATGAAGGTGGAACAAGAGGGGATATATGCTAGTAGGTTTCTTGATAAGAAAAGAGGTTATGAGGGAAAGAAAGCAGGTGGTTCGAGAAAGAGGTCCAGGGGCAATTCCGGGTCATTTAGTGCCGGCGCTGGGAGAGGTCAGTTTTTGGGGACTGGTTCTGAGTGTCAGGGACCCAGGTAGAGGATCTGTTTTGGGTGCAGTCAACCAGGACATCGCCCTAGAGATTGTCCTAATATAGGCCAGCAGGTCTCCCAGTCTTCTTATAGTAGGCCACAGTATTAGGGCTCGACCCGTACGGGCGGTGAGGGCCAATCCTTCTCTAGTAACCAAGGTGGCTAGGGCCGTGGGCAGAATCGGAGTAGGTCTCGAGGAGGTGGAAGCTCATACTCTTCGGGGTGGTGGCAGAACACAGGGTCTGGTTTACACGTTGACACAGTTAGAGTAGCCAAAGGTCAAAGTGATGGAAGGTACTTGTAATGCCCCGTGTTCCTTTTTCCGCGTTGACCTTCTCTTAAGCCTGGTATGGCTTAATCTCCGTCTGAGAGCGAGCATTGGAACCCGTGCCCTTCGCACTCGACCGAATAGTTCTAGTATGTCATGTTAGTTATATTTAGTTTGAGGGAGTGATCGTTACGTTATTCGGGTGGTTCGGGTTGAAACCGAAGCGTAAATCGCGTGTTTCGACTTTTCGCGATTCGTAGATTTCTGGCCAACTTTGAGAGGTCATAAATTCTTCATCCGATATCCAAATGACTCTCTGTTTTCAGCCACGCCTTCATTTCTTTGCCCTCTACAACTTTCGTGTTTGGGCCGAGTCGAGATTCAGCCGTTTGGAGGTCCGTTTCGGCCTCAGAAAGTCATTTGCTGTTGCAGTGACTTCCATGATCGATCATGGAAGGGCCATGATCGATCATGGTCCTCCAGAGAATTCCAGAACGCTTCATGATCGATCATGGGGGACCCATGATCGATCATGGTTCACCTGTAAGTCGGTTTTGAGCGTTTTTAACTCGTTTTTAAGCCATTTAACACCCCAAACTCTCCACTTTCGAGCATCCAACATAGAGAGTGAGTGAGGGAGGGTCTAGAGAGCTCTAGAGAGAGAGAGAAGAGATCATACACATCTCTCATCCCTCATCCAAGATTTGTGTCCCGAATTGCTTTCTCCTTCACTATTCATCATCATTCCCGCTTTCTTCTTCCGTTGGAGCTCGCGTTGGAGCTAGGGCTTGGACGATACGGCTTCTACACTTCATCAACTTGTGGATTCGTCTTGTCTAAGGTGGGGACACTAGTACAAAAACTTTCTTTCCAACGTTTGCTTGATGATTAGCGATTTAAACTACAAATTAGGGATTTTGATCAAAAGTGTGTGTTGTTTGCATCTCTTGGGGTTTGGGCTAGATAATTCTTAGATTAATAATAGATATTGATAGATTATCACTCCTACAGCGTGATTGATTATCTAGTTCCATGATTTAGCATGCGTAGCTAGAGGTTCATGTGAAACCAACTCCGTAGCTATTCGTATGACTTATAAATTGTGGTTTTTAGGTCTTGTGCATATAGATGGATGATTCTGGGTTATTAATGATAGAGATACACATCTATACCACTAGACACGACCGAAGGGTATTATTTATGGTATGTATGATGAGAACCCACTACGGTGGAATGGTAAGCCTTAGCGTACAAGTCTACTGGCTTGCGTAGAGCGCGTTAGGCACTAGTAACAAGAGTTTAGTCTCGATACTCTTTAGAACACATGAAACATAGTTGTTAGGGCACGGATTGCCCCTAGTCATGGACACGGACACCTAGGCGAGTTGTATTGGTATGCCGGATGAGCTAGATTCATAACAACCAATACATGGCTTGATAGGATGACGTGAGTATCATCATAAAACACGTAATGAGACATATGATATTAATAATGAATACTTGGCTTAATGATATAGCTAGTGAATCATTATGGAACACATACGGTCTTAGTTGAATACACGTATCACATGATGAGGTGTATAACGCGATTACCGAATCAATTGGCCTTATTATGAGAATGATCATGTGACGATAAACGTATGGAGTATACGAGTGATGAATACTCTTGTAGAAATGATTGACGATGATGTTAATGATGATAAATGGATGAGTGGGCGCTTGTATGATTATATATGTGATGCTTAGCCATATGTGTGATGTATGATTGATGATGATGATGATATTCATTGTGGGAAATGAATGAATGATTATGTATGTTACTGTGATCACACATATGGGCTGGATATGATGATATGCCGAGCACTGGGTAGCTCCCCGTGACTCGAAGGAGGGCCGCCTATTGCCGCCCATGGGTGAACAGGCCCTAAACCGTGCACGGGAAAATGAAGTCGGTGACTCCACCGGTGGTTGTGTTGCCCACATAGTCTTGCCTTCCGACAAGACTATGTGTTCTCGGTTAGACGAGTTTCCCCGGCAAGTGGAGCAGGTCCCGTGTGCCACTACTTCCCAAATGGTGAGTCCCCGGGAAGTAGTTGGGTTACTAATGGTCATCACCCACTAGGGTATCGCCTGGTGTAGTTTCTCCAGAGTGTCGATGTGGTTTGTATGTGGTGTTCTCCTCGTTAACTATTCGGGGTGTTGTCCCCGGGAAAGTGACCGTTGCGTGGGTTATCTCAGAATGACCTACTTGGAGAACTAAGTCCCTGAACCACTCCCCACTTGGAGGAGACATGGACAAGAACCTTGGATCCTTCGGGACTCGCTGGATTCTCTGTTCTGGGCCTGGTCAGACCGCGGGGTGAAACTGAGGCACTATACTGGAGATATGATACGGATCGATGTGTTGTGGATATGTATTGTTTATATTATCATTATTATTGTAATGTATCATATCTTGTATGGCATGGTTGATTATATATTGCCTCGGACGAGTGTACCTTTGGTGAGAACAATGACACAGACACTATCGTAAATGAACATAATATATATAGGACAGTGTTGGCCACTCATAATGTATTAACAGATAAAGTGAAAAGCATTGATAGTTAATGGCCATAGAAACCTGGTATACAAGTGTGAGTACGTGGCTTGGTTGTGAGAACGAAGTAGAGATAAGGCCTTGTAGGAGGCCAAGTATGGAATTCATAACGTACTATAACTAAAGAGAAAATAATAGATACTTGGCCAACTATCACAACATACGGTATAGGTACCGGATGGCATAGTATAGCCTTGAGTTACACTTGAGAACGTATTAAGTAGGTTTATATCCTCGATTCCCTAGTAATGTGAGAATTGGCTCAGGGTATTCCATGGGAGGTCTACAGATGGGATAGGATGATTGGATAGTCAGCTTCCTGGTGACTAGGATGGGATTCTTAGTGGGTTTTGCACACACGGGTGTGTGAGTTGCATTGCACTGCATGGTTTTCAAACTGCTGCATTAACGTAAAACAACTATTTTCTATATAAAACCTATATAGTTCCCACTGAGCCCGGATTTGGCTCACCCCGTCTTCTAAACAGTTTTGCAGGTCAAGCATCGGGGATTGGCGCGTGGTTTACGAGTCTAGTAGCCTCTGATGTCCTATATCTTTTGTAGTCCTTGATCTAAGGACTTGGTTGTATATAATCGTTGGTTGTATTAAACTCTTTCTATTTATGTATGGACTTTACCATTATTTTGGATAATGGGCTATGGATTTGTACAAGCAGTTTTTATATATATATAGGTGGAGTTGGTTGTGATTGTGTTTGTGTGAATGTGCCTTGTAAAACTCACAGGTTCGATTTTTATTTAAATAAACTCCACATACCGAGTTTTAGTAAAACTGAACATTTTATTGAAGAAAAGTTTTTAAAAGTCATGGATTTTATATTTTAAACCCGCCGTCGCGTACGGCAACCGTGATTAACCGGGTCCCGGAGGTGAAAATCTCAGAACGGGATTCGGGGCGTCACAGTACTATCTTGTTCTTTAGTACCTGGGTGAATGTCCTGTTTGATACTGGGGCTTCCCATTCTTTTATTTCATGTGTGTTGGTTCATAGATTGGGATTGCGTGTTGAATTATTGAATATACTTTTATGGGTTGGTACACCCATGGGAAATAGAATTCAGTTGGGATTTATTTGTAAGAACTGCTCATTGAGTTTTGGGGAGTCTTCGGTAGAGTTTGACCTTATTGTTCTTAATAAGGGAGATTATGATCTTATCTTGGGTATAGAATGGTTAGCCACTTTCCATGTGGTAATTGATTGCTCTAGACGTCAGGTATCGATTATGCAATCAAATAATGAAGTTTTGATCTTCAAGTGTGAACCCGAGTCATTTATTCCATGTGCATTTCTGAAACCCAGAGAACAACAGAGTTACTTTTGGTGGTTGGCTAGTATCGTAGCCTGAGAAGATGGTAATTCTCGTCCCTCTGATCTTTCCGTGGTTAGGAAATTTCTTAATGTGTTTCCCGATGATCTTCCAGGTCTACCCCCACATCGGGAGGTGGACTTCTCTATTGACATCGTTCCAGGTACTGCACCAATATCTTTAGCCCCGTATCGTATGGCTCCTACTGAACTAAAGGAGCTGAAGATTCAAATTGACGAATTTTTACAGAAAGGGTTTTTCAGACCTAGTGTGTCTCTATGGGGTGCACCCGTCCTATTCGCTAAGAAGCAAGATGGGTCTTTGCGGTTATGCATAGATTATCGTCAGTTGAATTAAGTCACTATTAAGAATAAGTATCCGTTTTCACGAATCGATGATTTGTTCGATCAATTACAAGGCGCCGTTAGGTTTTTCAAGATTGATCTTCGATCGGGCTATCACCAGATGTTGGTCTGTGAGGAAGACATTCCAAAGATGACCTTTCATACTCATTACAAGCATTATGAGTTCCTGGTAATGCCATCAGGGTTGACGAATGCGCCAGGTGCCTTTATGGACCTGATGAATCGTTTATATCGTCTGTATCTCGATCAGTTTGTTGTAGTCTTCATAAACGACATTCTCATTTATTCCAAGTTCGATGAAGAGCATGAGAATCATTTTCGCTTGGCTCTTCAAGTTCTTCGGGATCATAAGCTATATGCCAAACTTAGCATGTGTGACTTCTGGATGTCGGAAGTCAAATTCTTGGGACACATTGTCTTAAAAGAGGGCATTTTTGTAGATCCGGGCAAAGTATAAATTGTCCTAAAGTAGGAGAGACCTCAAAATGTCACCGAGGTTAGGAGTTTTTTGGGTTTAGGGGGTATTAGCGTCAGTTTGTCAAGGATTTCTCCCCGCATAGCTTTACCGTTGACACGCCTAACTTATAACGGCGTTCAATTTGTCTGGGATGACTCATGTGAAAAAGCCTTTTTGGAGTTGAAGGATAGGCTTACTTCGGCTCCAGTTCTTATTCTACTTGAGCGGGGAAATGGTTATACAATCTATTGTGATGCTTCTAAGCTTGGTTTGGGTAGTGTCCTAATGCAGGAAGAGCATGTTGTGGCATATGCTTCTCGTCAACTCAAGCGACACGAGAAAAACTACCCCACTCACAATCTAGAATTGGCTGCAGTTGTCTTTGCTCTTAAAATCTGGCGCCATTATTTGTACAGCAAAAGATTTGAAGTCTATCTTGACTATAAGAGTCTGAAATACATCTTCACACAAAAGATCTAAATCTTAGACAACGCCGGTGGGTAGAGTATCTAGAAGACTATGATTTTATTTTCCAATATCATCCGAGTAAGGTTAATGTGGTAGCCAATGCTTTAACCCGAAAATCTCAGGGTTCATTAGTAGCATTACGGTGTCAGGAATGGAGGTTGACGGAGGCATTGCGACGATATAACCTAATGGTGAATCGTGATGAGAACCAAGCCTATTTGTATAACATGATTGCCCAACCGGCAATCCAGCAACGGGTGATAAATGCTCAACGGGTAGATGAAGCTTTTCGGGTAATATGTGATCATTTGACTACAGAAGCCGAATACGGTGAGTATAAACTTGGGATCGATGGTGGGATTCGAGTCCGAGATAGACTAGTAATACCGAACAATCCAGAACATAGGAATGAAATTCTAAGTGAAGCTCACCATTCTAAATCCAGAACATAGGAATGAAATTCTAAGTGAAGCTCACCATTCTAAATTCTCTATTCATCCCGGTGGTACAAAGATGTGCCAAGACTTATGTCAAAATTTCTGGTGGAGCAACATGAAGAAAGATGTCGCCAATTTTCTGAGTAGGTGTATGACGTGTCAATTAGTGAAGGCCAAGCACCAAAGGCCTAGAGGGCAACTCCAACCATTAACCATTCCCGAGTGGAAGTGGGAACATGTCACCGTGGATTTTATTTCAGGATTACCGAAAGCATTAGGGGGTCAAGATACGATTTGGGTGATTGTCGATAGATTAACCAAATCGACGCGTATCGAGTTCCTTAATCGAATTTAGTTAAATTCGAGCCTCGGGAGATGAAATTGTGTTCCGAAGGGGCCGTTGTGACTCAAAGGCCTTCAATAAGTTATATTAGTATATTTAAGTGTGTTAGAATGACCATAAGTCATTTCGGATGGATCGAGTAAGGAATCGGCTCGTATATAGCAAGTTTCGGTCCTACGTGATTAATGATTTTTAGCTGACTTTGGAAATGCATATCTCCTTTATCCGAACTCCAAATGAGTCCCCGTTTTTTGCCACATCTTCATCTCAATCCCCTCTACAACTTTTATTTTTTGGCCAAGACCACAATTCCAGTTCCTTGATGCCCAAAAGTGGGTGGGAAGTCGGGCTATTGACCAAAAACTGAAGGAGGCAGAAATTACACCATGTTGTCGACTACATGGAAGTGAGGTGAGCCAACTACCTCATATAGTCGACTACATGAACAATAAGGAGTCGACTACATCGATCTGGCGAGGTTTTTTATATATTTTTTCTTCTCCTTTCTTCCTCATTTTGACACCACTTCTTGAGAACTCTTAAAGAGAGATGAGAGGTGATTTTGAGGGGGTATCAGGTGATTTCGTCTACACACCTTCATCACACAAACCCACGCCAAAACAAAACATCATCATCATCTTCATCATCTTCTTCACCCTCATTCACCATTTCTAGGGTTTTCAGGAAAAATTTGGGGGTTTTCGTATATGCGCGATTCCGGCTCGATTCTTCTGCAATACTTCGAGGGATTGACCCTCCTAAGGTGGGAAAAATAGTATTTAAACTTCTTTTTCAACTTATTGTATCTATTACATACCAAATCCCACATAACCTAGGGTTTTTACTCAAAATATATACTCATGGGCCTTTGGGGGTAATTTGTCATATTTTATTGATTGAGTTTAACATATTATGATTATTAATTACTGCTTTGACATGAAACCCCAATTTCAATGCCATTTTTGGTAAGATTCATACGAAACCCTTACGTATGGGTACTAGGGTGAACCAGATGATATGATACGTATACATATGAGCATGTACCTAAACTTAAATGTGTTTTTAAGATAAGATTTCATACATGGGTGGTATTCGCGTTGTGTTAAAGCTGTTGGCTCATTTTTAGGAGATTCTTACTTACTTAGCTAGTCCGTAAGTATGTTGGGCAGTGGATATGCCTGTTTTGGAATGTAAAAGGTATTTTAACCTTATGGGAAGGTTATATGGGATTTATATCTCATATAAACAGAATGATCTTTTACTTAGTGCCAGGTTGTGGCAATCCCAATATGCCTTCCAAGTTCTAGTGTTTTATTCTTTAAACTAATAGTTGACGGACTTGGCTACCATAGTCTCGCACGATGAGGATACCACCATAGTTTTCAAACATATATGCATGTGTATGAATATCTTTGGAAACATCCTAGTCTTATGTACATATATACATATCCTTATTGCTTATGCACGGTTGACAAAATGTACTATATGGTACTTTGAAATGTTATACATATGTACTTGAGATTTTCTTGGATTTCTATATCGGTTAGCCACACCGTTCGTACCAGATAGATATTGGTTATTACATGTAGCGTGTTCCTTGGTGGCTACGTGAGGATTATTGTAGCACACGCCTTTGTGGCTGCGTGAGGTAGAGTCTAGGTGGACTTGGTAGGTGGTCCCTGCCTTGGGGGTAGAAGAAACCGAGTTGCCGGTTATCTCTGTGCACAGTAGATGTAAAATCCTAGACGTGAGGATGATATATATGATTTGACATGATGATAGATCTGGTCGCGGTGTCGTGGCATCTATTATACAGATTCGGGCTATAGATTATTACTGTTTCATACTTACAGTTTTATAAATATATAAATGTATCTTGGAGATACAGGTTTTTACACGATATACAGAAAATCCCGATAAACCTATGTTCTATCTATTTTATTATGATTTGGGAACTGGGATGGCATCTATATGCATTTCATGAAATGTTTTCCATGCATTGGCTACTTCACTAATGTAGTGTATATATATATTTACATTTTTATATACAAAAGGAATGTATATTACTAGAGAAGATTTATTACGTAGAAGCAGTATATAAACTAAACTTACTTTCTTTATATTGCATTGCATGGCATGCATGGTTTCTAAACTTGTTTTTATATTGAAAAGCCTTATAGTTCCCACTGAGCCCGTTCGGCTCACTCCCATTTTCCAACTAGGGTTTGCAGGTGTTTCTTGGGGACGGTACGCTTATGGATCCTAGTTAGCTCTGATGGTCGGTTGCCAAAGTAGTTAGAAAACTACTTGTATTGTATACCATAAATTATTATCTTATTGTGTATTGAATTTCTAGATGTATAATTTATATGCATTGGGGCCTCGTTGGAGGCTTTGTACAAACATTATTATATACATGCGGAGCAACGATTTTAAATGGATTTACCTATATCTTATGATAGGTTTTAGGTTGCTTTGGAAATGAACTCCATATGCCGAACTTTCTTTTAAAATGACTTTATTACTTGAACATGTTTTTGGTATAAAATCTTAAATTTTATTACTTCATACCTGTCGTCGCGTACGACTCCGTGGCTAACCGGGTCCCGGAGGCATTATCCTCTAAACGGGATTTCGGGGCGTCATAAGAAAACTTAGATTCGGTTAAGTGGATCTCTCGTATCAGAAATCTGAAGTTAACATACTCAGAAATCAAGTACAATTCTTAAGAAAAGTAAATCTTTTTGAGGTATTCCAGATAGGTTGGTTGAGGAAAGAGCGTTGAAGGTAATGAGTGCCGTGTTAAGCTCGATGGCTCGCAGATGTGATCTGAAATACAGGAAATGTTTGCAGTTTTCTTAAGGTCGTCTTCTTTGTGACAAGAGAAAGATATATATCCTCAGAAGAAGCTTAGATTCATATGTTTATTTGTTTGTTAACCTTTAGTGAAAGAACTTATTATTTAAAAAAGAAAAAAATTATATCTCTTTTCAAAAATTCCAGTTCTAGTTCAAAAACTCCTTTATTAAGTAGATCTAGTTCTCTGTCATCTTCTTCTTCTTCTCGTTTTGAAAATAGTATAGAGTCTTTGTATGAAATTTCTCATATTCCAAATGAAAACATAATCCCACAAACAGATTTACCCACTGTAAACCCGTATAATGTTTTTGCTAAACCAACTCCAAAAACTTTCACCCGTCAGATTCGAAAGCTTATTTCAAGTAAATCTTCTGAACTCCCAATAAAAGAATATGTTCAGGCAAGCAAGTTTGATTCTTTGATTGTCTCCTCTAGTTCCGAAGAAAGGTTCTATCCAGTTCCACCTCCTCAAGACTTTCAGCGTATAGCTATTTCACAAGGCTATACACACTTGCACTTTGGAGCGATTCGATTCGCTATTACTTTCCATGGTAGAAAAGGTCTCCCGGTTGTCATCAAAATAGCTCTCCTTGACTCCTGCATGACTACCTACCAACACGCTGTTCTTGGAAACGTCCAAGCAACTCTCAATGCTGGTCTAGTGTTTTTCACGCTGTATCCCAACTTTAATATCCCAGTTTCAGATAGATATCTGACATTGGCCTTGAAGATTCAAGTCCAGATTAGTGGTGTTCCAATGGTTGAAGGAATTTTGGCGGTAACAATTCATCACCAAATGATTTCTCGCTTACAGAATCATTCATATGATCTCTGTATTCCTGGTTCAGATACTGCAGAAGCCCTAATGTTGACTATTGATTCAAAGTCAGCACCTTCGGCAAGTTATATTCCAAAGCAGTTACCCCGCTTTAAATTGATTAAGTTGTTACCTAAAAAATGGGTAACATCTTATGAAATTCTCCACCAAGAAGCCTCCAATGAATCGGGTCAGTCATCAGATCTGATTTATATCAAGAAGTCTAATCTCCAGGTTGAAGTCCCTTTCAAGAAGCCGTCCTCCCGCAAAACAATCCTTTTGTTACGGAAATTAATATGCTCCAGCCCCTTGAGCGTTATCCTACGGATCCGATATTCAAGAATCTTCCTATGAAGATTTTATATTTTGATCGTGAAGGTATTCCCGTATATGAAGGCAAAAATTCAAATGGACATATCTGGTATGATACATGTTATTGTGAAGCATGTTAAGAAGTAGATTATGAAGACCAGTTAGATCCTGCTGAATTGAAGCGGTACAGAAGGAAAAAAGAAGTTGAGTGAAGGAAGGCCCCTGAGCTCCCAAGAAAAATTACAACACTATGAAAATGGCGATCCAATAGTTGATCTTCTTAGAAAACCCTCAGGAAAATTTGATTTCTTTGTCGCTTATGGAGATTCTCCCTTACCAAAACCCTCTCCAGAAACTCCCAGTTGCACTCATCCTCCACCTCCTCAAAACCCTGCTCCTCCTAAACCGCAACCACAAAATACCTCCCGTCTCCCACCATATGCCCAGCAAGCAATTAAAGCTCTCCAAACTCCATCCCCTTTTCAACCAGCAATCTTTACCCCTACTGAACCACTTTCCTGTTTCTTAGCTAAAGAACAATATGTTCAATATCATTATCCCCCACCGGAAGATTTTGATAACCAGTCTCAAAACACCAAGCACATGTGGAAGGTCAAAAATCCAACCATAGTCAATGCAAATGGAGAATTGAAGAAAGTTACTGCTGCTGAAGCTGCTCTTAACTGGCAAGCTGAAAACACAGTTGCTCAAAACACTGTGCTATCCCAGATTGCCAAGTCTACAAGGAACATTGAAAGAAAAATGTCGAAGTTAGAAACAATTGAAAGCTCGAGTACTGAAATTCGTAGCAGATTAAGGCAGATAGATGATAGGATGCGACATCTCACAAATACAATGATTGATTTCTCAGTTATGTCATCCTACTTCATTGAAATGCAGCAAGAATAGAAATCTCTCCAAGCCTAGTTGAATGTTCACCAACAAGAACAAAAACTCTCATTCCCAGGTTTAAGTTTCGGGGACTACTACCCCCTCTACAGGTCTCACAAACCCAAACAGAGTAGATCTATGGGCAGATACACCTAAACCCAGAACTCCTTATCCTAAACCTAAACCTCACCCTCCTCCTTAGATAACCACCAAAAACCCTAATTACGATGATATGTATCTGGAAACGTAACGTCAGCCTGTTCGTTCTATCCAACCTCTCCAACGCATTTCACATACTACCCAACGAATCAATGCCACCACAAACCCCACAGCCTATTCCCAGGAATATGATACAACTCATGGTGCATCACCTCGACAGGATATGTTCGCTGTTCACAATGAAGAAAGCATGCCAGAAAACCAAATTGCTTCATTTTTGAAAAATTTGGCAATGAATGACAAGCCCCAAGTCAAGGCCTATAAGCCAGATCTATTTGAAAATTTTGAAGAACATTTCATGGCTCAACAGCAACAGCAACAACAGCAACAACCAAATCCTCCCAGGCAAGACCAGCCACCAACACCTCTGAATCCCAACGATGATCCTATCGTTGAAGACCCTTCATCTGACTCCTCCAGTGATGCTGATTATACTTTACCAAAAATTCATCCTAGTGAAAAGTATCAACAATTTACCCTTGATGATATTCCTCCAAGAGAATGGCGTGACAGATTCGACAAATTCACAGCATGGACTAATACTGATCTTGAAAATCGACCCCAACCATAAGTATTTAAACGATTTCTAGCTCATTTAACTGGCAGATTAAAATATTGGTACCAGACCCTTGGTGAATACAGGCAACTGACCCTGCAGAAGCAAGAAACTATTGACAAATTCCTTGGTCTCATGTACATTGAATTTGTTGGCAAGCCTTATCACCGTCTTGATATTATGCGAGATGAACTTCTGAATATGAAATGATGTTCATTAGCTCTTAAGGATCTTGAAAAGCATTATGAGCGAATTTCCAAACGGTTTTACGTTCTCGGCGGAATCGATGACGTTAACCTTAAACAGATTGTGTTTCACTCATTCCCAGATTCGCTAGTCGTTGAAGCAAAAAAGATCATGAAGATTTAGAAGTCAGAAATTAAGGATCTTACTCTCGCTGATATTTATGAACTGTTTGTTGATTCTATCGAGCGTATGTGTAGTCAACAGACTCTCATGAAAAACATCCAACAGAATGCTGAAAGAATTTCTTCCTCATGTAATAAAGATTGGAAGAAGATCAAGTGCAAGAATGATAAGCAGTGTGATTGCAGGTCTCACAGAAAAGGAAAACGTTTTCGACGTTCCAACTACAAAGCCCGTGATGATGACAAGCCTTGGAAGAAGAATTCATGGAAATTTGTAAAAAAAAAGGAATTTAAGAAAAAACCGCAGTGATGGTTGCTTCATTTGCCACAAGAAAGGACATTTTGCAAAGACTTGTCCTAACACCAAAAAGAAAGAAGCATTTATGGCACTTCTCCAACAACATCACTCAAAAGTTCATGAATCTAATATTGAAGCAGTCCTCTCAGCTGAAGAAGAAGCTTCCCTAGAAACCATCATGCAAATTCATTATTCTGATCAAGAAGAAATTTCTCATACAGATTGTGAACACCCCAATCCACGACTCTCGTGCGAATTCTGTTTTTTCATAAAGCATCTTGCCTCAAGTGTTGAATCATCATGCATATAGAAGACCGTTAGGAAAGACTCTAATTCCGGACGCGTGGGGAGTCTGATATAACCTTTGTTGCCTCTTCGCTTACTAGGACGGGGATCGAGCGTTCCCGTGCACTTTTGTGAGCCAACCGCAGCCCCCAGCCGCATGACCCTAGCCGTACGGCTACCTGCCAGCCGTACGGTTGGCACCCTAGCCGCACGCCCCAACCGCACGCACTAGCCGCACGCCCTGCGACTACCCCCTGCGGTTGGCCTCCTTTGGAGCGTTTTTGGCAGAATGTTTGCTATAAATAGGACCCTTGGGCTCTTATTTGGGGGCATCAACACTCACTAGTGTTTTTAGTAAGGCGAAGTTCTGTCAAAATCATTAGAGAGTCTTCTTTTAGAGAATTTCTAGGGAGAGAAAAGTTAGTGAGAGAAAAGGCTAGAGAGAGAAAATTAGTGAGAGAAAGTTCTAGAGAGAGTCTTTCTTCCACTCTGCTAATTTCAATACTGCATTTGAATTCATATTTTAATACAGAAAATTAGATAACTTGCAAAGAAGTTCACTACTTTCAAAATAAATTCTTTCCAAATTTTACAAGAAAACTAAAACCTGTTTTGACACGTTTTCAAAACAAACAAAAATACAAAAACAGTTTCTAAAAGAAAGGAACTACGAGACTCTGATTTCATTCTACGAATGAATACGTAGGCGCTCGCAAAAGCTCGAGTCTGATTTCAAAATACTGTTTTAAACTGAATTTATCCGGAAAGGACTATTCTGAAGACTATCCAAACTACTTGCAAGATATCTAAAATAGGAATTAGATACATGATCCATTAAGAGACCGAAAGGGCGAATTGGGTGCCTAATACCTTCCTAATTCGTAATGTAGTTCCCGAACCCTAGCTAAGTATTTTTAAATGAATCTATGGTTTTAAATGTATGAAAGATAATTCGTTTTCGAATTGTCCTTCGTACGATCTTTTGTTTGTTTTATCGTAAAACAAGCTAGCGACTCTATAAAACATGTTTTCAAAGAAAAAAACCGAGAACGAGGACTCTTCTCTCGGGTCGTGGGTCCGGATTCTCACACAGATACAGAAGTTACTTCTGAATTCCCCTCCGATATAGAATCAAAAATTCCAATGGTTAGCTCCCGTGAAGAATGTTTGTCCTTTACCCAACAACCAATACCTCATGCCAAAATCTTTCTCATCAAAAAACCCTATGACAAGCCAGTTCCTTTAATAGCATTCTTTGATACATGCTTAACCAGAACATTAATGAATCCCTCCAAGTTTCCATCTTCCTATTGGAAACCATGCTCTATTGGTTTTCGAGTTGTAAATGGTGAAATTCTCATGGTTGACAAAATCAGTAAGACTATTCAGCTTTATATCTTTCCAGGGAAAACAATCCGTCATAAAGTATATGGCACTTCTTTTCCTCAGAAGGATATCCTCATAGAATTTGATATCATTCGTCAGATTTTAAATTTAAATTTTGACGATGATGGTCTTTGTCACAAAAAATACCTCTTACCTTGGATAAACCTTTTAGAAGTGTATCATATTCAATCCCCAGTCATTGAATTCCCTCTGATAGATCATCCCTCCATTAAATCCCTCACTACACAACTTATCAAAACCTCAAGCGCTGATTCTCACACTGAATTTCTCCAAAAATGTTCACACCCTCTTTGGCAAAACCCCAAATACTTCGTCAAGCTTCTTTTCAAGCTCAACAAAGATGTCAATCCTACCAAAACCTCTCATTCTGGAATGAATCCAGAACATTTGGCACTCGCCACTGCAGAATTGCAAATTCTCCATCAACAAAACCTCGTTGAAGAAACCACTTCACAATGGGCATGTGAAGCTTTCTATGTAAACAAGAGATCTGAGAATCTCGTGGGAAAATGAGACTCATCATAAATTCCCAACCCTTTAATCATTTTCTCCTCAGTGACAAGTTTCCTCTTCCCCAAAAACATTCATTGTTCAGTCAATTATCCCATGCAAAAGTCTTTTCAAAATTCGATCTCAAAGCAGGCTTTTGGCAAATTGGAATTGAACCAAGCGAGTGACACAAAACTGCATTTTGCATCCCAGGCTACCATTACCAATGGACAGTGATGCCTTTCGGTTTAGAAAATGCTCCTTCAGTCTTTCAAAGAACAATGACACAGATCTTCCAGCCCCTCATGGCAAATGCCCTTGTTTATATCGATGACATACTGTTGTATTCCATGGACATGCACTCTCACTTAAATTTTCTCACTCATTTCTACCAACTTGTCCTTGAAAATGGAATCATGTTATCTCAAAAGAAAATGGTGATTGCAGTAACAGAAAATGGTGATTGCAGTAACAGAAATTGATTTCTTAGGAATGAAAATTTCTGATGGATAAATCCAATTGCAACCCCACATTTCCAAAGATCTTTTGAAGTTTCTAGACAAGCTTACTTCGGTTACCCATGTACAACAATTTCTTGGACTTGTGAATTACATGTCACAGTTCATTCCCAATCTCTCAAAGTACACAGGACCCCTAACCGAGTTGCTCAAAAAATCCCCTCCTCCTTGGTCAAAACTTCATGAAGATTGTGTTGCTAGGGTAAAGCAGCTTACGCAAAACCTCCCTCCGTTATAAATCCTTTCCAATGGTACAAGAATTCTTCAGACTGATGCAAGTAATCAGTATTGGGCAGCAATTCTTTACGAAGAAATTCATGGAAAAAGGCAAGTATGTGGATACAAGTCAGGCAAATTCAAACCACCTGAAAGTCATTACCATTCCACCTTCAAAGAAATTTTAGCAATTAGACGCAGCATAGAGAAATTTTAGTTTCATCTCATTAGTCATCACTTTACCATTGAGGCAGATATGAAGTCATTTCCGGCAATGCTAAATTTCAAGCAGAAGCAAATTCCAAATCCTCAGTTACTCCGATGGTATGAATGGTTTCCCAATGGTCTTTAACATCCAAGCATATCCCAGGAAAAGAAAATGTCATTGCAGCTTACTTTTCCCATACCCAACCACCTGATAACCAATTATCCCACATCGCCCACACCAAAGAACTCATCCCTTGTAAACCCTATAAATACTAAGCAAAAACCCCTCAATCCCCACAAATCCTACCGTTTGTTTTCCCCATTGTTCAAATAACACCCTTCATCATGCATCCCAAAGACCAAGCCAGCTCCTCAAAACAGCCTCTCAACAAACCACCCCAGACTCTCTCCAAATCAGCATTTCCAATTCTCTGATTTTGACCCCCAGCTTGAACCCATGCAAGCAATTCCCTACATCCCAGCAGAAATCCAGAATCTCATCCTTACCTATGCTCTTAAACTTTGAGATAAAGATCTTATGATCAAATTCTTAGAACTTACTCTCATGAACTATGGATTAGTCTTCTGTGGTCTCCGTCTCCACCCAAAATATCCATTTTGTTCCATCTTCCATATCTATCGCCTAAGCACAGTTCCAGTACATGCCTTAGTATTCCTTTGGTATCTTACCAAAGCATATACTGTTCGTTTTATTTTCGATGCCCCAGTTCTTCTCTAGTACCTCATAATCGCCACAGCAGACCCAGAGATACAAAATATCTATGGTGAATTATACAATCCTACTACAGCACGTGGTACAGCAAGCGGTACTTTTAATCTCCTCACTTTTCTCCAATGGTTCAAATCCCTTCATCAATGGAAAACAGAACTTCAAACCCATCATCACAGATATTGTCTGATCACCTTTCATGGTCCTATGCAAACTCCACATGAAGAAGGAAGCAACGCACAAATTTCTGAATGGTTCACTACCAATTTAGCAAAAGCCAGCAAAGAGCCATACAATGTCAATTATGTGATTTTCTTGAAAAACATGTGTGCTCTTAATCATGTTGATTATGAAAATGTCCTTGAAGAAATTAAGTTTGGCAATGACCCTTGGATCACTTCAGACATGAATGACCTCTCTTGTGCTCCTCTGTTTGAATGTCTTTACTCCTACGCCCAGAAACATTTTTGGCAAGAAGGTGAACAAAGCTCAGAATCTGATGCATTTATTGATATGAGCTCTGACTCTGACAAAGGAGAACCTGATCCAGAAGATGTTCATAACGCAGGAGGCTATGAACAACACTAGCACCAGTTTAATGATGAAGATGATCAAGGTTATTTTAACGATGATGAAGCAGAATATGATGATGATGAACTGTACCATGACCACTCTCCCGACAACCATTTCAGTTTTGATGATAATGGAAACGAGACAGATTTACTCATTTCTCAGCTCACTGTCGGCAGCCTAGTTGACTCGTCTTAACTCGCATTTACTTTTTAAAAGTTGATGTAATATTTGTCGGTTCACTTTATTCGATGCTAGTTGTTTTTATGCTTTTACTGTTTTTCCTTTATAGAAAGTTGTACTGTGCAGTTATTTTCGAGAAGGAGTCTATTCCTTTTCCATAGCTGTATTATTTCATTTACTTTCCAGCTGTCTAGTTTATGTGGTGTCTAGAGCATAACATTTGGCTATAAATAGAGGAGCCTTAGTTGTTTATCGGCATCGGGATTTCAGAGTTGTAGTTTGGTTTGTGAGTCGTGCACTTATCAGTAATTCCCTATCTCTAATGAAAGATGCTCTGTTTTTATTAAATGTTTTGATCTCTTCGATTTCTTTTAATTTTTATTGAATGGTATTTACTCTTTGATCGCTATGATGATTCTGAGTTATAATCAATTTTACGTTATTATTTTAAAGCTTGGGTTGCGTTATGGTATTGCGTAGTCCGAAACTACGAATATCACCCCTTATGGTATCAGAGGACCCACGATCGATCATGGTTCACTTGAATGTCAGTTTTGAGCGTTTTTAACCCGTTTTTAAGTCATTTAACACCCCTACAACCCCATTTTCGAGCATCCGACATCTAGGGGAGTGAGAGAGAGTCTAAAGAGCTCTACAGAGAGAGAGACAAGATATTCTACACATCTCTTATCCCTCATCCAAGATTTAAGTCCTGAATCGCTTTCTCCTTCATAATTCATCATCTTTCCCACATTTTTCCTCCGTTGGAACTTGCGTTGGAGCTAGGGCTTGGGTGGTACGACTTCTACGCTTCATCAACTTGCGGATTCGGCTTGTCTAAGGTGGGGACAGTAGTACTAAAACTTGGGGATTTTGATCAAAAGCATGTGTTGTTTGCATCTCTTGGGGTTTGGACTAGATAATTCTTAGATTAGTGATAGATATTGATAGATTATCACTCCTACAATGTGATTTATCGTCTAGTTTCACGATTTAGCATGCGTCCTTAGAGATTCATGTGAAACCAACTCCGTAGCTATCCGTATGACTTATAAATTGGGGTTTTTAAGTCTTGTGCATAGAGATGGATGACTATGGGTTATTAATGATAGTGATACACATCTATACCACTAGATATGATCGAAGGGTATTAATTATTGTATGTGTGCTGAGAACCCACTACGGTGGAATGGTACGCCATAACGTGCAAGTCTAGTGGTTTGTGTGGAGTGTGCTAGGCACTAGTAACGAGAGTTTAATCCCGATACTCTTTAAGAACACATAGAACATCATTGTTAGGATGTGGATTGCCCTGGTTATGAACATGAACAGCTAGGCGAGTTGTACTATATGTCGGTGGACTAGAGGCATACTAATGGATACTTGGCTTAATAGGATGACGTGAGTATCATCATAAAACACATATAGCCTTAGTTTGATACACATAACACATAACAAGATATATGGTACTAGTAATGAACCAATTGGCCTTATAATGAGAATAATCACGTGACGATAAACGTATGGAGTATATAAGTGATGAATACGCTTGTAGAAATGATTAACAATGATGTTAATGATGATAAATGGATAGTGGGCGATTGTATGATTATATATATGACGATTAGCCATATGTGTGATGTATGATTGATGATGATGATGATATTCATTGTGGGAAATGAATAAATGTGATGTATGTTACTATGATCACACATATGGGCTGGATATGATTGACCGAGCATCGGGTAGCTCCTGGTGACTCGAAGACGGGCTGTCTATTGCCGTCCATGGGTGAAAATCCCTAAATCGTGCACGGGAAAAATGAAGTCGGTGACTCAGCCGGTAGTTGTGCTTGCCCACAAAGGAGAGCCCACTCTTTGTATTTTGCCTTCCCATAGGACTATGTGTTCTGGGTTCGATGAGTTTCCTCGGCAAGCGGAGTAGGTCCCGTGTGCCACTACTTACCCAAATGGTGAGTTTCCCAGGAAGTAGTTAGGCTACTAATGGTCATCACCCTGCTACGGTATCACCTGGTGTAGTTCCTTCCAGAGTGTCGATGTGGTTTGTATGAGGCGTTCTCCTCGTTAACTATTCGGAGTGTTATTCCCGGGAAAATGTCTTGAGGGTTATCTTTGAATGACTTACTTGGAGAACCAAGTCCCTGAACCACTCCCCCACTCGAAGGAGACATGGACAAGAGCCTTGGAGTCTTCGGGATCTGTTGCTTTGGGCCTAGACGACCGTGGGGAGAAACTGAGGCACTATACTAGAGATATGGTACAGATCGATGTGTTGTGGATGTGCATTACTTATATTATCATTATTATTATATCGTATCATATCTCGTATAGCATGATCAATTATATATTGCCTCAGACGAGTATACCTTTAGTAAGAACAATGATACAGACATTATCGAAAATAACATAATATATTTAGGAAAGCCTTGGCCACTCATAATGTACTAACACATAAAGTGGAAAGTATTATTAGCTAATGGCCATAGAAACATGGTATACGAGCGTGAGAACATGGCTTGGTTGTGAGGACGAAATAGTGATAAAGCCTTGTAGGTGGCCAAGTATGGAATCCATAACGTACTATAACTAAAGAGAAAACAATAGATACTTAGCCAATTATCACAACTTATGGTATAGGTACCGAATAGCATATTATAGCCTTGAGTTACACTTGAGAACGGATTCAAGTAGGTCTATATCCACGATTCCCTAGTACTGTGAGAATTGGCTTGGGTATTCCATGGGAAGTCTAGGGCCGGAATAGGTTGATCGAATAGTTAGCTTCCTGGTGACTAGGATAGGATTCCTAGTGGGATTTGCACGCACGGGTGTGTGATTTGCATTGCACTGCATGGCTTTCAATCTACTGCACTAGCGTAAAACAATTATTTTATATATAAACCTATATAGTTCCCACTGAGCCCGGATTTGGCTCACCCCATTTTTTAAACAGTTCTGCAGGTTAAGCATCGGGGATTGGCGCGTGGTCTACGAGTCTAGTGTATAATCTTTGGTTGTATATAATCTTTGGTTGTATTAAACTTTTTATAATTATGTATGGACTTTACAACTATTTTGGGTAATGGATTACAGATTTGTATAAACGGTTTATATATATAAATATGTGGAGTTGGATGTGATTGTGTTTGTGTGAATGTACTTTGTAAACCTCACGGGATTGATTTTTATTTAAATGAACTCCACATACTGAGCATTTGTAGAACAGGACATTTATTTAAGAAAAGTTTTCAAAAGTCTTGATTTTTATATTTTAAACTCGCCGTCGCGCACGGCATCCGTGATTAACTGGGTCTCAGAGGTGAAAATCTCAGAGCGGGATTCAGGGCGTCACATACACCTTGGTCATATTAATCTAAAAAGAATTCAAAAACTGGTCGAAAATGGACCATTAGGTTCATTGGAAGTGGAGGCACTTCCAGTTTGTGAATCCATGTTTAGAAGGTAAAATGACTAAGAGATCATTCTCGGCAAAAGGCTATAGCGCTAAAGAACAGTTAAAACTGGTTCACTCTGATTTCTATGGTCACGTGAATG
Source organism: Lonicera japonica (assembly GCA_021464415.1). Lineage (NCBI taxonomy): Eukaryota > Viridiplantae > Streptophyta > Magnoliopsida > Dipsacales > Caprifoliaceae > Lonicera > Lonicera japonica. The sequence goes on from CM038463.1 coordinate 36,926,595, forward strand.
TCCATCTTAGAGGAGGCTTTAAGTATTTCATCACATTTGTAGATGATTATTTAAAGTATAGATACATTTACTTAATGCGACGTAAGTCTAAAGTCTTTGAGAAATTCAAAGAATTCAAGACAGAAACGGAGAAGCGTCTAAAAAAATGTATTAAGTCACTACGATCAGATCATGGTGGTGAATACCTCTTGGGAGAGTTCAAGGAATACTTATTAGACAATGGGATTGCATCCGAATTGTCTGCACCGGAGATGCCACAGCATGATGGTGCAGTAGAAAGAATGAATAAGACTCTTATAGAAATGGTAAGATCTATGATCAGTTTTTCAGACTTGCCTGATTCTTTTTGGGGATATACTTTAGAAATAGCTACAAATATTCTGAACTTGGTACCCTCAAAGTCAGTACCTACTACACCCCTAAAATTGCGGACTGGGCGTAAACCTAGTCTGCGGCATATTCGGGTATGGAGTAGTCTAGCACATGTGCTGAAAGGTAATGCAGATAAGTTGGAATCAAGAATGAAAGTGTGTTTCTTTGTTGCATATCCGAAAGGAACCAAGTGTGGTTTATTTAATAATTCTCAAGAATATAATGTTATTATTATCAATGCCAGATTCTTCGAAAAGGATTATATTATAGACTATAAGCGCAGGAGTAGTGTTGTTGTAGTGGAAACGAGATGAGAGAAAAACAGGGCACAATTCATCTATACCTTTAGTACAAGAGGAAATACCATAGTAAATGGATATTGACATTCCATTACCTTGTCGTAGTGGGAGGATTGCCGATACTTGTGCACATCTTGAACAAATCACTAATACGTAGGTTCTTCAACCAATACAACGTGTGGATAGTGAGTTAGTATGTTCAATATTTTCACAATATACACACACAAGTAGTGCCTCGTCGTAGTGGGAGGGTTGCTCATCAACCTAGTCGTTTTATATTCTTGGGAGAGTCTTATGACAATGTCCCTGATGAATAAGAAATGAATCATTTTTAACTACAATGAAGTACTTCAAGATAAAGATACAGAAAATGCCAAAGGGTTATGAAATCTGAAATGGAGTCCATGTACTCTAACAAAGTCTGGGATCTTGAAAAACCACCGGAACGGATAAAACCTATCGGATGCAAGTGGGTATATGAGAGATAGAGAAGATTAGATGGGCTTAAATCAAAACTTGTTGCTAAAAGGGTTCACTCAAAAAGAAGGGAATCGATTATGATGAAACCTTTTTGCTGGTAGCCACGCCAAAGTCTATTCGGATTCTCTTATCCATTGCAGCTCATCTTGATTACGAGATTTGGCAAGTGGATGTCAAGATTGGTTTCCTTAATGGAAGTCTTGATAAAAGCATCTATATGATGCAACCAGAAGGATTCATAGCAAAGGGCCAAGAGCACATGTTGTGCAAGCTCAAGAAGCCCATTTATGGGCTTAAGCAAGTGTCTAGATCTTGGAACATTTGTTTTGACCATGCAATAAAATCTTTTGGTTTTGATCAATGTTCGAATGAGTCTTGTGTGTACAAAAGGCGCAGCCGAAGCGCGGTGGTATTCTAGGTGTTGTATGTGAATACTATCTTCAGTGAGGGTTTGGTTAACAAGTCAGTTCGACATGAAGGGCTTAGGAGAAGCCAGTCACATCCTTGGTATTAAGCTTATGCGAGATTGGAAAAATAGGATGTTGGGCTTATCCAAAGTACTTACGTCGATACAATTCTTGCCAAATTTAGTATACAGGATTCCAAGAAAGGGTTTCTCCATTTTAGAAATGGAATCACTCTATCCAAGAACAGTGTCATAAGACATATGATGAGATAGAGATGATGAGGGCAGTTCCTTATGCTTTGGCAGTAAGAAGCCTCATTTATGCTATACTATGTACTAGACCAAACATCTGCTTTACCGTTGATATGGTTAGCAGTTGTCAGTCTAATTCAGGGGAAGAACATTGAATTGCGGTAAAACATAAACTTAAGTACCTTAAAAGGACTCGAGATTTTATGTTGGTTTACCAAGCAAATAGTCGTACATGTTGGATACACAGATCAGAATTTTTAGTCAAATGTTAGGATTCCAGAAAGTCAACTTCAGGTTATTTGTTTACTCTAAGAGGCGGAGTCATTAGTTAGAGGAGTGTTAAGCAGTCATGCATTGCTGACTCCACCACAAAAGCTGAATATGTGGCTCCTTTAGAAGCAGCTAAGGCAGCGATTTGGGTCAGGAACTTCCATATGAATCTAGATGTAGCACCTTCAGTGTTATCAACTATTTCACTTTATTTTGATAATAGTGAAATGGTTGTGAACTCGAAAGAGCCAATGAATCATAAGAAAGGTAAACACATAGAGTGTTCACGTTGAGAAAATGGGAGTAAGATGCATAGCTACATGGCTTTAAGTCTAAGTGGGAGATTGTTAGAGTGATATACTAAAAGCCATAATTTTCTTATTGGTTAGGATATGTTATAAGCTTAGTTTTCCTATTTTAATGAGAATCTTTGTGGGCAATGGTTACATTATATCATTTATTTAAATATTGTGCATGTGTGTCTTTTATTCCATATAGTAGATGATTTGGTGTGTAGAGTATAGCTTACACATAGAAGATCATATCAGCAGTTCTTGTGGAATATAAGTTTAATGGTTCACAGTCTTAGATGGAATTGGATACCCATCTGTAGGATTATAGCACAAGTTTTAGTAGTTTATCTTGACTACAGGAAATGGTATAGTTTTAACTCGTTGTGCTAGTACACTTTGTGTGTATTGAATAGGACCAGTTTGGGTTGATTGTTTTTTTACTGACTATATAAAACAACTTAAAATCTCATGGTTATTATGATTACTTATGCTCTTAATCTTGAAATAATTAATAGACATATATATGTAGTGTTTGTTGTTTTGACTCATTAAGAGTGAGATTCATTTATGGATCAATAATCTTCATGAATTGGATGACGATACTATATGTTTGATGAATATTAATTATTGACGAAATCCACGTCCCGGTATAGGGATTGATGATAGCCCCTTGAGAAGCTTATAAGTTTTGATCATACCAAACCCTGCAGGTGGATTATGTTAATCCTACATATCAAATAAGTTAAGTGGTAGGCTCAAGGATTAAGAAGTCATTTAAATATAATTGTCAGTAATTTAATTTAAATGACGGTTATCTGTAATCTTAACGTGGGGAGAATAATAAGTATTTAATAATAAGGAGCTCGAAATATAATTTTGTGATAAGGATGGGAGTGCAATTATGTTTCTTTAGTGGTACGAATTATAATTTATGGAAGGACCTAATTCGTAGTGGAATTAGGATTCCAACTTTCCATAGGAACCCCAAACACTTATTTCTCCTTAAGATCCCTATCGTAGCCTTATAAATACGCTGGCCGTGTCTCTTCTCTTTATAACGATAATTCTCATGAATTAGGAATTGTTCTATTAAGAGAGGAGAAAATCTTGGTGATACCGTAGCCCACACTCGGTGCAAGATTTGATGGCGGAAGGAATACGATAGAAGATCTTTAGGTTTTCAACACAGCAGTCGTAAATTAATCGTAACTTTTGATTTCCCCGTTGGATCGGGCTGATGTTTTAATATGTTGTTCGGAACCTAAAGTTATTATTACGTTGTGAAAAATTAGGACGATCAGAAGTCGTTTCGGTGGCAAAAACAATCGATTTTCGCAGCCCAGCGAGAATTAAAAAATCTGACCAAATCGTAATCTGATGCTTTCAAACCCTAGTCTCCTCATATGGATCCTCTACATGATCCACAAATGTGAAATTCCTTTATTCTTATAGGGTTTTAGCAAAAATATTTTGTTCAATCTATACGCAACATCAAACGATTCTATTTTTATCTCTCCATCAATTAGTATCAGAGTGATTATTTTTCTTTGATACTGCGTACGGATTTAACTAGCCATGTTGTCCAGTTAAATCAATTCATGCATGTGATTGGATCCCACGATGTTTTTATTCGTGGTTAATTTTAATGTGCATGATGATTTGGGTTTTATTCATGGTTGTAAATTAAATTTAGATCAGATTTGTGAACTCTTTAAAAGGAGGCATATGATCTATGTAATTTTATTTACAGTTTAGATATAATAGTTTATGTGTGAACTCCTTAAATGGAGGCATAAGACCTTTGAATCTAAAATTGCAGTTTCTTTAACTAAGAACGTTGAAGAAGGCGTTTCCACCAAGGTTGATTCCCGACATAGTCAATGAAGTGGCGACATAGGTCGCTACAGGTTTTCAACGGACTAGGGATGATGAAGATTGGACCATAATAGCAGGGATTTAATTATTCTTATTATTGAATGGTTTAATGCTTTGTGTGATTGTGTGTTGGTCATATGTGTTTTAATTATTGGGTTTCCTTATAATTTTGGACAACATGGATACATGACCATACCTAGATCACCTTTTATTTTATGTTTAGTTCTTGTCAAATTAAAAAAGGGTATATAAATATAAATTTTGCGTAATTGAAAAATATAATTTTTTTTTTAAAAAAGAAGCAAAATAATTTTATTGCACATGTCTTTTATATTTCATACCCTTGTATTTTAGTTAACTAGAATTTAATATAAAATTTTCTTAACCCTCAGAAAATAATGTTTTAAATACTAAGTGGGTGAGGGATTTTTTCACATAAAAATCCCACAGTCTCCATCATTGGTTTGTAGATGATGTAATTTATTCTTCATGTGTGTTATAGTGCTCACCTCCATATCGGAAAGAATAGATTGTGGAATCATTGTACAAATTTCACTGACTGATAATTTTAAATGATGTGATTTATTTTTCCTGTGGGATTTAGTGCTCACCTCCATATCGGAAAGAATAAATTGCATAATCATTGGACTAAATTAAATGATAGTATACACTTAGATATAAATAATAGTATGCTCTCCAACTGAGTCTCTACTATTATTTGTAGGACCAAAGGAAGTCGGCTATTTAAATTTTACTTGACAATAAATGATTGTCTAGATAGTATATTTTACTTGACAATAAAAGATTGTCTAAATAGTATGTATTGCTTGACGATAAAGGATTGTCTAGATAGTAAAATTTAATAGGTTTATATATCTCTAAGAAATAATGAATAATAGACGACCTCATTAACGGGGCATGTTATTCAAAGTCTTGGGCTACTGGCGAACGCTTTTTGAAATGGTAGAGGGTACCATATTTAAAACATATGTTCAAAGTTATTATTGCCCATCATAATTTGTATGTGATTCTCAAGTTTTAAAATGGCAAACACTTTCGATCCACTTTTAATTATTCTCAACTAAAACAAATTGATTGGACCTAATTATATTGACTGAAAAAGGGAACTTGAACATTGTGCTTACTGTTAAAGACTACAAGTTTGTGCTCACTGAGTTTTGTCCAGCAGAACCTGGTAAGGGGGCGACCGATGAGGAAACCCAGGCTTGCCGGAGGTGGAAAAAGGTTGATGAGATGGCGTGGTTTTACATTCTGGCATTTTTGTCAAATGTGCTACAACATTAGCATTAGTCTTTTGCCACCGCCTACGACATAATGCTAAACGTCAAAGATATTTTTGGGGATCAGGATCATGCCGCAAGGTAGTTTTCGATTAAAGGCCTCATGAACACGACTATTGCTGAAGGAACCCGAGTTAAGGATCATGTTTTGAAGATGATCGGTTTTGTGAATGAACTAAGAGATCTTTGGAGCTGAAATCGATGGGGAAACTCAGGTCGATATCGTTCTCTAGTCGCTGCTGGATTTATTTAAGGGATTCCGACATAATTACAACATGAATAAGCTTTATTCATTGTTGGAACTTCTTAAAGAATTCCAAGCAATTGAGGAACTCCTTGGTAAGCTGGCTAGTACTCTAGTGGCTGAGAAAGCTTCAACTTCTATGCCCAAAAGCAAGAAAAGAAGAAGAAGAAGAAGAATGCATAAGTTGCAGTCCCATAAGGAGCAGTGCGTGCAGCAGTCGCTGAACCTCTAGGAGGAGTGAAAAAGCCTATGGGCTAGTGTTTTCACTGTAAGTAGAAAGTGCATTTGAAGAAAGATTGTCCCAGTTTCTTAAACAGTTATAACAATATATGTAAATTTCATTTATTTGTTGTTGTATCTTGTTTAGTGGTCTGATTTACCAGTACCTGGTGTGTAGATTTGGGAGCCACTAATCATGTCTGCAATACATTGCAGTGATTCCAGGAAACCAGACAACTTAAAAATAGAAAAAAATTACTTATGGGCAGCTACGAATGTGGCAACAGTTGCAGTAGAAGATATTTATCTTCAGTCTAGTTAGAATAGGTATTAATGATTAAGGAATGTCTATATGTATCTTCCGGTAGAAGGAATTTTATTTGTATTTTTAGATTTGTTGAGGACAAATGTTTTGTTTATTTTAATGATAAATCAGCTATCGTTAGAAAAAATAAATAGTTTGTTTGTTCTGGTACATTAGTGATTGATCTTTACATTATTAATCCTGACTTGTTAGTACTACAACTGGGTGAATTGAATAGCATTAATAGTTTACCAATTAAGAGAAAGGAACCTTCAAAATGAACAAAATGTATTTTTGGCACTTACGCCTTGGTCATATTAATCTAAAAAGAATTCAAAAAATGGTCGAAAATGGTTCATTAGGTTCATTGGAAGTGGAGGCACTTCCAGATCGTGAATCCCGTTTAGAAGGTAAAATGACTAAGAGATCATTCTCGGCAAAAGGCTATAGCGCTAAAAAATAGTTAAAACTGTTTCACTCTGATTTGTATGGTCACATGAATGTCCAGCCTAGACGAGGCTTTGAGTATTTCATCATATTTGTAGATGATTATTTAAAGTATAAATACATTTACTTAATGTGACGTAAGTCTGAAGTCTTTGAGAAATTCAAAGAATTCAAGGCAGAAACTGAGAAGCGTCGAAGAAAATTTATCAAATCACTACGATCAGATCATGGTAGTGAATACCTCTTGGGATAGTTCAAGGAATACTTATTAAAGAATAGGATTACATCCCAGTTGTCTGCACCGGGGATGCCACAGCATGATGGTGTAGCAGAAAGAAGGAATAAGACTCTCATAGAAATGGTAAGATCTATGATGAGTTATTCAGACCTACCTGATTCTTTTTGGGGATATGCTTTAGAAATAGCTGCATATATTCTGAAGTTGGAACCATCAAAGTCAGTACCTACTACACCCATAGAATTGCGAACTAGGCGTAAACCTAGACTGCGGCATATTCGGGTATGGGGTAGTCCAGCACATGTGTTGAAAGGTAATGCAGATAAATTGGAATCAAGAACGAAAATATGTTTCTTTGTTGCACATTCAAAAGGAACCAAGCGTGGTTTATTTAATAATCCTCAAGAATATATTGTTATTATTATCAATGCCAAATTCTTAGAAGAGGATTATATCATAGACCATATGCCCAGCGGTAGTGTTGTTGTAGTGGAAATGAGAGGAGAGAAAAACAGGGCACAATTCGTCTATATCTTTAGTACAAGAGGAAATACCACAGTAAATGGATATCGACATTCCATTACCTCATCGTAGTGGGAGGATTGCCGATACTTGTGCACACCTTGAACAAATCACTAATACGTAGGTTCTTGAACCAGCATAACGTGTGGATAGTGAGTTAGTATGTTCAATATTTGCACAATGTACATAAACGCAAGTAGTGCCTCGTCGTAGTGGGAGGTTGTTCGTCAACCTGGTCATTTTATGTTTTTGGGAGAGTCTTATGACAATGTCCCTGATGAACAAGAAACGAACCCTTTTTAACTATAATGAAGTACTTCAAGATAAAGATACATAAAAATGGCAAAGGGTTATGAAATCTGAAATAAAGTTCATGCACTCTAACAAAGGCTGGGACCTTGTAAAATCACCCGAAGGGATGAAACCTATTGGATGCAAGTGGGTATATAAGAGATAGAGACAATTAGACAGTCTTAAATCAAGGCTTGTTGTTAAAAGGGATCACTCAGAAAGAAGGGGATCGTTTATGATGAAACCTTTTTGCCGGTAGCCATGCCAAAGTCTATTCGGATTCTCTCATCCATTGCGGCTTATCTTGATTACAAGATTTGGCAAGTGGATGTCAAGGCAGGTTTCCTTAATGGAAGTCTTGATAAAAGCATCTATATGATGCAACCAAAAGGATTCATAGCAAAGGGCCAAGAGCACATGTTGTGGAAGCTCAAGAAGCACATTTACGGGCGTAAACAAGTGTCTAGATCTTGAAACATCTGTTTTGACTATGTAATCAAATCTTTTGGTTTTGATTAATGTTCAGATGAGTCTTGTGTGTACAAAAGGCGCAACGGAAGTGCGGTGGTATTCCAGGTATTGTATGTGGATAATATCTTACTTATTGGAAGCGATATGTGAATATTATCTTCAGTGAGGGTATGGTTAACAAGTCAGTTCGACATGAAGGGCTTAGGAGAAGCCAGTCACATCCTTGGTATTAAGCTTATGTGAGATTGGAAAAATAGGAGGTTGGGCTTATCCAAAGTACTTACGTCGATACAATTCTTGCCAGAGTTAGTATACAAGATTCCAAGAAAGGGTTTCTCCCTTTTAAGGTATGTAATCACTCTATCCAAGATCAATGTCATAAGACACATGATGAGATAGAGAGGATGAGGGGAGTTCCTTATGCTTTGGCGGTGGAAAGCCTCATGTATACTATATTGTGTACAAGACCAGACATTTTGCTTTACCGTTATTATGGTTAGCAGATATCAGTCTAATCCAGGGAAAGAAAACTGGACTGCGGTAAAATATATACTTAAGTACTGTAAAAGGACTCAAGATTTTATGTTGGTTTAGCAGGTAAACAGTCTAGTACTTGTTGGATACACAGACAAGGATTTTTAGTTAAAAGTTAGGATTCTAGAAAGTCAACTTCAGGTTATGTGTTTACTCTAAAAGGTGGAGTCATTAATTGGAGGAGTATCAACCAGTCATGCATTGCTGACTCCACCACGAAAGCTGAATATGTGGTTGCTTTAGAAGAAGCTAAGGCAGCGATTTGGCTCAAGAACTTTCATATGAATCTAGATGTGGCACCTTCATTGTTATAAGCTATTTCACTTTATTTTGATAATAGTGAAATAGTTGCGAACTCGAAAGAGCCGAGGATTCATAAGAAGGGAAAACACATAGAGTGTTCTCGTTGAAGGAATAGGAGTGAGATGCATAGCTGCATGGCTTTGAGTCTAAGTGGGAGATTTTTAGAATGATATACTAAAAGCCATAATTTTCTTGTTGGTTTGGATATGTTATAAGCTTAGATTTCCTATTTTAATGAGAATTTTTGTGGGCAATGGTTGCATTATATTATTTATTTAAATATTGTGCATATGTGTCTTTTATTCCATATAGTAGATGATTTGGTGTGTAGAGTATAGCGTACACACAGAAGATCATATCATCGGTTATTGTGGAATATAAGTTTAATGGCTCACAGTCTTAGATGAAAATGGACACCCATCGGTAGGACTGTAGCACAAGTTTTAGTAGTTTATCTTAACTAAAGGAAACGGTATAGTTTTAACTCGTTGTGCTAGTACACTTTGTATGTATTGAATAGGACTAGTTTGGGTTAATTGTTTTCATACTAATTATATAAAACAATTTAAAATCCCATGATTATTATGATTAATTATGCTCTTAATCTTGAAATAATTAATAGACATATATATGTAGTGTTTGTTGTTTTGACTCATTAAGAGTGAGATTCATTTATGGATCAATAATCTTCATGAATTGGATGACGATACTATATGCATGATGAATATTAATTATTGACGGAATACACGTCCCGGTATAGGGATTGATGATAGCCCCTTGAGAAGCTTATAAGTTTTGATCATGTCAAACCCTGCAGGTGGATTATGTTAATCCTACATATCAAATAAGTTAAGTGGTAGGCTCAAGGATTAAGAAATCATTTAAACATAATTGTCAGTAATTTAATTTAAATGACGGTTATCTGTGACCTTAACGTGGGGAGAATAATAAGTATTTAATAATAAGGAGCTCGAAATATAATTTTGAGATAAGGATGGGAGTGCAATTATAATTCTTTAGTGGTGCGAATTATAATTTATGGAAGGAACTAATTCATAGTGGAATTAGGATTCCAACTTTCCATAGGAACCCCAAACACTTATTTCTCCTTAAGGTCCCTATCATAGCCTTATATATATGCCGGCCCTGTCTCTTCTCTTTTTAACAATAATTCTCATGAATTAGGGTTTGTTCTATTGAGAGAGGAGAAAATCTTGTTGATACCGTAGCCCACACTCGGTGCATGATTTGATGGCGGAAGGAACACGATAGAAGATCTTTAGGTTTTCGGCACAACAGTCGTAAATCAATCTTAACTTTTGATCGCACCGTTGGATCGGACTGATTTTTGGATGTGTCGTTCGAAACGCAATCTGACCAAATCACAATCTGATGCTTTCACACCCTAATCTCCTCATATGGATCCTCTACATGATCCACAAAGGTGAAATTCCTTTCTTTTTATCTGGTTTTAGCAAAAATATTTTGTTCCATCTATATGCAGCATCAAACGATCCTGTTTTTATGTCTCCATCAATTTCACCCAAGGGCAGTCAGTCCTAACTTTTGGCCCCAACCTTTAGAGACCAAACCTGGGACCAATTATAGACTAGCGCACTCGTATGTGTACATATATTAAATCCACATACGAACAATAGTGCCAAGAAACTAATATAATAGTCCATACCGAACCAATCAACTGGCCAACCAGAAAATAAGTAATGAAAAGCCATCATCTTCTCGAAAGTAGATTTAACACCCCTAAAACCTAACAAATATTGTAACTATAACTGACAAAAGTAGGAAATACCAAATACCCATATACTTGGATCAAATATACGTTTAATGTGTATCTTGTATATATATCAAACACATTTTACCAAATATCATATAGTAATACACGTGTCATACTTTAAACTAGATTCGCCTAGTCCGTCAACTAGCTACTCAGGTAAAAAATCAGTTTCTAAATTCACGAGTGGGGAAATTCCTCAGTATATAATCGAACTAGCTCTAAGCCGAGTGTAACCAACATTCATAACACTTTAACTTACTAAAGCCTTCCCCATGTGGTTTTCATCTTATTTCAAAACCAAAGAGTAGTAAAGACTTTCCTGGCATAGTTACGAACTGGCTAGATTTATCACTTTCTCAAAACTAATCCATAACTTATTTATATAACAATAATACCGAAACTATAAGTAATCATAATCAAATCATACTTTTAATTCTATATATAAATCCCTTTGAAACCTTAATACCTTATTCACTCATATTGAACTTATTTTTCTGTCTAGTATTGTTATGGACTAGCTAGGGAAGTAGAAAATCTCTGAAAATGCGCTAATAGCCTAAGTACAACAACGATACCACAAATATAGGCAATTATGTTCTAAACACACTTTTAAACTCAAGTACAGTATCATACATATGCGTATCATAAGATAGTGTACACGAGCATACCCGTAATTTGGGGTTTCATACTAATCTTCTCAAAATCAACATAGGAATGAGGGGTTTGTGTATAATCAAGAATTTATAATCATAATAGATGCAAATCAAACCAACAATCAAGACAAATCAGCCCCAATCCCCGTGGACTTGCACTTATATGAAATTTATACAAAACTCTCAATTTTGCTTTGATTTGGGTTAAATAACTTGTAATAATTTGAAAACAATTTGAAATACTAGTGTTCCCACCTATTGAGGGCTAATCCCTCAATGAATGATAGAAGAAATGAGCCGAGACGAGCAAACCATGAGCTTCCCCCAAACTCGCCCAAAATCCCACCATGGAGGAACTTTGAGGTTGAAGATGATGAATAGTAGGTGGAGAATGTGTGGGATGAAGGAGCTTAGTTCCTCACTTTGAATCTCCCTCAAAAGCTCTCAATTCTGTCACTCATCTCTCTTATTAGGTGCTCTCGGGAGGTGGAGGTGAAATGGAAAAGAAATGAAGAAGCATGGATATATATATGCACTGTTGTATTATTCCGGGTATTGTTCACGCGCATGGAACCTGCAGCGCTGAACTTTGGACGGCCATAACTTTTCGCTCGAATGTTTGATTGAGGTGATCTTTATGTCCACAGAAATCTTGTTTGGAGCTCTACAACTTCCTAGAAGAAAGCTTTTCCAAATTCCCGATGGACTATTCCTTGAAATGCGTCGAAAAGAGAGCGTTAATGTTACCGAATGAACAATTGATAGCGAATGACCTAGTTTGCGCTCAGTTTTGACCAAGTCTGAATTTACCTTTAGCCAAAACACGAAAGTTTTAGATTACCCAAAAATCTAGGCTAGTACACAAACATAAACTCAATTTGACAAGGAATGAAGAAGTTACGCTTTCTAAAAGTTAATAAAAAATTATGAAGTCGGGTAAATTGAAAACTTGCAATCTACATCCCGATTTCGACTCGAACCACCCAAAATGACATACGACTGTTCTAACATGCTTAAATATATTAATGTAACTCGTTGGAAGTCTTTAAGCCATTTTGATCCTATTGGAGCAAAATACGGCTATCTGAAATCCACGTTTGCCTTACACGTGACTAATATCGCAATTTCTGATAAATAAAGACACGGGGTGTTACAATCTCCCCTCCTTATAAAATTTAGTCCTCAAAATTCTGATTCGATAGTTAGGAGATTAAAGATCATGCGGTTTGTGAGTCCTCATTCATTCTTCCTAATACAAACAAGAAAACTATACTCGCGATTGATCTAGGATTGTGGAATAATGTCTCAGATTTTAAAATGTAAAGTCATACTCACCTCATTGTGAATATGCAAATTGCAATTTCTGTAGAACTTGATTGTAAACCATCATTTATGACAATTGCCTCGTATGTCCATCAATATAGAATTGTTTTAAGTGATCACAATTCCGTATCCTAGAAGTAAGTTAGTATCCCCCCAATAGATTCTAAGGTAACATTAAGCTTAGCATACAGGGGAGTTTTCGGTGTCACACCAATTTCTAGGAATCATAGAATGACTGAGGGTTCCGAAACATAATTGCCAGGAATACTGCACGGTATATATATATATGACATGTCTTTCCCACTTTGGTTACAACAGCAATGGTTTTATAAGACCGGTAGATGAGAGGCTTTGCTAGAAGTTAGGAACACTAAAATAATTTACCAGCACTTTAACGTGGGAATCAAATTTTAGTCAATCGAAATTAGTAGATAAGAAAGACATACGAACCAATTCTTCAAAAAAACTGAGTCAGAATAACTCACATAATTTAGAGCTAAAATTCTTTGCAGTCACAACCAAAATTCGAAAGATAATTACACTTGCGAACACATTTCTCCCCCATGTGACTTCACTTAGCTTAAATAAACCTCCGGACTAGAAATGAAATTGAACTTCATGCACCACATAGAATGCTCAGAATAATTTTCAAGTGGAAGCTGTATAAACTTTAAACTAAAGGAATAGGCTCACTAAAAGCTTATAAAATCATCAAGATTATTCAAAGTCCGTCCATCCTTATAAAGGATTTCATTATCATTCTTTACTCACAACTTAGACTCCTCCGCTCGAAATTAAGAAAATGGAGTGCAGTAATGCACAAGTATTTCTAATGATAAGGGTTTTAACCTCGCCTCTACTCATAAAAAGGCAGTGGATATACATTCTGGGATATTCCTACATGTATAGGGCAAGAGTGATAGATTTATGTACATTAGGTGCGATTTTAGGAGGTTTCACATTTCCCCCAAGAGCGTACTTTATATCTAGTATGGTGATTCGTACTATGTCCCGAGTTAGAACAAGTTCTTACATACATGTGTAAGTATAGGATGGAAGAAACTGGTGGTGGAAACGAGGTCTACCTCTCTTGGTTAAGCAATAGTCTGCCTCGTATCTCAGAGGTGCTATACCTTCCTATTATGAGAAAGGTTTTAAGACATGGTTCGCTTAGTCACAATCAACGACTCGTTATGCTAACTTTGAGCAGCTATAATAAATCTCCCAAATTAGAATAAATGGAGTCATATCCAAGTTGAATGCGTACCAGGCACTCCACAAAAGGAGTAACGAAAGAATGGAGTAGAAGGACCTTTAGACAGTAATATGCACTCAATGAGTTCCACTAAGGTTTATGTTCCCCTTCGTCAAGAAATACGACTATTAGATAAATACACTCCCTCAAGATTTATCAAGGGAATTCACTTATAATCTCTCTTGAACTGAATTCTTAAAGTTCAAATGCTAACATTCTTAAAGAAAATCTCAGAGTATAACATTGTGGATGGACGTAGCCAAGGCAAGCTAACATCCTATTTCACAATTTCTCCCATTTTCCGAATATCCTAACGATACAATCCTATCGCACGAGAGCGTATCGATTATACGAGGGATACCGTCACGTTCACACAATAGTCTAGGATCTACCCTTGAAGCCTGCAAAGAAACACCAAACCTATACCTCTGATATCAACTTGTGACGCCCGGAAACTGTTCCGAGATTTTCACCTCCGGGACCCAGTTAATCACGGATGCCGTGCGCGACGACGGGTTTAAAATATAAAAATCACTACCTTTTAAAAATCATTTTCTTTTAGAAAACTTGATCCGTTGAAAAACACGTTTTACAAAATTTCGGCATGAGGAGTTCGTTTAAACAACAATCTGCCCTATAAAATTTGAAAACATATTCATACTAATAAAAATCCAATTACAAAAAGTTGGATACACTCCACATAAAAACATCACTTATACAATTACTATATATTACAAATCCTCCAACGAGGTCCCAATCTCATAAAGGTTTACACCGGTATATTCAAGAATACATTGCCAATTATATAAAGTACATTAAAGATGAAATCGATCTTCAAAAGGTATAATACAAGTTGTTTTCTAAACGACTTAGGTGGTTAGGGCATCAGAGCTAACTAAAATCCACTGGCGCGCCATCCCCACTAAATGTACCTGCAAAACTGGTTAGGAAAATGGGATTGAGCCAAACGGGCTCAGTGGGAACCATAAGGTTGTATACATAAAAAAAATTATACATTGTGGAAAGAATGCATGCGAGGTATAGTAATGAAAGTAATCCCTTTTGTACTAAAAATCATATTATGATCTGCCCGCTAATGCTTTCCCATCCCTGAAATACTGTAAGATATATGTCAATTGAAAGCTAGCTAATCAACATAAAATAGTTATAAACCTCAGATGTAGGGTAAAAGAAGTATCGTTCAGATACAAATGGCCTTTAGTAGGAATTATATATATATATAAAAGACCGTTGGCTAGTTTATACAAAGTGGCACTGTAATCGTATCGTTTAAAAATATCTCGCTCTCGACGATCATCTCAACAATGAGTAACTAGTTAAGCATGCTACCAGGTCTGCATTTCGTGGCCATTCACCCACGCTGCAACAGGGCCACCCGTTCATTTCTGTGCACAGTTTCGGGTCTTTCAGCCAGGGGCACAAAGTCCCAACTTACGGCCCTAACCTTTAGAGACCAAACCTGGGACCAACCATAGACTAGCGCACTCGTATGTGTACATATATCAAATCCACAGACGAACAATGGTGCCAAGAAACTAATATAATAGTTCATACCAAACCAATCAACTAGCCAACCAGAAAATAAGTAATGAAAGTCCATCACATCTTGAAAGTATACTTAACACCTCCAAAACCTAACAAATATTGTAACTATAACTGACAAAAGTAGGAAATACCAACAACCCATATACTTGGATCAAATATACGTTTAATGTGTATTTTGTATATATATCAAATCCATTTTACCAAATATCATATAGTAATACACGTGTCATACTTTAAACTAGATTTGCCTAGTACGTCAACTAGCTACTCAAGTAAGAAATCGGTTTCCAAATTCACGAGTTGGGAAATTCCTCAGTATATAATCGAACTAGCTCTAAGCCGAGCATAACCCAACATTTCTAACACTTCAACTTATTAAAGCCTTCCCCATGTGGTTTTCATCTTATTTCAAAACCAAAGAGTAGAAAAGACTTTCCTGGCATAGTTACGAACTGGCTAGATTTAACACTTTCTCAAAACTAATCCATAACTTATTTATATAACAATAATACCGAAACTATAAGTAATCATAATCAAATCATACTTTTATTTCTATATATAAATCCCTTTGAAACCTTAATACCTTGTTCACTCATATTGAACTTATTTTTCTGTCTAGTATTGTTTTGGACTAGCTAGGGAAGTAGAAAATCTCGTAAAATGCACCAATAGCCCAACTACAACAACGATACCACAAATATAAGCAATTATGTTCTAAACAAACTTTTAAACTCAAGTTCAGTATCATACATATGCATATCATAAGATAGTGTACACTAGCGTACCCATAATTTGGGGTTTCATACCAATCTTCACAAAATCAACATAGGAATGAGGGGTTTGTGTATAATCAATAATTTATAATCATAATAGACGCAAATCAAACCAAAAATCAAGACAAATCATCCCCAAACCCCGTGGACATGCATTTATAGGAAATTTATACAAAACTCTCAATTTTGCTTTGATTTGGGTTAAATAACTTGTAATAGTTTGAAAACAATATGAAATACTAGTGTTCCCACCTATTGAGGGTTAATCCCTTGATGAATCATAAAAGAAATGAGCTGAGCCAAGCAATCCACAAGCTTCCCCCAAACTCGCCCAAAATCCCGCCATGGAGGAACTTTGAGGTTGAAGATGATGAATAGTAGGTGGAGAATGTGTTGGATGAAGGAGCTTAGTTCCTCACTTTGAATCTCCCTCAAAAGCTCTCAATTTTTTCACTCATCTCTCTTATTAGGAGCTCTCGGGAGGTGGAGGTGAAATGTAGAAGAAATGAAGAAGCACGTATATGTATATACACTGTTGTACTATTCCGGGTACTGTTCACGTGCATGGAACCTGCAGCGCTGAACTTTGGATGGCCATAACTTTTCGCTCGGATGTCCGGTTGAGGTGATCTTTATGTCCCCGAAAATCTTGTTCCGAGCTCTACAACTTCCTAGAAGGAAGCTTTTCCAAATTCCCGATGGATTATTCTCAAAAATGCGTCAAAAAGAGCGCGTTAATGTTACCGAATGAACAATTAATAGCAATTGACCTATTTTGCGCTCAGTTTCGACCTAGTAGAAGTCTGAATTTGCCTTTAGCCAAAACATAAAAGTTGTAGATTACCGAAAAATCTAGGCTACTTTGTGAACTGAAACTCAATTTGACGAGAAACGAAGAAGTTACGCTTTCTCAAACTTAACCAAAAATTATAAAGTTAGGTAAATTGAAAACTTGCAATCTACATCCCGATTTCGACTCGAACCACCCGAAATGACTTACGGCTGTTCTAACATGTTTAAATATATTAATGTAACTCCTTGGAAGTCTTTGAGCCATTCCGATCCTATCGGAGAAAAATACGGCCATCCAAAATCCACGTTTGCCTTACACGCGACTAGTATCGCGATATCTGATAAATGGAGACACGGGGTTTTAGTGGGATTATAAGACAAATTCTTGTATTAGACTATATATCTAAGAAGGTAACAACCTTTTACTGTGACTAGGTTAAGGTAGAAGACAAGACAACTTGCATGGTCGATCCTGACACTAACATGGTCATGGTAAATTTGAATAAGATGAAAAGCAAAGATCACATAAATGACGAACCATTTGTTTGTGCATTCCAGAATCATAAGCAAGTGTTTTATGCAAAGAGCCCGGAGGATGGTCCGTTGTCTGTTGTTCTATATTCTCCCAAGCGTTTGACTACATCAGTGGATGACTTAGAAGCAGCTACTCAGTATCAATCTGTTTTAGATGATAACCCAGAATTAAAGAAATTTCTAGATTATCGAGATGAGTAAATGTTTAATTTATTAGTATACTTTCATGAATTTTTTGTGGGCTTCATTTCTTAGATCTTTCCTTTCATGTACTTGTAATCAATGTTAGTGGTGGGCCCTTGTTACCCTCAAAACTCTTTTTGAACACACTTTTTGTATCTTATTTTTTTCAGGTTATTATGTCAAATCTTAATATAGAGATGGTAGAAATGGACTTCACTAACACACCCTTTAAAGAGGGAACCCCAATTTACTTATATGCTTCTAAGAAAATTGAACTGTGTAATATCCTACAAGGTTGTGGGTTTATCATTCCAGAATCACTATTAATGCGTAATATCATTAAAGGTCCACCAAATACTTGGGATGATGCAGTCAAAAAGATTTTTGAAGAACATAATCCAAACAGTGCTGAAGGCCTCATGTATATATTTAGAAACTAAAGAAATGTGCATACATCCCTTATGGATAGATTTCAAACAATGATTAATGGATTCAAACTCTAGTGTGAGGAATCATATACATAACAAAGAAAAAATATACCATACGCTCAAGAGAAGGGGATTTAGACCCCTCACTATGTTTTCTGTATCTCATGCTATTGTTAACAATCTCCCGTCATCATGGCCACTCAAGTCTATACGACAAAAGATGAGAGGAGAAATCCTCGATATGGTGGAGTTAGCGAATCTTTTACAATGTGTGGAAAAGGTAGAAATATATTATTTTTTATCTTAATCTATAAGGCTCCAATTCGCATATATATTCATTTTCTATTATAATAAATTGTCGCATATTTTTGGATATTATAGACAATGGCAGGTTCAGGTAGTCATCAAGAAATTGAGATTGAAACTCAACCCAATTCGGAAGGGTCTACAGTTGATGCACAATCAACTACAAAGAACCGATCTCACATTACTTTTAATAGCATGGGGCAGATAGTCGAGAATAAGGCTAAGTTCAAGGCTCAATCTTTAACGTTACTAAAGATACAAGCGGGGTTGGATTATGATGATCGGAGGCAAGTTGATCAAGCCGTAAAGGATGACATGTGGGAAACACTCAAAGAAGAGTTTCACATCCCCTTTGATTGTTTAAAAAAAATAGCTTAATTAGGCAAAAAACTCCATATATAATGTGAAAATGATGTGGGTGTCTAAAGATTGAGCAATGATTTGACTCAATATATACTATATCTAAAGGTAATATAATATTTTCAAAAACAACTTCATCTTAATTAAAAGCAACAAAGATTAAATGGCATGTTGTAACATACAAAACTATTTATGTGACAATAATATCTCTTACTAAAATTGCTTAGCACATAAAAGAAAAAAGAAAGTTAGAGATAATGGCACTTCCAAAAATACTTGATAACAATTTAACTTTCATTTGGTCCTTCGCAGTCGAGTAAAAGGTCTGTCACTCGATTTTTGAGAGTTTAGTATAAGCTTATATAATTGGTTTTTGATAATTGAGTAAAACATTATCAAGTTTATACTCGATCCTTCACAATTAAATAATATATACCTCATTCAATTGTCAAGAACCAAATAAAAAGTAAGAATATTTTCAAGAGATATTAAAGATGCGAATATCACGCTAAGGGAAAACAAAACCGGGGGCTTCCATAAACAAATTGTTTTTGGTATAATCATGAGTTCCTTTGCATTAAATGAATGCAATAATTTTGAGTTTTTTTTTTGTCAAACTAAGCCATTTTTTTAAAATAAATAATCAAATTAAGCCACTTTTGAAATTATTAGCCAAAATAGTACACTTTCAAAAATAGTGACCTGGAATCATTATTTTGAAGGTAATATAGTGATTTGGAATAACTATTTTATTTAATAATAGTGAGATCAAATTACTATTTTTCTTTTTTATGAAATTGAAAAAATTAGTGATTTGATCTCACTGTTTATCAACAAAAATAGTAATTTCAAATCACGCTTTTATTTTTAATACAGTGATTTCAAATAATTATTTTTAAAGTGTGCTATTTTATTATAAACAAATTTATTTAAGAAGTAGTATTTAGGCAAAAAAAATTCAATAATTTTTGGTAGATAAAACGAAAGCAACAAAACAGAGTGGTCCCATAAAGCAACTCACTTCTAATCGACGCACGTTGAATTATGTCCCACTGCACAACGGTAGGGTCCTCCAATCATGTAGATTGGAAACTTTGTTATTTCAATCAATTGCCTTCATGACGAATGGAAAAAATGAGAAATATGTAGGGGGGGGGGGGGGGGGGGGGGGGGGCTATAAAATATAACATCTATTTTATTCTTATAATTTTTATTTTTGTTAAAAAATCTTGTTTATAAGAAAGTTCAAAGTTTAAGCTTTTGATAAAATAATATACTTCTTATTCATTAGACAACTTAATATCATCGCTTTATATTTTGATTTGAATTGGATATGTTGACTAAGAGGTGTATGTCGCATGTAGGGGTGGAATCGGTTCGGTAACTGAACCGAACACCATAATACCGAACCGAACTGAATTATTCGGTATTAGTAAAACTCAAACCGATCCCGAACCGAAATTGAATCGGTAACC
Organism: Lonicera japonica; assembly: GCA_021464415.1. NCBI lineage: Eukaryota > Viridiplantae > Streptophyta > Magnoliopsida > Dipsacales > Caprifoliaceae > Lonicera > Lonicera japonica. The sequence goes on from CM038463.1 coordinate 36,947,159, forward strand.
GAAAAGTTGGTAACCGAAAAATCGGTTTGGTATTAGTTTGACTTTGGTAAAACCGAAATTTTCTAAAACATCAAAACACACATTATACACATGCGCATAGCAGCTACAGCAAATATTCCAAAATCAAATAAAAGCATTGCATCAGTCCAAAAAGTATATACACTGATTTACAATAACTAAATTAAATATGTCAAAAAAATTGATCGAGTTGCCGTGGCCCGTGGGTGGATGGAGGTGGCGTTGTAGCTAGTCGGCTATTGAGTGGAGAAGGCGAGGTGGCTTTAGGCTGTAGCCCGTGGGTGGATTTCTGGACGGAGGTGGCGACGTAGTGAACGGAAACAAGGAAGAGGAAACTCGGAGAGTGGAGTGAGAAACCGAGAGAGTGTGAGGTGTTTTAGTGGATAGAGAAATTGAGTTGAATTTTGTTTTTACAAACTGAGGAAGTGAGGAACGGATGGGCCTTAGTCACCTACTCACCTGTGGGTATAAAATATTAACTATTAAGTTTAAAACATAAAAGTTAAAACTTTGAATTTTTTTTTAAATCGGTTCGGTTCGGTAATACCGAAATATACTACATCTCATACCGTTTCCGTACCGGTTTAAGTTCGGTAACCGAACTTCGGTTACCACTTAAAATCGGTTCGGTTCGGTATTTTTTTTAATCGGTTCGGTTTTTTTCGGTCGGTTTTCGGTAAAAAATGCCAGCCCTAGTCGCATGTACTGGTTAGTCTAATAGTCATATAATGAAATTACATCTACCAACCATTTTCATTTTATTGGTGCTAAAATAAATTTTTTGGATTGCTCTTGGAGCATTCACAATGTTAAATTTATATGTGGAGATGATCAGCATTGAGATATCATTTTTATTTAATTTCTAAGAAAACTTTAACTGTTTAGTTCTCAAAATGAATTCTAACAATGTAAATTTGACGAAACAGTGTTGGAGATCGGTCCATTCAAAATTGCCATGCATGAATTTATTTCTATCTCATGTGTCAAACTTTGGGATGATTTCCACATCTATTCAACAATTTAATTATGCTGGTAGTAAAGTATCAAGCATCTCCGACAGGGTCATATCTATTTAAAAAATTTATCATAGTTAACTCTTTATTTAAAAAAAATCTATTAATTTGATTAAGTATGGTATTGTAAGCTCTATTTTATTATTTCCGCCTATATATGATGGAAGATTTCAATGATTAAGACTCCATTTGATAAAAATGTGGAAAAAAAAACACTTAATTTGGTAAGAAGTTAAAAAAAAAAGTCGAGGCATCTAATATATAAGATACTCTCCACTTCATACTCATTTTGAAAGTAAATGTCCTTCATCCTTCCTAACTGTTTGTGAAAAATTTTTCTTCTTCAACCACCAAAAATAAAAAAATATAATATGAAAAAAGTCACAAAATAAAAAGACATTTTATCACATGGCTCAACTTATTTTTAAAATTTTCATAAAAATTAATTATTTATATATATGTTGATAACCTAAAATTTTGTAATAATGCATATAATTTTCAGTAAGAAGAGTTTTATAGCCTTATACTTGCGTATAGATTCTCGTCCATGTAAGATTATGAGGTTAGTTTAGTTCTGGACCTTCCCACCCTTGCATTTCGCAAAAGTTCGAATCCACCATGAGACGCCTTTTAAATTTTGGCGGTGGGAGTCATAGTTGGGACCACATCTTAATTTGGCAAGTTTTCATGCATGTGGTCCTCTTTTGAGAAGAAAAATTATAATATTTTCCTTTAGAAAGCAATTTATTTTTCTGTTGGTGCATCAGTATACGTACATACATAAATAATTCCAACTGTTTGTTGGTGCATCAGTATACATATATACATAAATAATTTTAACTGGGCCTATTAGTCCGTGCATACAGATGTGAGGTTTAGACTTAAAAAGTATTGTTACTATGTAGTGATATTCCCCTACTAGTATATCCATTTATAGTTTTACAATTTTTTCATTTGAGATCAACAGTTTGAACTAACAATTCTCATTAATCTCAACCTTAGATCAAATCAATCCAACCTTCGGCTCTATCTTATACCTTAGTGTAGGGAATTAGGGCAGTAATTATGCATCACATACACTAATTTACGCACTAATCTTTAAACCCTAGGATCTATGCTGTTCAATAAAATCGACAGAAGACATACCTTATATGCGATTTGGTGTCAATTAAACGAACAGGATGGATCGGATCCTTTTGTTGTTGTCGTCCTTAGCGTAGAAACTACGACGCCTCTACGGTATGCACACACGAACGAGCTGAGATCCTTGCTTGGTGTACTAGCGCCTTCTAGGGTTCTCTCAATAATTTCGACTCTCTAGCCTCTCTAAGTTTCCTTGACGGCCAAGAAGAATAAAGGTTCCCTTTTTAAAGGGGAACCCTAGTGAGAACCCTAAGCAACAAACGAACTAGGCCCAAGTCCAACTTGGCCCTTTTTAATTCGTTTTGATCTAACTCATTTTTGGTGTGCGACCCTGTAGGTTTTATACTCTTTGGCAGTGTAATTAAAAACCCGTTTTATTATACGAATAGTAAGCGGTCTCTAGTAAAACATTACTACTACCCAAAAGGTATAAAGGTCAAAACGACACAACCTTAAATTGATATTTCACATATTAATTCCTTTTGTCAACCGATATCTAGTTTAAACACAAGACTAGGCAAGTGTCATTCTTGTATAGTTCAATCTTTATTTCTTGATCTCTGAGTATAATTAATCTAATACAAATGACATCTCATTTGCGCATGGCCATGCAAATATTAATTATACTTATCAAGGGGCCCAAAGATATCTCTCTCATAATATGAGAGTGACAAATCCCATCTTGATCAACCACATACCTCTACATAGTTCATAGTATGCTTGATCATCATCTTTATAATTACTCGGTCAAGAGCAACGTTTGATAATGCCTAACATGCTAATCTCTATGTTGGTAACCATGACGATCTCAGGTCTGAGGATAATACAATGTCACAAATGGGGAACATCACTGATGACATTATGTAACACTTCTCGCAGTGTCCCCAAAGCGGGTCGGTCCAATACTTTGTTCATTAACAAGTATCAGTATGTTCAGCTTGATATCTCCATATTCATGACTTGTGGAACATAGTCATCAGCTGACCCATACTCTAATCATTATATCAATGTGATCCTAGGTTATTGACATATGATCAGGGACATCTAAACAATATTATTATAACATTACTAGCATCCCACAATCTAGTCACATACTTGATGAGCTAGTACTAATAAATATTATTTACAAGAGAATATAAAGTAAAATGAAATAAACTTTATTAATGACAATAAGCATAAGATATCCAAGTACAAATCATAATATATGAATAGTCCTAGGACATATCTCTTTCACTTAGTCCACCTGAATCCACATTTGAACTGTCCACGTAGGTTACCACTCAACAATGTCTGCAAGATTGTCCACATTTACTCAATGCACATCTCGAGCACCATAACATTACCCCAGTTGTACGTAGGGTATAGCGAATCCACCCTCGGTTTCTTTGAGTCTAACTCCACCAAAGGCTCCACCAAGTCTAACTACCGGGACCTAAATCGATACCTTAGTCCACCCGAATCCACATTTGAACTATCCATATAGGTTACCACTCAACAATGTCCGCAAGATTATCCACATTTGCTTAATGCACATCTCAAGCACCTTGATAGTACCCCAGGTGTACGTAGGGTATACCAACTCCACCTCCGGCTTCTCAAAGTCTAAGTCCACCATAGGCTCCATCGAGTCCAGCTACTGGGACGATTTTTGTAATGACTCATCACATTAGGTTCTAGGGAGCTTTTCCTGACTCCACCGAATCTAGCTACCGGTATCACTTTACAAGTACATAGATTCATTATCGACCTTTCACCGTTGACCTTTGATACCAATTGTTATGCCCACTAGCACATGGGCCGAGCCAGGGCACCAACTGGGCCATAGGTGTGAAATTTTAACTTAAAATGTCTCGTTACTATGTGGTAACACTCTCACTAATATACCCATGTTGAGTTTTACAATTTTTCATGTAGGATCAATGGTTTGAGCCAGCCATTCTCAACAATAATTATCTAACTTTATGTCATTTTTTGACCTTTTATCTATAATTATTATCAGTGGTATATAAGAGTTGATCCGGTATCTTGTCTACCATTAGACATCTATTGACTATTGGGACGAATGGTTAAGGGATATCTCGAGTTTTAATCCCAGTAAATACAAAATTATTGTTGCCAATGGCATGGTCAAATTCGTGAATTAAGATTAATCTTGAATCCAATGTACTCGGGATACATCTCTCGGAAAAGTAAAGGAACTCATGAGCAAAAAAATTATGAACTAGAAGTATAAGCAAGATTATCTCACAGTAATTTTTTTTTTTGTATTTTGGACATTGATATGGTTGGATTAATGTTTTCTTTAAAAGTACTATTAAATGGTACCATTAATTTGACATAAAAGGAGCACTATTTTTTTTTGCTTCACTCTAAAGTATTTATTTTAAATTTAAGCAGTGTGCAATATACAAATTAGTTCAAATATCTCCGAACATTTTGTATATTATAATGAAATTTTAAAGATCAACTGGGTTCACCTAACCCCATAGTGTTAAAGGTGGGCACACCTCTAGTTTGCGGGCAGATTCCATGTGTATAGTATAATTTTTAATAATATCTCAAATTAAAGACGTCTAATTACATTTAATCAAGTAGTATTTTAATGTGTTTTTCTTACTTTCTTGGCTTCGATCATGTCTTTAGATTAATTTTATTTTTATTTTTATTGTAGTTTCCAGCGCAAGAATTGTAATTTCATTGACGTATAAATTTTGTATGTCATTTATCACAATAAACTTATTTTTAACTATTTTTTTACCATACCATTTGGCCTGAGCAATTTATATTATACTTATAAAAAATAATATTAATTAATGGATATTGTGAATCCTCGAATTCCGTTATGAGATTTTCACCTCCGGGATCTGGTTAATCACGGATGCCGTGCGCGACGACTGATTTAAAATATAAAATTTACAACTTTTAAAACTTTTTCTTAAATAAATTGTGATTCATCTAAAGTCCCATTTTATAAAATTTTGGCATGTGGAGTTCATTTAAATAAAACTAAACCTGTGAGATTTACAAAGCATGATTACACAAATACAATCACATCCAACTCCACATATATATAAAAAAACCATTTATACAAATCCAAGAACCTTCACCCAAAATAGTTGTAAAGTCCATACATAATTACAAAGAGTTTAACATAACAAAAGATTATACACATGGTCCTTTGTCTAAGGACCCAGAGGTTCTATGGATATCAGAGGCTTCTAAATGGATACACCGTGCTCCAATCCCCGAAGCCTATCCTGCAAAACTGTTAGAAAACGGAATGAGCCAAATCCGGGCTCAGTGGGAACTATATAAGTTTTGTTATATGAAAATACACATTGCAACCACATGCACGTGCATGTTTATATAGAAAGTAAGTGCTTTACTTTAAAATAATGATTCGAAGACTGTGGATAGCAATGCAACCCACACATTTGTGCATGCAAACCCCACTAGGATTCCTTCCCATATGTGAACCTCTCACGTGTTCCCACATTAGTAAGGAATCGTCAGTCCAAGGTCATCTCGTTCTAACACTAGCTTCCTAAGGCTCATCATGCCTTAGTGGATCAGTTCTACAGCTTGTGTCGGCTACCCATGCCTATATTAAAAGTTAATAACTATAGGGCAAGTATTTGTTGTTTCCACTTTAATTATAATTCATTATGAATCCTGTACTTGGCCAGCTAATAGGTTTTAGCTCAAGATCATTCATCTAAACCGTTATGTTACAGTGTCCTCTCAATTTGCTATCTATTAGCCTTAGTTACCGCTTTGATTATCGATAGCTTATGTTCATTATGATCCATCCAATTCATTCCACCATCGATACGCGCTCACATGCCTGTATTCCATCTCTAAGGCTCACTAGTTATTATTTATTTTCACTTTACATATTAATACATTATGAGTGGCCCAAATGTCTTCCTACGTCTTTTGTGATCCATAGCTAGTGTTAGCATAAGTCTCACTTCATCTACATCTAGTCGATGCAACATACATAAATCAATACAAGACATGATACGATACAATAATAATAACATAATCAACAATCGCACAACAACTCTTGTATCACGTCTCCAGCATAATGAGTCAATTTCACCCCGCGATCAGTACATCCAGGCCCAGAATAACGGATCCCGAAAGGTCTAATGCTCTTGTCCATGTCTCCTCCGAGTGGAGAGTGGCTCAGGGACTTGGTTCTCCAAGTAAGTCATTCGGAGATAACCCATGCAGGACATTTTCCCAAGGACCATATTCCGAATAGTTAACAAGGAGGACACCTCATACAAACCACATCGACACTCTGGAAAGAACTACACCAGGCGATACAATAGTGGGGTAATGACCAGTAGTAGCCCAATTACGTCCCGGGAACTCACCACTGGAAAGTAGTGGCCCACGGGACCTGCTCCGTTACCAGGGAAACTCATCTAACTCACAACACATAGTCATGTGGTATGGCAAGATACATAAAGTGGGCTCTCCTTTGTGGGAAACCACAACCATCGGTGGAGTCACCTACTTTATTTTCTCTGTGCACGGTTTAGGAATTTTCACCCATGGGTGGTAATAAGCGACCCGTCCTCGAGCCACGCGGGAGCTACCTAATGCTCGGTTCATCATATTCAGCCCGTATGTGTGATCGTACAACAGGAATATCTCAATTCCTCATTTAACAATGTATAGAATCATCAAAATCATCCATCACACGTATGTCTATCAACATATGTATAATCACATAATAATAATCATTCATTCAACATTTATCGCCATCATAAGCGTCATTTTCACGCTTAAATTTCATAACTTGTCATCTTGTCGCTATTCACACAATAGCCAATTGGTTCATTATTAACATCATACATCTCATAATGTTTATCATGTATAGGATAAAAGTTATGTAAGTTGTTCATTCTTAAGTTCTTCTATCGAGTCTAACATTCGTTCCAGCTTCTTTGCCTAATCGAAACAATGATGGCAAACCAACCTCTCATAACTGTGGCTAAAGCACTATTAACCTAATCAATTCAGTGTCTAGCGTTTCAAGATCTTATCGAGGTTATATAGTTATCACTACTATGGGTAGTGTCTACACCAGACCTTGGGAGTACAAGTTATTATACATAATTCTGCCTCAACAGCTTCCTAGTGCAAGTCCCAAGGAAAGGGTTCAATACTCTCCTCTAAAGTCTTATTTACATGTATTCGATACCCATGATCGTCAACTACTCGATACCCAAGCTTAAATCCACAAAATCCCTAAATTCCTAGGTTGAACATGCAACTACAAATGGGTTCGTGATGAATCTTTGAGTATATAAACTAAAGCATAGATATAGATGTTAAATCATGTAATTGACATCATGTTCTATTAAAACCAACCAAAAATCAAAGCCTTACCTAGCCTAACCCTCATGGACATCACAAACCTAGTGCAACAAATATTAATTTGGAAAAACATGTTTTATAGTATCATTCCCACCTTAGAGAAGCAAGATTGCAGAGTTGATGAAGCGTAGATGTTGTATCACCAAAACCTTAGCTCGCCTCCAAGCCCAACGCCCGAAGACGAAGGTGGAAGACGATGAATAATGAAAGAGGGAGTGATTTGGGGCTCAAATCTTGAAAGAGGGATGAGAGATGTGTATAATACCTTGTCTATCTCTTTAGAGTTCTCTAAAGACTCCCTCTCACTCTTCCTAATGGTTGGTGCTCGAAAATGGTGGTGTAGGGGTGTTAAATGGGTGAAAAACAAGTTTAAAACGCTTAAAAACTCGCCAGGTCTGAACCATGTTCGATCATGGGTCCCCCATGGTCGATCATTAACCGATTTGGAGGACAATGATCAATCATGGCCTTCCATGATCAATCATGGAAGTCACTGCAAGAGTAAATGACTTTTTGAGCCTAAAACGAACCTCGAAATGGCTGAATCTTGACTCGACCCAAGCACGAAAGTTTTAGAGAGAAAAGATATGTAGACGTGGCCGCAAATGGAGAGTCATTTGGTCATTGGATGAAGAAGTTATGACCTCTCAAAGTTGGCCAAAAATCGAATAATCGAGAAAAGTCGAAATATGCGATTACCACCTCGGTTTCGATCCCAACCACCCGAATAATGTAACGATTGCTCCCTCAAACTTAATATGTCTAAGATTACATGCTAGAAGTATCGGGTCTAGTACGAAGAGCTTGGAACCCAATGCTCGCTCTCTTATAGAGATTAAGCCTTAACCGGGCTTAAGAGAAGATTAACACGGAAAACGGAACACGGGGTATTACAATCTCCCCTCCTTAAGAATTTTCGTCCTTGAAATTTATATGGAGATAAGTATGAAACAAAATATTCAAAGGGTTCCTAAAATTTCCTCCTGTCTCCCCTCCTTAGGAGACTAGCCACGATTACGCACAAGATACAGTTATAATCCAAAACACAAAACAAGTGGAACGATCCTAAGGATACGAAGATTACCACTATAGGCACGCATCGATGCAACCCTACGATTATTGTGATGATAAGCCAAAATCGATAGTGCTCCTATGGTGCACTCACATTTGAAAAGTCAGCCCAACGAAGAAGGTCACACATTCTAGTTTCCTATGAACCTAATCACCAAGGCACTCGGGAAACAATTACTATGCTAGATCAATTCTCCAAAAATTCAAAGATTCTTAAATTAGAGATTCACCCTTCAGAATTGAAGAACCACATAGGGTGAACACAAGGAATGGGATTGCCCACACAAATGAGCCGCGTTTCACTTTCTGTTGGTGACAGAAGACCGTAGATTTATAAGTCAGTCATCCGTTGATCAGGCGACTGACTAAAATATAACTCAATAGTCGCCTATTGCTAACTTGGTAGCAAAACTTATCCCAAGTACAAATCAAATTTCAAGAATGACAACGGATTCAAAGGCTTTGAGCCGCACACCCTAGCCATACCCCTGCGGCTACCCCATGCAGCTGGCCCCTTTTGAAGTGTTTTTGGTAGAAATTTTGCTATAAATAGGACCCTTGGGGTCCCATTTGGCAGGATCAACAATCAAGTAAGTTTTAGAGAGAGAAAACTCTATCTAGATCACTAGGAAGAGAGTTTTTAGAGAGAGCAAGTTCTAGAGATAGAAAGTTAGAAAGAGAAAGTTTTAAAGAGAGAAAGAAGCAAGCAAGCAGTTTTTATTCTTCGAGGTACGTCTTTCTATAACTCTTCTAATTTCAATTACTGCACACGTTTTAATCAAGAAAATTAGATAACTTGCAAAGAAGTCCACCGCTTTTAAAATTAGTTCTTTCTAAGTTTTACAAGAAAATTAAAATCCGTTTTGTCACGTTTTCAAAACAAAACCAAATACAGAATAGTTTCCAAACAAATGGAACTACGAGACTCTGATTTCATTATGAGAATGAATATGTAGGCGCTCGCAAAGCTCTAATTTGATTTTAGAAATACCGTTGAAATCTAACTCATCTGAAATGACTACTTTGGAAATGATTCAAACTAATTGCAAGATATCTAAAATAGGAATTAGATACATGATCCATTAAGAGATCAAAAGGGAGAATTGGGTTCCTAACACCTTCCCAATTCATAACGTAGTTCCCGAACACTAGCAAATCAAGTTATCAATAAATCTATGGTTTTAAAATGAATGAAAGATAGTTCGTTCTCGAATTATCTTTTGTACAATCTTTTGTTTGTTTTTTTGCAAAACAAACTGGCGACTCTGAAAACATGTTTTCCCTCGAAACCAAAATAGAGAAGGATGCGTCGGAGATCTGGATTACCACAATGGCGACTCCGCTAGGGATGTCGAGAACTAAGCTCTTATATAATGGATCTTATATTTAATTCCTGTTGTTTATTAGATGCAGGTCTTGTAAGCCTTAGTCCTTTGAGAACATAGAAATGATCTAGGTGGATACCCTGATACCTTTATTTACTAATTATATGAGAAAAATCTTTTTCGCAATTAAAATTATGTAAACTACCATAACAAACCCTAAAGCAATGATCAATAATGAACCGTCAGTTTGTTATTTCGCACGCACTCACATACAACCATGCATTTTCGCGAATGTGAATTTACCCTACCAATCTTGGGACCATAGTCGTGACTAGGCCTCGGCTAAGTACCCTGAACTAGCCAAAAGCGCCTGGGACCACTCTCCTTGGCTAAGTACCTACCGAGGTATATCAAGTGACGAGAACACTTACATACCCGGGACGTATATTAAAAAGTCCTTATAGGTACCTGCGCTCTTGAGGTATATCGTAAGACCTGCCAAATAGGAGGGATCCTTAAACCTTACCCTATTCAGCCACGCTTGCATATAGGAGAGTCGGCTTAGAACACAAGAGATTTTCTGCATTGTTTTAATGACTGTCAGTCATGAGAACCTAGTGAGCAAAGGCCCTGTCAATCATAACGTCATGGTTTTGGTAGGTACTGTCAGAGGCTGCCAACCTCCATCGTAAATATTCACGGAGACTGATATCTTCATAATTTTCCTATCGCAGGTTCCATGAACAAAGCAACTCATGAGGAGAGAACTTCCCGTGTTTTTAAAAGAATTTCTTCAAAAAAATCTTTTCAAAATGATTTTCAAATTCAGAGGTCAAGGGAACCCAAGGAATACATATTCCTACTCTACCTCTGTACAGGGCTCTCAAGTTGTCACTGTACGGTCTGTTTTCGATCTCACCTAAAGAAAAATATTTTCGTATGGTTAAGAGTCCATTCGATTAATGTATTTCTGGGAATCTGGCAAGTATTAAAAGTTTATATTTTCTTTTGTTTCTGGGAAATATTCTATACGCATTAGGATTTTTCATTTTCTCTTTCGAAAGACTTATATTCGATCTGGCTTCCATTTGGGCCGGAAGGGATAACACTGGTAGATTGGTTCGACCAGATACACTAGCTGATATGGAATACCAACAGCCACAAACTTTGAATAGGGTCACTGTAAACTCTTTCACTGTAGTGGATCTGCTGCCGGATCCTTCCTACCAAAATCAAGGGGTGTCTCAACAGAATATTAACCGAGGAATGCCGCCAGGGCATACTTCTGTGGATCCAACAAACATTGTATTAGGGTCGGACACTATAACCATACCAACCCCGAAAGAAATGTACCGAATGCTCGGGGACATTAGCAAGAGCCTAGCATTGATGTTAGATGATCAACAAACCACTAAGGCTCGGCTGGATGAGATAAACAGAGGTCGACGGGTTATGAATGAGCCAACAATAAAGACACCGCTGCACCACCTATGCTGCCATCTATTTATGGTCAACCAATTGTAAATGAACCAATAAAAGAGAACCCTCTTGTATCACCCACGCCACTATCTCTTCATTCCAATGTTCCAACTCCTATTGAACCACATACTCCACATACATGACCTGATCCAATTGAGAATTGGCTACACCAAGAAGTCCCACCCGAAGCAGCCCAACACGCTCAATAATGGCAACCACCACATCATCCTTATCTTGATCCATACTATGAGCCTTTTTCACGTCTGGTGAGTATACAGGGTGATGTCATTCTTCCACAAGAGGTGATTCCGAAAGAAAATAAGACCTTAGTCGAGCTTAAGGAACACTTGAAGGCTTTAAGCTAGAAGGTAGCTGAAGGGTCAAATGATTTGACACAACTCTAGAGCTATAATCTATACCCAGAGGCTCATTATCCAATTGGGCTTAAGATGCCCACAATAAAGAAGTTTACAGGGACAACACCACCAGAGTTACACTTGAGATCCTATGTATGAGTGATGATGATTTATGATATAGGAGAGGCAGAGTTAGGTAAATTTTTTCATTTAACTCGAGCCGGTCCAGCCCAAAGTTGGTTCCTAGGATTAGAGAAACAACAGGTGCAGTCATGGACCAATATTGTGAACGAGTTTATTGCCTAATACAAAACGAACGAAGAATTAAAGATTACTCACAAAAATCTTAAAATGGCAAAACAAAAAGATGATGAAACTTTAAGTGAATTTGTCATAAGGTGGAGGGCATTCGCTGCACAAATGGTGGAGCGGATGGATTAAGAGGAGCAATTGGGAATGATCATTAAGAATCTGAAAGCAGAAATTTGAAATAAGATGGGTCATCAATTCTTTGACCGCTTCAAAGCCTTGTTGCACGTGGGAAATGAGATAGAAGAAGAATTGGCTAAACAAGCTGAAGCAAAAAAGTCAAGTGCACAATACAAGAAAGTTTCAACCCCAGCTGCGAACCAGATTTCAACATACAACCCTTTTATTCAGAGAAATATTGACTATTCTGCAAATCCTTTCGGCACAGTCACCAATATTTCTCCTTTAGGATACCAAGATTACAGCAACAATCGGGGGACGAACCGAGTCAGACACGGGAAAGGAACTTCTCACAACTGCCAGGTCCATTAAGCAAAGTATACAAGGAGCTGAAGGATGTAGGAATGATCTATCCACTGAACCCAAGACCGTTACCCAATCTAGTCCCCAGTAATTGGAACCTCAATGAAAGATGTGAATACCACCAAAATGTGGGACACACGACAAACAATTGTATGGCTCTTCGGCATACTATTCAGGACCTTATCCAACTAGGAAAGATACCAGACCCGTCTCCTCTAAACCATCAGTGATTGAAGATTGGTAGCTAGAAATTGAAGATTTGTAACCAGTGATGGAGAATTTGAAAAATAGTGATTGAAGATTTGTCATTTGTCATTTGTAAACATGAACTACAAAGACCTGAGCCCCATATTGGATTTTTTGGAATGTTAGAACATTGGGGAATGTAGACAACCTGAGAAGTGACGTTAGGCCTGGTCTATTCTAATAAAACAATCTCATTCACGCACAATAAGATAATGAAGAATTGGAAGAATAGTTCATTTAAAGGCATAAGTCAGTTCGAGGAACGATGAAGGATTTGTAAAGATAAGTTTCTATGGCAAAATGTGGGGAAAAGGACAAATCTTGATAAAGGTCTTGAGCAAATTTGTTTTAGGATTTCTTGCAACTAAAATAAAACAAAATATGAATTACCATTTATAATCGCCAGATTTTCGGAAAGAACGATCTTTGCATTTGCATTTTGCATGGGTCTGTGGGTGAATTGCGCATAAAGCATGTTATATAATAAGAAACACTTTCATGAATAAAATGCACATTACAAAGTGCTAACATTGTCATGAAATAATATTTAAAAAGGAGCTTCAAAACACCCATACTACATAAATATAATGATTCCAAGAAATGTTTTTCAAAGATAAACCTAACACGTAAAGGGTACGGGGGCAGTATGAACTACTCTTGAGACAGAAGAACCCAATGAAGATACATGAGCTACAAGGTTTCGAATAAAATTGAAACTCCGAAGGAGATTGCAAAAAAGGGAGTGGATCACTTTAAATATGCATTCGAAAAGAAGGTTTCAAATAAGATTAAAGCTCTGAGGGAGATTACAACAGGGGATAAAGTCTGCTCTAAGGTTTATGGGAGAAGATTACAAGGCTGATACTTCGAGGGATCAATATCAAAAGTTTGAATGCGACTGAAAAATGGGGTAAGGACAATTCTAAATATGGAGTGGAAGATCTAATACGGATACTTTGACGGAATGCCATCTTCAAAGACTCATCTCACATTCTCATTCAAATGCGGACGCTTGATGAGTTACTATCTCTAAAAGACTTATCTTTCATCCTCACCCGGCCAGTCGCATAGACAACAACTGCTCTATCCTAGAAGGATATAACTGAAGGTACATTGAATGAAGATAGACCACATCGAATAACTCGTGTTGAAGTAGAATGAAGATCGGTCATGCAAAGATAGCCTTGGACGTCATTATCGTTCGTTAGCCTTGCAAAGTAAACGAGTCATAGTCATCAAGACGCGAAAAAACCTAATCAAACCAGAATGCATTGCACGGATAAAGCTTCTTATTGAAGAAAGAAGTACATTCCATAATTTAGTGGTAATTTGGAAAAAAATCCAGCATCAGTTGAACTCTAAGATGGGGCGTATGTGTTATTTTCCTATAAAAATTGGGGATATTTTAAAATGGGGGTGATATTAAAATCTGAAAACTTTACAAAAACGTTTTCATAAATCAAAATTGCTCAAAAAGCCACCAGACCCACCACATTGCATGCATATCTCATGTTTCTAGCATAAATGACATATTCACATAATTTTCTCAAAACGAGAAATTTGAATTGAAACGTACCTATACATATCGGTGAATCTTGTGTGCCAAATGCTCCATTATACACCATGAATGACCTTCTAATAAAGGCTAGAGTGCTAAATGACGATACATCAATCTCTATCATATCTGGTCGATCCCAAGGGTCCCTCAAAATCCACACGTACTCGTTCGTCGTCATACAAAAACGGTCGTGGCTGCTCATCATGAAATACATGACCAACAGAATTATTAAAAAGTAAGTATGTGAGAAAGAAAAAGATATGCCAAGACGAAAATGAAAAGTTTAAATTGAAAAAGGTGACATTTTGTTGCCCAGCTCACTTGGCCGTTTGGGCACTTGTTGTATGACAAGATCCTTGTCACACAACAAGTGGGGGGAGGGGTAATCCCAAACGACAAAATCAACAAAGTTTGGCAATTTTTTGCAAAATTGACTTCTTTGGACTTCTGAAAGGCTTTTCGATCAGTTTTCTAAAATGAACAAACCGAGAATCATTAACACACGCATGACGAAGTAAGATACATAGCCCAAAAGCTAAATTTTGAGAACTTTGGCGGAGCCGAGCTTTGACGAATGATTAATCCTAGACACAGTTCCAACCTGGCAAAAGAGGAAAGTGTAAAAGAAGAATCGGGTACAAGAAAAATTAAAAAAGTAGAAAAGGGAAAAATCCCGTTGATCTAAGTGAGGAAAGTGAGAAAAACAGAAAAGAAGAAAAATCAACAGGGAGAGCCTCACTAAGAGTGACAGTTGTGCCAAAAAGGCAAAAGGCTACGTCTTAGGTGAGTAAGGCTCTTGTTTGAAAAAAAAAGATCTGAAAGCCAAAACAATGGTCCAGATGTTCTAAAAAATAATGCAAATAAGGGAGTAATAAGGGCATCAAAAAACATAAAATGATGCGGACCAACATCTTCTTCTGATAAGCCAGGGGGTAACTAGAGAAGGAACTGAGATTCCACCACTATGCACGAAAGTCTGAGATTCAAAGGGAACTAACTCAATTTCTTGATAACAGAAAGTGAGTCAAACTGAGGGTAAGAACAAGTTTTGAAAATGGAAACACTTGAACTTTCCAAATTCTCTCTAGCATAACTTTGTTGCCACAAGATGACTAGACATATATGATCAACAGCCAAGAGCAGAGGTAACGCAAGAAGAAGCATCGAAGGATAAGAGAAAATATGGACAAATATCTCAAGAACATGTCTTGAATTATGTGATGTGACATAAAGTTGATGAAATGATATAATTTTGAAAAAAACCCTATTGACGAAGTCAATCCTAACCCTAGACTGTGACAGCAAGACGGTGGAACATGTGCTAACCCAGCCGCTCTTGGCAGTCTTAACATCACCTATTTTGACTATGTCAGCAAGTATAAAGTCTTATCATGAAGACCTCTCGCTCTTGGCAGTCACTAACATGTCATACCTTCTAAGGGTAGCCAGGAGCGCTATTTCTTAGAAACCGTCATAAGGGAATATCTCCCGACGTTCAGCCTTAGACTATGTCAGCAAGACGGTGCGACAGGTGCCGACCCCGCAGCTCTTAGTAATCTCTAACATAACCCCTTAGGCTATGCCAGCAAGATAGCGCGACAGGTGCATACCCCCCACTATTGGCAGTTGCTAACATATCATACCTTTATTTCCCTTTTGGATGCGTTCCATGGGAATTTACAAGTCAGCCCAGATTGTGTCAGCAAGATGACGTCTTATCTTGAGGACCAATCACTCTTGGCAATCTTAGCTCAACATTTTCAAGCTGTGCCAGCAAGATGGTGCGAGAGGTACAGACCCCCACTCTTGGCAGTCG
The DNA here is from genome assembly GCA_021464415.1 of Lonicera japonica. Taxonomy (NCBI): domain Eukaryota; kingdom Viridiplantae; phylum Streptophyta; class Magnoliopsida; order Dipsacales; family Caprifoliaceae; genus Lonicera; species Lonicera japonica. The sequence goes on from CM038463.1 coordinate 36,963,367, forward strand.
CTAATATGACATTCCTTCTAAGGATGGCTAGGAGTGCCATTTCTTAGAAAACTATCATAAAGGAATATCTCCTGATAGACAACCTCGGTTCTGCCAGCAAGATGGTGCAACAGGTGCTGACCCGGCCACTCTTGGTAACCACTAGCATCCTCCCCAGAAGTTAGGAAATTTTACCACATGGTTACAATAACAAGATAGTGCGATAGGAGCAAACCCCTGCTACTCTTGGTAACCTTCTTCCACAAAAGATTGGGAAGTTTTATCATACTGACAAAGTCAAAAAGGTGTCTTTCAGAAGAATCAGAACCTTTTCAAACACATCATAATAAATGAAAAGTGTTCCTGAGGATAGCCCATTCCGAAGGTAAATGGTAAAGTTTGATGCATCCCATAAGCTGAGGGTAAACATCGATAAGCTCGAAAAACCCAAAGAAGGATTGAGATAGATCCCCTGAGGGTAGAGGGGGGAATAAATTGATGTATCAGAGATAGTTTGGCCGAGAGGAAGGTCAACCGTGGATCACATTGCCTAAAGCAACATAAAATCCCCCTGCCATGAGGGTACATTTTGATTCAAAAATTTTCATGAATAAAATAGCAAGTTGAGATTCACACGAGAGTCGTGAATTCTTGTCTTCTTATTACCGTCCCAGAATCCATGCGAGCAAGAATCCCGGGACGAGAGGGTCCATGAACACCCCAATCCACGACTCTCGTATGAACCTGATTTTCATACAAAACTAGCATGCCGCATCAAGTCTTGAGTCGTCATGCATAAAGAAGACCGTTAGCAAAAATCCTGACTTTCACGTGCGTCAGGAATCTACCATAACCAATGTTGCTACTTTGCTTACTAGGTCATAGGGGGCGGGGCAACGCCCCATTAGAACAAATTAATTTTTCAAGAGCCAGCCACACGCTCCCTAGCCGCATGGTTGGCTCATAACCGTATAGTTGGCTTCAATCCACACACCCTAGCCGCACCCTTTGCGGCTGGCCCCTTTTGAAGGGTTTTTGGCAGAAATTTTGCTATAAATAGGACCCTTGGGGTCTCATTTGGCTGGTTCAACACTCAAGTAAGTTTTAGAGAGAGAAAACTCTATCTAGATCATTAGGAACAGAGTTTTTAAAGAGAGCAAGTTCTAGAGAGAGAAAGTTCTCCAGAAAGAAAGAAGCAAGCAAGCAGATTTTATTCTTCAAGCGCATCAAGTACGTCTTTCTGCCACTCTTCTAATTTTAATTACTGCATAGGTTTTAATCAAGAAAATTAGATAACTTACAAAGAAGTCCACCGCTTTTAAAATTAGTCATTTTTAAGTTTTACAAGAAAACTAAAATCCAATTTGACACGTTTTCAAAACAAAACCAAATACAGAATAGTTTTCAAACAAATGGAACTATGAGATTCTGATTTCATTTTGAGAATAAATATGTAGGCGCTCGCAAAGCTCGAGTCTTATTTCAGAAATACCGTTTATAATCTAACTCATCCAAAAGGATTACTTTGGAAATGATTCAAACTAATTGCAAGATATCTAAAATAAGAATAAGATATATGATCCATTAAGAAACCAAAAGGGCGAATTGGATGCCTAACACCTTCCCAATTCGTAATGTAGTTCCCGAACTCTAGCAAATCAAGTTATCAATAAATCTTTGGTTTCAAAATGTATGAAAAATAGTTCGTTCTCGAATTATCTTTTGTATAATATTTTGTTTTTTTTTTTGCAAAACAAACTGACGACTCTGAAAACATGTTTTCCCCCCGAAACCAAACCAGAGAAGGACGGGTCGGAGATCTGAATTACCACAGGGGAACTCACCATTGGGGAAGTAGTAGCACACGGGACCTACTCTGCTACTGGGGAAACTCATCTAACCAAGAACACATAATCTTGTCGGAAGGCAATATACATAAAGTGGACTCTCGTTTGTGGGTAAACACAACCACCGGCGGAGTCACCGACTTCATTTTCCCCGTGCATGATTTAGGGATTTTCACCCAGGGGCGGCAACAGGCAGCCCGTCTTCGAGCCACGCGGGAGCTACCCGGTGCTCAATCCATCATATCCAGCCCATACGTGTGATCGTAACAACAAGAATATCTCAATTCCTCACTTAACAAAGTATAGAATCATCAAAATTATCCATCACACATATAGCTATCAACATATGTATAATCACATAATAATCGTCATTCATTCAACATTTATCGCCACCATAAGTGTTATTTCCACGCTTATATTTCATAACTTGTCATCTCGTCGCTATTCACACAATAGCCAATTGGTTCATTATCAACATCCTACATCTCATAATGTTTATCATCTATAGGATAAAAGTTATGTAAGTTGTTCATTCTCAAGTTCTTCTATCGAGTCTAACATTCGTTCCAGCTTCTTTGCCTAATCGAAATAATGATGGCAAACCAACCTCTCACAATTGTGGCTAAAACACTATTAACCTAATCAATTAGGTGTCTAGCTTTCAAGATCTTATTGAGGTTATATAGTCATCACTACTATCGGTAGTATCTACACCGGACCTTGGGAGTACAAGTTATTATACACAACTCCGCCTCAACAGCTTCCTAATGCAAGTCCTTAGTAGAGGGTTCAATACTCTCATATAAAGTCTTATTTACATGTATTCATTACCCATGATCATCAACTACTCAATACCCAAGCTTAAATCCACAAAACCCCCAAATTCCTAGGTTGGACGTGCAACTACAAATGTGTTCGTGATGAATCTTTGAGTATATAAACTAAAACATAGATATAGATGTTAAATCATGTAATTGATATCATGTTATATTAAAACCAACCAATAATTGAAGCCTTACCTAGCCTAACCCTCATGGACATCACAAACTTAGGGCTTTTTAGAAAAATTCCTCAATTCATGTAGAAAACCCTAGTACAACAAATAATAGTTTGGAAAAACAAGTTTTATATTATCGTTCCCACCTTAGAGATGCAAGATTGCAGATTTGATGAAGCGTAGATGTTGTATCGCCAAAACCCTAGCTCGCCTCCAAACCCTACGTGCGAAGACGAAGGTGGAAGACGGTGAATAGTGAATGAGGAAGTTATTTGGGGCTCAAATCTTGGATGAGGAATGAGAGATGTGTATAATTCCTTTTCTTTCTCTCTAGAGCTCTCTCAAGACTCCCTCGCACTCCTCCTAATGGTTGGTGCTCGAAAATGGTGGTGTAAGGGTGTTAAATGGGTGAAAAACATGTTTAAAACGTTTAAAAACTCGCCAGGCCTGAACCATGATCAATCATGAACCCCTGTGGAACTCCTCTAGAGGACCATGATCGATCATGGCCTTCCATGATCGATCATGAAAGTCACTGCAGTAGCAAATGACTTTCTGAGCCCAAAACGGACCTCGAAATAGTTGAATCTTGACTCGGCCCAAACATGAAAGTTGTAGAGAGAAAAGAAATGAAGACATGGCCGTAAACAGAGAGTCTTTTGGATATCTTATTAAGAAGTTATGGCCTCTCAAAGTTGGCCAAAAACCGACTAATCGTGAAAAGACGAAATACGTGATTCTAGCCTTGGTTTCGATCCGAACCACCTGAATATTGTAACAATTTCTCCCTCAAACTTAATATGTCGAATATGACATGCTAGAAGTATCGGGTCTAATACGAAGAGCTTTAAACCCAATGCTCGCTTTCTTACGGAGATTAAGCCTTAACCGGGTTTAAGAGAAAATGAACACGGAAAACGGAACATGGGGTATTACAATTATACTTCTCAATTAGATTTTAGAAGGATAGGTTTGAAATTTTTGATTAAAAAATTGCATAACTCTAGGGTGGATGAGCCGCCCGATGATATATTCAAATGGACTTTCCTTTTCTCCAACACCGTTTTGGTTTAATTTCTTCACTAGTGTTTATTTGAAGGGTTAAGATGATAATGTTTTGGAGATAATCTCTATGATGAGTAGATTATCTTCATAAAATTTTTGATTATACATATCATTGCTATCCAATTTCATGACAAATGCATATGTTTAGCCCTCGAAATGGACTCCGTTAACATACGTGGAACCAGAAGAGTAATGGAAAGGAGTTAAGTCCATTCAAATTGTTAGAGTTATATACTAAAAGCCATAATTTTCTTATTGGTTTGGATATGTTATAAACTTGGTTTTGCTATTTTAATGAGAATCTTTATGGGCAGTGGTTGCATTATATTATTTATTTAAATATTGTGCATGTGTGTCTGTTATTCCATATAGTAGATGATTTGGTGTGTAGAGTATAGCTTACACACAGAAGATCTTATCATCGGTTCTTGTGGAATATAAGTTTAATGGTTCACAGTCTTAGATGGAATTGGACACCCATCGGTAGGATTGTAGTCACAAGTTTTAGTAGTTTATCTTAACTACAGAAAACGGTATAGTTTTAACTCGTTGTGCTAGTACACTTTGTGTGTATTGAATAGGACCAGTTTGGGTTAATTGTTTTTATACTGACTATATAAAACAATTTAAATCCCATGGTTATTATGATTATTTATGCTCTTAATCTTGAAATAATTAATAGACATATATATGTAGTGTTTGTTGTTTTGACTCATTAAGAGTGAGATTTATTTATGGATCAATAATCTTCGTGAATTGGATGATGACATTATATGTATGATGAATATTAATTATTGATGGAATCCATGTCCCGGTATAGGGATTGATGATAGCCCCTTGAGAAGCTTATAAGTTTTGATCATGTTAAACCCTGCAGGTGGATTATGTTAATCCGACATATCAAATAAGTTAAGTGGTAGGCTCAAGGATTAAGAAGTCATTTAAATATAATTGTCAGTAATTTAATTTAAATGACGGTTATCTGTAATCTTAACGTGGGGAGAATAATAAGTATTTAATAACAAGGAGTTCGAAATATAATTTTGAGATAAGGACGGGAGTGCAATTATAATTCTTTAGTGGTGTGAATTATAATTTATGGAAGAAACTAATTCATAGTGGAATTAGGATTCCAACTTTCCATAGGAAGCCCAAACACTTATTTCTCCTTAAGGTCCCTATCGTAGCCTTATATATACGCCGGCCTAATCTCTTCTCATGATAACAATAATTCTTATGAGTTAGGGTTTGTTCTATTGAGAGAGGAGAAAATCTTGGTGATACCGTAGCCCACACTTGGTGCAAGATTTGATGGCGAAAGGAATACGATAGAAGATCTTTAGGTTTTCGGCACAGCGGTCGTAAATTAATCGTAACTTTTGATCGCACCGTTGGATCGAGATAATTTTTGGATATGTCGTTTGGGACGCAAAGTGACAACTATTGCACATAAAATTAGGACGATCAGAGGTCGTTTCGATGGCAAAAACAATCGAGTTTCGCAGCCCAGCGAGAATTAAAAAAAATCTAACCAAATTGTAATCTGATGCTTTCAAACCCTAGTCTCCTCATATGGATCCCCTACATGATCCACAAAGGTGAAATCCCTTTATTCTTATAGGGTTTTAGCAAAAGTTTTTTTTTGTTCAATCTATACGCAATATCAAACGATCTTGTATTTATGTCTCCATCAATTGGTATCAGAGCGATTGGTTTTCTTTGATACTGCGTACGGATTGAACTAGCCATGTTGTCCAGTTAAATATATTCATGCATGTTATTGTTGGATAGAACGTAGAACTCGCTAACCCTTGTTTTGCAGTGTTCTTGTCCCGCTATTATGGTCACATAGTTATGTTTTATGTGATTGGATCCTACGATATTTTTATTCGTGGTTAATTTTAATGTGCATGATGATTTGGGTTTTATTCATGGTTGTAAATTAAATTTAGATCAGATCTGTGAACTCCTTAAAAGGAGGCATAGGATATATGTAATTTTATTTACAGTTTAAATATAATAGTTTATGTGTGAACTCCTTAAATGGAGGTATAGGACCTTTGTATCTAAGATTGCAGTTTCTTTAACGAAGAACGTTGAGAAGGCGTTTCCACCAAGGTTGATTCCCGACATAGTCAGTGAAGTGGCGACGTAGGTCGTGACAGGTTTTTCAACAGACTAGGGATGATGAAGGTTGGACCATAATAGCAGGGATTTAATTATTCTTATTATTGAATGGTTTAATGCTTTGTGTGATTGTGTGTTGGTCATATGTGTTTAATTATTAGGTTTCCTTATAATTTTGGACAACATGGATACATGACCATACCTAGATCACCTTTTATTTTATGTTTAGTTCTTGTCAAATTAAAAAAGGGTATATAAATATAAATTTTGCGTAATTGAAAAATATAACTTTTTTTTTTAAAAAAAAGCAGCCAAATAATTTTGTTACACATGTCTTTTATATTTCATACCCTTGTATTTTAGTTGACTATAATTTAATATAAAATTTTCTTAACCCTCAGAAAATAATGTTTTAAATACTAAGTGGGTGAGGGATTTTTTCAGATAAAAATCCCTCGGTCTCCATCATTGGTTTGTAGATGATGTAATTTATTCTTCGTGTGTATTATAGTGCTCACCTCCATATCGGAAAGAATAGATTGCGGAATCATTGTAGAAATTTCACTGACTGATAATTTTAAATGATGTGATTTATTTTTCGTGTGGGTTTTAGTGCTCACCTCCATATCGGAGAGAATAAATTGCAGAATCATTGGACTAAATTAAATGATGGTATACACTTAGATATAAATAATAGTATGCTCTCCAACTGAGTCTCTACTATTATTTGTAGGACCAAAGGAAGTCGGCTATTTAAATTTTACTTGACAATAAAGGATTGTCTAAGATAGTATGTGTTGCTTGACGATAAAGGATTGTCTAGATAGTAAAATTTAATAGGTTTATATCTGTCTAAGAAAAAATGAATAATAGATGACCTCATTAACGGGGCATATTGTTCAAAGTCTTAGGCTGCTGGCGAATGCTTTTTGAAATGGTAGAGGGTACCATATTTAAAATATGTGTTCAAAGTTATTATTGTCCATCATAATTTGTATGTGATTCTCAAGTTTTAAAATGGCATACTCTTTCAATCCACTTTTAATCATTCTCAACTAAAACAAATTGATTGGACCTAATTATATTGACTAAAAAGGGAACTTGAACATTGTGCTTACTGTTAAAGAGTACAAGTTTGTGCTCATTGAGTCTTGTCCAGCAAAACCTGGTAAGGGGGAGACCGATGAGGAAACCCAGGCTTGCTGGAGGTGGAAAAAGGCTGATGAGATGGCGTGATTTTACATTCTGGCATTTTTGTCAAATGTGCTACAACATTAGCATTAGTCTTTTGCCACCGCCTACGACATAATGCTGAACCTCAAAGATATTTTTGAGGATCAGGATCATGTCGCAAGGTAGGTTTCGACGAAATGCCTCATGAACACGACTATTACTGAAGGAACCTGAGTTAAAGATCTTGTTTTGAAGATGATCAGTCTTCTGAATGAACTAAGAGATCTTTGGAGTTGAAATCGATGGGGAAACTCAGGTCGATATCATTCTCCAGTCGCTGCTGGATTTATTTAAGAGATTCTGACATAATTACAACATGAATTAGCTTTATTCGTTGTTGGAACTTCTTAAAGAATTCTAAGCAGTTGAGGAACTCCTTGGTAAGCTGGCTAGTACTCTAGTGGCTGAGAAAGCTTCAACTTCTATGCCCAAAAGCAAGAAACGAAGAAGAAGAATGCATAAGCTGCAGTCCCACAAGGAGCAGTGCGTGCAGAAGTCGCTGAACCTCTAGGAGGAGTGAAAAAGCCTATGGGCCAATGTTTTCACTGTCAGTAGAAAGTGCATTTGAAGAAAGATTGTCCTTGTTTCCTAAACCGTTATAACAACATATGTAAATTTCATCTATTTGTTGTTATATCTTGTTTAGTGGTCCGATCTACCAGTACCTGGTGTGTAGATTCGGGAGCCACTAATCATGTCTGCAATACTTTGCAGGGGTTCCAGGAAACCAGACAACTTAAAAATAGAGAAAATTTACATATGGACAGCTACGAATGTGACAACAGTTGCAGTAAAAGATATTTATCTTCAGTTTAGTCAGAATAGGATATTAATGATTAAGTAATGTCTATATGTATCTTCCATTAGAAAGAATTTGATTTCTATTTCTAGATTGGTTAAGGACAAATATTTTATTTATTTTAATGATAAATTAGTTATCATTAGAAAAAAATAAATAGTTTGTTTGTTCTGATACATTAGTGATTGATCTTTACATTATTAAATCCTGACTTGTCAGTACTACAATTGAGTGAATTGAATAGCATTAATAGTTTACCAATTAAGAGAAAGGAACCTTCAAAATGAACCAAATGTATTTTTGGCATTTACGCCTCGGTCATATTAATCTAAAAAAGAATTCAAAAACTGGTCGAAATGGGCCATTAGGTTCATTGGAAGTGGAGGCACTTCCAGTTTGTGAATCCTGTTTAGAAAGTAAAATGACTAAAAGATCATTCTCGGCAAAAGGTTATAGCGCTAAAGAATAGTTAAAACTAGTTGACTCTAATTTGTATGGTCACATGAATGTCCAGACTAGAGGAGGCTTTGAGTATTTCATCACATTTGTAGATGATTATTTAAAGTATAGATACATTTACTTAATGCGACGTAAGTCTGAAGTCTTTGAGAAATTCAAAGAATTCAAGACATAAACGGAGAAGCATCTAGGAAAATGTATCAAGTCATTACGATCAGATCGTGGTGGTGAATACCTCTTCGGATAGTTCAAGGAATACTTATTAGAGAATGGGATTGCATCCCAGTTGTCTGCACCGAGGATGCCACAGCATGATGGTGTATCAGAAAGAATGAATAAGACTCTTATAGAAATGGTAAGGTCTATAATGAGTTATTCAAACCTACCTGATTCTTTTTAGGGATATGCTTTAGAAATAGCTGCATATATTCTGAACTTGGTACCATCAAAGTCAGTACCTACTACTGATGGAGACATAAATATAGGATCGTTTGATATTGGGTATAGATTGAACAAAAAAAAACTTATGCTAAAACCCTATAAGAATAAAGGGATTCACCTTTGTGGATCATGTAGAGGATCCATATGAGGAGACTAAGGTTTGAAAGCATCAGATTGCGATTTAGTCAGATTTTTTTAATTCTCGCTGGGCTGCGAAAATTAATTTTTTTCAGCACGGAAACGACTTCTGATCGTCCTGATTTTTCGCTCAATAAGAGTAGCTTTGCGTTCCGAACCACATATCCAAAAATCAGCTCGATCCAACGGTGGGATCAAAAGTTACGATTGATTTACGATTGTTGTGCCGAAAAACCTAAAGATCTTCTATCGTATTCCTTCCGCCATCAAATCTTGCACCGATCAAATCTTGCACCGAGTGTGGGCTACGGTATCACTAAGATTTTCTCCTCTCTCAATAGAACAAACCCTAACTCATGAGAATTATTGTTATAATGAGAAGAGACTAGGCCAGTGTATATATAAGGCTACGATAGGGACCTTAAGGAGAAATAAGTGTTTGGGCTTCCTATGGAAAGTTGGAATCCTAATTCCACTATGAATTAGTTCCTTCCATAAATTATAATTCACACCACTAAAGAATTATAATTGCATTCCCGTCCTTATCTCAAAATTATATTTCGAGCTCCTTATTATTCTCCCCACGTTAAGATTACAGATAACCGTCATTTAAATTAAATTACTGACAATTATATTTAAATGACTTCTTAATCCTTGAGGCTACCACTTAACTTATTTGACTTGTCGGATTAACAAAATTCACCTGCAGGGTTTGACATGATCAAAACTTATAAGCTTCTCAAGGGGCTATCATCAATCCCTATACCGGGACGTGGATTCCATCAATAATTAATATTCAGCATACATATAGTATCGTCATCCAATTCACAAAGATTATTGATCCCTAAATGAATCTCACTCATATTGAGTCTAAACAACAAACACTACATATATATGTCTATTAATTATTTCAAGATTAAGAGCATAAGTAATCATAATAACCATGGGATTTTAAATTGTTTTATATAGTCAGTATAAAAACAATTAACCCAAACTGGTCCTATTCAATACACACAAAGTGTACTAGCACAACGAGTTAAAACTATACCGTTTTCTGTAGTTAAGATAAACTACTAAAACTTGTGCTACAATCCTACCGATGGGTGTCCAATTCCATCTAAGACTGTGAACCATTAAACTTATATTCCACAAGAAACGATGATAAGATCTTCTGTGTGTAAGCTATACTCTACACGCCAAATCATCTACTATATGGAATAAAAGACACACATGCACAATATTTAAATAAATAATACAATGCAACCATTGCCCATACAGATTCTCATTAAAATAGCAAAACCAAGTTTATAACATATCCAAACCAACAAGAAAATTATGGCTTTTAGTATATCACTCTAACAATCTCCCACTTAGACTCAAAGCCATGCAGCTATGCGTCTCATTCTCATTCCCTCAACGTGAACATGTGTTTTCCCTTCTTATGAATCATCGGCTCTTTCGAGTTTGCAACCGTTTCACTATTATCAAAATAAAGTGAAATAACTTATAACACTGAAGGTGCCACATCTAGATTCATATAGAAGTTCCTGAGCCAAACCGCTGCCTTAGCTGCTTCTAAAACAGCCACATATTCAGCTTTCATGGTGGAGTCAGCAATGCATGACTGCTTGACACTCCTCCAACCAATGACTCCACCTCTTCGAGTAAACACATAACCTAAAGTTGACTTTCTGGAATCCTAACATTTGACTAAAAATTCTTGTCTGTGTATCCAACAGGTACGACTGTTTGCCTGGTAAACCAACATAAAAACTCGAGTCCTTTTAAGGTACTTAAGTATATGTTTTACCGCAGTTCAGTGCTCTTTCCCTGGATTAGACTGATATTTGCTAACCATATCAACGGTAAAGCAGATGTCTGGTCTAGTACACCATATAGCATACATGAGGCTTCTTACTACCAAAGTATAAGGAACTGCCCTCATCATTTCTATCTCATCATGTGTCTTACGACACTGATCTTGGATAGAGTGATTCAATGCCTAAAAAGGGAGAAACCCTTTCTTGGAATCATGTATGCTAAATCTGGCAAGAATTGTATTGAGGTAAGTACTTTGGATAAGCCCAACATCCTATTTTTCCAATCTCGCATAAGCTTAATACCAAGGATGTGACTGGCTTCTCCTAAGCCCTTCATATCGAACTGACATACCTCCACTGAAGATAATATTCACATATCACTTCCAATAAGTAAGATATTATCCACATACAATACCTAGAATACCACCGCTCTTCGGCTGCGCCTTTTGTACACACAAGACTCATCTGAACATTGATCAAAACCAAAAGATTTGATTTCATGGTCAAAACAGATGTTCCAAGATCTAGACACTTGCTTAAGCCCATAAATGGGCTTCTTCAGCTTGCACAACATGTGCTCTTGGCCCTTTGCTATGAATCCTTCTGGTTGCATCATAGATGCTTTTATCAAGACTTCCATTAAGAAAATCTGTCTTGACATCCGCTTGCCAAATCTCGTAATTAAGATGAGCCGCAATGGATAAGAGAATCTGAATAGACTTTGGCATGGCTACCGGCAAAAAGGTTTCATCATAATCGATCCCCTTCTTTCTGAGTGATCCCTTTTAGCAACAAGCCTTGATTTAAGCCCGTCTAATCCTCTCTATCTCTTATATACCCACTTGCATCCGAAATGTTTTATCCCTTCGGGTGGTTTTATAAAATCCCAGACTTTGTTAGAGTACATGGACTCTATTTCAGATTTCATAACCCTTTGCCATTTTCTGTATCTTTATCTTGAAGTACTTCATTGTAGTTAAAAATGGTTTGTTTCTTATTCATCAGGGACCTTGTCATAAGACTCTCCCAAGAACATAAAACGACCAGGTTGACGAACAACCCTCCCACTACGACGAGGCACTACTTATGTTTGTGTACATTGTGCAAATATTGAACATACTAACTCACTATCCACACATTGTGCTGGTTCAAGAACCTACGTATTAGTGATTTGTTCAAGATGTGCACAAGTATCGGCAATCCTCCCACTACGACGAGGTAATGGAATGTCGATATTCATTTACTGTGGTATTTCCTCTTGTACTAAAGGTATAGACGAATTGTGCCCTATTTTTCTTTCCTCTCATTTCCACTACAACAACACTACTCCTGGGCATATGGTCTATGATATAATCCTCTTCTAAGAATCTGGCATTGATAATAATAACATTATGTTTTTGAGGATTATTAAATAAACCACGCTTGGTTCCTTTTGGATATGTAACAAAGAAACACATTTTCGTTCTTGATTCCAACTTATCTGCATTACCTTTCAGCACATGTGATGGACTATCCCATTCCCGAATATGCCGCAGTCTAGGCTTACACCCAGTCCGCAATTCTATGGGTGTAGTAGGTACTGACTTTGATGGTACCAAGTTCAGAATATATGTAGCTATTTCTAAAGCATATCCCAAAAGGAATCAGGTAGGTTTGAATAACTCATCATAGATCTTACCATTTCTATAAGAGTCTTATTTCTTCTTTCTGCTACACCGTCATGTTGTGGCATCCTCGGTGCAGACAATTGGGATGCAATCCCATTCTCTAATAAGTATTCCTTGAACTATCCCAAGAGGTATTCACCACCACGATCTGATCGTAGTGACTTGATACATTTTCCTAGATGCTTCTCCGTTTCTGTCTTGAAATCTTTGAATTTTTCAAAGACTTCAGACTTACGTCGCATTAAGTAAATGTATATATACTCTAAATAATCATCTACAAATGTGATGAATACTCAAAGCCTCCTCTAGTCTGGACATTCATGTGACCATACAAATCAGAGTGAACCAGTTTTAACTATTCTTTAGCGCTATAGCCTTTTGCAGAGAATGATCTCTTAGTCATTTTACTTTCTAAACAGGATTGATAAACTGGAAGTGCCTCCACTTCCAATGAACCTAATGATCCATTTTCAACAAGTTTTTGAATTCTTTTTAGATTAATATGACCAAGGCGGAAGTGCTAAAAAAACATTTGGTTCATTTTGAAGGTTCCTTTCTCTTAATTGGTAAACTATTAATGCTATTCAATTCACTCAGTTGTAGTACTAATAAGTCAGAATTATTAATGTAAAGATCAATCATTAATATCCTATTTTGACTAGACTGAAGATAAATATCTTCTACTGCAACTGTTTCCACATTCGTAGCTGCCCATATGTAAATTTTCTCTATTTTTAAGTTGTCTGGTTTCCTGGAACTCCTGTAAAGTATTACAGACATGATTAGTGGCTCCCGAATCTACACACCAGGTACTGGTAAATCGGACCACTAAACAAAATACAACAACAAATAAATGAAATTTACATATGTTGTTATAACGGTTTAGGAAACACGGACAATCTTTCTTCAAATGCACTTTCTACTGACTGTGAAAATACTGGCCCATAGGCTTTTTCATTCCTCCTAGAGGTTCAGCGACTGCTGCACGCACTGCTCCTTGTGGGACTGCAGCTTATGCATTCTTCTTCTTCCTTTCTTGCTTTTAGGCATAGAAATTGAAGCTTTCTCAGCCACTAGAGTACTAGCCAGCTTACCAAGGAGTTCCTCAACTACTTGGATTTCTTTAAGAAGTTCCAGCAATGAATAAAGCTTATTCATGTTGTAATTATGTCAGAATCACTTAAATAAATCCAGCAGCAACTGGAGAATGATATCGACCTGAGTTTTCCCATCGATTTCAACTCCAAAGATCTCTTAGTTCATTCAGAAGACCGATCATCTTCAAAACAAGATCTTTAACTCGGGTTCCTTCAGTAATAGTCGTGTTCATGAGGCCTTTCGTCGAAACCTACCTTGCGACATAATCCTGATCCTCAAAAACATCTTTGAGGTTCAGCATTATGTCGTAGGCGGTGGCAAAAGACTAATGCTGATATTGTAACACATTTGACAAAAATGCCAGAATGTAAAACCACGCCATCTCATCAGCCTTTTTTCACCTCCGGCAAGCCTGGGTTTCCTAATCGGTCACCCCCTTATCAGGTTCTGCTGGAAAAGACTCAGTGAGCACAAACTTGTACTCTTTAACAGTAAGCACAATGTTCAATTTCCCTTTTTAGTCAATATAATTAGGTCCAATCAATTTGTTTTAGTTGAGAATGATTAAAAGTGGATCGAAAGATTTTTCCATTTTAAAACTTGAGAATCACATACATATTATGATGGACAATAATAACTTTGAACACATATTTTAAATATGGTACCCTCTACCATTTCAAAAAGCATTCGCTAGCAGCCTAAGACTTTGAACAATATGCCCCGTTAATGAGGTTGTCTATTATTCATTATTTCTTAGACAGATGTAAACCTATTAAATTTTACTATCTAGACAATCCTTTATCGTCAAGCAATAAATACTATCTTAGACAATCCTTTATTGTCAAGTAAAATTTAAATAGCCGACTTCCTTTGGTCCTACAAATAATAGTAGAGACTCAGTTGGAGAGCATACTATTATTTATATCTAAGTGTATACCATCATTTAATTTAGTCCAATGATTCTGCAATTTATTCTCTCCGATATGGAGGTGAGCACTAAAGCCCACACGAAAAATAAATCACATTATTTAAAATTATCAGTCAGTGAAATTGTACAATGATTCCGCAATCTATTCTTTCCGATATGGAGGTGAGCACTATAACACACACGAAGAATAAATTACATCATCTACAAACCAATGATGGAGACCGTGGGATTTTTATGTGAAAAAATCCCTCACCCACTTAGTATTTAAAACATTATTTTCTGAGGGTTAAGAAAATTTTATATTAAATTCTAGTCAACTAAAATACAAGGGTATGAAATATAAAAGACATGTGTAATAAAATTATTTTGCTGCTTTTTTTTAAAAAAAAAAGACTTATATTTTTCAATTACGCAAAATTTATATTTATATACCCTTTTTTAATTTGACAAGAACTAAACATAAAATAAAAGGTGATCTAGGTATGGTCATGTATCCATGTTGTCCAAAATTATAAGGAAACCTAATAATTAAACACATATGACCAACACACAATCACACAAAGCATTAAACCATTCAATAATAAGAATAATTAAATCCCTGCTATTATGGTCCAAGCTTCATCATCCCTAGTCTGTTGAAAAACCTGTCATGACCTATGTCGCCACTTCACTGACTATGTCGGGAATCGACCTTGGTGGAAACGCCTTCTTCAACGTTCTTCGTTAAAGAAACTGCCATCTTAGATACAAAGGTCCTATGCCTCCATTTAAGGAGTTCACACATAAACTATTATATCTAAACTGTAAATAAAATTACATAGATCCTATGCCTCCTTTTAAGGAGTTCACAAATCTGATCTAAATTTAATTGACAACCATGAATAAAACCCAAATCATCATGCACATTAAAATTAACCATGAATAAAAAAAATCGTGGGATCCAATCACATAAAACATAACTATGTGACCATAATAGCGGGACAAGAACATTGCAAAACAAGGGTTAGCGAGTTCTACGTTCTATCCAACAATAACATGCATGAATATATTTAACTGGACAACATGGCTAGTTTAATCCGTACGCAGTATTAAAGAAAACCAATCGCACTGATACCAATTGATAGAGACATAAATACAGGATCGTTTGATATTGCGTATAGATTGAACAAAAAAAACTTTTGCTAAAACCCTATAAGAATAGAGGGATTTCACCTTTGTGGATCATGTAGAGGATCCATATGAGGAGACTAGGGTTTGAAAGCATCAGATTGCGATTTGGTCAGATTTTTTTAATTCTCGCTGGGCTGCGAAAATTAATTTTTTTCACCACCGAAACGACTTCTGATCGTCCTGATTTGTCGCGCAATAAACGTATCTTTGCGTTCCGAAACACGTATCCAAAAATCAGCCCGATCCAACGGTGGGATCAAAAGTTACGATTGATTTACGACTGTTGTGCCAAAAAACCTAAAGATCTTCTATCTTATTCCTTTCGCCATCAAATCTTGCACCGAGTGTGGGCTACGGTATCACTAAGATTTTCTCCTCTCTGAATAGAACAAACCCTAACTCATGAGAATTATTGTTATAATGAGAAGAGACTAGGCCGGCGTATATATAAGGCTACGATAGGGACCTTAAGGAGAAATAAGTGTTTGGGCTTCCTATGGAAAGTTGGAATCCTCATTCCACTATGAATTAGTTCCTTCCATAAATTATAATTCACACCACTAAAGAATTATAATTGCACTCCCGTCCTTATCTCAAAATTATATTTCGAGCTCCTTAATATTCTCCCCACGTTAAGATTACAGATAACCGTCATTTAAATTAAATTACTGACAATTATATTTAAATGACTTCTTAATCCTTGAGCCTACCACTTAACTTATTTGACATGTCGGATTAACATAATCCACCTGCAGGGTTTGACATGATCAAAACTTATAAGCTTCTCAAGGGGCTATCATCAATCCCTATACCGGGACGTGGATTCTATCAATAATTAATATTCATCATACATATAGTATCGTCATCCAATTCACGAAGATTATTGATCCATAAATGAATCTCACTCATATTGAGTCTAAACAACAAACACTACATATATATGTCTATTAATTATTTCCAGATTAGGAGCATAAGTAATCATAATAACCATGGGATTTTAAATTGTTTTATATAGTCAGTATAAAAATAATTAACCCAAACTTGTCCTATTCAATACACACAAAGTGTACTAGCACAACGAGTTAAAACTATACCGTTTTCTGTAGTTAAGATAAACTACTAAAACTTGTGCTACAATCCTACCGATGGGTGTCCAATTCCATCTAAGACTGTGAACCATTAAACTTATATTCCACAAGAACCGATGATAAGATCTTCTGTGTGTAATTTATACTCTACACGCCAAATCATCTACTATATGGAATAAAAGACACACATGCACAATATTTAAATAAATAATACAATGCAACCATTGCCCATACAGATTCTCATTAAAATAGCAAAACCAAGTTTATAACATATCCAAACCAACAAGAAAATTATGGCTTTTAGTATATCACTCTAACAACTACACCCATAGAATTGCGGACTGGGCGTAAACCTAGTCTGCGGCATATTCGGGTATGGGGTAGTCCAGGACATGTGCTGAAAGGTAATACGGATTTGGTGGAATCAAGAATAGAAGTGTATTTCTTTGTTACGTATCCAAAAGGAATCAATGGTGGTTTATTTTATAATCCTTGAGAATTTAAGGTTATTGTTATCAATGCCAGATTCTTAGAAGATGATTATATCATAGACCATAAGCCCAGAAGTAATGTTGTTGTAGTGGAAATAAGAGGAGAGAAAAATAGGGCACAATTCGTCTATACCTTTAGTACAAGAGGAAATACCACAGTAAATGGATATCGACATTCCATTACCTAGTCGTAGTGGGAGGATTGCCGATACTTGTGCAATCTTGAACAAATCACAAAAACGTAGGTTCTTGAACCAGCACAACGTGTGGACAGTGAGTTAGTATGTTCAATATTTGCACAATGTACACAAACATAAGTAGTGCCTCGTCGTAGTGGGAGGGTTGTTCGTTAACCTGGTCGTTTTATGTTCTTGGGAGAGTCTTATGACAAGGTCCCTGATGAATAAGAAACGAACCATTTTTAATTACAATGAAGTACTTCAAGATAAAGATACAGAAAATGGAAAAAGGTTATGAAATCTGAAATAGAGTCCATGTACTCTAACAAAGTCTGGGATCTTATAAAACCACCCAAAGGGATAAAACCTATCGGATGCAAGTGGGTATATAAGAGATAAAGAGGATTAGACGGGCTTAAATCAAGGCTTGTTGCTAAAAGGGATCATTCAGAAAGAAGGGGATCGATTATGATGAAACCTTTTTGCCGGTAGCCATGCCAAAGTCTATTCAGATTCTCTTATCCATTGCGACTCATCTTAATTACGAGATTTGGCAAGCGGATGTCAAGACAGATTTTCTTAATGGAAGTCTTGATAAAAGCATCTATGATGCAACCAGAAGGATTCATAGCAAAGGGCCAAGAGCACATGTTGTGCAAGCTGAAGAAGCCCATTTATGGGCTTAAGCTAATGTCTAGATCTTGGAACATCTGTTTTGACCATGAAATCAAATCTTTTGGTTTTGATCAATGTTCAGATGAGTCTTGTGTGTACAAAAGGCGCAGCCAAAGCGCGGTGGTATTCTAGGTATTGTATGTGGATAATATCTTACTTATTGGAAGCGAAACGTGAATATTATCTTCAGTGAGGTTATAGTTAACAAGTCAGTTCGATATGAAGGGCTTATGAGAAGCCAGTCACATCCTTGGTATTAAGCTTATACGAGATTGGAAAAATAGGATGTTGGGCTTATCCAAAGTACTTACCTCAATACAATTCTTGCCAGATTTAGCATACATGATTCCAAGAAAGGGTTTCTTTTTTTTAGGTATGGAATCACTCTATCCAAGATCAATGTCATAAGACACATGATGAGATAGAGAAGATAAGGGGAGTTCCTTATGCTTCGGCAGTGGGAAGCCTAATGTATGCTATATTGTGTACTAGACCAGACATTTTCTTTACCATTGATATGGTTAGCAGATATCAGTCTAATCCAGGGAAAGAACACTGGATTGTGGTAAAACATATACTTAAGTACCTTAACAGGACTCAAGTTTTTATGTTGGTTTACCAGGCAAACAGTCTAGTACCTGTTGGATACACAAACAAGGATTTTTAGTCAGCATTTAGAATTCCAGAAAGTCAACTTCAGGTTATGTGTTTACTCTAAGAGGTGGAGTCATTGGTTGGAGGAGTATCAAGCAGTCAGGCATTGTTGACTCCGCCATGAAACCTGAATATGTGGCTGCTTTAAAAGCAGCTAAGGCAGCGGTTTGACTCAGGAACTTCCATATGAATTTAAATGTGGCACCTTCAGCGTTATAAGCTATTTCACTTTATTTTGATAATATTGAAACGGTTGCGAACTCGAAAGAGCCGAGGATTCATTAGAAGGGAAAACACATAGAGTGTTCACGTTGAGGGAATGAGAGTGAGATGCATAGCTGCATGGCTTTGAGTCTAAGTGGGAGATT
The DNA here is from genome assembly GCA_021464415.1 of Lonicera japonica. NCBI lineage: Eukaryota > Viridiplantae > Streptophyta > Magnoliopsida > Dipsacales > Caprifoliaceae > Lonicera > Lonicera japonica. Next base: position 36,982,590 of record CM038463.1, read on the forward strand.
GTTAGAGTGATATACTAAAAGCCATAATTTTCTTATTGGTTTGGATATGTTATAAACTTGGTTTTGCTATTTTAATGAGAATCTTTATGGGCAGTGGTTGCATTATATTATTTATTTAAATATTGTGCATGTGTGTCTGTTATTCCATATAGTAGATGATTTGGTGTGTAGAGTATAGCTTACACACATAAGATCTTATCATCGGTTCTTGTGGAATATAAGTTTAATGGTTCACAGTCTTAGATGGAATTGGACATCCATCGGTAGGATTGTAGTCACAAGTTTTAGTAGTTTACCTTAACTACATAAAACGGTATAGTTTTAACTCGTTGTGCTAGTACACTTTGTGTGTATTGAATAGGACCAGTTTGGGTTAATTGTTTTTATACTGACTATATAAAACAATTTAAATCCCATGGTTATTATGATTACTTATGCTCTTAATCTTGAAATAATTAATAGACATATATATGTAGTGTTTGTTGTTTTGACTCATTAAGAGTGAGATTCATTTATCGATCAATAATCTTCGTGAATTGGATGATGACATTATATGTATGATGAATATTAATTATTGATGGAATCCATGTCCCGGTATAGGGATTGATGATAGCCCCTTGAGAAGCTTATAAGTTTTGATCATGTTAAACCCTGAAGGTGGATTATGTTGATCCGACATATCAAATAAGTTAAGTGGTAGGCTCAAGGATTAAGAAGTCATTTAAATATAATTGTCAGTAATTTAATTTAAATGACAGTTATCTGTACTCTTAACGTGGGGAGAATAATAAGTATTTAATAACAAGGAGCTCTAAATATAATTTTGAGATAAGGACGGGAGTGCAATTATAATTCTTTAGTGGTGTGAATTATAATTTATGGAAGGAACTAATTCATAGTGGAATTAGGATTCCAACTTTCCATAGGAAGCCCAAACACTTATTTCTCCTTAAGGTCCCTATCGTAGCCTTATATATACGCCGGCCTAATCTCTTCTCATGATAACAATAATTCTTATGAGTTAGGGTTTGTTCTATTGAGAGAGGAGAAAATCTTGGTGATACCGTAGCCCACACTTGGTGCAAGATTTGATGGTGAAAGGAATACGATAGAAGATCTTTAGGTTTTCGGCACAGCAGTCGTAAATTAATTGTAACTTTTGATCGCACCGTTGGATGGGCTGATTTTTGGATATGTCGTTCGGGACGCAAAGTTACAATCATTGGGCACAAAATCAGGACGATCAGAGGTCGTTTCGATGGCGAAAACAATCGATTTTTGCAGCCCAGCGAGAATTAAAAAAAATCTGACCAAATAGTAATCTGATACTTTCAAACCCTAGTCTCCTCATATGGATCCCCTACATGATCCACAAAGGTGAAATCCCTTTATTCTTATAGGGTTTTAGCAAAAGTTTTTTTTTTGTTCAATCTATACGCAATATCAAACGATCCTGTATTTATGTCTCCATCACAAATAACCATTGCATGAGTTTATTTCTATTGCATGTGTCATACTACTTTTGGTGGTTTTCCAAGTTGATTTTGCATTCTAATTATGTTGATAGAAAAGTCTCAAAGTATATCCGGTACTAGTGGCAGCTCCCTCTTAATTTCCTATCTTCGTAATAATTTGATAGAGAAGGTTGTTGTGAGCTCCGTTTAGTCAGTTACACCTATGATAGAAAATTGATATGATCAGTTTTATACATATAAATGTTGATAGCTTTAAAAATTTTATGTGACTAAATTGGTTTCATATGGTAATAATCCATTTAACTTTTATTAAGAAGAGTTTTTACCATTTAGAATGACTACTGAAGATGGCATTATTACTTGCATATTAGATTTAGCTGGGGATGAATTTAGGATTCAATCTTACAAGCGTCACAAATTTACTTAAATTTTTGTACTTAACATGATAACATATAGAGTTTGTCAACAAATTGATATAATTTTTATTTTTTTATCATTTTGTTGTCATGATGACGTGTGGTACATTTACAAAATTATAAATTTTGTACATATTAAATTTATTTAAGTGGAGTGTCTTGACTTTATCCTTTATTGTTAATACTTTGTTTGACGTAATCTAAGTAATAAGACATGGTAACGTATCAAATTATATTTATTTAGTCAAATAAGAGGTTTAAGTAGTGCTTAAGAGTAGGCCATTGTACAAATTTAGTTATACGAGGACAATGATCATCCCATCCTGGGATTTCATTGGAGGTTGACTCCATGCACTGGCGTTGCTAAACTTTTATTGTCCGACTTTAAATTTGTTGACTCTCATCGATTGGTTAGTATTACCACGTCATTAAACATCTTTAAATTTTTACCAATGACAGACTAAGGTTATCATGATGCTTTTTAGATTGAGCCTATATATATCACACTCCACCCTTACTATTTTTCATTTTTTAAACGATAACTCTAGGCATTAAAATAGATATCACACTTTGCCCTTACAATTTTTTATTTTTAAACAAAACCTTTAGACATTAGAAAGGGTGCTTGAGTATATCATAAAAAGAAACTTAGATTTAAAAAACTCAAACTTGATAACTAACAAAAATAAGTTCAATAGAAAAATAAATAAATAAAGAAAATAAAGCCCCTCAAAACTAAGTTGAAGAATTTTAGCTCCGAAACAAAACAAATTAATTAACAAATAACTAAAACCAAAATATCGTTCTACCCGTCCTAGTAAAAGCATATATGTATAGGTGCATGATTGCTTTCTTTTAAACATTGATTAGGTCCACCGCTATCCCTTTTAAATTTTGGCGAGGGAATCATAGTTGGGACCACATCTTTTGCATATTTTCAATGTGGTCTAGATCTCCTTTGGGCAATACACCATCACAAAAATTTAATTTTTTTTTATTCTTATACTAATATTTAATTATGAAATTCTTATACAAATAACTAAAACCAAAATATCATTCTGCCCCTCCTTGTAAAAGCATATATGTATAGGTGCATGATTGCTTTCTTTTAAACATTGATTAGGTCCACCTCTATCCCTTTTAAATTTTGGCGAGGGAATCATAGTTGGGACCACATCTTTTGCATATTTTCAATGTGGTCTCCTTTGGGCAATACACCATCACAAAAATTTAATTTTTTATAAGGATACTCTTCCGCCCCCACCCCACCCGAGTGGTCCGGCCCATAAAACTACCTCTAACCGACGCACGCGAATTATTTACACTGCACAACGGTAGGCCCTCAAATCACGTGGCTCTGCAATTATGTAGATTGGAAACTTTGTTATTTCAATCAAATGCCTTCATGAAGAATTGACAAAATGAGAAACATGTAGAAGTGGGGGCCTTTAAAAGAATTGGTCCGCGTCTTATCTACTATTAGATATTTATTGATTGTTGCGACGAATGGTTAAAGAATATCTTGAGTTTTAACCCTAGTAGATATAAAATTGTTGTAGCCAACGGCATGTTCAAATTAGTAAATTAAGATTAATCTTGCATTCAATGTAGTAAGGAGACACCTCTTAGAGAAATAAAAAGTATAAAATTTTGTAAACTAATTGCTAAAGATTTTATCTTTAAAGATGATAAAAATATTATCTCTAAAAATTAATATAAAGAAAAATAAAAGGATGAATTGATTCTCATTGTCACAAATATCATCCACAATATTTACTTATAATTGATATCTACTCATAATGAGCAAAAAAAAAATTATAAACTAGAAGTATAAGCAAGATTATCTCATAGTAAAAAAAAAAAAATTGAATTTTGAACATTGATATGGTTGGTTTATTGTTTTCTTTAAAAGTACTATTGTCAAAATGGTACCGCCAATTTGACGTAAAAGGAGTATTTTTTGTTTTTGGCTGCACTCTAAAGTATTCTTATTAAATTTATGTGGTGTTAAATATACACATTAGTTCAAATATCCGAGCAATTTGTATATTATGGAGCAATTCTTGAAGTTCCAGTGGGTTCATCTAACCCATTCTTGAAGTTCCCAAATTAAAGATGTATAGTAAAAAATTTATATGATTAGTTTTATACATATAAATGTTGATAGCTTTAAAAATATGCGACTCAATTGGTTTCATATGGTAATAATCCCTTTAACTTTTATTAAGAAGAGGTTTTACCATTTACAATGGCATTATTACTTGTGTCTTAGTTTTAACTAGGGATGAAATCAGGATTCAATCTTGCAGGGGCTGCAAATTTACTTGAATTTTTTTTTACCGAACATGATAACGTAGATAGTATTTTTATTCAATAACTATTCTTGTTATCACTTTATTGTCCTAATGACGTGTGGCACATTTACAAAATTATAAAATTTGTACATAATATATTTATTTGAGGGGGGTATCTTAATTTTATCCCTTATTATTAATGCTTTGTTTGACATAATCTAAGTAGTAAGACATGGTAAAGTATTAAATTATATTTATTTAGTCAAATAAGAGGTTTAGATAAAGCTTAAGAGAGGGCCACTGTACAAATTTAGTTACATGAGGACAATGATCATCCCATCCTGGCATTCGCTAGAGTTCGAGTCCATGCGCTAGCACGGCTAAACTTTTATCTTCCGAATTTAAATTTATTGACTCTATCTCATCGATTGTTTAGTATTACTACATCATTAAATATCTTAAATTTTGTTATCAATCACAGACTAGGTTATCATGACCCTTTTTAGACTGAGTCTACAAATTTGGACTTCTTACCCCCCCCCCCCCCCCCCCTTCCTATTGCTCTAATAGGACATAAAATAAATTAAAATTTCATTCATAGATATCACACTCCACCCCTACTATTTTTTATGTTTTTAGCGATAGCTCTGGTCATGATCAAAATAGATATCACACTCTGGCCCTACAATTTTTTTATTTTTAAACAATAACTGTAGGCATTAGAAAGGGTGACTAAGTATATCACAAAAAGAAATTTGGATTTGAAAAACTCCAACTCGGTAACTAACAAAAAATCTTCAACTGAAAAAAAAAAAAAAAAGTTGAAGAATGTTAGCTCCAAAACAAAACAAATTAACAGATAACTAAAACCAAAATATCATTCTGCCCCTCCTAATACAGGTGCATGATTGCCTCCTTTTAAACCTTGATTAGGTCCGCCTCTATCCCTTCTGCCCCTTTTAAATTTTGGCGAGGGAATCATAGTGACCATATCTTTTGCATATTTTCAATGTGGTCTCCTCTGGGCAATACATCATATTCCTCTAAGGATAAGGTTTCTCTAACCAAGGATGGATCTGGGGGCGTAGGGGAGCAATCGCTTTCTAAAAAATCTATATTGTTTTGTAGTTCTATACTAATATTTAGTTATGAAGTTTTCACAATTATAAGGATTCCCTCCCCCCCCCTCCAAATTAATTTCTTAAAAAAAATGAAGTAAAGCACCCCAAAATATAAATAACAAGTATAGCCTAACTCTTGGTATTAATATTAATTGTCACAATAAAAATGACTTTTTTTAGGCAAAATGGGCAGGCGAAAAGCAAAATTTTCTCTAAAATGAGCGATTATGTTATAAAATAGTAACACTAAATAATTTTCATTGAGAAATATTTACTTGAGACCTTGAAGTGAAAAAAAAATTGCCGCTAAAACATTTAATTGAAAAAAATTCGAATCAAATGATTTTACTTTTTTTACTAAGAGTTGCGTATATTTTTGCACCCCAAAAGTGAAATCCTAGCTCCGTCCCAACATAGAACAGAACACATGACTAATCCCCAAGGCTACATTTTTTTTTCCGAGTATCTGTGCTTGTCAAGAATGCTGAGGTTTTGGTTTTTCTAAATATAATAATTAATTTTTTCTTAAAGGGTTTGTTATACAACTTTTAAGGATTTGTGTAATTATACGGGTTGTTGTATTAATCTTGTTGAGTGGGTCAACACAATTATGCTACTAATTTGTTTAAGTCCAATCACAACCCTCTAAGTTGCGTTCGAGTCGTGTTATTGTGTCGAGCATTAGTTGCCTTGTGCCATATAGCCTTCTATGGGCAGAAATGCTAGAATTGTTCTTATGGTTGATTATTATTTAATAATTTGTACAACAGGGGTATGAAATCTTTTGGTGAAGGATCGTCGACAAATAATTTCAACTATAAGACAAGGTAAAGAAGGCGGTTTGTTGGAGATGACAGCAAATTCAAAATAATAATAATACGTGCAGCTATTGGCACTGCTCTCAAATCCTCAGGCACTGCAGAACCTTATGAAATGGCTTAAAGTCTCTAGCGAATTTTCAATGCTTATTTAGGTCATTGATATGGTTCTTTTTTGGGGTCAAAGACATTTGATCGAAGTCATTTACAATTTTTTGGGATACACGATAATTAATTGTCCTAACTATATTCGCTAAAACTAAATCATTGTTCACAGCATCTCCACCGCGCATTGCAAGGTTGAGCTAAGCTGACCTGATACAAGAGTCGACCTAGATACAAATAAATCAGTAGGCTCATGGCCTACGGTCCGAACTATTAAGTCCAAATGAGCTAGGTCCCAAATCGGCTCAATTCGGATTGATCGAGACTCAAGCCATTAGGTAGTATCATCGAACGAGGCTACTTACACTCACAATGGGGAACAATTCAACACAAATAGAGACCTAGCTTAATTATATCTGATTATGTCACTATAATTTGTATTTGTTACCATAATAATCTATTGTAATCAGCCTATTTTATAATAGTCATCATACACCAACCCAAAACATAGAAGAAAAATGCGCGATCTTAGGAAATTAGGGTATTTGATAAACGCATAATATTGTCATTCGTTCACTCCTTTACGGAGTGACTTGACGCATTTATTTGCATTAATTCTGCCTAATTATCCGCTTATCTCGTGATTAGTGTCTTAGCGAGTTTGTTTCTAATATCACCCCGCTAGGTGTGTTTTTATGTGTTCATAGGCATAGGATTCAATGGCCATCAAAGAAGTGATCAAGCGCTAGTCAAAAGCTCGCAAAAGTGATGATTTGGAGAATTTCCAGAAGCATGATCAATCATGGAATTCCATGATCGATCATGGTGCAAATCTTCAGCAGGCAGAATGACCCATGATCGATCATTGGTTGGCCATGATCGATTATGGCCTGGCGGGGACAGCCACCAACTACTACTTTTAGCCTTATTTTGGGGATTAATGTTCCTAGATATTTTTTCTTGCTTTGTTAATTAATTAAAGGATACCTTTAGCTATTGTTTTAGTCTAGGGGATCAATATAGAGGATTATTATTGATCTTGAACACAAGAGAGTTGTAGAGAGAAGGGAGAGCTAAAGTGTATATTTTCTTCATTTTTCTCTTGTAAGTTCTTGATTGGTAAGGATGATTTCTTCATATATAATATTTGTTCTTGCATTTATTATGGAGTAGTCTATTACTAAGGTTACGGAGGTTGATTGCGATATTATTTTCGGTGATTGTTAACTCAATCCATGCTTAAAGTTGTTAAATATTTGTGAATCCTATTCTTCTTCTATTTCATCATTCTACAAGCTTTCTATGTATTTTCATATTAAGTCAAGCCTTGATATGCTTTATATATTTAGTTCTTGTTTGTTAATGAATATATTACATACTCGTATGATTCTAGAAAGCTTGTATTCTCCTTCCCCCATCCATGGAGCTTTTACTTTTTGTAAAGATTATAAATAGTTCTTAAAACCCCATGGATGGGTTGTAAATTTGTTTGGCTTATCTTTAATTCATTTGTTGATATATTGAGTGCTTTTTACACCTTATGTGATATTTAGACTCTCTATTTTCTTTCTCAAATGATAAACGATGAGTTGACAAATTTAGCCCATAAACTTTATTCCGTTTCATTGTTAGGATTCACTTTCTAATTTTCATTCTTTAAATCATGAGATTTCATACACTTGTTTTATGTTAAATCTTTTTATGATGAGTTTGTCATGTCTATCTCGGATTAGCTTAATTGGGAATGGGTTGCTTTGCTGCACACCGGTAGCTAAGAGGTAGGAATGATGGCTTCCCTTTTGGTGGAATATGGTTTGTCTCTTTCTTGATATAGCTTCCCCGTATCTCGAGAAACCTTGTGTTGAAATCTTTGTATGAGCTAGTGATCACCGTTTCTTAAATCGCACCTAACTTTCCAATACCTTAGTGCTTTCTTACTAATTTTCACAACTGTTTTACATTGCCGTTGTTTCACAATCAAACTAACTTAGAAAACTAGAAAAGCCGTATAACCTGTAATCCATTCCATTCCTTTTCGACTATCCCTTTGGTTCGATACTCAGACTTCCGAGACTATACTATAACTTGACGTGCCTGCACTTAGGCTAACACAACATGAAATTCCTTCAGCGTCAAGTTTCTGGCACCGTTGCCAGGGATAAGACAAAAGGTGGATTCCGAGTTTTGTATAAAACCATTTGTAAGTATCTCTCCATTTATTTAATTTATTTTTCTCTCTTATTCTAGTTTTATTTTGTAGACTTTCCGAGGAGCTATTCGAATAGTTCTCCAAGCTTATGCAAGAGCAATTGTTCGTGAAAATTCAAATTAGTCCTCCCCCGTCACCAAGAATGGCAAATCAAGGTAGAGCGGCGGATCACGAAAGCGATAACGAAGGGGAAGGTGCCAATAATGTTCCTCCGGTTAGGACCATGAGGGACTATCTTCAACCGCCTTAGGCAACTTCCAACTCATGCATCGTACTTCCTGCCGGTCAAGCGGGAGCTTTCTCTTTCAAACCGGGTATGCTTCAACATATCCCTTCTTTTCATGGTATGGAGTTGGAAAACCCATACTTGCATTTGAAAGACTTTAAAGAAGTCTGCTCCACATTTCGTGAGGCAAATATTGATGAGGATGTCATGCGATTAAAACTCTTTCCTTTCTCCCTAAAGAATAAAGGAAAAATTTGGCTAAACGCTCAAAGACCGCAATCGATTCGGTCTTGGCAAGAGCTTCAAGCGGAGTTTCTAAAAAAATTCTTTCTCATTCATAGAACCAATGCTTTAAGAAGAGCGATATCTAATTTTTCGCCAAAAGATAATGAAACTTTTTATAAGTGTTGGGAAAGATATAAAGAGCTCTTAAACGCATGCCCTCATCACGGTCACGAAACTTGGAGCCTTGTTAGTTTTTTCTATGAATCCCTCACCCCTGATATGCGTACTTTTGTTGAGACTATATGTAATGGTCAATTCTTGAGCAAGAATCCTGATGAGGCTTTGTTATATTTTGATGAACTAGCGGAAGGTGCCCAAAATTGGAACACCTATACCGAAGAGCCTAAAGCCAAAACTCAAGGAAAGGGTGGGTTGTACCAAGTATACAATGAGGATGACATGGGTGCAAGCTTGTTCTAATTGTCTAAGAAAGTAGAGGCAATGGAGGCAAGTAAGCTTAAAGATGTCAATGTAGTATCCTTGAGTCACTTATGTGTCAGTTGTAAAAACTCGGGACACACTACCGAGGATTTCCCTACCATTCCCGCTTTCTAGGAAGTCCTCAAGAATTCCGCTCAAGTCAATGCTTTGAATCAGTACAACCAAAATTGAAACCAAAACGACCCTTATTCTCAAAGGTACAACGAGGGATGGAAGAATCACCCTAATTTCAGTTGGGGAGGGAATCAAAGTCAGAATCATAACCAATATCATCAAAACAAAAGGCAACAACAACCTAAAAATTCTTTTGCTCGACCTCAGAATCAAAATCCCAACAAAAACCTAGAAGCTTTGTTGAGATCATTTGTGGACAAGACGGATCGTGATGTGGGTGAGTTAAAAACTCAAATGTCTAAGCTCACCACCACCCTAGCTACCCAAGAGAAAGGAAAATTTTCGTCTCAACCTTTAGTTAATCCTAAAGGCCAAGTTCAAGTCATAGAGGGAGGAGAGTCTAACACCAAGTTAGAAGAACTCAAATCCACCACAATCCTCCGGAGTGGGAAAGAGGTAGACAAAATGATTGTTCCTAAAACCCCCCAAGGTGGTGGACATGGTTAAAAGCCTACGAGTGTTGAGGAAACGAAAGTTGAGAAGGTTGTGAGTGAAGAGAAGAAGAGAGAGGAAGAGAAACAAGGAAAGGAGGATCTCGAAAAAATAAAAAATGGGATCAAAGTCCCTTTTCCGGAGAGATTGAACCAACCATCCAAATCTAATACCGAGATTTTAGATGTCTTCAGGCAAGTGAAAATCAGCATTCCGTTACTTGATGCGGTCAAGCAAATACCTTCGTATGCTAAGTTCCTTAAGGACTTATATACTACCAAACGAAGGTTGAATGTCAAGAAAAAGGCTTTTATGGCGGAGCAAGTGAGCTCCATCATGCAAGGCACGAGGGCCCCCAAGTTCAAAGACCCCGATTGTCTCACAATTTCGTGTGTCATAGGAAATTGTAGGATAAAAAATGCTTTGCTAGACTTAGGAGTGAGTGTGAATGCGCTCCCCTATTCTGTATACCAACAATTGGGGTTGGGAGAGTTGAAACCCACGAGGGTTACAATTCAATTAGCGGACCGATCCGTTAAGATATCAAGACAGATAGTCGAGGATGTGCTTGTCCAAATTGACAAGTTTTATTTTTCGGTTGATTTTATCATCCTCGACATGCAACCCGTGTCGAATCCCGCTAACGAGATTCCGGTTATCCTTGGACGACCATTTCTTGCTACTTTGAATGCTATAATAAATTGCAAGAATGGAATAGTGAAGTTAGCTTTTGGAAACATAACTCTGGAGCTAAACGTGTTCTCTTTGAACAATCAAAGAGATGATGGTGCTAAAGATAAAAGTGAACATGCGAACATGATAGAGTCGTGTATCCAAGACCACTTTGTGGTAAATTTTGAATCGGAGTCAACGGAAGGTTATCTAACCACTTCCGATGAACCCGGGGATTGTATGCAAGTGTTTTCTTTGTTTGATAAACATGTTGAATTCTCGGAGAAAGATGAAAACACACCATCTTCCACCAAAAAGCTTGAAGGAAAAATGGAACTCAAGCCATTGCCTAACAACTTGAAGTATGCCTTTTTGGGAGCTTCAAACACTTATCCCATCATCATCTCGTCTGAACTTTCGGATGACCAAGAGGTTTTGGAACGATGCGTGGAAAAACAATTGGTGTTAAATTGGGAGAAGTGCCACTTTATGGTTACCAAGGGTATCGTATTGGGGCACATCATTTCTTCGGAAGGAATCGTAGTTGACAAAGAAAAGATCAAATTGATCGCCAAGCTTCCTACGCCCAAGAATGTGAAAGATGTCTGCTCTTTTCTGGGACATGCTAGGTTCTATCGAAAGTTTATCAAGAACTTCAGTTCTATTTCCAAGCCGATGTGCAATCTACTCCTTAAGGATGTATCATTTGAATGGGATGCCAAGTGCGAAGAAGCCTTTATCTCTCTGAAGCATATGCTCACTACCGCGATAATTATGCAAACACCGGATTGGAGCTTGCCATTCGAGCTCATGTGTGATGCGAGCGATTATGCGGTCGGAGCAGTTCTTGATCAACAAAAAGACAAAAAACCGGGTGTAATATATTATGCAAGCAGGACTTTGAATGATGCACAAATGAATTACACCATAACAGAGAAAGAGCTTATGGCAATTGTCTTCGCCTTGGACAAGTTTTGATCCTATTTCATATGATCGCCCATTGTTATTTTCACGGATCATGCTGCGTTAAAGTACTTATTCACGAAGAAGGATGCCAAGCCGCATCTTCTTAGGTGGATACTCATGTTGCAAGAGTTCCATTTAAGCATCAAGGATAAAAGGGAGTCGAGAACGTGGTGGCCGATCATCTATCTCGACTCATTTTTACAATCAACATCGAAGAAAGCCCGATCTAAGATTCATTTCCAGATGAGCAATTATTGGCAATCTCGACACTCCCATGGTATGCAGACATTGTAAATTATCTTGTAACTGACAAGATACTAAAGTCATGGGGCGTGCAAGACAAGAGAAGATTTTTTAGCGAAGTAGGTCGATTCTACTGGGATGAACCATATTTGTTTAAATATTGTGCGGATCAGATTATCCGCCGGTGTATTCCAGATGAAGAAGTAGAGAGAGTTTCGTCTTCCTACTATTCTGAAGCTTATAGAGGACACTTCTCGGCAAAGAAAACCACCGCTATGATTTTGCAAAGCGGATTATACTGGAAGTCGCTCTTTAAGGACGCGCAACGTTTTTGTAAGGCATGTCAAAGATGCCAAATGCTTAGAGGGATCTCCAAGACGAATATGATGCCACTCAACCCAATCCTGATGATTGAGATCTTTGATTGCTGGGGCATCGACTTTATGGGACCATTCCCATCCTCCTACGGTAATCTTTACATTCTAGTTGCCTTTGACTATCTTTCAAAATGGGTGGAAGCCCAAGCGTGCAAGAAAAATGATTACAAAGTGGAGATCCGATTTTTGAAAGAACACATTCTTGCACGTTTTGGCACCCCCAAGGCAATAATAAGCGACGGCGGTACTCACTTTTGCAATAGACCATTCCAATCATTAATGAAAAAGTATGGTATAAACCACAAAGTATCGCTCGCTTATTATCCTCAAACTAATGGTCAAGCCGAGTTGGCAAATAAGTAGATCATGAAGGAGACATAAATACAAGATCATTTGATATTGCGTATAGATTGAACAAAAAAAACTTTTGCTAAAACCCTATAAGAATAAAGGGATTTCACCTTTGTGGATCATGTAGAGGATCCATATGAGGAGACTAGGATTTGAAACTATCAGATTGCGATTTGGTCAGTTTTTTTTTATTATCGCTGGGCTGCGAAAAATAATTATTTCGCCACCGAAACGACATTTGATCGTCCTAATCCAACGATGCGATCAAAAGTTACGATTGATTTACGACTGCTGTGCCGAAAACCTAAAGATCTTCTATCGTATTCCTTCCGCAATCAAATCTTGCACCGAGTGTGGGCTACGGTATCACCAAGATTTTATCATCTCTCAATATAACAAACCCTAAATCATAAGAATTATTGTTATGGTGAGAAGAGACAAGGTCGGCGTATATATAAGGCTACGATAGGGACCTTAAGGAAAAATAAGTGTTTGGGCTTCCTATGGAAAGTTGGAATCATAATTCCACTATGAGTTAGTTCCTTCCATAAATTATAATTCACACCACCAAAGAATTATATAATTGCACTCCCGTCCTTCTCTCAAAATTATATTTTGAGCTCCTTCTTATTAAATATTTATTATTCTCCCCACGTTAAGATTATAGATAACCGTCAATTAAATTAAATTACTGGCAATTATATTTAAATGACTTCTTAATCCTTGAGCATACCACTTAACTTATTTGATATGTCGGATTAACATAATCCACCTGCAGGGTTTGACATGATCAAAACTTATAAGCTTCTCAAGGGGCTATCATCAATCCCTATACCGGGACGTGGATTCCATCATTAATTAATATTCATCATACATATAGTGTCGTCATCCAATTCACGAAGATTATTGATTCATAAATGAATATCACTCTTAATGAGTCAAAACAACAAACACTACATATATAATATCTATTAATTATTTCAAGATTAAGAGCATAAGTAATCATAATAACCATGGGATTTTAAATTTTTTTATATAATCAGTATAAAAATAATTAACCCAAACTGGTCCTATTCAATACACACAAAGTGTACTAGCACAACGAGTTAAAACTATATCGTTTCATATAGTTAAGATAAACTGTAAAACTTGTGCTACAATCCTACCAATGGGTGTCCAATTCCATCTAAGATTGTGAACCATTAAACTTATATTCCACAAGAACCGATGATATGATCTTCTGTGTGTAAGCTATACTCTACACACCAAATCATCTACTGTATGGAATAAATGACACACATGCACAATATTTAAATAAATAATATAATACAACGATTGCCCACAAAGATTCTCATTAAAATAGCAAAACCAAGCTTATAACATATCCTAACTAATAAGAAAATTATGGCTTTTAGTAGATCACTCTAACAATCTCCCACTTAGACTCGAAGCCATACAGTTATGCATCTTACTCCCATTTTCTCAACGTGAATACTCTATGTGTTTTCCCTTCTTATGATTCCTTAGCTCTTTCGAGTTCGCAACCGTTTCACTATTATCAAAATAAAGTGAAATAATTGATAACACTGAAGGTGCCACATCTAGATTCATATGGAAGTTCCTGAGCCAAACCGCTGCTTTTGTTGCTTCTAAAACAGCCACATATTTAGCTTTCATGGTGGAATTAGCAATGCATGACTGGTTGATACTCCTCCAACCAATGACTACACCTCCTAGAGTAAACAAATAACCTGAAGTTGACTTTCTAAAATTCTAACATTTGACTAAAAATATTGGTATATGTATCCAACAGGTACGACTGTTTGCCTGGTAAACCAACATACAATCTCGAGTCCTTTTATGGTACTTAAGTATATGTTTTACCACAGTTTAGTGTTCTTTCCCTGAATTAGATTGATATCTGCTAACCATATCAATAGTAAAGCAGATGTCTCGTCTACTACACAATATAGCATACATGAGGCTTCCTATTACCTAATCATAAGGAACTGCCCTCATCATCTCTATCTCATCATGTGTCTTATGACACTGATCTTGGATAGAGTGATTCCATGCCTAAAAGAGAGAAACCCTTTATTGGAATCATGTATACTAAATCTGGCAAGAATTGTATCGATATAAGTACCTTGCGATAAGCCCAACATTCTATTTTTCCGATCTCGCATAAGCTTAATACCAAGGATGTGACTGACTTTTTCCAAGTCCTTCATATCAAGTTGACTTAATAACCATACCCTCACTAAAGATAATATTCACATATCGCTTCCAATAAGTAACATATTATCCACATACAATACCTGAAATACTACCGCGCTTCTGTTGCGCCTTTTGTATACAAAAGACTCATCCGAACATTAATCAAAGCTAAAAGATTTGATTGCATGGTCAAAACAGATGTTCCAAGATCTAAACACTTGCTTAAGCCCGTAAATGGGCTTCTTTAGCTTGCACAACATGTGCTCTTGGCCTTTTGCTATGAATCCTTCTAGTTGCATCATATAGATACTTTTATCAAGACTTCCATTAAGGAAACCTGTCTTGACATCCACTTGCCAAATCTCGTAATCAAGATGAGCCGCAATGGATAAGAGAATCCGAATAAACTTTGACATGGCTACCGGCAAAAAGGTTTTATCATAATCGATCCCCTTCTTTCTGAGTGAACCCTTTTAGCAACAAGCCTTGATTTAAGCCCGTCTAATCCTCTCTATCTCTTATATACCCACTTGCATTCGATAGGTTTTATCCCTTCGGGTGGTTTTACAAGATCCCATACTTTGTTAAAGTACATGGACTATATTTCAGATTTCATAACCCTTTACCATTTTTTGTATCTTTATCTTGAAGTACTTCATTGTAGTTAAAAATGGTTCGTTTCTTATTCATCAGGGACCTTGTCATTTGACTCTCCCAAGAACATAAAACGACCAAGTTGACGAACAAGCCTCCCACTACGACAAGGCACTACTTGTGTTTGTGTACACTATGCAAATATTGAACATACTAACTCACCATCCACACGTTGTGCTAGCTCAAGAACCTACGTATTAGTGATTTGTTCAAGATGTGCACAAGTATCGGCAATCCTCCCACTACGACGAGGTAATGGAATGTTGATATCCATTTACTGTGGTATTTCCTCTTGTACTAAAGGTATAGACGAATTGTGCCCTGTTTTCCTCTCCTTTCATTTCCAATACAACAACATTACTCCTAGGCTTATGGTCCATGATATAATCGCCTTCTAAGAATTTGGCATTGATAACAATAACCTTACATTCTTGAGGATTATAACATAAACCACCCGTGGTTCCCTTTGGATACGCAACAAAGAAATACACTTATATTCTTAATTCCAACTAATTTGCGTTACCTTTCAGCACGTGTACTGGATTACCTCATACCCGAATATGCCGCAAACTGGGCTTACGCCCAGTCTACAATTCTATAGGTATAGTAGGTACTGACTTTGATGGTACCAAGTTCATAATATATCCAGCTATTTCTAAAGTATATCCCCAAAAAGAATAAGGTAGGTCTGAATAACTCATCATAGATCTTACCATTTTTATAAGAGTCTTATTCTTTCTTTTTGCTACACCATCATGTTGTGGCATCTCCAATGCAGACAAGTGGGATGCAATCCCATTCTCTAATAAGTATTCCTTGAACTCTCCCAAGAGGTATTCACCACCCCGATCTGATCGTAGTGACTTGATACGTTTTTTTAGATGCTTCTTCGTTTATGTCTTAAATTCTTTGAATTTCTCAAAGACTTCAGACTCACATCGCATTAAGTAAATGTATCTATACTTTAAATAATCATCTACAAATGTGATGAAATACTCAAAGCCTCCTCTAGGCTGGACATTCATGTAACCATACAAATCAGAGTGAACCAGTTTTAACTATTCTTTAGCGATATAGCCTTTTGTCGAGAATGATTTCTTAGTCATTTTACCTTCTAAACAGGATTCACAAAATGGAAGTGCCTCCACTTCCATTGAACCTAATGATCCATTTTTGACCAATTTTTGAATTCTTTTTAAATTAATATGACTAAGGCGTAAATGCCAAAAATACATTTGGTTCATTTTGAAGGTTCCTTTCTCTTAATCGGTAAACTATTAATGCTATTCAATTCACTCAGTTGTAGTACTGACAAGTCAGGATTATTAATGTAAAGATCAATTAATAATGTACCAGAACAAACAAACTATTTATTTTTTCTAATGATAACTGATTTATCACTAAAATAAACAAAATATTTGTCCTCAACCAATCTAGAAATATAAATCAAATTCCTTATAATGGAAGATACATATAGACATTCCTTAATCATTAATATCTTATTCTGACTAGGCTAAAGATAAATATCTTCTACTACAACTGTTGCCACATTCGTAGCTGCCCATATATAAATTTTCTCTATTTTTAAGCTATCTGGTTTCCTGCAACCCCTGCAAAGTATTGGAGACATGATTAGTGGCTCCCGAATTTACACACCAGGTACTGGTAGATCAGACCACTAAACTAGATACAATAACAAATAGATGAAATTTACATAAGTTATTATAACGGTTTAGGAAACAGGGACAATCATTCTTCAAATGCACTTTCTTCTGACAGTGAAAACACTGGCCCATAGGCTTTTTCACTCCTCCTAGAGGTTCAACAACTGCTACACGCACTGCTCCTTGTGGAACTGTAGCTTATGCATTTTTCTTCTTCCTTTCTTGCTTTTGGGCATAGAAGTTGAAGCTTTCTCAGCCACTAGAGTACTAGCCAGGTTACTAAGGAGTTCCTCAGCTACTTGGAATTCTTTAAGAAGTTCCAACAATGAATAAAGCTTATTCATGTTGTAATTCTGTCGAAATCCCTCAAATAAGTCCAACAGCGACTGGAGAACGATATCGACCTCAGTTTCCCCATCGATTTCAGCTCTAAAGATCTCTTAGTTCATTCAAAAGACCGATCATCTTCAAAACAAGATCCTTAACTTAGGTTCCTTCAGCAATAGTCGTGTTCATGAGGCCTTCCCTCGAAACCTACCTTGCGGCATGATCCTGATCCCCAAAAATATCTTTAAGGTTCAACATTATGTCGTAGGAGGTGGCAAAAGACTAATGCCAGAATATAAAACGACGCCATCTCATAAGCCTTTTTCCACCTCCGGCAAGCCTGGGTTTCCTCATCGGTCGCCCCCTTACCAGGTTCTGCTGGACAAGACTTAATGAGCACAAACTTATACTCTTTAACAGTAAGCACAATGTTCAAGTTTCCTTTTCTAGTCAATATAATTAGGTCCAATCAATTTGTTTTAGTTGAGAATAATTAAAAGTGGATCGAAAGATTTTGCCATTTTAAAACTTAAGAAACACATACAAATTATGATGGACAATAATATCTTTGAACACATATTTTAAATATAGTACCCTCTATCATTTCAAAAAGCGTTCGCCAATAGCCTAAGACTTTGAATAACATGCCCCGTTTCATGAGATCGTCTATTATTCATTATTTCTTAGACAGATGTAAACCTATTAAATTTTACTATCTAGACAATCCTTTATCATCAAGCAATACATACTATCTAAACAATCTTTTATTGTTATCTAGAAAATCATTTATTGTCAAGTTAAATTTAAATAGCCGACTTCCTTTGGTCATACAAATAATAGTAAAGACTCAGTTGGAGAGCATACTATTATTTATATCTAAGTGTATACCATCATTTAATTTAGTCCAATGATTCTGCAATTTATTCTCTCTGATATGGAGGTGAGCACTAAAACCCACACGAAAAATAAATCACATCATTTAAATTTATCAGTTAGTGAAATTTGTACAATGATTCTGCAATTTGTTCTTTCCGATATGGAGGTGAGCACTATAGCACACACGAAGAATAAATTACATTATCTACAAATCAATGGTGGAGACCGTGGGATTTTTATGTGAAAAAATCCCTCACCCACTTAGTATTTAAAATATTATTTTCTGAGGGTAAGAAAATTTTCTATTAAATTCTAGTCAATTAAAATAAAAGGGTATGAAATATAAAAGACAAGTGCAATAAAATTATTTTCCTGTTTTTTTAAAAAAAACCTTATATTTTTCAATTACGCAAAATTTATATTTATATACCCTTTTTAAATTTGACAAGAACTAAACATAAAATAAAAGGTGATCTAGGTATGGTCATGTATCCATGTTGTCCAAAATTATAAGGAAACATAATAATTAAACACATATGACCAACAGACAATCACACAAAGCATTAAACCATTCAATAATGAGAATAATTAAATCCCTGTTGTTATGGTCCAAGCTTCATCATCCCTAGTCCGTTGAAAACCTATCACGACCTATGTCGCCACTTCATTGACTATGTCAGGAATCAACCTTGCTGAAAACGCCTTCTTCAACGTTTTTCGTTAAAGAAACTGCAATCTTAGATACAAAGGTCATATGCCTCTATTTAAGAAGTTCACACATAAACTATTATATCTAAATTGTAAATAAAATTACATAGATCATATGCCTCCTTTTAAGGAGTTCACAAATCTGATCTAAATTTAATTTACAACCATGAATAAAACCCAAATCATCATGCACATTAAAATTAACCACGAATAAAAACATCATGGGATCCAATCACATAAAACATAATTATGTGACTATAATAGCGGGACAAGAACACTGCAAAACAAGGGTTAGCGAGTTCTACGTTCTATCAAACAATAACATGCATGAATAGATTTAAGTGGACAACATAGCTAGTTCAATCCATACGCAGTATCAAAGAAAACCAATCCCTCCAATACCAATTGATAGAGACATAAATACAGGACCGTTTGATATAGCGTATAGATTGAACAAAAAAACTTTTGCTAAAACCTTATAAGAATAAAGGGATTTCACCTTTGTGGATCATGTAGAGGATCCATATGAGGAGACTAGGGTTTGAAAGCATCAGATTGCGATTTGGTTAGATTTTTTTTAATTCTCGCTGGGCTGCGAAAATTAATTTTTTTCGCCACCGTAACGACTTCTGATCGTCCTGATTTTTTTCACGTGATGATTGTAACTTTGCGTTCTAAATGACATATCCAAAAATCAGCCCGATCCAACGGTGCGATCAAAAGTTACAATTGATTTACGACTGTTGTGCCAAAAACCTAAAGATCTTCTATCGTATTCCTTCCGCCATCAAATCTTCCACCGAGTGTGGGCTACGGTATCACCATGATTTTCTCCTCTCTCAATATAACAAACCCTAACTCATAAGAATTATTGTTATGTTGAGAAGAGACAAGGCCGGCGTATCTATAAGGCTACGATAGGGACCTTAAGGAGAAATAAGTGTTTGGGCTTCTGATGAAAAGTTGGAATCCTAATTCCACTATAAATTAGTTCCTTCCATAAATTATAATTCACACCACTAAAGAATTATAATTGCACTCCCGTCCTTATCTAAAAATTATATTTCGAGCTCCTTGTTATTAAATATTTATTATTCTCCCCACGTTAAGATTACAAATAACCATCATTTAAATTAAATTACTGAAAATTATATTTAAATAACTTCTTAATCTTTGAGCCTACCACTTTAACTTATTTGACTTGTCGGATTAACATAATCCACCTGCAGGGTTTAACATGATCAAAATTTATAAGCTTCTCAAGGGGCTATCATCAATTCCTATACCGGGACGTGAATTCCGTCAATAATTAATATTCATCATACATATAGTGTCGTCATCCAATTCACGAAGATTATTGATTCATAAATGAATATCACTCTTAATGAGTTAAAACAACAAACACTACATATATAATGTCTATTAATTATTTCAAGATTAAGAGCATAAGTAATCATAATAACCATGGGATTTTAAATTATTTTATATAGTCAGTATAAAAATAATTAACCCAAACTGGTCTTATTCAATACACACAAAGTGTACCAACACAACGAGTTAAAACTATACCATTTTCTGTAGTTAAGATAAACTACTAAAACTTGTGCTACAATCCTACCGATGGGTGTCCAATTCCATCTAAGATTGTGAACCATTAAACTTATATTCCACAAGAATCGATGATATGATATTCTGTGTGTAAGTTATACTCTACACACCAAATCATCTACTATATGGAATAAAAGACACACATGCACAATATTTAAATAAATAATATAATGCAACGATTGACCACAAAGATTCTCATTAAAATAGAAAAACCAATCTTATAACATATCATAACTAATAATAAAATTATGGATTTTAGTATATCACTCTAACAGATCAAACAGATTCTAGAGAAAACGGAAAACCCGAATCGCAAGGATTGGTATTAAGACTGACCGGCATATTTTGGGCTTACCGTACTGCATACAAAACAACTCTAAATATGTCTCTCTATCGAATTGTGTACAAAAAATCATGTCATTTTCCAGTAGAGTTGGAACACGAATTATACTAGGCAACTAAGATGGTTAACTTTGATTTAAAAAAAGCCGGGCTTGACCGTAAGTTACAAATTGATGAAATCGAGGAATTGAGAAGAGATGCATATGATAACGTGAAGATAAGCAAGGAACGTGCCAAAATTTTTCATGATAAATCCATTTTGTGAAAAGAATTCAAACTTGGGCACAAAGTTCTTGTTTATGACATTCGTCTGCATCTCTTCCCGGGAAAGTTGAAGTCTCATTGGACCAGCCCATACATTGTCCAACATGTATTTCCTTTTAGGGCTGTGAAAGTTGAGGACCCCAAAATCGGCTTCGTGTTCAAAGTGATCGGACAACACCTTAAATCGTTTTTAGAATTCCCACCTCGAGAGGAGTCCACCCCTCTCGAAGACCCGACTTATGCCGAATAAGTATGGGTCGATTTTGTAAATAATGTTTTTGTTAGTATTTTTTTTGAGTTTCAAGAATTTTTATCAGAGATTCGGGTGTAATTGGGAATGAACGGATCAAGTTGGGGGGAGCGATAAGATGTTATAGAGCAAAGCATGAAAGAAAATTTTTCTAGCAGATTGGACCATGATCGATCATGGTGGAAAAAATTTCAGGGCAGTTTAAGGCATGATCGATCATGGGAATTCCATGATTGATCATGGAAGTCATAGAGCTGGGCAGTGGGCAGCATGATCGATCATTGTACAAATTTTGGTTGAGCAGTTTAACCTATGATCGATCATGGTCCCGTTTTAAAACAGGGGAACCGTTTACAAAACCCCTATTTCTCATTTCTCCCTTTCATAAACCTCTCCAAACCTTAGCCCATTCTCCCCCATTCTTCCCAAATCATCCCCAAACACCATTTCCATCATTCCTCACCTAGAATCACCCATCAAATCTCTCAATTTTGAATCCGAATCGTCAAACCCATCTCAAACTCCATTTTCCCCTCTCTTCTCACCAATTTCGAGCCCTAGCAACTCAAATCTCAACATTTCTCATCCTTTCCTCCTCTAAAGCATCACAATACTCTTCTATGGCTTCCTTTAACCCTCCCACCAAGCCGGTAGTCATTCAAGTCGTAAGGGGCGGCTATCGTGGATTCCAGAGTCGCCAAGTGTTTGAATGGTGGAACTATGCCTTCAAGACTAGGATGGTAGTAATAGAGAGGCCAGTATACATCGGTACGCTGGACAATTTCACCCAAAGAGCAACATTCGAGCGAAATTCGGGATGGATTAACTATTTGCGCAACCAAGGTAATCAATGTAATATCATTATTTGTCGCAAATTTGTTGCAAGTTCAATTCAAGTTCCAAATACATTGTACACATATATTGCTCATGTTCGTGGGAAAACAGTCCATTTTAATCTTGAGGTGTTGAGTGAGATCACGGAAATCCCGTCTTTGCCGCACAATGCCTATGACCTCCCCTATTCGGATGGTACAAACTATGTAGAGCCATCGGCTAACGATTTAGCCTCATTTTTAGCCGGTAGACACATGGAATGGATTGGGACCCAAGTTGATAGGAGCAACCTACACGATAGCCTTAAAACACTGTGGCTAGTAATTGCCAATGCTTTGGACCCGACCTCCCATATCTAGCACGTTTACCCATCTCAAGTGTATGTACTATACGCTATAGCAACGAACAAGCACTATTGCTTGTTACGACACATCATTGGCGAATCGCGAGAATCACAGATTTGGTCGCCGACAATGAGACAATCAAGTTCGGGTCTTTGATTACTCGCATATGTCTGCGAGATGGTGTAAATGAGAGAGATGAGGATGAGAAGAAAATGCCTCGGGCGCCACTTAACAGGTCTACCCAAACTCGAGCCGCTGGTCAATTGAGGAATCGGCCGAGTTCTTCCACAGCTGCACCACCACCGGGTGATGATGAAGAAGAGGGGGCAGAAGAAGCGGGAGCGGATGTTCCGGGTCCTTCGAGGCATAGAAGAAGAACAAGCTCTAGGCCGGTAGATGACAATAAGGAGTTCATGAGAGAGCAATTCGAGCAGATGACTGCTTTGATGCAAACTGGGTTCGCTAGCATAAATGAGAGGGTTAAGATTATGGTGATGCGACAGGATCGTTTAGAGGCGGACATAGCGGCCCAAGTTGAGGCTCGAGTTCAGGCATAGATGGCGACTCAGCAGGAGTTCATACGCCAACAGTTCGAGGCGTTGTATGGTTGTTTTCCCCCACCCCCACCTCCCGATATGTGATGAAGTTGCTTAACCTGGAAACTCTTTAATTAGTTATATTTATGCTTGGTTTTATTTTATTTCTTTTGGGTTGTATTAGAATTCAGACATGATGTTAACTTTAGAGCGTGGTTTTAATGGTTGAATGTTATGTTTTTGCTAATAGATTCTAATTCTAACCCGTTTATTGTACAGTTGTTGTTTATCTCTTATTTTTGTCTCATGGAAAGCAAAGCCAAAGTAGCCCGTCCGTGCATTTTCTTGTTCTCTTGTCATTGAGGACAATGTTTATTTCAAGTTGAGCGGGGTACGTTATTTTGTTTTGGCTTGCTTTTGTCTATTTCCTTGAGTTGAAGAGATGTGTTTTTTTTGTGAAGTTTGAAAAATGATGAATGATTGAGTTTTTTTTCAAATGAAGACTATTGTTTCATTAGCTTTTGGCATGAATTCTTTGATTCAGATAGGAATTTGAATGATAATCTAAATTGCCTTGCTACACTTAGTATCATATCCCGTTATAATTTCCTGTTTCACATACTAGATTGCTTCGGTTGTTTCCAATTCGGTAATAACACTTAGATTTATTTTCATTAAGAGAAGAGAAATTTTTGTCCAAAAATGATGAAAGCTCTTTCGAAAAGATCCTCCAATGAGAGGATAAAAGCATAGCACTTTGATAACTTGGATGACTTTTATCCTAATATTGACTTAAAGCTTCACTTGACTAAATTTTAAGTCTCTTTGTCTAATATTAGGGATGGGTATAGGTTACCATATGGGAAAGGGTGAATAGCTTCCTTCGAGCTCTAATGAATGAGCAGCATTTTGAGAAAATTTCATAAGTGAGACCGTTGCCCCACGTAGAGATGAAAACCGGCCTGATCTAATTTAGAAAAAAATTCCAAGAAAAAGATAAAGAAAGTGCTTAGAATCGACAAATGTTGGAGCTTTTGTTTTTGAAAAAGTTCTCTCTTCTCGAATGATTATAACTCTTTGTGTTTATATTGAATTGTTTGAATCGAAATCTAGTATGAGAGCATTGGAGAATATGGGATTGTGTTCTAAAGGAGATAGGCGAATTAGATGATCATTCAAAAGTCCGTCATTCTGGAAAATTGATAGTAATGCCTCTTGCTTTGCAAATTGAAACTTGAAATCTTCATTCCTGTTTTTTATCATGATCAAACTGCTGATGTTTGTAGGTATCATTTCTGAAAACCCTCACGAGATGCAACTTGTGAGAATCCGCAAATGCGACCCCCGGGTTCTCGTTCCCGTTGGTGGGCGTCAGAAACATCGAAAAGGATTCCTTTGTTCCATTTGCTTCTATGTGTTGATAATTCATATCGGGAGTCCCTCTATCCGATTTCTAGATGCAAGAGGGTTCGTTCAGAGTCGCCAGTACGTTTTACGGGAAAACGGACAAAATGATTGTGTAAGAGGGAAGGCTATAGATAAGCCTTTCTTTACATGTTTGTCTACGAAACTAGGATTCTATAGGGTTCGGGAACTATATTACGGTTTGGGAAGGTGTTAAGCACCCATTCCGCCCTTTCGGTCTCTAGTGGTCTTATATGTTTATTCTATGTTGAAAAACTTGGATGCTTTTACTGATATTCTACTGCTTTCTGAAAATAACTAATGAAAACCTATTTTTCGAGCGCGTTAGGAATCTACCACAACTATGTCGCCACTTCGCTTACTAGGACGGGGATCGACTCTAGAAGGTGGCACCCCGGGTGCCAAGATTAGATCCGAGGCTCTTGCGGTAATAAATGTTATCGCAGATGCTTCCGGAGAAGGCTTAAAGATTAGAAAATATGAGAGAGAGAATAAGGAATTATAGTATAGAAATTGTGGCGAGAAGTTGCCGTCCTAGAACCCTTGGGGGTGTTGGCCTATTTATAGTGCTCGGGAGAGATTGTCGCGCGACATTCCCCCAGAAAGGGCAAGTGTCGCGCGACATATCTCTTTGTCGCGCGACAAACGGCTGAAGTGATGGATTCTGACACTGTGATGTGTCAGAAAGTGGTTGGTCGGGTGAAGAGGGGTTTGTCGCGCGACAAGACATGATTGTCGCGCGACATATCAGGGATTGTCGCGCGACAATGTGATATGTGGTGCGACAATCTCTCTAAAAAATATGTTTGTTGGCCAACAAACCCATCAAGGGTAGTTTCGAGTGCTCAGGTGGGTCCCGGACCTAAAAACAGTAGTTCTCGAAGGTCGTTAGGGTTCTTGCGGGGGTCACGGATCGGGGTGTCTACACAACTCGTCTTCTTTGGGAACTTAGAAGTTAACAACTTTTTGTATAGCGTATTATTTTTGTAATTATATATATTTTTGTCTTGCTAAGGGACTAGCAAGAGATAAGTTGAAGGGAGTTGATAAACGCATAATATTGTCATTCATTCAATCCTTTGCGGAGTGACTTGACGCGTTTATTTGCATTAATTCTGCCTAATTATATGCTTATCTCGAGATTAGTGTCTTAGCAAGTCTGTTTCTAATATCGCCCCGCTAGGTGTGTTTTTGTGTGTTCATTGGCATAGGATTCAATGGCCATCAAAGAAGTGATCAAGCGCTAGTCAAAAGCTCGCAAAAGTGCTGATTTGGAAAATTTCCAAAAGCATGATCGATCATGGTGCAAATCTTCAGCAGGCAGAATGACCCATGATCGATCATGGGTTGGCCATGATCGATCATGGCCTGGCGGGGACAGCCCCCAACTACTACTTTTAGCCTTATTTTGGGGATTAATGTTCCTAGATATTTTTCCTTGCTTTGTTAATTAATTAAAGGACACCTTTAACATTTGTTTTAGTCTAGGGGATCAATATAGAGGATTATTATTGATCTTAGACACAAGAGAGTTGTAGAGAGAAGGGAGAGCTAAAGTGTATATTTTTTTCATTTTTCTCTTGTAAGTTCTTGATTTGTAAGGATGATTTTTTCATATATAATATTTGTTCTTGCATTTATTATGGAGTAGTCTATTACTAAGGTTACGGAGGTTGATTGCGATATTATTTTCGGTGATTGTTAATTCAATCCATGCTTAAAGTTGTTAAATATTTGTGAATCCTATTCTTCTTCTATTTCATCATTCTACAAGCTTTCTAGGTATTTTCATATTAAGTCAAGCCTTGATATGCTTTGTATATTTAGTTCTTGTTTGTTAATGAATATATTACATACTCGTATGGTTCTTGAAAGCTTGTATTCTCCCTCCCCCATCCATGGAGCTTTTACTTTTTGTAGAGATTATAAATAGTTCTTAAAACCCCATGGATGGGTTGTAAATTTGTTTGGATTATCTTTGATTCATTTGTCGATATATTGAGTGCTTCTTATACCTTATGTGATATTTAGACTCTCTATTTTCTTTCTTAAATGATAAACGATGAGTTGACAAATTTAGCCCATAAACTTTGTTCCATTTCATTATTAGGATTCACTTTCTAATTTACATTCTTTAAATCATCAGATTTCATACACTTGTTTTATGTTAAATCTTTTTATGATGAGTTTGTCATGTTTATCTCGGATTAGTTTTATTGGGATTGGGTTGCTTTGCTTCATACCCGTAGCTAAGAGGTAGGAATGATGGCTTCCTTTTTGGTGGAATATGGTTTATCTCTTTCTTGATATAGCTTCGATCCGGGAATCAGACGCCTAGTGTCGCACCCTTTGCTATTGAGAAATACACCAACATTCCCCATATCTCGAGAAACCTTGTGTTAAAATCTTTGTCTGAGCTAGTGATCACCGTTTCTTAAATCGCAACTAACTTTCCAATACCTTAGTGCTTTCTCACTAATTTTCACAACCGTTTTACATTTCCGTTGTTTCACAATCAAACCAACTAAGAAAACCAGAAAAGCCGTATAACCTATAATCCATTCCATTCCTTTTCGACTATCTTTGTGGTTCAATACTCGGACTTCTGAGACTATACTATAACTTGACGTGCCTGCACTTGGACTAACACAGCGCGAAATTCCTTCAGCGTCAGTATTTGAAACTCTGATAATAAAACTAACTTTGGAGTAGATAAATTATTGAGCCACGCTACTTTCTGGTGTTAGTTTCAATTTTTTATTTTTCATGTTCATTAATGTATTTCATGTACTGCTAGATTAGAGCCCGAGAAATATATATAGCCAGATTCGAGACATGCTAATTAAACAATACGCAACAATATAAAATAAGTGAACTGAAGGTCTTAATTTTCAACTAATCTTGTTTTCCTTTTAAATATAACTAGTGTTTTGTTAACGTGCGTTGTACATGGTTTTAGTACTTAACAAAGGTGATTAGTTAAATTCATTAATGAATACGTACATACTAATAATTTAATAATTGGTATGAAATAAAAATAATCATAAATAAGCAAAGACGTAGTATCAAATATAAAATTTAATTAATAATTATATGAAAATCATAAAGTCGGTTAACTATATAAAATTATTGTTATAGATACATGATAAAAATCGATCAAATATATAAGAGAGTACTATATTTTTTATAAATTTTTGGATTTGGTAGATAGTTAATTCTATTAAACGTATTTGAATTATTATGCACAGTATGAGTTAATATTAAATAGCTTTGCTATTTTAATAAGGTTTATTAAATATACATACTTCTTGGTTGAGTTTAGGAAAACACATAATTCAGCACAAACTCCAACTTATATAATTAATTTAACCAAATAAAGTAGAGTTTAACTTTACCTAAAATACTAATATAATTTTAACTTGTTTAATTAGTTTAACCAAATAAAGTACAGTTTAAATTTATTTGGAATACTACTACTATATTATAAAAATATATGAAGTTATGTTATTTTTTTTTATAATGTAAATCTTAAAATCTTGTGTTTAGAATCAAGGTATATTTGTCTCTA
The DNA here is from genome assembly GCA_021464415.1 of Lonicera japonica. Taxonomy (NCBI): domain Eukaryota; kingdom Viridiplantae; phylum Streptophyta; class Magnoliopsida; order Dipsacales; family Caprifoliaceae; genus Lonicera; species Lonicera japonica. The sequence goes on from CM038463.1 coordinate 37,010,812, forward strand.
CAAAAAAGGGAAAAAACACTTAAATTATTCGTATTTTTATATATAGTATAGATTAATATTTTTTATTTGAAGGAATCTTTTTCCATAATTACCTTTCTGAAAGCACAATTGATTTCGCACATATTAAGAATAGGAGTTATTATATTAAGTTTGCCAACTAGTCTTAAACTTTAAATTGTGTTAGACGAAATACATGCGTTCAATTATAACTAGAATGCAGAAAAAAAAAATTAAACAAAAAACCACCAAGTTTTCTATTGTCTTTCATAAGTCCCCAAATGGAAGAAAGCGATATATTTATAAAATCGCTAAATACACAGAAAACATGATTTTGACAAAATCATAATATAGTCCTAAAACCTAAGGATTGAAAGAGCGAAGGAATGCGGAACACTTACCCAAACCATAATATAGTCCTAAAATCCAGTTGCACTATATATATATATATATCTATGAAATTAAGCTTATTTAAAGCTTTTGCTTAAGACTTCAATTTTGTTCATTTAAATATATATATATCTATGAAATGATCTGGTGACTCTGATTCGAACCCGCCCATTTAAAGGGACATGTGTAGGAAGACATTAATTAAGAGAGTTTCGTGCTACTAGGTCAGGGTTCTCACTACAGAAATAAGATTTATTAACTGTTGTGTAATTAGAACTGACTATGGAGTTAATTTAAGTTTGATAGTTCTTGTGTACGAAGTTATATATTTTGCATTCACCAACATACGGCGAAAAGTGATAAAAATAAACGCTCAAGAATACACGGGTAAGAAGATTTCATTAAACAACAATTGCAAAAGCAATAACTTACACATACAATCCTTAATATTACACACAAGGAAATACTTCGACAACCTCAACTTTATTCTCATTCATTACATATGGAGATGGCCAATGGCCCGTTATTGGATAGGTAGGTAGCAAAACACACAAGGTGACAAAGCAAATATACATTATTCCTATTTTTGGAGGAGAAATCGGAGCCATCCAGATGACAGCTTGGGGTACCTTGCCAAATTATTACCATAATCGACGAAAGTATTTCCAAAACGTGAAGCAAAGGCAGAGGCCCATTCAAAGTTGTCCAAAATTGACCATGTAAAGTATCCCTGGACATCAGAACCCTCCCTACATGATATAACAAAAATGAATTAGACAGATATATGTCACAAACACATACCACAACATTCTTAGTTTATCGCGAATAGAAAAACAAAGGTGAACTTACCAAAAGTTACAATTCAAAGACTGGTCGTTTTGTTATGTTTTGTTTTTTTTTTATTTTTATATCAAGATGTACTTAAAGTCGTTTAGTGGTATATTATTGTTATAGAAAATTATGGGTACTTACTTAATTGCAGTGTTAATCTTGATTAGATGATCATGGTGGTAGGCTACCCTCCTATGATCGAAAAGAGCTTCCCAAAGGGTTAAGTTTGGATCATTTACTTCATCAAGCCCTACCAAAAATGCCAAAAAAAAAAGATTATAGCCATATGGTCAAACTAATTAAAAAGTATATATATAAAGACTAAAAAAATTGGAATTGATTTATATACCATTTTCGGTAATGTGAATGAGAGGATTGCCGTATTTCTTCCTCACATACGTCAAAAGTTTATGAATTCCATCTGGATATACAAAGAGCCAAGCTGAACCACCCTGAACATCATTAATTATAAAATTTCATTAGAGGACTGATAACGTGAGAATTAGAAATGTAACAGCAAAAAGTAGCTCTAGAAAAACACAAAATTCAAATATCTATGTAGTTAATGAACTTACTGGTTCACCAATGTTGAGCCCATCTCGCACAGCTACAAAACAGGAACATCATAATACTATTAGTATATTGTTGTGACCATTTTCATGTATTCAAAAATTAACACACAACAATTAAAATATAATTTGAACTTACTGTGATATACAACTAGTGGGTCTGTAACGTAATGACCATTTGGACTGCCAACATCAGGTGCATTTTGTACGTAATTAGCAGTATAGTAGTTCAAGCCTAGAAATTCAGACGATCCTTTAAGCAGTTGAGATTCTTCTTTTGTAAACCTGGGAAGGCGGTCTCCGACCATCTTTTTCATGCTAGCTGGATAATCCCCAAATGTTACTGGATCCATAAACCTATAATTTTGCAGGAAGAATCGATAATTAGGATATTATGTTCGTAAACCTATGATTAGGGTACACTTTTATTTACAACTACTATTATACAAACCTAGTGATGGAATTAAATACATTTGAAAATAGTAGATAGATAACGAAATAAGTACTCACCATCCAAACCAGAACTCTTGAGCCCGTTCTGCAGCTGCTATATCCTCTGGCGTATTTCTATAGGGTTCTGTCCAAATTGTCACAAGAGCAATCCCAATCGTCCCTTTTTGAGTTGCCTACAAACATCATAACGTTATTTTAAATGGACAATTTATTTTCTTCTTTTATTTTTTATTTACTTTTTATTTTGGAGGGGGATACCTATATGGGTTTTTCTTTCATCATGAAAGTAACATCTACAGTTTATTTTCCAAATATATACTTCGTTTCATTTATATACAATTTAATTTAAAAAGATATAATATGTTAGCCATTTTCCATGATTACTTATATCCAAGATTTATAGAAGGAAATTAGCTTGAAATGATGATATATAGTATAGACGATACTAAAACAGAACACCTGATATTTGTTCCTGTATAATTCCACTGCATATGCATGAGCAAGAAGTTGATTATGTGACACTATGTAAGGTTCTGTTCCTGGATCCCCAACAGGAGCACTAGATCTTCCTCGAGCAGCAGGTACTGGAAAAGAATACGGACTGGGAGGAAGTAATTCTTGTACAGATCTCCTTGACCTTCCGGGCAGAGTAGGAAAGTAGCCTCTACCAGGTGCCAAGGTGCCCAATGCGTACCCACCATAGCTAAAGCTCCATGGTTCATTTAATGTGATCCAGTGCTTTACTCGATCACCAAATTCTTGGAAACAAACCTCCGCATAATCTCGAAAATCTTCACTGGAAAGTAGTTTAACATGTCTTATGTTAGTTTTATTTTTTTCTCTTGATTTGACTGCAAGATAGATAAGAAAAGAAACAAGAAACTTACACAATCCTACGACTCCTAAAACCGCCATATTCATCTTCTAAGGCTTGTGGAAGATCCCAGTGAAAGAGAGTTATGAACGGTTCTATGCCTGAAGATATATAACACCATACACCCTTTAAAATTGATAAAGAATTAAATGGATATATATATTTTTTTACATATACTACTACTAAAGTTGAAATAATTTGCAACCGTTGGCTAGCAGCGCATTGATGAGATTGTTGTAAAATGCAATTCCTAGTTCATTCTTCCCTCCAGCCAAGTTCCCTTCTGCATATTGTAATATTAAGAAAAAAAAATGTATTAGTGTAACAAAGACAAATTGCAACTAAAATATGAACTTGCTTTAACAATAGTACCACCCTAAAAAATTTACATGTACATATATATGTATATGTGTGTGGGAATCTTACAAGATTAGTTTTCCTCTATTCTGATTTAAATTTAAAAGTACTTTGACGTTTTGTAATTCAATTGCATGCAAATGCGAAAATTTTCTAGTGCGAACCTGTCCGTACAGATCAGAACTCTTAGAAACGTTATTTTTTTTCACTAAAAACGTCTCCCAAATGTTTTGGCCACTAAAATACATTGCTAAAGCTCCAGTCTTTACAAACCGATTCGTACCAGAAAAATACTCGATGCAAATGAATTGAACATTATATAGCTTTAATTTATCTTCAGACATAAAAAAGGAAATGAAAGCTTACTTGGCAAAATTCGTGACCATGAAATTGAAAACCTGTAGGCATCCAAACCCATCTCTTTCATGATCTTCACATCTTCCTAAAAGAGATTTCAAAAAATAAAACAAATGATCAACAAATATTTTAACACGGGGAGGCATATCCACATATCAATATATATTATTATAAGTCAATAAAAATAAAATCAATCCACTAATAATTAAATTCAACCCACGCCACCTTATATTTTCAACATTTCACTAATAATTAAATATATAATTACCTCGTAGCGATTATAATGATCAACAGCTACACGCCAACTATGATCTCCCGTCACAAGATCTGTCATCATTGAAAAAGAAAAATGTAAGATATTATGTATGTAGAGGGAGATCAAGATCAAGATCGAGAGAGAGAGAGAGAGAGAGACCATGTTCCTCAGAGTAAGTATCCCAAATACTTGGCAGTCTACCATCTTGATCTACTGCACCTTCAATCTAATTAAAAAGCAAAACAAAGGACAATATATATCAAGCTTTAAATATCTATAATTCCGTACAGAGAGAAGTATTTGTAATGTTATTACAAATATTCATCAAATAAGTATGTAAATTTTATGTAAGAACCAGGTACTTACAGATACATTAACATTTATTTATGTATTTTAGAGATTTTAATTAACAAAATCTAGTTTTTGTAGTTAATAATGAACAACACATGACAAAATGCTTTACACGGGATCGTATGTATTTCAAGGCTGATCATGGCAAAAGGCTTCAGATTTAATGAGTATTATATTATATTGACCGCGACCTTCTCACCAATACATGGTGTCCACATTAGATACCAGTTTTTTACATTTCATTATTACATACGTTTACAATTATTAGTTTTGAATGGGCACTTCTTACTATTTGTTTGAACACATTTTATCTTAACTTATATATATATATTCGGATAGGATTTAGTGTAGACCGTCCGTATAAATATCGCACTTTTAGTGACAAATTATTCTCACTAAAAGTATCTCTAATATTTTGACAACGAAAAATTGTTATTAATTAAAATGATGGTCCGTATCAAATTTTGACCCTACAAATATATATATATATATATATATAAAAGAGTGCTACCTGAAAAGAAGATGACGCAGCCCCAAAAGTGAAACCAGGGGGAAATTGGGAACGGTGGAGTAGGCTGACAATAGTTGGAGTTGGTGGAGTAGTGGCCATTGAAAAAGAAGCTAAAAAGGCTTTCAAAATGAGTAGTTACTATTTTTGATATATGCTCACTGATATAACAACTCAATTGTGCTTTGCCTCTTACACTTGGCTTGCTATTTATAGGTGGAAAGGCAGTGTCCTTTTCTGCTTTGCCTGGTGTTGAGTCACCTACATGTGACTCTAATACTCACACCAACAACGTTTTTAATAATTTGAATATTTATGAATAATTTAACGACAATCATGGGCAGCGCTAATGACTCAAATAGACGGAACTACTCAATAGTTGTGGAGGACCATAGCTCCTTAAGATTTATCTACTCACTTTTATATATAGCACATTTATTTTTATTTAATTAAATATTGTGCAATGGCTCTTCCAAAATTAATTTATACCTCTTATTAAACTAAGTAAAAATAATTTGATATTATATCACGTCTTATATTACTTAGATTAAGTTAAATAAAGTAATAACAAGGGGGCATAAAATTAAGATACTCCGCTCAAGTAAATTTAACATGTACGGAATTTATAATTTTGTATATTCATTAACCACATATATTTACTTGGTTTCACTCTATTTTACACATTCAACACATATGCAACTAATGAATAGACACATTCTTATTACATATATGCCGAGTCAACATAACATTCTTTTGATATCCAATACTAACTCAACGCAAATGTAGCAATATTTAATTGTTACTTTGCTACAAATACGTCGAATAAGTGCAATAAAATAAAACCTATTATAAAAAGTTTTTCTGATTGGGTGGTTTGATACCACTGAGGCCTTATCTTGTTGTGGTCCTTTTCACGTGGTGTTTTATCAAGTGGGTCCATTCGATATATTACTTTGTGGGAAATCCTTTTCTACCGCTAATGAAGTGCCACGTATACTAACAAAAATATTTTTGTAAGAGCATCCACGCTATGCACGTCCACAACGGATGAATATATATGATAACATTTAGATATGTCAAGTAGAGAACGAGTAAATTTATTTTACCACTAAATTTTAATCATACGAGTGTGGCTCACCCGTCTCACTCATACGAATGAACTTTACTCGTATAAAAATTTTTAAAAAAAGTTATACGATCTTGGCTCACTCGTATAATCATTAGAGATATATATATATATATATATATATAAAAAAAACTCCTCATACAAAGAGGCTATATTCGTATGGCATATATATAGATATATTTTTTTAACTCTTTCCTCCTCATACGAAGAGGGCATAGTTGTATGGCAATTAATATTTTTATTTAGTTTTTTTTTTAATTTATTTTACCCTTCCCACTGTGTCTCTTTCAAAAGTTAACTAAATTTATGCTAAATTTTGCCTATCAAGTTACCCTAACAATGTGGATGCTCTAAGGATCTATTTTCCTATAATTTGATGCGGCGTTTGAAAACATTGGGCATTTGATATAGAGAGAAAGGGAAAAAAAAAGCGGCGTTTCCGGTGATAAGAGTACATATTTTAGTACAAATCAATTTATGTCAGAGTTGTACTAAATTTGCAATTATTAAAAATATGCTTCTACATTAAATTCACATTACAAATCAAGTTATGTCCTATTTGCAATAAATATGTGGATGGTGCGAATATATATTTACACTTACTAAGTTGATAAATGATGATGTAGATTTTAACGTAAACATATTTTTTGTAGTTGAATTAAGCGGTGTATGGTTAATTTTTTTTGCATTTCAACTAATTCTCCTTCAATTCATCATTTAGACCATATTCACTGCTATTTACATAATGATTTTGTAGCCGCCGGGACTCAACCCTAGAGTTAAACATATGATGATAATAGCTGGGTCAAGTCTGACAGCATTTAAGATGCTAAATTGTCCCCCCATATCTTAAAAGCATTTAAGATGCAATTTTTTAATTTTTTTTCCAATAAGAAGAACTTGTTGATGACAGGAGTTGAAGTCGAACCAGTGGTGATGGGACATAGGAGGGATATACCCCTTCTTTTTTTGAATTATTTAAGGGAGTTTTTAAATAAACCCACATAATTCGTCTTCTCACTCCAATAAGAGAATACTTTATTCTCACCCCACTTATTTTTTAAAAAAAAATTCAATTCACCCCAATGGTGGGTGAGTTTAGTGAATGCACTATTGGGACGTTAATTTCGTCGTCACTAAAACTAAAACATGAAAATCTTATATAAATCCATAAAAATATTTTTTATTGAAAACATTCAACCTACTCCATCTTTTTATGCACTCTACCGACATACCACCTCTTTTTTATAAGTCAAATAATAAATTTATTTTTTATTGCACATCCACAAAATTCATTATTGACCTTACAAAATTCCTAATTAAAGATAGGGTCGAACCCCATAAATAACAATTTCAAAGACAGTAAACTGTAAATTTGAAAAATAAAAATAGAAACAACAATAGGTTTAGATTTTTAGGCGATCAACTATTTAAAATGAAACATCTGATCAAAGTAAAAATTAATTAGTTAACACAAGATAATTACCCCGACCGTTTCCACTAATTAATAATAAAATTTCAATATTCATAATATTACTGTCTCCTATAGGGCTATATCTAATGAATCAAAAAAATAAAATAGCTATTATAAAAATAAATCATTTATTAAAATATTTTAGAACTAGAGCTGTAGAATTATTTGATGAAAAGAATGAACTTTTTTTATTTTAAAAAAATTAAATGAGTGAGAAGACAAATTAGTGGCAATTTTTTCAAATACAGAAACTGGGGTGAGAAGAAAGAATCTTACGCTAATTTTTAGGTTAAGATTTAAGTAATATTGACTTTTGGTGGGGTGAGAAGACGGATTATGTGGGTGTATTTAAGAATACTCTTATTTAAAGATGTAGGCTTATTGTAAAACTTTTCAAATAATTGGGATCTTTTTATAATAAATAAAAGTTAAAAAAAAGTGTTGTGTTTTGTACTTTTGTTCGAGTAAATGAGAGAGGTTAAAAGGGTTATATATATATATATATATATATGTTTCTTTTTTCCTCTTTTATTTACAATTTTCAAAACACATCTTTGTCTATACTCCAAATCCTAGCTTCCGCAGTAAAACCATTTCAAGCCTCTCTCAGACTCGCACCCTCTCTACGGAGAGGCCAATCAAAATTAGTTATTTAGTTTAATATCTTAAAAAATCATGTTTATTCTTGTTGATTTTGTGCACTATTTATTGTTTGATATTTCATATTGTTATTTGGTTGATATTTGATGCTTATTTTTCATATTGTTTGTTGTTTGATCATTAATTAAATTCCTAATTACTTAATTTAGCCCGACCTTTTAAATATTTAGCCCTAATTATGATAAATTTGGCCGTAATTTTAGTTTGACATAGTTTAATAAAGTGAAATTGATTTTTGTATTCAATTTTGAAATATTGGCAATGGATATTTTTTGATAAAGAGGACAATAGTTGTTGAACAATCTTTGATTTATTACCAGTGGCGGATCCATGATTTAAAGTGTGGGGTGTGTGTGGGGGGGGGGGGGGGGGGGGGGGCACAACATAAAAAATATGATACTCTATAAATTTATTAAGAGGAACCACAACCACTTAAATTTATTGAATACTTATAATATAAATAATAATGGGTATAACTATTGACAATCCATAAAAAAAATTAATACTCGAAAATAAGTTTTAAAGATAAAAAAATTTATAACAAAATAAAAATGCATAATTTTATTTAAAGAGTGCCAATAATTATATTTATAAAAAAATACTAATACTAATGAGGGTTTAAATTATCTCGGGGGGACCCCCCTTGGTGCCCCCTACATCCGCCACTGTTTATTACCCTAATAGCTTTTGTGTATGGTATGCATACTTTAATCTAAAGAATGCATTCTCGGCTTTTGATTTGCAAAAATTACTTGGGTTTACAATAATGATTGTTTGGAAATGTACATTGAACAAGACAATTTTAATAATATTAAGAATTAAGAACTTTTTCAGTATTTTAAAAAAATGAAACTACGTAAAATATAATTTTAATCAATGTTTTCGTTGTACTGTAAGAAAGACTTATAATACTGTGCTTGGGTCAAAATATTGCTTTAATTACTCACTTTTTTTGTCTTGTTTTAATCATTTAAAACAAATATTGTAGTGCTAATTTTGATCCCGCTCCATTCGAATTCTGGCTTCGCATATAACCCTAATAAATAAACAATTTACACTATTACTTAACCATCAAACTATTTTTCATTTTTATTAAAAAAAATCTCCTTAAATTATATCTGCGTTTGTTTGTCATTTGTAACTAATTTTGCTAGTTTTATATATATGCGAGTTTCTCAAAATAACTATAAAGTTGCTAACTTTTCTAATTTTAGAAACATTGGAAGTAAATGCTTTTTCATATATGAAGTGATATGTTTTCATGTCAGATTTAGTGGTTTTGCTAAAATTTATTTTAGCAATAAAGATACTTTTTAGGATTACTCCAGTTAAAAGAAACCACTTTTTTAGAAATGGACAATTATTCTTTTATCATAAATTTTATTTTCTCATTTTATAATTGATCGATAAGTTTCACCAACTAGTTCTCGCTTATTGTCCAAACTCCAATAATAATTTTTATATAGTTTAACTACAAATTTACACTAAAATCTATGTATTTAGTTATATTCAGATTTAATGCGAAATTCGATTTGCACTGCTGCAAAAATATAATTGAAACCAAAATATATATCCTATTTATTGGTGAATTTAGTGCAAAAATATATTTGTAGTGTCCCCGCATTTAGTGCAAAAACTAATGTGCATTTAAATCTAAAACTTAGGTTTCCTATGAATTAATGTAAAAATAAATTTGCATTACTCGCGCCGGAGGTCCAGCAGTGGTCGGCACATCTTCGGTAGTGAAATGAAAAAGAAGCTAGTCTTTATTTTGCAATGAGAAAATTAAGTTGTTAATTATTCTTTCAAATATAATTATGGAGGGAGTCTTTTGAACCCATTATTCTTTTTTATTATTTATTCCTTATATTTTAGGCCATGCTATTGCCAAAATAATTTTGGCTTTACCAGATTAAAATATTACTTTTAGGAGTTTTACCTTATTTATCACCAATATAAGATATTTGCTTAGTGCTTTGGAACTACTTACCCATTCTTGTTGGAAAATGTTTAAATCCTACAGCTTTTGCAACTTATAATTTTTTTTTCTACTTTTAAACTCTAGTTAAAGACTAGAGGGGAGAGGTGTTGTTCTCCAAAAGAATTAAAAAATGACAAGGTAAGGTTTTAACTAGGCCTACTTGGTCCTGTGAAATAACGGTAGTGATATTATATGAAATATGATTTAATTAAAGTTGTTCTAAATGAAAGTTTATATATATATATATATGTGTATAAACGCCACTATAAAAATTGTTGAATTAATGACAAGAAATGAAAATTTCTCATGTGCATTTTTAGCGATGAAATATTTATTCGGTGCCACATTTTTTGTCACAAAATGTATTTAATGAAAACGATTTGTGTTTGTTCCCGAAATGTATCTTTTAGTGACAAACCTCGTAATTTGACAGAAAAGTTGTAACAACCTAGACACTCGGGATGTAATTAGGAGTTTTGTCACTAGAGTGTGTTTTTTGTTTTTTCAATATAGTACAAACACATGGAGATGTTTTGTAGCGACAAAAATCGCCACTAAATGTTGGTCATATACACATTCGTCCATACCAAGTCCTCCCCAGGCAAAAATAAGATATAGTTAACTAAGGGTTAAATTTAAAAACAAAGCAATAACGTACATTTTTAGAAAGATAAGAAAACAATCTGAAAAAAAAATCGGCTTACCTCCTTTAATTTCCATTAGTTTTTAGTCCAATTCCATCCATGGGAGTCTAGTTCGAGAACTAAACCGATGAATTTTTTCATGAAACTTGGTAGAGATGATCTCTATGATGAGTAGATCATCTCTACAAAATTTCATCGGAAGATTCAATCTAGAAATAGGTAAGATGATAATCTAAAATTTGAATAGTTGAAAATGAACAAATGCATCAAATTTTTACTATACCCACTTCTGGTTTGAATTTCATGATAAAATTTTGTGGACATGATCTAGGAACACAATATATATATATATATATTTTTTTTTGGATTTGCCGCCTAACTCTCCTCAGAATTCCATATACAACAAAAAATTAATAATGGTGATGCGTTTTGACCAGTGTATATGTGTCTCACCAGCTTAATTATATCTCTTCCACCTCTTACAGACCCTCAACTCTCCTCAGAATTCTATATAAAACCAAAAATTAATAATGGTGATACTTTTTGACCATTGTATATGTGTCTCACCAGCTTAATTATATCTCATCCACCTCTTACAGACCCTCATGCAATTGAAGGCGTGCAGTTACCTACGTTAAGTTTTATGTTTTAAAGTTTGTTTTGTTTTTCTATTTTATTTATTTTAAAAATAAAAATCAACAATGAAATAGTCTAAGTATTTTTCTTTACAGGAATAATAACTAAAATCCTTTTACTCCGGATGGAATTTCAACTGAGGACCATTATCTGAATTCGGGTGGATGCCTTACCAACTAGGTTACACTAGTTGTATTGGACAAAATTATTTTGATATGCATGAAAGAATCTAGCATTTTGCTTATCTAATTTTCTAGAGAAAATTACACTTTGCTCGCCTTATTTTATATATCCATTGCGTATTAAATTATATCTCTTCTATTCTATACAATAATATTACATTTTTTGTGCACCATAACATAATATCCTTGCTCTGCCTTTAGGGACCAACACAACCACTCAAGAAATATCATTACTAGCCAAAAACAAAAGCCATTCTATTCATAAATAATAATACATATGTGTCTTTAAGAATTTTATTAGATCTGGTATGATCTTTATTGATATATGAGAGCTTTTTTCTTCCCTCTTTTAAGGTGCGTAGGTGTACATGTAACAGTACAATCAAACATGAAGCTAGCAGATCGACTCTTGTGGATGCATATATAATTCAAAATTATAATGATTTGTTGTTGATCTTTCTGATAAGTTATTTTTTGCATTGTTTTCGTGCTTCTTGATTATTTGAACTCCATTTAGAGTGATTTGATTGGTATTTTTTTTTCTTCGTGTGTTTGTTATAGGTTTTTATCTTTTGATATTCTCCGCTAATTTATCAAAGTTTTTATCTTGTCATGTCATGTCAAATATAATTTTTTTTTTGTGTGGCTGATTTTTTTTTTTCAGATCGCCAACTTATCAAAGTTTTTTGTGTGTCTTTAACATAAGTGACAATTATATTGTCATATCGCTATTATAAAATGATTATAGTTTTTATGTCCAATTTGTTTTTTCTTTCTATTTTCGCGTCCAGGTCGACCCTCAATTAGTTGCATGTATCGGCTTCTAGTGTCAAATTATTGTCAATTAGTTGCCTTCTATCTCTATCTCTATCTCTATTATATTATATCAATCAAAATTTGTTGGTTTTTCAATTTTAGCCTTGTCATTATTAATTGGTTAATTGTCTTTTTTCTCAATCTCTATTAATTAGTTTCGAACACATGCACAAGTTTCAGGTTGCGGTGAGACTTTTCAGCCTTTAAATCAATAATATTTTTATATTTTAGTTTTTTTAATTTAAATTAGTATACGTAGCGTACAATACACACATTGCCTGTGTGTATAGATTTATTAAATAAACAAACCGGTTGCTTCAGTAAACACAATAAAAATAAACTAAATGTCATATTAAATCATCGTATCTTAAGAACAATCAGAACTACTTCAATAATTTTATATTGTTAGTGCACGCCTTTAATGATTTCACCAATAACGTTTTGACACGTGGTAACATTTTTTGAATTGGTAAAAATAGACCCAATTATGAATGCAATTCATTGAATATAAAGTTAAAATGTAAATACATATTTAATATTATTTTTTGTTTTTTGTCCCTTAGATCTTATAACAAATAATGCATTGATGCTTGTGAAAATTTTCTTAATCGCTTATTTTCAATGAATAACCTGTTACAGATTTATTCACCTTTTATAAAAATTGGACTAAATACTACAATTTGTGCCACATCAATTTGGTACAAAATATTTGTAGAAAAATCCATCGGTTCATTCAAGACGTGGTACATCAAATTATACAAATTTTTTTTAGAAAAATAGTAAGAATAATTCTAAGGAAATTTATTTTTGTAACTACAAAAAGTGACTCAGATCATATGTTGGTGAAAGAAAGAAAAACCATATTCCAACGAGTGAAAATACGACAATGTAACTTATATATTGTGAATATGACATAGTAAACTAATAATTTTCAAATTGTCCATCCCACCGTAAAAATTCTCATACACAATGTGAAAATAATGTGGGTGTCTACAAATTGAAAAATGATTTCGATTGAATATCACTATATTTAAAAAGGATATGCTATCACCGAATCAATTTTGTCCAATTAAAAATAATTAAGATTAAATAACTTGTTCCAACAGAAAATTATTTCCTAACAATAATATCTCTTTTATTAAAATTGCATAACACATAAAACAAAACGGCTTCCACAAAAAAATTATTTTTGGTACAATCATGAGTTTATTTGCATGAAATGAATGTGCAATAATTTATGGTAGATCAATTGAAATTATGAAAGCAACAAAACATACAGTGGTCCCATAAAGCAACTCACCGGCCAACGTGAATTATGTAAATTGCACAGCTGTTGGCCCTCGAATCACGTGGCTCTCCAATCATTGTACGTCGAGAAAATTGTTATTTCAATAAAATGGTTTAATGAAAGGTTTTTTATTTTTTATTTTTTAATAACATCTTACTTCCCAAATTTCTCGAAAGCAGACATCATTATCTCATAGAATTTGACCTATACTGCTTTTAATTACTGAATACTAAAGGTTAAATGTTGAATCTAAATTGTGAAAATGTTATTTTTTAAAGTCTAAACGGGGCTTTGAAATTTAGTGTTCGTATAAATAATGAAATTTTTACATTAAACATTCAACATGGCTGATAACTCTTAATGCTAAAAAAAATAATCATTAAAAAAAAATTGTCGTCAACTACTTAATAATAAAATATAAATAGCTTATTACACATCTGAATGCTTAAAATTATTTACTTACGTATTCAGGAACAAAAACAAACACCACCTAAAAGCGAATTCCTTTAAAATAGTCATACAATAAAAATTATATTGATCAGCCAACTATTTTTTTTATGGTGCTAAAATTAATGTTTTCGAGTGTCCTTAGATCATTCACAATGGTAATGTTTAAATATGGAGATGATTGCTCTAAAAAAATATGGACATAATCTTATACAAATATTATATATATCTACTTAAATTCATGAACTTTTTTATTTTTTTAGCTCTTGAAATAGACTACAGTAATGTAAATTGAATGGAAAGAATATTGGAGAGGAGACCACTGCATTCAAAACTACCCATGCATAAATTTATTTATATCCCATGTATCATAGTACTTTGGGTAGATTTCCATGTTTATATAACAATCTAATTACGATGTAGTGTCATCTACATCTTAATTTCCTATCTTAGTTAACACTATATCAAAAAAAAATGTAATAATTTGATTAAGTAAGGTGTTGTGGGGTCCATTAAATTGTTTCCACCTACACATGATGGAAAATTTCTGTGATTTTAATTTTACATATATAAATGTTGATAGCTTAAAATTTTTCTTGTATAACTCAGTTGCTTTGTCAATATGGTAATAATGCATACTACTTTGATTAAGAAGAGTTCTTACAATTTAAAATGACTATTGACGATGGCCTTACTACTTGTGCATAGATTCATCCATAAGATTATCAGGTTAATTAGTCCAATTTTGGACCATCCGATCCCATCCTGGCATGTCGCTAAAGTTCGAATCCATAAAATAGCACTGGTAGACTTTCATCCCCCTCCACACCTTTTAAATTTTGGTGAGGTGGTCATAGTTGGGACAACATCTTAATTTGGCAAGTTTTCATGTATGTGGTTCTCTTTTGAGAAGAAAAGGTCTCGATGTATTTTCCTCAAGATCTGGCCATATTTAATTTTGTTGGTACATCAGTATGCGTACATACATACATAAATAATTTCGCTCCATCTTTACCTCGTGTGTTTTTAGAAGTAGTTATATATCTTTGTGTCATTTTCAAATCCTTTATTTCTACCTACTATCAGTGGCACGGTGAGAATATTTCATTGAATTTACAAGAAACGGTCCAGTATCTTGTCTACTATTAGATATTTATTAACTGTTGGGACGAATGATTAGGAGATATGTCGAGTTTTAACTCTAGTAGATACAAAATTATTGTAGTATTTTTGTCTTGCATCCACAGTAAGGAGACACCTCTCGGAAAAGTAAAAAGAAGAAAATTTTGTTAGTGGAGATTATTGAATTGCTAATTTTTTTTTTATCTTCGAAGACGATAAAAATATTGTCTGGAAAAATTAATATAAAGAAAAATGAAAGGATGAATTGATTCTCATTGTGATAAGTACCCTCCACGTTATTTATTTGTAAATGATATCTATTCATAATGAGCAAAAAAATTATAAACTAGAAATATAAGCTAGATTATCTCACAGTGAAGAAAAGGGGAAAATAAATAAATTGTATTTTGAACATTGATTTGATCGGATTAATGTTTTCTTTAAAAACACTATTGCCAAAACGGTACCGTCCATTTGACATAAAAGAAGTATGTTTTTTTGTTTGGCTGCACTCTTAAATATTTTGGTTTTTTAAATTTAGCCGGTGTCTAATACTCTCGAAAGGAAAGGTTCTTAAGTTAAATAACTTAAGAACGGTCGTTATGAGGAGATTGTATATATATATAGGTAAAATTTCCCATACGTACCACATATGCCGATTGAGGCTTTGGAGGAGGTAAATGGATTTTTTTTTTAATAAAATTTTGATCTCTAATTGTAGAGATCATCTCCAACAAATTTCATCCAAAACAATTCAACAAGGAAATGGTTTAACTAAATATCTAAAATTTCACAGCGAAAAATATCCATAAATAACAAATTTTCAATTCCCATTTGAATTTTTTGTTGAAATTTTGTGTAGATTATCTACTAACCATGGATATCATCTTCACCAATTTTAATCAAGAAACATATCTGTTTATCCCCTTGAAAGTCCCAATCCGTATATATAGTATGCATGATTTTAAATGTCTATGTGAAATGTACCTTAGGGATACATATATATTGACTCAGATATGTTTGCCTAACTCAGGTCAGGAAGTCCAAATTAATCCGAATAATCGCATGAAGCGGGTAGCAGACTACGGCCCGTCCAGAAAAAAATAAATCTTTATACTCGCTATACGAGATACATGTACTATAATAAGTAGGACTGACCTATTAAAGTTAGCAGTCTACATCAACCCTCCTAAGGCCCAAAGTTACTCACACTCAATAGCGACCCAAGCCGTGGGCCTACTTTCCAAAATATCTAGACAAGATAAATTAAGACAATTTCTTATCAAGCAAGGCAACTAAACAAGATAAGGTAGAAGGAACCTATCAAATAATATATTGCGCGCTAGTAACCTAATCTCATTTATATTACCATATTAGAGTTCCTAACCATGTTTAACTTTTATACTCAGCCTCCTATATAAAGATTCTTAGCTTTTAACTCTAGATCATTTGAAATTGTAAGGTCAACAAATCTTAGGGCAAGAAATGCTTTTCATATACAAGAATTATACATAGTAAGTGTTAAAAGATGAACAAGAAGAACATAACAATCTTTGATAATGATGGTTCTCCCAGCCAATGGATAGTATGCCTGGTTTATCTCACCATTTGGTGAAGATTAGGATATTTTATTGATTGTGGTGATAATGATTATAGAGAGAGTAAATACAATTTGGAAGTAAGTTGTACTTGGCTAATTTTCTGATAATTTGGAATGACAAGGGCTAGTCCCTTTTATAGGTGTAAGGAACTAGCTGTTACATTGTGATAAATACCACTCCTCATGTTTAGAAGGAGTGAAGATAATGGCTAATGGTTGTTGAGAAGTGGTAGAGTGGTTGTTAGTTAGGGCCGTGCTGGCCGAGCCTTATTTAGTTGTTGTCACGTATCAGGCCTTAAATGACTCTAGAAAGCTTTTATAGTGGCCAAGTTACGGCCGAGCTTGACACATATATTGGTTGGATGTCGGATATAATATTCTTTTCCACTTCAACTACCCCCAAGGGTGTGATTGTCGTGTGACGCCCCAAATTCCATTTTGAGATTTTCACCTCCGGGACCTGGTTAATCACGGATGCCGTGCGCGACAGCAGGTTTAAAATATAAAAATCAAAACTTTTTAAAAACTTTTCCCAAAGAAAACATGATCCTGTTTAAAAGCTTATTCTACAAAATCAAGGCATGTGGAGTTTATTTAAATAAGAAACTGGCATATAAGGTTTAAAACCATTTAATATGAATAATCATATCCAACCACAATTTCAAATCTACTGCACATATATAAAACCATTTATACAAATTTACAATACAAATTGTTTATTAAATCATAGTCCATTTACAATCAAAAGGAAATCAAAATGATTATACAACACAGTCCTTTCTCGAAAAAGGACCAGGTACAGACTATGGACATCAGAGGTCTCTAGACATGTACATCATACGCCACCCAAAATGCTATGCCTGCAAAACTGTTAAAAAACGGGATGAGCCAAGTCCGGGCTCAGTGGGAACTATATAGGTTTTATATAGAAAATACTTTACTTTAATGTAATAGTTTGAAAACGTGCAATGCAATGCATGCAATACCACCCCGAGTGCATGCAACCCCACTAGGACTTCTATCCTAGCTACCCGGAAGCCATTTACCCAATAACCCGATCTCTCCTCTAACCATCCATAAGATAAAACTCCACGGAATTTCCACAATTCGATGAGATCTCTAGTCCAAAGTCACCTCGTATAAAACTCTAGCTTCCTAAGGTTCGACATGCTACAGACTATCCACTCTCAAGTGTAACTCCAACTCTTCTATGCTATCCGGTCCTTACTCCGTAAGTCGTAACTATAGGCCAAGTGTTCATTGTTATCACTTTAATTATAATTCATTATGAATCTTATGCTTGGCCACCTAATAGGATTCGTCCCAAGATCTTTAGCCTAAACCTTTACATTACGGTGTACTCTCATTAGGCTATCTCGTTATCTATGATTTCCCTATTAATCATGAGTATATTATATGCATTATGATCTGGCTCGCCATTCCGTAATCCGTACGCATTTGTATACCCTTACATCATTTCTAAGTTCAATAGTTATTATCCCTTTCCACTTTAAATATTAATACATTATGAAAGGCTCGACAGTTCTCTACGTGTATTCGGTTATGTCTAGATGTGTCCGCATAAGTCTTTACATCAGTTACATCATAACCGAGGCAACATATAAAAATCAAGACGAGACCTGACACGATGCAATAATAATAACAGCATAATCGCAATCTCACAACAACTCTCGTATCACGTCTTTAGTATAATGCCTCAGTTTCACCCCGCGGTCAGTCCAGGCCCAGAGCAATAAATCCAGCGAGTCTCGAATGGATCCAAAGCTCTTATCCATGTGTCCTCCGAGTGGGGAGTGGTTCAGGGACTTGGTTCTCCAAGTAGGTCATTCGGAGATAGCCCACGCGACGGTCACTTTCCCGGGAGACAACACTCCGAATAGTTAACGAGGAGAACACCTCATACAAACCACATCGACATTCTAGAGAAACTACACCAGGCGATACCCTAGTGGGTGATGACCATTAGTAGCCCAATTACTTCCCGGGGACTCACCATTTGGGTAAGTAGTGGCACACAGGTCCTGCTCCGCTTGCCTGGAAACTCATCTAACCAAGGACACATAGTCCAGTTGGAAGGCAAGATACCTAGAGTGGGCTCTCCTTTGTGGACACACACAACCAACGGCGGAGTCACCGACTTCATTTTTTCCGTGCAAGATTTAGGGAATTTCACCCAGGGGCGACAATAGGAAGCCCATCTTCGAGTCACGGGGCACTACTCGGTGCTAGGTCAATCATCATATCCAGTCCATACGTGTGATGGCATCAACATGAATATACCAATTCCTCATTCAACAACATATACGTATAATCATCAATCATCCATCACACGTATGGCCAATAACATGTACATATACAATCACATAATCGTCATCATTATAATCATCGTTAATTCATCATTAATCACATTATCATTATTATCGATCCAATTATCTGGGACTTTATCATTTAATCTATAATTTTCATTACACGGCCGATTGATTCATTATCAATATATGTTACATATTATTATGTGTCATATGTATGAAACTATGGCCATAAGCGTTTTATGTAGTTCCCAAGCCCCGTAGCCCAACCAAGGATTAATTATCGTGCTTCTAGTTCAACTAGTGTACATATAACTCTTCTTAGCCACATACAATTCCAGTCAAGGCATCCTATGCCCCATCGACAATATATACTACACCACTAGATAGCATCTAGGTCATATCCTTATTCCTAATGCCTACCAAGCTTCATACAAGGCTCTAAACTCAAGGATTGTTGCGCTTCATTACGCCCTAACAGATTCTTGGTTCAACACATATGAATAGAGTTCAAAACTCCCTACTATATACGCATACAAGCATATCTATTCCATATAATTCATAATCAACAATGATTCAATCATAAATCCTGAAATCCTCTCTAGCCTAGTTCATACCTTAGGCTACAAACTGGATATGATGCGTTTATGAGAGAACAAGGCTCATAGTATTGCAAGAAGTGATAATACATGATCTCTAAGTGATAAACTATCCATTTACAGCACTAGTCTAAGGTTCACCTCGCCCAAACCCCATGAGATGCAAACAATATGTACTTTTGATGAAAATCCCCAATTTGGGTTCAAAACTCCAATTCAATGAGTAATAATTTGAAATTGAGGGTTTAGTACTAGTGTTCCTACCTTAGAGTAGCTATATCGAGGAGTGGAGGAAGCGTAGACGTCGTACACCAAAGCCCTAGCTCCAACGCGAGCTCCAATGGAGGAAGAAGGTGAGAAATATGATGAATAGCGAAAGAGGAAGCGATTTGAGGCTCCAATCTTGTAAGAGGATGATGAAATGAAAAGAATCTCCCTCTCTCTCTCTATAAATCTCTAGAGAGAGGTGGAGGTGTGTGGCTTGAAAATGAGGAGTGTTGGGTGATAAATGGGTCAAAAACGGTTAAAACGCTCAAAACCGACATTCAGGTGAACCATGATCGATCATGAGTCCCCCATGATCAATCATGAAGCATTTTGGATCTCCTATGGAGGACCATGATCGATCATGGCCTTCCATGATTGATCATGGAAGTCACTGCATCAGCAAATGACTTTCTGAGCCCGAAACGGACCTCGAAATGACTGAGTCTCGACTTGGCCCAAACAGGAAAGTTGTAGAGGGCTAAGAAATGAATACGTGGCCATAAATAGGGAGTCTTTTGGACATCGGATGAAGAAGTTATGGCCTCTCAAAATTGGCCAGAAATCGACAAATCGCGAAAAGTCGAAAAACGCGATTATTGCCTCGGTTTCGACCCGAACCACTCAGACAATGAAACGATTGCTCCCTCAAACTTAATACACCTAATATGACATACTATAACTATTGGTTCGAGTACTAAGGATATGGAACCCAATGTTCGCTCTCTAACGGAGATTAAGCCATACCGGGCTTAAGAAAAGGTCAAAGCGACAAAAGGAACACGGGGTATTACATGTCCCGCAAGATTAGAAGCAGAATATGATTAATTAATCCTATCCAGTGTTTGGTGTCGAAAAGGATAGGATAAATAAATCCCTTCGTGTGTTTGGCGCAACGGTGGATATGATATTTTAATCCTATCCCGCGTTTGACACAACACGGAACTGGATTGTATTCGGAATTAATTATTATTTTATCCCTTTAGAACTGGATAAATATATACCATCCCTATAGGTGGTATTATTTTATCCCATGATTGTCGGATAACAAAATGAATATAAAAATTATTTTTTTATTTTTTTCTTTACCCCTTTTAGATAATCAAATTTATTAATGAAAATTTTCAACTACCCAAAATCACAATAACTCAACTAATAAAATTCATTTTTTTTATAATATGGCATTTTTTTTATTAAATAAAGATATTTACAAGAAACTTTAATTTTAGAAAAAATGGTAACATTAGAATTTTAAATTGTTCTTAATGCCTAGTTCGTAAATATTGTATGTGACATAGAACTTTTCTCCCGAAAGAGTTTTTTACGAAACTTATTTATAAATAGAAGAATCGCATCAGTTAAAAAAGATTGTGCACAACAATTAAAATTGCATATATTTTTAAAAGAAAAGCAAGTTGTATTATATAATATTTGTACTAGTAATTCAGAACTCTATCAAATGCAAAGTTTATTAAATTCTTATCCAACTAATCCGTATCCTGTCCGATCCCGCTTAATTTTATCCAACTGATTCCTTTGCTATCCTATCCCACATAATTCCTATCCGACTAATCCCGACTCTTATCATATCCGGCCTTTATCCTATCCCATCCCACCTCCTTATCCGGTGCGCCAAACGCACCCCAAGTGTTCAAGCTTGAATTACACTTGGCGGTCAAACACTAAAAAAAACAATTTCCATTTTTTTATACTTCATCTTTTTCATTCCAAAGTTCATACTTTTCTTCCCAGCTTTCCCTTTGCAAGAAACCTACTCTATGATTCAGCAAATCTAAGTCCTCCTTGTGGTTCCATTTTAGAGAATGAAAAAGTAACTATTGTAAGTCCCTCAACTCCTCATATAATTTCTGATATTTCCCCTTTCGATTTATGAAATCTTAAACCCTAGAAAAACCCTAAAAAAAAAGAGGCAGCGTTTGTTATTTTTGGTGATGAAGAGCTTGTTAGTTTCTCCCAACGGTTTATCCTAGATGATGGTACAATGAAAGACCACTATTGACCCCAATGATGGTGAGATTGGGATATAAGCCGTCCTTTTTAACAAGCCAGACTTAGGTTTCCCCTAGATCCCTTACTATGTGAGGTGTTAAATAAGTGTAATATGGCTTTGCGGCATATGAGTCCGAATAGGGTGAGGGTAGTTCTAGGTTGGTGCTGCTTTAAATAAGTTGGTGGGTGTTAAATTGATCCATATGGAGATTTTTTGGTGTTATTTTCTGTCATTGCCCACAAGATAGTTCCTGCTATTACTTCAGTGTTCGAATTAGAGCTCTATATTTGGTCCAGTGTTTTACTAAGTCTGTAACACCCCGTTCTTAAATTTCATGATCATCACATTTAATATCGTGATTAAGGCGATTCCGAGCCCTAAATAGTGATATACTGTTCTGAAAGGAGAGACAAGGTTCAGATACTCCCAATAAGTCATATTAGTGTATTTAAGCTTGTTAGAATGACTGTAAGTCATTTTGGGTGGTTCGAGTGAAAATCGGGATGTAAATTGCAAATTTTCAATTTACTCGACTTCATAATTTTAGGATAACTTGGGGGATGTGTAACATCTTCATTCCTTGCTAGATTGAGTTTTCATTCAAGAAGGGGTCTATATTTTTAGGCAATCTACAACTTTTTTATTTTGGCCAAAGACAAATTCAGACTTCTACTAGGTCGAAACTAAGCGCGAAATAGGCAAATCGCTATCAGTTGTTCATTCGGTTACATTAACGCGCTGACTTCATCGAATTTATGGGAATTATTTGTCCATAATTTGGGTACACTTCCTTCTAGGAAGTTGTAGAGCTCTAAATAAGCTTTTCGTGGACATAAAGATCACCTCAATCAGACTTCCAAGCAAGAAGTTATGGCCGTCCAAAGATCAGTGCTGCAAGTCCCCAAAATGGTGTGCGTGAATAGTACTCGCAAATCAGAATAGCAGATATATATACATACGTTCTTCATTTTCTTCCTCATTTTTCACCACCTCCATTAGAGAGCTTAGAGAGAGAAAGTGACAAAAGTGGAGAGGCTTCGTGACGCCATCATCCACGCATCTTCATCACGCTAAAATAACATCAAATCCACACTATTCATCTTCTTCTCCAAGCTCCACCTCCATTGTTAAGGTTTCTTGAGCGCAATTTGGGGATTTTATGATTACTCAAGCATGGCTTGGCATGTCTAAGATGGGAACAACTCTACTAAACTTATTTTTCAACTCATTACTCCTTGTATCAAATAATTTCATATAAAATGGGTTTTTTACATATAAACCCTAGGTTTATAGGGCGCGTATGGGATTGGTTTGGTTTAGGGCCAAATTAGTGAGGCGTATGAGTATATTATCATTTTTATATCCCTTATTATCCATCCTCATCTCATTATGAGCTCTACACTTGTATTTGTACATCATACGCATCCTATAGTTACACGTATGAACTAATTAGCGAGTAGACTGAGGTTTGTGAGTGTAAGGTGCCTTGTTTTGGTTTGTTATTATGAAAGACATGTCATTGAACCTTTTTAAGTGATGACAAGGCAGTGTGTAACTTACTTATATTACGGACTTGGGAGTGGGTCAGTACATAATAAAAAATGAGTCTAGGGTCTCGTATGGAACATGATAGATACTTATGGTGATAGTACAATCCCATTACTCTCTAGTAATGTCATGAAAAGTACCTTAGAGGACTTGGGCTGCCGTAGTTGTAAGTACACCTACGATTGGGGAGCTGTAGATATACTGACTAAGTGATAATCCATATAACCAATGATTGGCTAGATTAAATGACTTGTAGACTACAATAAGGTACTACTGGGTAAAGTTAGCACACATAACTTGACATGGGATGTAGTTTAGTACTAATGAGCCTGTAGGCCGTAATACTTGAAAAAAGCTATGTGTACTCATGATGTATATGGCAATGAGCCGAGTGGCTAAGATAATGATGATTATGATAAGTATATAATGGGAAGCTATATATGGTATTGATACGAATAGCCACATGTGTATTGTGATGTTATGTACATATATGTACGGGATTGATATATATATATATATATATATATGTGCATTCATTGTGAAAAATGAATGACTGTGACAATTGTGGTTATTTATATGTTCATGTATTTTATCATGTGATGATTATGTATTGATCATCTATATATATGTGTGTGTGTCTGTGATAATGATGAGATTGTATAGTCCATGCGAGTTCTCGGGTTGGTCTCTAACGATTGAGGCCTTAAGTTGGGACAGAGTGCCCCTAGGTGCAAGACCCGAAACTGTGCATGGAAAAGAACGAGAGGCCCTGCTGCGGCGTGGGTGAAAGGCCACGAAATGCAGACCTGGTGATGCTTGGACAATTGCGATTATTACTGTGATTGTCGATGTAATGCCCCCGTCTTAATTGTACATGATAACACCCGTAGTTAAGGCCTGGGGCATCACTGACCCATCTTAGTGGAACTAAGATAGGTCTATAAGAAGAATATAAGTCAATAACATACTGTACATCAAGCATTGGTGAGTACAAGATACGAAAATAATGTCAAAACATTATAACATGTACCATGTAGTTACGATTTCACAAGCATAGTAATGATGTAGGGCAAGTCAAGTCCGTACATATATACATGTATAGATATCAAAAAGGGAGCTAATTATATATATATTTATCACAGACATAATTAAAAGTGGACATGTCATAGGCAAGCCGTGACTTGCCGTACCAAGGTATACTCAATCAAAAATATCAAAATACAAGTATCAGAGCCTCTAATTCATTCCCGAGCGCATCGCGTCCTTGCCTTCTTTGGATTCCTGAGTACCTGTAGGGTTTTAGAGAAAGAACGGGGTGAGCTATTTGCTTAATAGGGGAGATGTAATACCCCGTACTTTAAATTATTTTAAATTGAATTATATTAGCTTATTTATATTCATGCGAGTGATCGTTAGGTGATTCGGGTGGTTTGAATTGATTTTGGTTGGTAAATAAGAAGTTTTAGCCTTTCGCGATTTCTTATTTCTAGCTATCTTTGAGCTATCGCAATTTCTTCTATCTTTATCGGAATGAGATTCCGTTCACGACGGTATCTAGTATTTGTACCATTTTACAACTTTCGTGTTTTGACCGAAGTCCAATGTACACTCCTTGTGAGTCAAAACAGGCCGCAAAATAGGCCCATTGCAAAATTCTGGTCATTCGGTAGCGCTTTGGCAGAGCGCTGTCTTCGGTGAATTTTTGGAAAAAATCTATCCATAATTTAGGAAAACTTTCTCTTAGAAAGTTGTAGAACTTTGAAATACCTTTTCGTGGATATAAAAAATGCCTCAATCGGAGTTCCGAGTCAAAAGTTAAGGCCAAAACAAAAACAGTGGTCCAGAGCCCAAAATTTAAAGCGCGGACCGGTATGGTGTTTTTGGAATACCGGTCCGGTGCCAAAATTTTGGGAAAATTGACCCCCGCAGATCGGTATTGGGTATTTTTCATACCGGTCCGCCAGTTAACTATTCCCACCAACTTAAGCTCGTTTTAAGGCCATTTTCACTCATTTTTCAACCCATTTTCGAGGCAACCTTCCACACACTTCTAAGGGAGGTTTTAGAGGGTTCTAGAGAGAGAAAGAGAAAGATTTCTACGCATCTTTCATCCACGATCGAAGATTCAAGCTTGAAATCATCCAAGCCACCTTTAAGGTACTATTCATCATCTTCTACCTTGATTTTCTTCTAGGAAAGCTCAAGCATGAGCTTTGGCTACGCGAGTTGGGGTCTATACATTATTGATTAGGGGTTTTTATTATTCTAAGGACGTGGTGATGCGAGAGCTTGAGAATTTCACCGAACGAGGCTTCGGTTTACAACCTTCTTCCTTCTTTTGGTCTATACACTTGAGGTAGGGGTTATATCTTCTTTAAGCTTGGTAATATGATTTTATTTCAACAAGGAATGAGTGATTTTATACATATATTTTCGATATAAAGTGCATATCTCTTGTTATTGATTATACAAGAATGATTTTATACATGTATGTTCATATGTTGGTCATATCATTGGATATACATAAGTTTTGCACGATTGAGTTATGATTTTACGATATGAAGCAATATATGCCATCTAAGCTCCATAATTACATGTTATTGATTCATACGGATGTTCTTTGGATGTATATGTGCTGGTTTGACAAGAAAATGATTAGCAAAGTTCGTATACACCAAAGAACATGGACGTGAATTGGTTAGAGTTTATATGGCATATGTGGTTTCTATTGTATCTATGATGCATGAGATAAGACAAGATATGCCACTTGAACTTGACATCTATCGAACATAGATTTGTAAGTGATGTTCCTTGGACATATACGTTTGGTTGAATCCAAGTGGATTTGTAAATATATTATGTATGCGCTAAGGAACATGGATACATGATGAATGAAGTTTAAGTGGCATGGGTTGTTTATAGTTTACAATTAGAGCATGGATTGCACGTTATGCATAATTATTGCGTCAACCCGGCATCTGGATGATCTCATGGCAAGCTCGGAGCATTCTTATGGCATATGGTGCAGAAATTGTCTCTTGGGAGAATTATATCTCTTTTCCATGATATGGATGGCTATCTATACTCTTGTGGCATTCTTAAACAAGTGATTATCTATCTTCGGGAATTCTTCATTCGTATGTGGATATATTCTCGGTTATGTTATATGGTGGGACGTTGCCCACAATTATCTGTATCTGTTTGGCCTCCGTCGGTGAAGGAGAATGATTATGGTTAGTGCTTGCCGGGGCGGGAAAATAGGCAGGGCCTGGTGCCCTTGGGTTGAAAAGCCCTAAACCTCCGGGGGGACCTTTAGTCGTCGGCTGTCTAGAGCCCGCGGTGAATAGTCTGGAAATCTAGACAACGACAATGCATTAGTGAGTCATCGGCTGTCTAGAGCCCACGGTGAATAGTCCGGAGATCTAAACAATTGTTAAGAAAATTGGTATAAAAATGATCAGTTTATGTGATATTGCGGACTGTGGTCCACTTGTTAATTATTTGTTGGTTTTCACCTGAGACGGATAGGCCATATTCTGGTTATATATGTTAGGATCTTGATACTTTTTCTCTTGAGAAAGGTTAGGCCCATTGTCACTATGATTATGATACTGTACAGCTTCGGTATCTCTTGAGGGCGGTCAGGCCCATGTTATGAATGTTCATGGATTGATCTTCTGGCGGGGCGGTCAGGCCCACGGTTATTGTTACAGTTATAATTCCTGATAAGGACCGGCTATGGTCTTGGACAGGCAGACTCATATCATTTGCTATCTCGGCTCCCTCATATTCTGGTGATTCGACGTAACGGTTGACACAAAGGGGGGTAACATGCATATGCATGAGTATGCATTGTTTATGTGTAAAATCATGATATTTACTTGTATTGATGGTTGAAGTATAAACTATTACTAAATTAATGATTATGCTTTTCAAACACGTTATCCCTTATATTCCCCCCTACTGAGCTGTGAGCTCACCCCATTTTCTAACTAATACAGGTACACAAGGGACGTGTGATGTTAACAAGATGGTGGGTTCGGGATCGAAATAGAAGGCTCTCACTAAAAAAATGAAGACTTTTAGTGGCGCATCAACGCGTCGGCAAAAGTATCAAAAACGCGTCGGCAAAAGTCAATTAACTTTTAGCGACGCGTTTTCGCGCCGGCAAAGAGCGCCAGCAAAAGTCCGCCGGTAAAAGTAATATACTGACTTTTACCGACGCAACATTTAACGCGTCGGCAAAAGTCATGTTTAGCGACGCAAAAAGGCGCCGGGAAAAAACAGTGCGCCACTAAAAGTTTATGACATCGTGTCTTGAAAGCATACTTTTGCCGACGCATTCCAGACGCGCCGATAAAGAGCATTTTTCCTGACGCGTTAAACGCGCCGGTAAAAGTCAAAATTGCAATTGGAGAAATGACTTTTTCCGACGCTTTGTCTAAAACGCGCCGGCAAAAGTTCTTTTTAGTGGCGCAAAAACGCGCCAGCATAGGTTAAAGATTTGTTTTGTATATGTTTCTGAAAATTAAATATAAATACAAATGCGCTATATTTTTTTATTTTTATTTTTTAATATTAATAGAAATGCTAGGTTGAACCAATATCACAATAATCAAAATGATAAGTTACATAAATAAAAAAGCCAATACCGTAGTAACATACATATTGTTATGTCTTAAACATTAATACAAAATAAAAAAAGTGTCAATAATAAGAAAGTTAATATCCTAATCACTCAACGGATTGTTGGGAGTGGCACTTGAAGGAGACGTTGGGGACTGATACTGGAATGCAGGTATGAATTTTTGCATTTGAGCAAGGACATTATTTGTCTCATTCAACCTATCATTTTGAGCAACCAGTTGCGTTGATTGAGTAGTCAGCTGTTCGGCTTGAATAGGCATTTGTTCTTTGTGAGTGGCAATGACTTTATCCTTCTCATGGTCCTGATAGCTGCCTCTGTTGCTGGTTGCTCGATTACCTCCAACTGCTTTGAGCCTAGGCATAGAACCATATCCCTTGTGATGACGTGATCGAGGGCCTAAGACTTGTGTCACAATGTCCAAGTCTTTTGGCTGAGCCGCCTCTTCGCCAGGCTAAACAGATCCAGCTGACTCAACTGGCTGGGAAGCTCGCATATGTATCATGGCATCCTGAATAGAAAAAGGGAAAGAAAAAAAATTTATGTATATCCCAAAAATAGTTCCCAAAACAGTGTTATATAAAATGTATTAAATCTAAAAAAATCATAAATAAACTGAGCATGATTCATTAGAAATAAAACCCAAATAGCATATGCACATCACATATGCAATTTTCCTCAAATTAAGGCTGTAAATCTGAATTAAACTTAAAAATAAAACCCAAGTCACAATCAAAACCACAAGTTCATACGAGGCCAATAAATAAAAAATTAAACACAAAGAAACCACTAAACACATTATCAAAGTAGTCTCCAATCAATGACCTAAAGTAAGTAAAGGAACATATAAAATGTATTTTAATGACCTCAATCTCATCCATGACGATTTTATCGTCATGTGGATAGATAAACTTCAACTATAAAAATAATATGAATTAATAAATGAGTTAACTAAGGGCCTGTTTGATTGCGCAAATAAACTTTAACTATAAAAATAATGACTTGTTCTACTTCTCAGCTTCAAGACAAGTCTTCCATATGAACTTTGACCAACACCAAAATAAAGCAAAACAAGTATTTGAACTCTAATTTATGCAAAGTACCGTGCTGGACATAATTTGGTACTGATCAGTAGAAAGAAAGTAAAAAATACATGTCATGAACATCTTGAATAGAAAAAAGAAAAAGAAAAAAAAGAAGATGAGAGAGCAAAGAAAATGCAAGGACAAATAATACACAATCAAAATTTATTCTATATGTAGGAACATCTCATATACAAATAGCCATACCATCAGTGAAGTGTATTGGAATGCATGTGGTAACTGAATTTAAGAAACTACCTAATTTGATAAACAGTCATAAAGTGCTAACTGAATTTAAGAAACTAAATAACAAAAATCAACTAAGAAAATCCAAACAAAAAATAAAGTAACCTATCACTATGTATTCATTCATCATCATCTTCTACTAAAGTAACCTATCACTATCTCTTCTTAAATATTTAAATATTGGAAACTATCTATAGGATAAGAAAGTGTATATATATGTACCAAATGAAAGCTTCCTCAGAAAATCAATTCCCCGAGTTCTCTTCTTAATTTGTATACCTCTCTTTGATCTTTATGGGATATATAGGAGGTTTAGGCTAACCACTTAAGGATAATTACAAACTTAAGACTTTGTTTTTAAAATTTTAAGTTGTTCAACTTAGTTTATTAGTCTCAAGTCTTAACTACTTCATTACCCAACACCTAGATAAAATTAACGCACAAGAACAAAATTATAAATTAAATAAACACGTGCAGTTTTTTTGTCAATCTATGTCCTGTATGAAAATTACTCAAAAGCTAAGAAAGTTGACTGGAAAAAAATTAAATAAATAAATGAATAAAACTTGAACACACACACACACACCCCAGGCTATGTAAACCATAATCAAGAACATGCACGCACCTAGGCTAAGATGACAAGCGTGCTTCAACCTTGGCAATCTGATCCTCTTCGTTCTTCGGGTTCGGGCTCCTGTTAACCACTTGAGAATATTTATTTTCTTTCTATTTTTGTATAAATTATTGAATAAAATATTCTTGCAACTCAAAATAATCATTAATTAGCATGAATAATAATCAAATTAATTACTTGTTGGTAATATATATTCCTTTTTTAAAATGTTATTGTAGGAGGGTTGGTGTATGATGAGGTGACTCTCACTTCTAATAGGTTCACATGTAATGGATGTCTTTCTCACATACCAGTGCACACACATTATTAGCCAGTTAATAATTTGAGAGCAGATTTCTCATCACTTGAGTTAATTAAAGTTAACATATAATACAAAATTAAATTACATTTATAAAACTCAAATAAATAAGTATATTACAAGTATATTCTCTGAGGTTTAAAAAATATACAGTTACATATCCTCAAATATATATATATATATATGTATTATAAACAACATACTACTTCTAAGTTAAGAGTCCACTTTTTTCTTGAAAAATGAAAAACAAGAGGACTTGTAATTTAAGAAAGAGTTAGTAATAGACTAAATCAATGTGTCTGCTAAGAGGGGAAGAAAAACAAAATAAGGATTGGGTATGGTAAATTATTGAATGCTCTTTCTTATGTTACAACAACAGTTTAAATATATTTTTTCCCTTTTTTTTTAATTCAGTTGTCTGTGACCTACAAAAAAATTGAGAATATTTTTTCTGTTTGCCTGTGGGTTTATGTTATGGTTAATTACATCACATTAAGGTGCGGATTATGGCCAGACTAACAGCAGCGACTGTAATTTGGTACTTACTTGATCAAGTTTGTTAGTGAGGCTACAAGTTTCTTGATTTTGACTCGCTAGCTAGCTCATCCCTGATTTGCCTGCAAGTTGGTTTAACAGATGTTATAATATTATGCCAATAACAAAAAAGGAATATTAATTGAGGTCCACCCCATATCAAATATCACACCCTCACGACCACCTTCATATCAAAAAATTAAATTAGTAGTTGTATTTTGAGCCCCAAATTAAAAATTATGTATCCACTGCCTTCCCCAAATTTACAAAAGGTGAATTGTTATTAATTAATATATATATATATACCTGGTAAGCAGCAAACAGAGAATCAAATACAAATAAAGAATCAAAAACAAAATCATCAGGGAAAGCAGTGCGATTGAATGGAAGTCTATAATGGGCACCAATAGGAGTTGTACTTTGTGCTGAAGATCCACTTAAGAAGGGGGATAAAAATCAAATACAAACAAAGAATCAAACATCCTCTAATGCCCATTTTTCATATATATATATATATATAAACAATTAATCCGTCATATCTATGAAGATCCACTTAAGAAGGGGGGATACAAATCAAATACAAATAGAGAAAGATAAATTTGGGGCTTTTTAAAACTAAATCAAAGTCTAAAATAAAAAAACAAATTGGGGCTTTTACCTTTTTGTTGCTTGAGATGGAGATGCGGATGCGGCTGTGGCTGTGAAGGAGACGAGAAAGGAGAGTGGTTGTAGAGGTCAGATGAAGCTTGGGACGACTGTGAGTGGTCAACGGCAGTGGAGACGAGATGATAGAGAACGACGGCGTTGTAGACACCCCGATCCGTGACCCCCGCAAGAACCCTAACGACCTTCGAGAACTACTGTTTTTGGAGTCCAGAACCCACCCGAGCACCCGAAACTATCCCGAGGGGGTTTGTTGCGCGACAAACCTATTTTCATGAAGGATTGTCGCACGACATATCACATTGTCGCGCGACAATCCCTGATATGTCGCGCGACAATCCTGCTATGTCGCGCGACAATCCCTCTCTGCACCCGACCA
Organism: Lonicera japonica; assembly: GCA_021464415.1. Classification (NCBI taxonomy): domain Eukaryota; kingdom Viridiplantae; phylum Streptophyta; class Magnoliopsida; order Dipsacales; family Caprifoliaceae; genus Lonicera; species Lonicera japonica. The sequence goes on from CM038463.1 coordinate 37,042,961, forward strand.
ACCACTTTCTGACACATCACAGTGTCAGAACCCATCACTTCAGCCGTTTGTCGCGCGACAAAGAGAAATGTCGCGCGACAAAGGGAAATGTCGCGCGACACTTGCCCTTTCAGGGGAATGTCGCGCGACAATCTCTCCCGAGCACTATAAATAGGCCAACACCCCCAAGGGTTCTAGGACGGCAACTTCTCGCCATAATTTCTATACTAAAATTCCTTATTCTCTCTCATATTTTCTAATCTTTAAGCCTTCTCCGGAAGCATCTGCGATAACATTTATTTCCGCAAGAGTCTCGGATCTAATCTTGGCACCCGAAGTGCCACCTTCTAGAGTCAGACCGCTGGAAATATTTCTAAGAGGAAAAGCTAATATTCGCCGGAGGTCTTCTCTGCCGTATTACATTTTCTCTCTCTTATTCTTAACGCGAAGTGGCGACATAGTTGTGGTAGATTCCTAACGCGCTCGAAAAACAGGTTTTCATTAGTTATTTCCAGAAAGCAGTCGAATATCAGTAAAAGCATCCAAGTTTTCCAACATAGAATAAACATATAAGACCACTAGAGACCGAAAGGGCGGAATGGGTGCTTAACACCTTCCCAAACCGTAATATAGTTCCCGAACCCTATAGAATCCTGGTTTCGTAGACAAACGTGTAAAGAAAGGCTTATATGTAGCCTTCCCTCTTACACAATCATTTTGTCCGTTTTCTCGTAAAACATACTGGCGACTCTGAACGAACCCTCTTGCATCTAAAAATAGGATAGAGGGACTCCCGATATGAATTATCAACACCACAGAAGCAAATGAAACAAAGGAATCCTTTTCGATGTTTCAGACGCCCACCAACGGGAACGAGAACCCGGGGGTCGCATTTGCGGATTCTCACAGGCGTTGTGTGAGACGAGAGAGTGCGACGGCGTTGTGGGAGATGAGAGAGATGGAGAGACGGCACGATGTGAGAGGGAGAGAGAGCACGATGGGTTTTGTGGGTGTTGTGAAAGAAAGAGCGATGGATTAGGTTTTTTTAACTTTTTCATTTTTTTTAAATTAAAATTATTCTTTCCACGAAAAAAACGAAGGGCGGGGAAGTCGGCGCCTTTTTTTTAAGCTCTATAGTGGCGCGTTAACACAAACGCGTCGGCAAAAACACTCTATAGTGGCGCGTTAATACAAACGCGCCGGCAAAAGTTCATGTGACTTGTAACGACGCGTATAACTGCGCCGGTAAAAGTACTCGGAATGATTGTATTACAATGTGACTATAGTGACGTGTGAGGTTAGGACGCATCGGTATAGACGACCTTTCCCGACGCGTTTCAAGTAACGCGCCGGCAAAGGTTATGTTTCTTGTAGTGTCTGATACAGATTCATTTTTGTTGTATAAATGTTAGCTCGGGAAGCCATGGCTATCTATATTATCTTAACTTTACTTAGTTGGTTTGTATAATGGTTACAAGCTTGGGTATGAACCTTACTATTGTTTTTGTCACCTTATACTTGGTTGACACGTGACAGAAATATTAGATGCATGTAAAATGTAATCATCCTGTATATTGGTGTTTGATTTGACATGTGTTATATATGTTGTTTGAATGATTTATATTTACAAAGCCATTTTAGTCAATCTAAGATGGGTTAGTGACACTCCAGGTCTTAACTACAGGTGTTATCCTGTAGATTAAGGCGGGGGTGTTATAATTGGTATCAGAGCGTAGGTTTTGCGATTACTTGGGTTGTGGGATGAAATTTGTCAAGTATTGCGATACATTATATTTCTTGTTATTGTATATTCGGAATTGTTATAACGTTTTCCTCGCTTTCTTGTAGAATGACGACTTCACCAGATCATAACACTACCCACGATAATTCCACCTCCGGGGAGTCAGTCGATGCAATTCGTACAATGGCCCGAGAGTTGGCCAACGTGCTAGGACATGTCGAACAACCCCAGGGTAGAGTCCAAGAGAATAGGGCTATGGTGGCCCTAGAGAAGTTCAAAAAGTTAGTCCCACCTACATTCAACGGGATGTCTGGTCCCGATGCGGCGGAGTCATGGCTAGATCAAATAGATAGAGCCTTCGATGTCTTGAACCTACTGAATGATCTAAAACTTAGACTTGGTACGTATCAGTTAATTGACCAGGCAGGTGTCTGGTGGAGGAATGTGTCGAGGAGGAATGACGCATGGGATCAACCATCCCAATTTCATAAGAACACAAATATCGGTATGAATCATAGTGCCTTGCCATTTGCCTAGGTTCCTAAGCTCCTCACCGATGGCTTATAGGTAGCCAAACGTTGCTCCCCCCGGGGGTTTAGGGATTTTCAACCCAAGGGCACCGAGCCCCATTGTGAACACCTCATTTTGCGACTCCCGCAAGAATCCCGAACTCTAAAGAAACAAGCATACATGCATGCACGAGCATTTTTGGATGCATACATACTATATACATGTTATACAGGTCAAAGAAGGAAGCCGTAAGGACCTCGGATGAGAAGTTACAGAATTATCGAAAATTGCCGGAATCGAAAACTGTCAAAACTCCTGGAAACTTGTGAAAGGAGAGTTACGCATTTTGGATCATCCTCAAACTTTGAGAGTTGTTAGACATTACCATAAGGAGAAGCATACTCGAAAACTAGCTTAATCCGATGGTCGAATTTCCGAAAATTTAAAAAACTGTGAGTTTGTTTCGAGTGATCAAATGGAGATTTTCTCGAAGTTAAAATAGTCTGAAATTTGGTCAATAGATAGGTCTTATCATGGGGAAGAACATATTCAATTCTTAGCTTTATCGGACATGGGAACATCAAGAATCAATTTGTCTATTGTGCAATTCTAGTTGAAATGTCCTTCGTAGAAAATTAAAATAAATATAGGCCTTGCCGAATTCTGATCGACCTCAAATTTGGGTACACGCTAGAAAACATTTTGAGGGAAAACATATCCAAAATTCAGTATAATCTAACGGCTAGAAGTTTAGTTCTCAAGTTTGTTGTATGCAAGTACATTTCCTATGCGGGAACAAACTCCTTGTCCTAATTCGAGGAGACCGAGTCCTTCCCAAACTCCGATCGTCTTCAAATTGTTACAGGGTCTAAAATACTTATATTTTCAATATATATCACAAATTCAGAATGATCCAACGGGTAGAACTTGAATTGTCGTGCAAACAAGTGACCTTGTCTACAACAAGTACCTTTCCTACGCGAAAACAAACTCTTCGTACCAATCAGAACAAAAGGAGACCTTCCCGCTTTCTGATCGACCTGAAATTTTTACACAATCTAGAAGACTTCTATTCTTAGCACATATTCAAATATCAGGATGATTCAATAGTGGGAAGGCTTTGCGATAAGCTCTAAGAGTCCTAGTTGCAATCTCTTTTCTTGCTCTCCAAGTATTTTTTCAACTATAAATAGACCCCCTCCATTCATATTTTTCATCAACAATCAAGGGCATTTCGTGGTACACACCAAGAGATCCTTATTCTCTCCCTCCAAGGAGGCTCAGGTATAATTTTCTCTCTCTTCTTTTATTTATTTGTCAGTTTTATAATTCATACTCTTGTCTGCATAATTTCTATCGCTAGATAGCTTTTCAAAATCCTTTTTCAAATTGTTTTTCAAAACTAAAGGTGTATAATAAACCCTAATCCATTCCAAAATAGTATTATTACTTTCTTACTTTTCCAAAATCCCGGATTAGCAGTATTATTATACGAAGGAATCGATAATCGCTATATATTCAATCTAACTCATAGAATGTGATGTATATGTGTCAAATACTCGATTATGAGAGCACTAGTGCCATCTATACCAGTTTAATCAATAGACTATGGTACACAATCGGTCAACTCACCTCATATTACATCGAATATAAGATTCCACATTGAATCAGTTTTCGAAAAGCCCAAAGTTTTACAAAATCACTTGTTTCTTTGCATCTACTATTATTAAACTATCTTTTCCAAATCACACACACACACACTTATTTTCAAAATCGTGGGTGAACTAGGAAACACATTGTTTTTATCCCATCCCCAAAATCCCAATTTCTAAGGCAAGCACGAAAAGCTGTAAAGTAATAGCAATAGCATGCAAGAACTAAATTATAACACACGCATATCTTACTCAAGAGACAGAAAGGGCGAATTGGGTGCCTAACACCTTCCCGATTCGTAACTTAATCCCTGAATCTTCTAATCAACTGGTTTCGCATACATTGTGTATAAGAGGATATTTAGTCCATAAATACGTCTTTTTTACACAAGCATTTTTTGTTTGTTTAGTAAAACAAACTGGCGACTCTTATTCTTTTAAAAACCGATTTTCAAAGCAACAAACGGAGTCGCTGCCCACGCGGACCCCCGGGTGTCGAGAATGCGTGTTCTCACAGTGGCGACTCTGCTGGGGATATGTTAAGAGGATTATACTCTAAACAAGAGTAGAATATGTGTGGATAATTGATTATGTTTGCATGCTTTCTTTTTTGGCCTTAGTCTTAGGATAACATAGATGCGATTTAGGTGGATACCTTGATTCCCTTTTTGTCTGTAATAATTGTTTCAGGAATTTTTTTTTCATAAATAAAATTTGAAAGTACTCGAACAAACCTAAAGCGCTTATCATAATGTACCCCCATAATTGTTATTTTGCACGCACCTACTATCATCATACATTATCGCGAGTGTGAATTTACTCTATCAACCTCGGGACCAAAGTCGTGACTAGGCCGTGGACTTGCGGGTCTACACTAGCCAAAAGCGCGTAGGACCACTCTCCTTGGCCAAGTACGAGAACACTCACGTACCCAGAATGTATATCAAAAGGTCCTTGCACGTATTTGCCCTTGGGGTATATAGAAAGACCTAGCCAAATAGGAGGGAGCCTTAAACCTTACCATTTCCAACCACGCTTGCATATAGGATGCGTCCGCCTAGTACACATGAATTTCTGCATATTTTTCTTGACCGTCAGTAGTGAGATTAGTGAACAAAAGGTCTTTTCATACATACCACTCTTGGTTTGGCAAGTACGATCGGTGGCTGTCCAACCCTGTCCGTAGAAATCTCTCACTAAAACCCGTTAGTGAGAATTTTCCTGTCACTATTTCCATGAAAAGCAACTCTAAGAGGAGAGAACTTCCCGATTTTAAAAAAAATATTTTTCAAAATATCTCTGAAAAACTGAGTCATTTTCCAAAATTAATTTTTTAAAAATTAATTTTTAAAATCGAAAGGTTATAAGGGCACCCCAGGAATTCATATTCCTATCCATGGGGCTCTCAAGTTGTTGCTGTCGGTCTGTTTTCGCCTTGTCACCAAAAAGTGATTTTCTATTTTATTTTCCTGTCAAGTCACAGTTTTATGAGAATTATGCAACCCATGGCAAAATATTGATTTTCTAGTTAATCTCTGATTTCTTCCCCCCATTCTTCACCACGCTCAGATTATTTTTTGCACCAGTCGATTCACAAGATCAGACTTACCACCAATTATGCCTTCTCGTCACAACACCAAGCTATCGATCGATCTAACCGGGGTCAACAATACTAAGGATAACCATGATGAAGCCTCTCGTATAGCGGATCCGCCGCCTGGTCCCGTTCTCCCACAAACCGAGGGTGGCACCTTAACCCTTGAACACCTCCCGTTCTCCCACAAACCGAGGGTGGCACCTTAACCCTTGAACACCTCTACCATTTAATCCAGGATCTGACCCAGTCTATAGCCATCATGAAGAATCACCAAGCTGCCACCCAAGCTCGTCTGGACACCCTAATCGCTACCAGAACACGAGCTGGACGAAATCAACCCAATCCAAATCCATACCCAACTGAAGAAAACCAAGCCCGAGGCCCAGTAGCTCCGGCTAATATCCACCTCCAAGTTCATACCAACATCAACCCCCACCTCTTATGGTCCCTGCCAAAGTAGTGCAAGATCCCGAAGCCACCCGGCTGAACCCTGAACATAACCAACCCCTTCAAAACCACAATCCTCAATCCATCCCCAATAAAGATCCAAACCAGGGCCGATACCTCGAAACCGTAATCGATCAGGCTGAAGAGAATGAGGCAATTAGCAAACTCAAGGATCAGATGAAAGCTCTAAACTAGAGAGTGGCCGAAAAGGCTGATGACATCATCGATCTTCAAAACCTATCTCTTTACCCAGATGCCCGTTTGCCTATTGGTTTCAAAATCCCTCACATTGAGAAGTTTTCTGGGGATACTCCACCTCACCTGCACCTCGGAGCCTATGTTTGAACCATGCAATTATACGGATTGAAAGAGGATCATTTGTCCTTAAGTTTCCATCAGTCTGTCACTGGATCAGCCCACAATTGGTTTTTGAGTTTAGAGAAGCACTGAGTGGCCGATTGGAAAAGTATAGTGAAAGAGTTCATGGAACATTATAAGTCCAACGAAGAACTCAAAGTCACCCGTAAGAATCTCGAGATGACAAAACAGAGAAAAGACGAGAATGTCAGTGACTTCATCACTCGCTGGAGAGAGTTAGCATCCCAATTGGTCGACAGGATCCCCAAGGAAGAGCAGTTGGGGATAATTGTCAAGAACTTCAAACCCGAGATCCAAAGCGGCGTGGGTCACCAATACTTTGACCGATATAAGGCCTTAATGCATGTAGCTAATGAGACCGAGGAAGAACTTGCCCAAGTTGCCGAGGCTAAGAAAACCTTTTCTCAATATGAGAAGATCACCCCAGCCATCAATCAAGTGCAGTCTTACCAAAGCTCGAATCCTCATCAACAAACCAGCTTCCATTATCCACGACTGTGACGCCCCGAATCCCGTTCTGAGATTTTCACCTCCGAGACCCGGTTAATCACGGATGCCGTGCGCGACGGCGGGTTTAATTACTTAAAAACACAACTTTTTAAATCTTTCTTCTAATAAAAGATGATCCGAGAAAAATCCGTTTTTCTAAAATTTTGGCATGTGGAGTTTGTTTATACAATGATCCACCCTGTTAAGTTTAAAATCATTTTCATACAAATATAACCCAAAGCAATCCACATTTTAAATTCACCCCACATATATGAAAACCATTTACATAAGTCTTATTACACATCCTTAATACATTAATACCAAAATCTAATTCTTATAAGAGTGTTTATATATATTACAACATAATCAAAATCAATTATACAGTATAATCCTTTTATAAGGAGGACTAAAAGGTTTAAGGACATCAGAGGCCTCTAAACTGGTGAACCACGCGCCACCCGAAATGCTAAACCTGCAAAACTGTTTAGAAAATGGGATGAGCCAAATCCAGGCTCAGTGGGAACTATATAAGTGTGGTATGAAAGCACGTGTATCTTTTACAGAAAGCAAGTACTTTACTCTAATATATTAGTTAAAGACAAGGAGATGCAATGCAACCCACACCCACTTCCATACCAGGCCTCTTGAGGAATTCTACTCCTGTAGTCGGAAGCTAACTATCTGGGTTATTGCTCACGGTCCCACAAATTCCCATATACGTCCGTTTAATGATCACACGTTCTCCTAAAGGATGGGTTCTAGGATTTCTTTGATGAATTATTAGCCTCCAACGATTCGCCATGCTAATGCGAATTCTTACTAATGTGCATGTCAACCATGTACCCCAATCATCATGGTACGATGTCTCCCATCTAACCATTTCATTAATTATAATTTCCATTTACTAGTTAGTTCATTATGCTTGTCACTGCCTCCCTATGTGCATTATAATTCGTATCATAATCTACGCATTCATTCTTACGTTATTCAAAAGATATAATGCAATCACATTTATCAAGATCAACATCACATCACATCTAGATTCGAGTCATATAAATGTCATTCGGGATATAATTTCTTTATTCTCAATGATATACCATGTGTATTTCAGTGGTTAATATAATCTCAACAATCACAAAGATACCGATAGTCGTCCAATTCGGTCTGCATTTCATGGCCTTTCACCCATGCGGCAGCAGGGCCTCCCGTTCGTTTCCATCTGCGTTTCGTGGCCTTTCACCCACGCGGCAGCAGGGCCTCCGGTTCGTTTCCATCCGCGTTTCGTGGCCTTTCACCCACGCGGCAGCAGTGCCTCTCGTTAGTTTCTATATTATCAATGTTTAATCGTAACAGCGATAGTCGTCCAAGCGTACAACCAGGTCTGCATTTCGTGGCCTTTCACCCACGCGGCAGCAGGGACTCCTGTTAGTTTCCGTGCACAGTTTCGGGTCTTGCACCCAGGGGCTCTCTGTCCCAACTTAAAGTCTCAATCGTTAGAGACGAAACCTGGGACCTATCATGGACTAGAGATAGCAATAAGCCTTTAGGCAAACCGATCGTCACACATATGGCATTTCGTATCGATATAATATACATCGTCCCATACAATATATATAACACCACAACATATCATCCCATACACACATGTATGTAGAAGATCAATACACAATCATCACATGATAGCATAATTGAGCATATAAATAATCATAATCATCATAGTCATTCATTTCTCTGAATGAATGCATATATGTGTATTTTATCAATCCCGTACTGATATGTACATATAACATCACAATACACATGTGGCCATTCGTATCAATACCATATACAGCTTCCCATGTCAAGTTATATGTGTTAACTTTACCCATTCGTATCTTATTGTAGCCTTCAACTATATTATTTAACCGATCACTGGTTATATGGGTTATTGCTCTATCAATATATCTACCACGCCCTAGTTATATGCGTACATGTGACTATGGAAACCCACGTGCTCTGAGGTACAATTCACAACATTACTAGAGGGTAATGGGAATATACTATCACCATAAGTATCTGTCATGTTCCATACGAGATCCTAGACTCAATTGTTATTGTGTACGCGTCTTTAACTATAGCAAACCAAAACAAGGCACCTTACGCTCAGAAACCTCAGTCTACTCGCTATTTAGTTCATACATATAACCATAGGGTGCGTATGATATACAAATACAAGTGAGGAGCTCATAACGTGGTGATGATGGATAATAAGGGATACGTAAATGATAATATACTCATACGCCTCACTAATTTGGCCCTAAATCAAACCAATCCCTTACGCGCCCTATAAACCTAGGGTTTGTATGTAAAAATCCCATTTTATATGAAATTATTTGATACAAGGAGTAATGAGTTGAAAAATAAGTTTAGTAGAGTTGTTCCCACCTTAGAGAAGTTGTACCGCGTAGTTGATGAAGCGTGGAAGTCCAATAGCGAAACCCTAGCTCCATGCTCAAGCTCCAATGGTAAGAACCAAGGTTGGGGATGATGAATAGTGTTTTGGGTGAGGATTGGTGTGATTAAAGCTTAAATCTTTGGTAGGTGATGAAAGATGAGTAGGAATCTCCCAACGAACCCTCTCCAACGAGCTCTCACCTCTCTCTAACTCTATCTAAAGTCGTGGCTCGAAAATGAGGGAGGAGGGGGCTTAAAATGACGTATAAATGCTCAAAACCGACTTTCTGGTGTACCATGATCGATCATGGTCTCCCCCATGATCGATCATGAAGTCCACTGCCAGCACAGACATTTTGGATCTGGAGCATTGTTCGTATTTTGGTCATAACTTCTTGCTCGGAACTCCGATTGAGGTGATCTTTATGTCCACGGAAAGATAATTCAAAGATCTAAAACTTTCTAATAGGAAGTTTCCTCAAATTATAGATGTATAATTCCCATAAATTCACCAAAGACAGCGCTCTGCCGAAGCGCTGCAAAATGAACAGATTTTACTAATCGGTCTACTTCCGTCACTGTTTTGACCAATAAGGAGTATGAATTGGACTTCGGTCAAAACACGAAAGTTGTAGAATGGTATGAGACCTAGACACGAGCAGAAACGGTGACTAAATTGGATAAGAGATGAAGAAGTTACAAGGCTTCAAAGTTAGCCAAAAATAAAGAAATCGTGTAAAGCAAAAACACGCGATCAAGATCTCGATTTCAATTCGGATCACCCGAGTTACGAAGCGATTGATTCCACAAACTTAATATGTTAACATGACATGTTAGAAGCATTGGATCATGTTCGGAGGGCTCAAAACCTATTACTTGTACTCCAACAGAGATTAAGCCTCAACCGGGCTTAAGAGAAGTTTTAAGCGGAAAATTAGAACACGGGGTATTACAACGACAACAAGGGACGAAAAAGAGTAATAGTAAAAAGAAGCATCGTCTCTTTTCATGCCTATCGACTTCGCTAAGTCAAACTTTAGCCACGCTACAAGCTGAGGGTATTTTGCAGCCGCTAGCTCCTTGTACACCCCCAACCCAACCCCCCATGGCTGGAATGCCAATGAACGCTGCACTTACCACCAAGGATTAGGAGATAACACTGATAATTGTTGTGCCCTGAAGCATGCCATCCAAGATTTGATCGACGCCAAGAAGATTATCCTTCATTGATGTAAGAATCCTTAAATAGAGGCAGACACCATAAATTTAATTTACTTGAAGAATCCTAGAGATAGGGGGAATTGAGAGAGAAAGGGAGCGAAATTGTAAGGGTTAAGGGTAGAATGAGGAATTTTTTTTATCAATGTACCCATTCATTTCATTAATAAAATCAATCATTTTTTTTAGTATCCTAATTCATGTCTACCTCTGCTTAAACTCAATCCATAAACAATATTCCCGAAAGGACGTGAGAAAATTGAAAAGCGTGCTGAGGGTGCAAGGGGCATACACTGAGGGTGCCAAGGGTATATGCACTGAGGGTATTGACAAGAAGCCCTGAGCAGCTCTTCAAAGACTAGCATTTCCATCATCATTCACATACACTGAGGGTGTCAAGGTTATTGGTACTGAGGGTATCGACAAGAAGACTCGAGCAGTTCCTCAAAGACTAGCATTTCTATCATCATTCACATACACTGATGGTGCAGAGGGTATATGCACTGAGGCTATCTACAAGAAGACTCGAGCAGCTCCTCAAAAACTAGCCTCTCCATCATCATTTGCATACACCAAGGATGCCAAAGGTATTTTGCATTGAGGGTATCGATAGGATCGCTCGAACAACTCCCCCAAGACTAACCTCTCCATTCTCACTGAGGGTGCCTCAACCTACACCATCAAGACCTTCTAGTTGTCCTATTAGCAGAATCATAAATTCTACCTCTGAAGAATATCGGTAAGCCTCCTAAGATTGAGGGTAAGAAAAAAAATGTGACGTCCCGAATCCCGTTCTGAGATTTTCACCTCCGGGACCCGGTTAATCACGGATGCCGTGCGCGACGGCGGGTTTGGAATACAAAAATCATAACTTTTAAAAACATTTCCTGAATAAAGGATGATCCTGTTTAAAAGCTCATTTTGCAAAAATCAAGGCATCTGGAGTTAGTTCAGGTAATAAACCAACTTGTAACATTTAAAATCACTTTTCCTTACATATGGAATCACATCAAACCATACTTAAATCAACTCCACATATATAAAACCATTTGTACAATTTTACAATACAAATTGTTTATCAAATCAAAGTCCGTTTACAATCAAAAGGAAATCAAAATAACTATACAATGTAGTCCTTTTCCAAAGAAGGACTAGACGCAGACTGTGGACATAAGAGGCCTCTATACACATACATCATACCCCATCCGAGATGCTATGCTTGCAAAACTGTTAGAAAATGGGATGAGCCAAATCCGGGCTTAGTGGGAACTATATAGGTTTTATATAGAAAATACTTTACTTTAATGTAATAGTTTGAAAACGTGCAATGCAATGCGATGCAACCCCGAGTGTATGCAACCCCACTAGGACTTCTATCATAGCTACCCATAATCCATTTGTCCAACAATTCGATCTCTCCTCTAATCCATCCATAAGATAACACACCAAGGAATTTTCACAACTCAAAGAGATCTCTATTGCAAAGTCACCTCGTATCAAACACCAGCTTCCTAAGGTTCGACATGCTACGGATTATCCTCTTTCAACAATAAATCCACATTACACTATGCTATTCGTCGCCTACATCATAAATCGTAACTGTAGGCCAAGTGTTCATTGTTATCACTTTAATTATAATTCATTATGAATCTTATACTTGTCCACCTAATAGGCGTCGTCCCAAGATCTTTAGCCTAAACCGTTATATTACGTTGTACTCTCATTAGGCTATCTCGTTAGCTACACTTCCCCTTCAATTATGAGTATACTATAAGCATTATGATCTGACTCGCTATTCCGTAATCCGTACGCGTCCGTATATCCATATGTCACTTCTAAGTCCAATAATTATTATGTCTTTCCACTTTATATATATATACATTATGAAAGGCTCGACGGTTCTCTACGTGTACCCTGTTCTGTCTAGATGTGTTCGTATAAGTATTTACATCACTTATATCATAGCTGAGGCAACATATACAAATCAATACGAGACATGATATGATACAATAATAATGTGATGCCCCAAAATCCCATTGAGAGGATTTCATCTCCGGGACCCGGTTAATCACGGTGTCGTACGCGACGACGGATGAGAAGCTGTAACCCATAACTTATATAAAAAGGGAATTCTATGTATAGCATTAATTTTAGAAAATTTTGGCATGTGGAGTTTGTTCATAAGGCAAAGCCAAAACCTGTTAATATGTACATATAATCCATTTCCAATAAATACTCCACATTAAAGAAAAGTCATTTATACAAAGCCGCCAATGAGGTCCCAATCTCAATACGATTTATTTCAAAATACAGCACTATAATACATAAACAACTCATTTGGAGTTCGGATGAAGAAGTTATGGTCTTCCAAAGTCGGGTAAAAATAATTAATCGCGTAGATCGAAACTTGTGATTTTCGAGCCTATTTCCGTCCGAGCCACCCGAAATAACTTATGGTCATTATAACACACTTAAATATGTTAATATGACTTGTTGGAGGTTTCCAAACCATACCAACCTTTCTAGAACCCAATTTGGCCATCCGAAGCCCGATTCTGCCTTATACGCGATACGGGTCGTGATTTTGCAAGAGATGTTTAAACGGGATGTTACAAATAATCACAGCACAATCACAATCTCACAGCAACTCTCGTATCACGTCTCCAGTATAATGCTCAAGTTCCACCCCGCAGTCATTCCAGGCCCAGAACAACGGATGTCGAAAGGTCTAAGGTTCTTATTTCATGTCTCCTCAGAGTGGGGAGTGGCTCAGGGACTTGTTTTCTAAGTAATTCATTCGGAGATAACCCTCAAGACATTTTCCCAGGAATAACACTCTGAATAGTTAACGAAGAGAACACCTCATACAAGCCATCTCGACACTCTGGAAGGAACTACACCAGGCGATACCCTAGCAGGGTAATGACCATTAGTAGCCTAACTACATCCCGGGAAACTCACCATTTGGAAAGTAGTGGCACACGAGACCTGCTCCGTTGCCAGGAAAACTCGTCTAACCGAGAACACATAGTCCTGTCGGAAGGCAAGATACCTAGAGTGGGCTCTCCTTTGTGGACACACAAACAACCACCAGCGGAGTCACCGACTTCATTTTCCCGTGCACGGTTTAGGTCCTTTTCACCCACGGGCGGCAATAGGCGGCCCTCATTCGAATCACGGGGAGTTACCCGGTGCTCGGTAAATCATCATATCCAGCCCATACGTGTGATCGCATAAACATGAATATATCGATTCCTCATTCAAGATTATGAGGATAATCATCAATCATCCATCACACGTATGGCCAACAACATATATATATATACAATCACAGAATCATCATCATCATCATCATTATAACCATCGTTCATTCATCATTCATCACATCATCATTATCATTAATCCAATTATTCGGGGATTTATCATTTAATCAATAATTCCAATTATTCGGCCAATTGATTCATTATCAATATTTTACATCTCATTATACGTCATATGTATCAAACTATTGCCATAAGCATTTTATATAATTCCCAAGCCTCGTAGCCCAACTAAACATTAATTATCGTGCTTCTAGTTTAACTATTGTACGTATAACTCTTCCTAGCCACTCAAAATTCCAGTCAAGGCATCCTATGCCCCGTTGACAGTATATACTACACCACTAGATAGCATCTAGGTCATATACTTGTTACTAGTTCCTACGACACGTCGTACAAAGCTTTAAACTCAAGGAACGTTACGTTTCACTACGCCCTAATGGGTTCTCGGTTCAGCATACATGGATAGGGTTCAACACTCCCAACTATATACATATACATGCATATTTATTCCATATAATCCATAATCAACATTGGTTCAAGCATAAATCCCGAAATCCTCTCTAGCCTAGTTCATACCTTAGGCTACAAACTGGATATGATGCGTATGTGAGAGAACAAGGCTCATAGTATGGCAAGAAGTTATAATACATGATCTCTAAGTGATAAACTATCCATATACATCGCCAATCTTAGATTTACCTAGCTGAAACCCCATGAGATGCAAACAACATATGGTTTTGATGAAAATCCCCAACCTGAGTTCAAAACTCTAATTCAAAGGGTAATAAATTGAAATAGAGGGTTTAGTACTAGTGTTCCCACCTTAGACTAGCGGAATCCGCAAGTTGATGAAGCCTAGAAGTCGTCTCGCCGAAACCCTAGCTCCAACGCTAGCTCCAATGGAGGAGAAGGTGAGAAAAATGATGAATAGCGAAGGAGGAAGCGATTCGAGGCTCCAATCTTGTAGGAGGATGAAGAAGTGAAAAGAATCTCCCTCTCTCACTCTCTAGAGAGTGGTGGACGCGTGTGGCTCGAAAATGAGGACCGTTAGGTGTTAAATGGGTCAAAAACGGGTTAAAAACACTCGAAATCAACATTCAGGTGAACCGTCCCCCATGATCGATCATGAACCCTTCTGGAATTCCTCTGGAGGACCATGATCGATCATGGCCTTCCATGATCGATCATGGAAGTCACTGCAACAGCAAATGACTTTCTGAGCCCGAAACGGACCTCAAAATGACTGAATCTCGACTCGCCCCAAACACGAAAGTTGTAGAGGGAAACAATATAAAGACGTGGCCGAGAACAGAGAGTCATTTGGATATTGGATGAAGAAGTTATAGCCTCTCAAAGTTGGCCAGAAATCGTAGAATCACGAAAAGTCGAAACACGCGATTTACGCTTCGATTTTAACTCGAACCACTCGAATAACTTAACGATCACTCCCTCAAACTAAATATACCTAACTTGACATACTTGAACTATTGGTTTGGGTACGAAGGGCACAAAATCCAATGCTCGCTCTCTAACGGAGATTAAGCCATACCGGGCTTAAGAGAAGGTTAACGCGAAAAAAGGATCACGGGGTATTACAATCTCCCCTCCTTAAGAAATTTTATCCTCGAAATATACATAGAGATAGGTATGGAACAAGAGATACAAAGGTTTGCGAAAGTTTCCCCCGGTCTCCCCTCCTTAGGAGACTCACCACAGTTAAGAACGAGTTAGAAATTGAATCCAACGAACATGTGAGTAGAACAATCCGAGGGGACATCGAGTTGATGGAACAACAAGGCTAGAACTTCTAATGGGTCAACACAAGAATGATTCTACTCCCTCACGTGACATCCCTAGCAAGGCACGGGATAAATCCTCAAGGGTAGGATACGATCGCATGATCTAAAACTCCAAATAGGCTCGATCACAAGAATGGCCAATGATGACCTCCACGACCAAAGTCGGCAATGAAACAACTTGCCACACCGTGTGGACTAGCGACTAGCAAGCTCTAGGTGAGCCAAAAGATATGAAACTCAACCTCAAACTCCGAAACGTATGAGCTAACACACGACACTAGGAATACAGGGATAACAACTACTAACGTACACCAACACAATCTTATGCGTATTAAGATACTAAACCAAAGTCGATACCGTTCCTAAGGCGCACTCTCAACTAAAGAATCATGTCGACGAAAAAGCTCATGCATTCTAGTTTCCTATGAATCCAATCATAATAATACTCGAGAAACAAATACAAATATGCTTGCTCAATTTCCAGAACACAAATAATCCACGTTTCACTTTCCGTTGGCGACAGAAGACCGCAGATTTATAAGTTAGTCATCCGTTGATCAGGCGGCTGACTAAAATATAACTTGACAGTCGCCTATTGCTAACTTGGTAGCAAAACACTTCCCGAGTATAAAACACATTCTTAAGAAAATAATAGATTCATAAGGAAACAACACAATTATAACATAAATCACCAATAAAAAAAAGTTATAAATAATGGTTACCACACATAGAATGAAGAAAAGAGGAAACATCTTTCCTCAAGACGATCATTCACTGGAGACTTACTTACACGATAACTCATAAATATCTAAACCAATGGTCCCATTACGGTTCCGCAGTGCTACTCTGATCAAACTACCCTATCCACCTTCTCCACTATTGCCAGAGTGGAGTCGATACTAACACCAATACTAATGGTATAAAAAGAAATGCAGCGCTATGTCAGTAAGATAACACACCCCTAAAGAATATAAATGCTAAACTCTCATAAAACAAGGGTGTAATATGCAAATGAGTGATTCCTAACATGAAACAAATCGAGACTCAACCAGGTTCTACTCGTAATACTTACCCAACATGTGTAACTGGCCACAAACCAACGAAGAAAATCGGACCTATACCTCTGATACCAACTTGTGACGCCCCGAATCCCGATCTGAGATTTTCACCTCCGGGACCCGGTTAATCACGGATGCCGTGTGCGACGGCGGGTTTGCAATACAAAAATCATAACTTTTAAAAACTTTTCCTGAATAAAGGATGATCCTGTTTAAAAGCTCATTTTACAAAAATCAAGGCATGTGGAGTTAATTCGGGTAATAAACCAACTTGTAACATTTAAAATCACTTTTCCATATAAATGGAATCACATCAAACCATACTTAAATCAACTCGACATATATAAAACCATTTGTACAATTTTACAATACAAATTCTTTATCAAATCATAGTCCGTTTACAATCAAAAGGAAATCAAAATAACTATACAATGTAGTCCTTTTCTGAAGAAGGACTAGACGCAGACTGTGGACATCAGAGGCCTCTATACACGTACATCATACACCATCCGAGATGCTATGCTTGCAAAACTATTAGAAAACGGGATGAGCCAAATCCGGGCTCAGTGGGAACTATATAGGTTTTATATAGAAAATACTTTACTTTAATGTAATAGTTTGAAAATGTGCAATGCAATGCGATACAACCCCGAGTGTATGCAACCCCACTAGGACTTCTATCGTAGCTACCCGGAATCCATTTGTCCAACAATTCGATCTCTCCTTTAATCCATCCATAAGATAACACACCAAGGAATTTTCATAACTCGAAGAGATCTCTAGTCCAAAGTCACATCGTATCAACACACCAGCTTCCTAAGGTTCGACATGCTACGGATTATCCTCTTCCAACAATAAGCCCACATTACACTATGCTATCCGTCGCCTACACCATAAATCGTAACTGTAAGCCAAGTGTTCATTGTTATCACTTTAATTATAATTCATTATGAATCTTATACTTGGCCACCTAATAGACTTCGTCCCAAGATCTTTAGCCTCATTAGGCTATCTCGTTAGCTACACTTCCCTTTTAATTATGAGTATATTATAAGCATTATGATCTGACTCGCTATTCCGTAATCCGTACGCGTCCGTATATCCATATGTCACTTCTAAGTTCAACAATTATTATGTCTGTCCACTTTATATATATATACATTATAAAAGGCTCGACGGTTCTCTACGTGTACCCTGTTCTGTCTAGATGTGTCCGTATAAGTATTTACATCACTTATATCATGGACTTGTTTTCTAAGTAATTCATTTGGAGATAACTCTCAAGACATTTTCCCGGGAATAACACTCCGAATAGTTAACGAAGAGAACACCTTTTACAAGTCATCTCGACACTCTGGAAGGAACTACACCAGGCGATACCCTAGCAGGGTAATGACCATTAGTAGCCCAACTACTTCCCGGAAAACTCATCATTTGGAAAGTAGTGGCAAACGAGACCTGCTCCGCTGCGAGGGAAACTCGTCTAACCGAGAACACATAGTCTTGTCGGAAGGCAAGATACCTAGAGTGGGCTCTCCTTTGTGGTCACACACAACCACCGGCGGAGTCACCGACTTTATTTTCCCGTGCACGATTTAGGGCCTTTTCACCCACGGGCGGCAATAGGCGGCCCTCCTTAGAGTCGAGTCATGGGGAGCGACCCGGTGCTCGATAAATCATCATATCCAGCCCATACGTGTGATCTCATCAACAGGAATATATTGATTCCTCATTCAACAATATACGTATAATCATCAATCATCCATCACACGTATGGCCAACAACATATATATACAATCACACAATCATCATCATCATCATCATCATCATCAACACTATAACCATCGTTCATTCATCATTCATCACATCATCATTATCATTAATCCAATTATCCGAGGATTTATCATTTAATCAATAATTCCCATTATTCGGCCAATTGATTCGTTATCGATATTTTACATCTCATTATACATCATATGTATCAAATTACGGCCATAAGCGTTTTATATAGTTCCCAAGCCCCGTAGCCCAACTAAGCATTAATTATCGTGCTTCTAGTTCAACTAGTGTACGTATAACTCTTCCTAGCCACTCACAATTCCAGTCAAGGCATCCTATGCCCCATCGACAGTATATACTACACCACTAGATAGCATCCAGGTCATATCCTTGTTACTAGTTCCTACGACACATCGTACAAAGCTTTAAACTCAAAGAACATTGCGTTTCACTATGCCCTAACGGGTTCTCGGTTCAACACACATGGATAGGGTTCAACACTCCCAACTATATACGTATACATGCATATCTATTCCATATAATCCATAATCAACATTGGTTCAAGCATAAATCCCGAAATCCTCTCTAGCCTAGTTCATACCTTAGGCTACAAACTGGATATGATGCGTATGTGAGAGAACAAGGCTCATAGTATGGCAAGAAGTTATAATACATGATCTCTAAGTGATAAACTATCCATATACATCGCCAATCTTAGATTTACTTAGCTCAAACCCCATGAGATGCAAACAACATATGGTTTTGATGAAAATCCCCAACTTGAGTTCAAAACTCTAATTCAACGAGTAATAAATTGAAATGGAGGGTTTAGTACTAGTGTTCCCACCTTAGACTATCCAAATCCACAAGTTGATGAAGCCTAGAAGCCGTCTCGCCGAAACCCCAGCTCCAACGCGAGCTCCAATAGAGGAGAAGGTGAGAAAGATGATGAATAGCGAAGAGGGAAGTGATTCGAGGCTTCAATCTTGTAGGAGGATGAAGAAGTGACAAGAATCTTCCTCTCTCTCTCTCTCTAGAACTCTCTAGAGAGTGGTGGACGTGTGTGGCTCGAAAATGAGGACTGTTAGGTGTTAAATAGGTCAAAAACGGGTTAAAAACACTAAAAATCGACATTCAGGTGAACCATGATCGATCATCGGTCCCCCATGATCGATCATGAACCCTTATGTTATTCCTATGGTGGACCATGATCGATCATGGAAGTCACTGCTACAATAAATGACTTTCTGAGCCCGAAACGGACCTCGAAATGACTGAATCTTGACTCGACCCAAACACGGAAGTTGTAGAGGGCAAAGAAATAAAGACGTGGCTGAAAACAGAGAGTCGTTTGGATATCGGATAAAGAAGTTATAGCCTCTCAAAGTTGGCCAGAAATCGTCGAATCACAAAAAGTCGAAACACGCGATTTACGCTTCGGTTTTAACCAGAACCACTCGAATAACTTAACGATCACTCCTTCAAACTAAATATACCTAACATGACATACTAGAACTATCGGGTCGGGTACGACGGGCACGAAATACAATGCTCGCTCTCTAACGGAGATTAAGCCATATCGGGCTTAAGAGAAGGTCAACGCGAAAAAAAGGATCATAGGGTATTACAGAAAAGTAGTAACGCACATGGACTCGAACAAGCTCATAAAAGAATTAAAAAGCATAGAGAAATGTGTCAAGATGGAAGTATGACGCAAGATCAACAGAATCCCAAGTCGGCAGCACTCCATTTCTCTTATCACCTTACACTAAGTCACTAATTGACCGAAAATCAATATTTGTCTTTTCACTATTGCTATATTCTCGGAAAATTTTCGGTCTTGCATGCATGCATCTGCACTTAGATAATTTCAAGTAGCGTAACATACCTCATAAAACAAGCAACTCAAGATTAACAACCTTTTCAAAACCAAGTTTTTAAAATGATGGTGCGATGATTTAAGAAGTATGCGAATACTTGAAATTTAAAGAAGCATGGCACAAGCATTTGCAAAGTGCATACACATGACACTTTGCATAAGTGTACCACACACTAGTCCAAGAGCACATAAGCACTAAGCTCCATGGCCTACCAGACAGGCTTCACCACCGCATCCTGGTATATACCTCGATGATTAGTCACACCACCATCACCAACCAGATCGTCATAATAAGATCACATGCCTTCCCAGAGAGGCAAGTCACTTCGTAAGCCCTCCTAGAAGAGGCAAAACACAATCACATGCCCTCCTAGAGAGTCAAATCACTTCACAAACCCTCCCAGAGATGCAAATCACATCACAAATCCTCCCAGAGAGGCAAATCACTTCACAAGCCTTTTGTACAGGCAAATCAAATCCAAAGCCCTTTTTACAGGCACCAATCCAAGCCCTTTCGATAGGCCAATCCGAGACCTTTTGATAGGCCAATCCAAAGCCCTTTCTATAGGCACAAATCGAAGCCCTTTCTACGGGCACCAGTCAAATCCCAAGCATTTTCTACAGGCACCATTCCAAAACCCTTCCTACAAGCAAATCCAAAACCCTTCCTATAGGCACCAATCCAATCTAAGCCCTTTCCACATGCACATACTAAAGGCCTTCCTACAGGCAAACTCAAGCCTTCTCCAAAACCAAAAAGCCCCCTTTTGAGAGGATATCAGAGAAAGATAGAGAGAAAGACTGGAATGAGAAGCTTTCGTAAAAGACATAGGGAACAAGCCCCTACAAAAAGGACTTTTGGCCTAGCTTCTCCTCGCCCAAGAAGTCTTCAAGATACGCTCCCAAAGGTTCTCGGACCGAAAATCACAAACACAACACGACAATGTCAAATGCGAACTTCCAAAGTAAACATTCTCAAAATCGCAAGGATGATGTTGCTCAGAAAACCTGACAAAGTGAGAGAAAACAAAGTGGGTACAAGAAAAAATTGAAAGAGTAGAAAAGAGGATAAATCCCACAGTGCCAAAAGAAAAGAATATTAAAAAAACAAAAAAGGAAAAAAGATGGCAGCGAGAGCCACACCAAGAGTGACAGCTAGGCTAAAAAGCCCAGGGCTACGTCTTGGGTGAGGAAGGCTACTGACCCTGCGAAAAAAAAAGAAGTAAAAATTAAATAAGCTGCATCAAAAAGCTTTCAATCAAACAAGGAGGAATAAGGGCATCGAAAAACAGAAAATGATGCAGGCACAAAAAATTCTCCTCTCGCGAAGTCAGGAAACAATAAGCAAAATCGCCCCCTACTGACAAGAGAAAAAAAATGCCACGGAAGCTGAGAAAGACGCAAAGTCCAAAATTTATACACGAGGTTCGAGAACAGAGAGAACGTAACTCGATCATCTCTCAAGAAGAAAGAGGCCAGCCAAAAGTACTTATTTAAAAAAAAAAAAAATATCACACCAGAACTCTGTTAGAGTGATATACTAAAAGCCAAAATTTTCTTATTGGTTTGGATATGTTATAAACGTGGTTTTGCTATTTTAATGAGAATCTTTATGGGCAATGGTTGCATTATATTATTTATTTAAATATTGTGCATGTGTGTCTGTTATTCCATATAGTAGATGATTTGGTGTGTAGAGTATAGCTTACACACAGAAGATCATATCATCGGTTCTTGTGGAATATAAGTTTAATGGTTCACAATCTTAGATGGAATTGGACACCCATCGGTAGGATTGTAGCACAAGTTTTAGTAGTTTATCTTAACTACAGGAAACGGTATAGTTTTAACTCGTTGTGCTAGTACACTTTGTGTGTATTGAATAGGACCAGTTTGGGTTAATTATTTTTATACTGACTATATAAAATAATTTAAATCCCATGGTTATTATGATTACTTATGCTCTTAATCTTGAAATAATTAATAGACATATATATGTAGTGTTTGTTGTTTTGACTCATTAAGAGTGAGATTCATTTATGGATCAATAATTTTCGTGAATTGGATAATGACACTATATGTATGATGAATATTAATTATTGACAGAATCCACTTCTCGGTATAGGGATTGATGATAGCCCCTTGAGAAGCTTATAAGTTTTGATCATGTCAAACCTTGCAGGTGGATTATGTTAATCCGACATATCAAATAAGTTAAGTGGTAGGCTCAAGGATTAAGAAGTCATTTAAATATAATTGTCAGTAATTTAATTTAAATGACGGTTATCTGTAATCTTAACGTGGGGAGAATAATAAGTATTTAATAACAAGGAGCTCGAAATTAAATTTTGAGATAAGGACGGGAGTGCAATTATAATTCTTTAGTGGTGTGAATTAAAATTTATGGAAGGAAGTAATTCATAGTAGAATTAGGATTCCAACTTTCCATAGGAAGCCCAAACACTTATTTCTCCTTAAGGTCCCTATCGTAGCCTTATATATACGCTGGCCTTGTCTCTTCTCAAGATAACAATAATTCTTATGAGTTAGGGTTTGTTCTATTGAGAGAGGAGAAAATCTTGGTGATACCATAGTCCACACTCGGTGCAAGATTTGATGGCGGAAGGAATACGATAGAAGATCTTTAGGTTTTCGGCACAGCAGTCATAGATTAATTGTAACTTTTGATCGCACCGTTGGATCGGGCTGATTTTTGGATATGATGTTCGGAACGCAAAGTTACTATTAATATGCAATAAAATCAGGACGATCAAAGGTCGTTTCGATGGCGAAAACAATCGATTTTCGCAGCCCAGCGAGAATTAAAAAAATCTGACCAAATCGTAATATGATGCTTTCAAACCCTAGTCTCCTCATATGGATCCTCTACATGATCCACAAAGGTGAAATCCCTTTATTCTTATAGGGTTTTAGCAAAAGTTTTTTTTTGCTCAATCTATACGCAATATCAAACGATCCTGTATTTATGTCTCCATCAAACTCTCTCTCTCTCTATGTCTTCTCAGAGACTCTCACCTCCTCAGCTTCAACTCTCAACCATTATCCTAGCCAGTAGGAATTCTCATTTCCATAACAGATCATCAACCCGCACATCAACCATTATCCATGCTAGTAGGAATTCTCATATCCTCAGCAGATCATCAACTCTCAGCCTTTATCCTAACCAGTAGGAATTCTCATCTCACCAGCAAGCCATCAATCATCATACCATAAATTCTTAGCCAGCATACAATCAATCATCATATCCCCAGCAAACATACACCATAATAGAATCACTGATAGAACAATCCCACATAGTCCATCAAAGCAGGGGCTCACCCTCTACACGGTTCACACAGTCCGCTAAAGCAAGGGCTCACCCTCTACACAGTTCACAAGCCCGGTAAAGCAGGGGCTCACCCTCTACACTGTTCACAAGCCCGCTAAAGCAAGGGCTCACCCTCTACACGGCTCACAAGCCCATTAAAGTAGGGGCTCACCCTCTGCACAGTTTCTAATCCCTTTAAAGCAGGGGCTCACCCTCTACACGATTCCCAATCCCGTTAAAGCAGGGATTCACCCTCTACACGGTTCATAAGTCCGTTAAAGCAGGGGGCTCACCCTCTACACGGTTCATATAGTGAGTTAAAGTAAGGGATCACCCTCTACACGGTTCACACAGTGCGTTACAGTAGGGGCTCACCCTCTACGCGGTTCACAAGCCCGTTAAAGCAGGGGCTCACCCTCTACACGGTTCCTAATCCTGTTAAAGCAGGGGCTCACCCACTACACGGTTCCTAATCCCGTAAAAGCAGGGGCTCACCCTCTATACGGTTCCTAATCCCGTTAAAGCAGGGGCTCACCCACTACACGGTTCCTAATCCCGTTAAAGTAGGGGCTCACCCTCTACACGGTTCCCAATCCCGTTAAAGCAGGGGCTCACCCTCTACACGGTTTTCAATCCCGT
Source organism: Lonicera japonica (assembly GCA_021464415.1). NCBI lineage: Eukaryota > Viridiplantae > Streptophyta > Magnoliopsida > Dipsacales > Caprifoliaceae > Lonicera > Lonicera japonica. The sequence goes on from CM038463.1 coordinate 37,067,210, forward strand.
TAAAGCAGGGGCTCACCCACTACACGGTTTCTAATCCCGCTAAAGCAGGGGCTCACCCTCTATACGGTTCCCAATCCCGTTAAAGCAGGGGTTCACCCTCTACACGGTTTTCAATCCCGTTAAAGGAGGGGCTCACCCACTACACGGTTCCTAATCCCGCTAAAGCAGGGGCTCACCCTCTATACGGTTCCCAATCCCGTTAAAGCAGGGGCTCACCCTCTACACGGTTTTCAATCCCGTTAAAGCAGGGGCTCACCCACTACACGGTTCCTAATCCCGTTAAAGCAGGGGCTCACCTTCTACACGGTTTCCAATTCCGGCTCACCCTCTACACGGTTTTCAATCTCGTTAAAGTAGGGGCTCAACCACTACACCCTAATCCCGTTAAAGCAGGGGCTCACCCTCTACACGGTTCCCAATCCCGTTAAAGCAGGGGCTCACCCATTATATGGTTCCTAATCCCGTTAAAGCAGGGGCTCACCCTCTACACGGTTCCCAATCCTGTTAAAGCAGGGGCTCACCCTCTACATGGTTCCCAATCCCGTTAAAGCAGGGGCTCACCCTCTACACGGTTTTCAATCCCATTAAAGCAGGGGCTCACCCACTACACGGTTCCCAATCCCATTAAAGCAGGGGCTCACCCTCTACACGGTTCCCAATCCCATTAAAGCAGGGGCTCACCCTTTACACGGTTTCTAATCCCGTTAAAGCAGGGGCTCACCCTTTACACGGTACCCAATCCTGTTAAAGCAGGGGCTCACCCCCTACACGGTTCCAAATCCCATTAAAGCAGGGGCTCACGGTAATACCCCGTGTTCCTTTTTCCGCTTTGACCTTCTCTTAAGCCCGATATGGCTTAATCTCCGTCAAAGAGCGTGCATTGGGTTACGTGCCCTTCGTACTCGACTAGATAGTTCTAGTATGTCATGTTAGTTATATTTAGTTTGAGGGAGTGATCGTTACGTTATTCGGGTGATTCGGGTTGAAACCGAAGCGTAAATCGCGTGTTTCGACTTTTCGCGATTCGTAGATTTCTGGCCAACTTTGAGAGGTCATAACTTCTTCATCCGGTGTCCAAACGACTCTCCGTTTTTGGCCACATCTTCATTTCTTTTCCCTCTACATCTTTTGTGTTTGGGCCGAGTCAAGATTCAACCGTTTCGAGGTTCGTTTCGGGCTCAGAAAGTCAATTGCTGTTGCAGTGACTTCCATGATCGATCATGGAAGGGCCATGATCGATCATGGTCCTCCAGAGAGTTCCAGAATGGTTCATGATCGATCATGGGGGACCCATGATCGATCATGGTTCACCTGAATGTTAGTTTTGAGCGTTTTTAATCCGTTTTTGACCCATTTATCACCCAACACTTGTCATTTTCGAGCCACACACCTCCACCACTCTCTAGAGAGTTCTAGAGAGAGAGAGAGGGAGATTCTTGCCACTTCTTCTTCCTCCTACAAGATTGGAGTGCCAAATCGCTTTCTCCTTCCCTATTCATTAACTTCCTCGCCTTCTTTCTCCATTGGAGCTCGTGTTGGAGCTAGGGTTTCGGCGAGATAGCTTCTACGCTTCCTCAAATCCTCGGTCTTGCTTCTCTAAGGTGGGAACACTAGTACTAAACCCTTGTTTTCAATTTATTACTCGTTGTATTAGAGTTTTGAACTCAAATTGGAGATTTTCATCTCAACTACATATTGTTTGCATCTTATGGGATTTGGGCAAGGTAAACCCTAGATTAGTGATGCGTATGGATAGATTATCACTTAGATGTCATATATCATCACCTATTACCATGTTGTGAGCCTTGTTCTCTCACCTACACGCCGTATCCTCACTATAGCTAAGGGAATGAACTAGGCTAGAGAGGATTTCGGGATTTCTGCTTGATTTATGGTTGATTATAGATTATATGGATTAGATATGCATGGATATGTATATAGTTGAGAGTGTTTAACTCTATATATGGTTGTTGGACCAAGAACTCATTACGGTAGAGCGATATACCATAACATACAGGTTTAATGACTTGTGTGGAGCGTGCTAAGCATTAGCAATGAGGATATGACCTCGATACTCTTTAAGAACGTATAGAACATACTTATTAGGGCATGGATTGCCTTAGTTAAGAACATGAACAAGTAGGTGATTTGTATTAATATGCCGATTGAGCGAGGGGCACACTAATAGATACTTGGCTTAATGACTAGCTAGAGAATTAGCATAGAAGGCTTATAGACGTAATATATTGATAATGAATCAATTGACTGAATAATGGGCAATGGTAGACATTGTACACATAATTGTGAGGATTGCTATATTATGTGAAATGACCAACGATGGGAATACGGATCATAAGCGTGATGACGACGCTTGTGTTAACGATGATAATAATGATGTGACGAATGATGAACGATGAACGATAATCATGATGATGATGATGATTATGTGATTGTATATATATGTTGTTGGCCATACGTGTGATGAATGATTGGATGATTATACGTTGTTGAATGCGGAATCGATATATTCCTATTGATGCGATCACATGTATGGGCTGGATATGATGATATACCGAGCACCGGGTAGCTCCCCGTGACTCGAAGGAGGGCCGCCTATTGCCGCCCATGGGTGAACAGGCCCTAAACCGTGCACGGGAAAATGAAGTCGGTGACTCCGCCGGTGGTTGTGTTGCCCACAAAGGAGAGCCCACGCTAGGTATCTTGCCTTCCAACTGGACTATGTGTCCTTGGTTAGATGAGTTTTCCCGGCAAGCGGAGCAGGTCCCGTGTGCCACTATTTCCCAAATGGTGAGTCCCCGGGAAGTAGTTGGACTACTAATGGTCATCACCCACTAGGGTATCGCCTGGTGTAGTTTCTCCAGAGTGTTAATTTGGTTTGTATGTGGTGTTCTCCTCGTTAACTATTCGGGGTGTTGTCCCCGGGAAAGTGACCGTCGCGTGGGTTATCTCTGAATGACCTACTTGGAGAACTAAGTCCCTGAACCACTCCCCACTTGGAGAAGACATGGATAAGAACCTTGGATCCTTCGGGACTCGCTGGATTCTCTGTTCTGGGCCTGGACTGACCGCGGGGTGAAACTGATGCATTATACTAGAGACGTGATACAAGAGTTGTTGTGAGATTGTGATTATGCTGTGATTATTATTGTATCGTATCATGTCTCGTATTGATATATATATATATATATGTGTGTGTGTGTGTTGCCTCGGTTATGATATAATTGATGTAAAGACTTATGCGGATACATCTAAACAGAACAGGATACACGTAGAGAACTATCGAGCCTTTCATAATGTATTAATATATAAAGTGGAAAGAGATAATAATTATTGAACTTAGAAATGATGTATGGATATACGGACGCGTACGAATTACGGAATAGCTAGTCAGATCATAATGCATATAATATACTCACGATTGAAGGGGAAATCGTAGTTAACGAGATAGCCTAATTAGAGTACACGTAATATAACGGTTTAGGCTAAAGATTTTGGGACGAAGCTTATTAGGTGGCCAAGTATAAGGTTCATAATGAATTATAAGTAAAGAGATAATAATGAATACTTGGCCTGTAGATACGCCTTATGGTGTAGGCGACGTATAGCATAGAAGAGTGTGGAGTTACACTTCAGAGTGGATAGTCCGTAGTATATCGAGCCTTAGGATGCTAGAGTTGTTATGAGGCGACTTTGGATTAGTTATCTCCTCGAGTTGTGGAATTCCTTGGGGTTTTATCTTATGGATGGCTAGAGGAGAGATCGGGTTGTTAGATATATGTATTCCGGGTAGCTAGGATAGAAGTCCTAGTGGGGTTACATGCACTTGGGCATTGCATTGCACGTTTTCAAAGTATACATTAAAAGCAAAGTATTTTCTATATAAAACTTATATAGTTCCCACTGAGCCCGGATTTGGCTCATCCCGTTTTCCTAACAGTTTTGCAGGCATAGCATCTTGGGTGGAATATGGTGTACGTGTATAGAGGCCTCTGATGTCCACAGTCCGTGCCTAGTCCTTCTTCGAGAAAGGACTATGTTGTATAATCAATTTGATTTCCTTTTTATTGTAAACAGACTATGATTTGATAAACAATTTGTATTGTATAATTGTATAAATGGTTTCATATATGTGGAGTTGATTTAAGTATGGTTTGATGTAATTCCCTTTGTATGGAAAATGATTTTAAATGTTACAGGGCGGTTTGTTAGAGAAATAAACTCCACATACCTTGATTTTATAAAATGAGCTTTTAAACAGGATCACTATTTTATTTGAGAAAATTTTTTAAAAGTTGTGATTATTTTTATATTTTAAACCCGCCGTCGCGCACGGCATCCGTGATTAATCGGGTCTCGGAGGTGAAAATCTCAAAACGAGATTCGGGGCGTCACACTCACCCTCTACACGGTTCCTAATCATGTTAAAGCAGGGGCTTACCCTCTACACGGTTTTCAATCCCGTTAAAGCAGAGGCTCCCCCTCTACACGGTTCCCAATCCCGTTAAAGCAGGGGATCACCCTCTACACGATTCCCAATCCCGTTAAAGCAGGGGTTCACCCTCTACACAGTTCACAAGTCCATTAAAGTAGGGGCTCACCCTCTACACGGTTCACACAGTGCGTTAAAGCAAGGGATTGCCCTCTACACAGTTCACACAGTGCATTAAAGCAGGGGCTCACCCTCTACACGGTTCCCAATCCCGTTAAAGCAGGGGCTCACCCTCTATACGGTTAAAGCAGGGGCTCACCCTCTACACGGTTCCCAATACCGTTAAAACGGGGGCTCACCCTCTACACGGTTCCCAATCCTGTTAAAGCAGGGGCTCACCCTCTACACGGTTCCCAATCCCGTTAAAGCAGGGGCTCACCCTCTACACGGTTCCCAATTCCGTTAAAGCAGGGGCTCACCCTCTACATGGTTCCTAATCCCTTTAAAGCAGGGCACACCTTCTACTCGGTTTCTTAATCCCGTTAAAGCAGGGGCTTACCCTTTACACGGTTCACACAATCCGTTAAAGCAGGGGCTCACCCTCTACACGCTTCAAATAGTCCGTTAAAGCAGGGTTCATCCTCTACACGGTTCACAAGTCCGTTAAAGTAAGGGTTCATCCTTTACACAGTTCACAAGCCCGTTATAGCAGGGCTCACCCTCTACACGGTTCCCAATCCCGTTAAAGCAGGGCTCACCCTCTACACAGTTCCCAATCCCGTTAAAGTAGGGCTCACCCTCTACACGGTTCCCAATCCCGTTAAAGTAGGGGCTCGCCCTTTACACGATTCCCAATCCTGTTAAAGCAGGGGCTCACCCTCTACAAGGTTCTCAAGCCCGTTAAAGCAAGGGCTCACCCTCTACACGGTTCCCAATCCCGTTAAAGCAGGGGATCACCCTCTACACGGTTCCCAATCCCGTTAATGCAGGGGATCACCCTCTTCACGGTTCCCAATCCCGTTAAAGTAGGGGTTCACCCTCTACGCGGCTAGTACACTTCGTTAAAGCATGGGTTCACCTCTTCTACGTGGTTCACACATCACAGCATGGCACATGATATGTTCCAATCATCGCCCATCCATTCCAAGAAGAGAGATAAGCAGCATAGCGTGAAATCATCTGCATTGCATTATTTTCAAAATATCACTTATGATTCTTGTGAAAGCCGCAAAATGTTGCGTTCTTGTTATTGTCCTGGTTTCTTTGCTTCACAAAGAACCCATGCCGAGAGGGTCTGTGAACACCTTAGTTTGCAACCCCTGTAAAAATCCCGAACTCCAAAGAAACAAGCACACATGCATGCACGAGCATTTCTAGATGCATACATACCATACACATGTTATACATGTCAAAAAACAAAGCCGAAAGGACCCCGGATGAGAACTTACAGAATTTTCGAAAATTGCCAGAACCAAAAACCGTCAAAACTCCTGGAAACTTGTGAAAGGAGAGTTATGCATTTTGGATCATCCTAAAACTTTGAGAGTTGTTAGACATTACCATACGAAGAAGCATAATCGAAAACCAGCTCAATCCGACGGTCGAATTTCTAAAAATTTAGAAAACCGTGAGCTTGTTTCGGGTGATCAAATAGAGATCTTCTTGAAGTTAAAATGGTCTGAAGTTTGGTCAGTAGATATGTCTTATTGTGGGGAAGAACATATTCAAATCTTAGCTTTATCGGACATGGGATCATCAAGAATCAATTTGTCTATTGTGCAATTCTAGTCAAAATATCCTTCATAGAAAGTTAAAATAAATATAGGCCTTCCCGAATTCTGAATGACCTCAAATTTGGACACACGCTAGAAAATTTTTTGGGGGAAAACATATCCAAAATTAAGCATAATCCAATGGCTAGAAGTGCATTTCTCGAGGTTGTTGTATGCAAGTACGTTTCCTATGCGGGAACAAACTCTTTGTACCAATTCGAGGAGACCGAGTCCTTCCCGAACTCCGATCATCTTCAAATTTTTACAGGGTCTAAGAGACTTATATTGTCAATATATATCCAAAATTCAGCATGATCCAATGGCTAGAACCTGAATTTTCGTGCAAACAAGTGACCTTGTCTACAACAAGTACCTTTCCTACGCAAAAATAAACTCTTCGTACTAATCAGAACAAAAGGAGACCTTCCCAAATTCTGATCGACCTGAAATTTTTACACAATCTAGAAGACTTCTATTCCCAACACATATCCATAAATCAGATGATTCAACGGTGGGTAGGCTTCGTGATAAGCTCCAAGAGTCCTAGTTGCAATCTCTTTTCTTACTCTCCAAGTGTTTTTTATACTATAAATAGACCCCCCTCCATTCATATTTTTCAATAACAATCAAGGGGATATCGTGGTACATGCCAAGAGATCCTTATTCTCTCCCTCAAAGGAGGCTTAGGTATAATTTTCTCTCTCTTCTTTTATTTATTCGTCAGTTTTATAATTCATACTCTTGTCTGCATAATTTGTATCGCTTGATAACTTTTCAAATCCTTTTTCAAATTGTTTTTCAAAACCAAAGGTGTATAATAAACCCTAATCCATTCCAAAATAGTATTAGTACTTTCTTACTTTTCCAAAAGCCCGGATTAGTAGTATTGTTATATGAAGGAATCGATAATCGATATATATTCAATCTAACTCATAGATTACGGTGTATATGTGATAAATACTCGATTATGAGAGCACTAGTGGCATTTATACCAGTTTAATCAATAGACTATGGTACACAATCGGTCTACTCGCCTCATATTACATTGAATATAAGATTCCACATTGAATCAGTTTTTGAAAAGCCCAAAGTTTTAGAAAATCACTTGTTTCATTTCATCTACTATTGTCAAACTCTCTTTTCCAAATCACACACACACACACACTTATTTTCAAAATCATGGGCAAACTAGGAAACACATTGTTTTCATCCCATCCCCAAAATCCCGATTTCTAAGGCAAGCACGAAAAGCTGTAAAGTAATAGCAATAGCATGCAAGAACTGAATTATAACACTCGCATATTCTACTCAAGAGACCGAAAGGGCGAATTGGGTGCCTAACACCTTCCCGATTCGTAATTTAATCCCCGAATCTTCGAATCAACTGGTTTCGCATACATTGTGTATAAGAGGATGTTTATTCCATAAATATGTCTCTTTTACACAAACATTTTTTATTTGTTTAGTAAAACAAACTGGTGACTCTTATTCTTTTCAAAACTGATTTTCAAAGCAACAAACGGAATAGCCGCCCACGAGGATCCTCGGGCGTCGAGAACGCGGGTTCTCACACCCCACTCATTTCCCATCCCGGCAAGCACTGTCCAACTATACCAAGAATTTGTTCCCGAGAGACACAAGCTCTCCAAATTAATAGTAAATGATTAAGGCCTTTCATAAGGTAGCCAACCATCCATAAGCCGCGTGTCCGTTCAGAATATTGCCATATGATTCCCGAGCAGTCGGTTGACACAACAAATATATGTATAGTGCATAATATGATGTTAAATATAAATATGAGGCAATATATGCCATATATGCTCCAAAAGTTCTACCACATATCTTTTGGTATTCAAAATTCATCAATAAGCCACTTTTATCAACAATTATAGTACATATCGCCAAAGGATACATCATTTTGTTCAAATAACACTTTATCTCGAGTATATATGGCGTACCATGTCTTAAATCATGCAATCATAGCCTTAAAGATCATAAAACATTAAAACCTTCCTTCTATTTTAGTTCCCAACCAACCATGAATCAAACACAACAATTTTTAACTAATAAAGTCATATTATCATGCTATAAAAGCAAGTAAAACCCTACCTCGTGTTTGTTAGCCGTATAGAATGAAGAAAGAAGAGAATCCAAGCTCTCCTAAAGGAATCCCAAGGAGGAAGACAATGAATAGTCAAGATGATTCGGATGATTTTGAGCTTAAATCGTTGATGCGGAAGGATTAATGCATAGAAATCTCTTACTTTCTTTCTCTAGAACCCTCTAGAAACCTTTCCTAGACTGGGGAAGAGTGTGGGTCAAAAAACTGGATGAAACAGGAGCTAAAATGCACTGAAAAGGAGCTTAAGTCGGTGGAAAAGGTTAACTGGCGGACCGGTATGCCAAATACAAAATACTGGTCGGCGGAGCACAAATTTCCCAAAAATTTAGTGCCGGACCGGTATGCCAAAAACTCCATACCGGTCCGCGCTTTAATTTTTGGGCCCTGGAGCATTATTTTTGTTTTGGTCATAACTTTTCGCTTGGAACTCCGATTGAGGCATTTCTTTATGTCCACGGAAAGGTTTTTCAAAGATGTACAACTTTCTAAGAGAAAGTTTTTGCAAATTCTAAATATATTTTTTCTAGAAATTCGCCGAAGGCAGCGCTCTGCCGAAGCACTACCGAATGACCAGAATTTTGCAATGGACCTACTTTGTGTCCTATTTTGACCCACGAGGAATGCAAATTAGTTTTCTGTCAAAACACAAAAGTTATAAAATGGTATGAATACTAGACACCCACGTGGACGGAACCATAATCGGATAAGTAAAGAAAAAATTACGATAGCTCAAAGTTAGCTAAAATTAATGAATCGCGAAGAACCAAAACTTCCTATTTATCAACCAAAATTGATTCGGACCACTCGAATCACCAAATGATCATTCATATACGTATCAAGGAGTTAATATAGCATAATTAACATTAATATAAATACAGGATGTTACAATCTCTCCCACTAAATAAAATTTCGTCCTCAAAATTTAGAAATTACATATTAATTAAACATCTCGGGGTATTTTTCATGTATTTTTGTTTCTAACTCCCACGTTGCCTCCTCGGATCCGTGATGCAACCACAAGACCTTCACTAATGGGATAACCTTGTTTCGTAACACCTGATCTTGGCGGTCTAAAATCTGTATCGGGCGGGTTTTGTATGTTTCGTTGTCTAACACCTCGAGGCTTTCCCATTGAAAAATATAGGAAGGATCATGAACGTACCGGCGGAGCATCGATACATGGAAGACATTGTGAATGTTGGACAATTGCGGCAGCAAAGCTAGACGATATGAAACATTCTCAATACGTTTAAGAATCTCAAATGGCCCGATGTATCGAGGAGACAACTTTCCTTTACTACCGAATCGGGTAATACCAAAACGGGGTTTGGTTTTCAAAAACACATGATCACCAACTTCAAATTCTAACGGACGACGTTGCCTATCGGGATAACTCTTTTACCGACTCTAGGCAGTAAGAAGGTGTTGCCGAATGCTTTTGATCTTTTCAGTAGTTTGCTCTACTAATTCTAGACCCAACAAGGTTCTTTCCCTGATTTCATACCAGTAAATTGGGGATCTGCATGGACGATCGTAAAGGGCTTCGTAAGGGGCTATGCCTATACTAGCCTGAAAGCTATTATTATATGCAAACTCGATTAATGGCAAATGTTATATCCAGTTTCCTCAAAAGTCGAGGACACATGCTCTCAGCATATCCTCAAGTATCTGGATAACTCACTCGGATTGTCCATCAGTCTGTTATGGAACGCCGTACTGAAGTTCAATTGAGTCCCTAAAGCCCTTTGAAGACTCTTCCAAAACCGAGAAGTGAAACGTGGATCTCGATCTGACACAATGGTTAATGGAACCCCATGGAGCTTAACTATCTCCCGAGCATAGAGTTTTCTCAAACTCTCTACATTTTGGTTGTTTCGGATGGGAAGGAAGTGAGCTGTATCGACCCGATCCCACCTCAATACATTATTGTCCACTTTGGGTAGCGTCCCGCCAGGCCTCAGCCCCGGAACATCTACCCTCACGGTCTTGTTTCTAGGAGCTCACGACCAGCTTCCCAGGGGGTCACCGAACTTGGGATTGCTCTGGTCCTCTACTCGCTTAACTTCGGAGTTCTTATGGGATCCGAAGCCAGTGATACCCCAAAAGGCCTCGTACTTAATTAGCGACCATTTCTTATTTATATGGGTCTCCAAGGATCCCCCATCTTCCGATGTGGGATGCCCCCTTTGAGCTACAATTCCTCCTCACAAGGGAGTACTCCTCGCTCTCAGGGCGTTATATCCTTCCCCCCAAGGGAATCAATGTCCTCGTCGACACATCGTACTCTGTGGAGTCCTCTCTGATACCATTTGTGACGACTCGGTCCGACCTCAGTACGATATTGTCCGCTTTGGGTAGCGTCCAGCTAGGCCTCAGCCCCGGAACATCTACCCTCACGGCTTTGTTTCTGGGAGCTCACGACCAGCTTCCGAGGGGGTCACCCATCCTGGGATTGCTCTGATCCTCTACTCACTTAACTTTGGAGTTCTTATGAAATCCGAAGCCAGTGAGCCCCCAAAAGGCCTCGTACTTAATTAGCGACTATTTCTTACTTATATGGGTCTCCAAAGATCCCCCATTTTCTGATGTGGGATACTCCATTTGGGCTACAATTCCTCCTCACAAGGGAGTACTCCTCGCTCGTAGGGCGTTACATGAACGGACTTCATCAATCTATCGATAACAACCCAAATAGTATCTTGACCCCTAATGCTTTCGGCAATCTCGAAATAAAATCCATGGTGACATGTTCCCATTTCCATTTGGGAATGGGTAATGGTTGGAGTTGAACTGCGGGCCTTTGGTGCCGGCCTTCACCAGTTGACACGTCATACACCTACTCACAAAATTCGCGACATCTTTCTTCATGCCGCTCCACCAGAAATTTCGACATAAGTCCCGATACATCTTTGTACCACTGGGATGAATAGATAATTTAGAATGGTGAGCCTCACTTAGAATTTCATTTCTAAGTTCTAGATCGTTTGGTACCACCAACCTATCCCGAACCCGAATTCCCCCATCAACTCCAAATTTATACCTACCATCTTCGGCTTCAGTAGCCAAATGATCACGTATTACCCGAAATTCTTCATCCAACAGCTGAGCATATATCACTCATTGTTGGATTGTCGATTGGGCAATCATATTTTACAAATATGCCTGGTTCTCATCACGATTCACAATTAGGTTATATCGTTGCAATTCCTCCCTCAACCTCCATTCCCGACACCGTAACGCAGCTAAGGACCTTTGAGATTTTTGGCTTAAGGCATCAGCTACCACATTAGCCTTGCCCGGGTGATATTGTAGGGTGAAATCATAATCTTCTAGATACCATACCCACCTGCGTTGTCTAAGATTCAAATCTTTTTGAGTAAAAATATACTTCAGGCTCTTATGATCTGAGTAGACTTCTAATCTCTCGCCATACAAGTAATGGCGCCAAATCTTAAGAGCAAAGACAACCGCTGCTAACTCCAAATCGTGAGCAGGATAGTTTTTCTCATGTTGCTTGAGTTGACGGGAAGCATAAGCCATAATATGCTCCTCCTGCATTAGGACACTACCCAAACTAAGCTTAGAAGCATCGCAATAGATTGTGTAACCCTTTCCTCGCTCGGGTAGAATAAGAACTGGAGATGAGGTAAGCCTATCTTTCAGCTCCAAGAAAGCTTTCTCACATGATTCATCCCACACGTACTGAATGCCCTTATGAGTTAGGCGAGTTAACGGTAAAGCTATACGGGGGAAATCTTTGACAAACCGACGGTAGTACCCAGCCAAACCCAAGAAACTCCTGACCTCGGTAACATTTCGAGGTCTCTCCCACTTTAACACTGTTTCTACCTTTGCCAAGTTTACAGAGATACCCTTTCTCGAGACGACGTGTCCCAAGAATTTGACTTCTGACATCCAAAAGTCACATTTGCTAAGTTTTGTATATAGCTTATGATCCCGAAGAACTTGAAGAGCCAAGAGAAGATGATTCTCATGCTCTTCATCCCACTTAGAATAGATAAGAATGTCATCTACGAAGACTACAACAAACTGATCGAGATACGGACGATATAAACGATTCATTAGGTCCATAAAAGCACCTGGTGCATTCGTTAACCTGAATGGCATTACAAGGATCTCATAATGCCCGTAACGAGTACGAAAGGCCGTCTTTGGAATGTCTTCCTCACGGACCAGCATCTGGTGATAGCCCGATCAAAGATCGATCTTGGAAAACCTAACGACACCTTGTAATTGATCAAACAAATCATTGATTCGCGGCAACGGATACTTATTCTTAATAGTGACTCGATTCAATTGACGATAATTTATGCATAACCGCAAGGACCCATCTTTCTTTTTAGGGAATAGGACGAGTGCACCCCATGGAGATACATTGGGTTTGATAAACCCTTTCTGTAATAATTCATCAATTTGAATCTCCAGCTCCTTTAGTTCAGCAGGAGCCATACGATACGTGACTAAAGATATTGGTGCAGTACCCGGAACGATGTCAATAGAGAAGTCCACCTCCCAATGTGGGGGTAGACCTGGAAGATCATTGGGAAACACGTCAAGAAATTTCCTAACCATGGGAAGATCAGAAAGACGAGGACTACCATCCTCTCGAGCTACAATGCTAGCCAACCACCCAAAGTAACTCCGTTGCTCTCTGGGTTTGAAATATGCACACAAAACAAGTGACTCAGGTTCACATTGAAAAGTTAAAATCTCACTATCCGATAGTGGAATTGACACCAGGCGTTTAGAATAATCAATTACCATACAAAAAGTAGCTAATCAATCCATTCCAAGTATAAGATCATAATATCTCATATCAAGAACAACAAGATCAAACTCTATCGAGGACTCTCCAAAACTCAAGGAGCAGTTTCTATAAACAGATCCCAACTGAATTCTATCCCCTGTGGGTGTACCAACCCATAAAGGTGTATTCAATGATTCAACACAGAATCCTAATCTATCAACCAACGCACGTGAAATAAAGGGATGTAAAACACCGGTGTCAAACAAAACTTTAACCTATGTGCTAAAGAGCAAAGTAGTATCTTCTGTCACTTTGGCTTCGGGTTGCTCTGATTGTGTCAATGTGTAGACCCGACCATGTGTTCTGCCACCACCTCGAGAGTATGGACCTCCACCACCACGGGACCCACCCTGACTTTGTCTAGGGCCTTGACCACTATGGCTGCTAGTAAATGACTGATCCTCGCTGCCCGTGCGGCTCGAACCCTGAAACTGTGGCCGACTACTGAATGACTGGGATGGTTGTCGCTGCTCTCGACTCACATTTGGACATTCCCCCTTGAAGTGCCCCACTTGACCACACCCGTAGCAGACCCTATCCCCGAACCCTTGGCTTTCTTTACTCAAGCTAAAGGACTGACCTCGGCCAAAACCCCCGCTAGAAGACTCAGAACCACTCTTATACCTCTTTCCCTGACCACCCGACGTTTTTCTCTCAGTACCCCTTTTCCTATCAAGAAACCTACTGGCATCAATCCTTTCTTGTTCTACCTTCATCGCTGTTCTCACCGCTTCAGCAACACTGTTGTTATTTAGATGATATACTTTTTCCCGAATCAAAGGTTTCAACCCCTTGAGGAATAAACGTATCTTTTCCTCGGGGTCATTATCCATGCTCTTGTCAAAACGACTCAGACTTTCAAACTTCACTTCATACTCCGACACCGACATGTTCCTTTGGATGAGGGAACAAAACTCATCTATCTTCTGACTCTGATAAACTGAAAAGAAATAACGCTCTAAGAATAGTTGAGTAAATTGTTCCCAGGAGGTAAGAGCGTCCACTCTCCTGGCCACATTTCTCCATTAGATACCAGCTTGATCAACCAGCTGGTAAGTTCCCAAATTGAGCTTCAGATCATCAGGTAAGGTCATGACTTCAAAGGCTCTCTCTATTTGATCGAGCCAGGACTCTGCCGCATCGGGACCAGATGTCCCGTTGAATGTAGGTGGGGCAAGCTTTTTGAACTTCTCTAGGGCCACCATAGCCTTATTCTCTTGGACTCTACTCTGGGGTTGTTCTATATGTCCCAACACATTAGCCAACTCTCGGGCCATGGCACGGATGGCATCTACTGACTCCCCGGAGGTGGAACTCCCGTGGGTGGCATTGTGATTTGGTGAGGTCGTCATTCTATATGAAAACAAGAGGAAAAATGTCATGATAATCCAATATATGTTAACAAGACGATAATCTATCACAATATGTCACAAATTTCGTCCCACAACCCAAGTAATCGCAAAACCTATGTTCTGATACCAAATTCTAATGCCCCCGTCTTAATTGTACAGGATAACCCGTAGTTAAGGCCTGGGGCATCACTGACCCATCTTAGTGGGACAAAGATAGGTATATAAGAAGAATATAAGTCAATAACACACTGTACATCAAGCATTGGTGAGTACAAGATACGAAAATAATGTCAAAACATTATAACATGTACCATGTAGTTACGATTTCACAAGCATAGTAATGATGTAGGGCAAGTCAAGTCCGTACATATATATATGTATAGATATCAAAACGGGAGCTAATTATATATATTTATCACAGACATAATTAAAAGTGGACGTGTCATAGGCAAGCCTTGACTTGCCGTACCAAGGTATACACAATTAAAAATATAAAAACACAAGTATCAGAGTCTCTAATTCGTTCCTGAGCCCATCGCGTCCTTCCTTTTTTGGATTCCTAAGTACCTATAGGGGGGAGTACAGGACATGGTGTTTCAGACAAGTTTGTCATTTCATTATCAAAATATACTATTTAAGTAATACAAACAAGAATCATTGCCAACCATTAAAAGATGCATGATCATGCTAATGCAGGTTACTTGTTGTGTCAACCATTTACCGTATAATAGATAGCACGAACTATAGAGATGATCCACAGTCGCCAGACTTATAAGGCCATCATCGTAATAGAGCCATGGAATCAACCATCCCAATTTCATAAGAACACAGATATCGATACGAATCTTAGTGTCTTGCCATTTGCCTAGGTTCCCGGGCTCCTCACCGGTGGCTTATAGGCGGCCAAATGTTGCTCCCCCCGGGGGTTTAGGGATTTTCAACCCAAGGGCACCGAGCACCACTTATTTCCCATCCCAGCAAGCACTGTCCAACTATACCAAGAATTTATTCCCGAGAGACACATGCTCTCCAAATGAATAGTAAATGATGAAGGCCTTTCATAAGGTAGCCAACCATCCATAAGCCGCGTGTCCATTCAGAATATTGCCATATGATTCCCGAGCAGTCGGTTGACATAACAAATATAGATATAGTTCATAATATGATGTTAAATATAAATATGAGGCAACATATGACATATATGCTCCAAAATTTCCACCACATATCTTTTGGTATTCAAAATTCATCAATAAGCCACTTTTATCAACAATTATAGTACATATTGCCAAAGGATACATCATTTTGTTCAAATAACACTTTATCTCGAGTATATATGGCATACCTTGTCTTAAATCATGCAATCATAGCCGTAAAGATCATAAAACGTTATAACCTTCCTTATATTTTAGTTCCCAACCAACCACGAATCAAACACAACAATTTTTAACTAATAAAGTCATATTATCATGCTATAAAAGCAAGTAAACCCCTACCTCGTGTTTGTTAGCCGTATAGAATGAAGAAAGAAGATAATCCAAGCTCTCCTAAAGGAATCCCAAGGAAGAAGACGATGAATAGTCAAGTTGAAGATGATTCGGATGATTTTGAGCTTAAATCGTTGATGCGGAAGGATTAATGCATAGAAATCTCTTACTTTCTCTCTCTAGAACCCTCTAGAAACCTCTCCTAGAGTGTGGAAGAGTTTGGGTCGAAAAATGGATGAAACAGGAGCTAAAACGCATTTAAAACGAGCTTAAGTCGGTGAAAAACGTTAACTAGCGGACCGGTATGCCAAATACCAAATACCGGTCCGCAGAGCACAAATTTCCCAAAAATTTGGTGTCGGACCGGTATGCCGAAAACTCCATACCGGTCCGCCCTTTAATTTTTGGGCCCTGGAGCATTGTTTTTGTTTTCGCCATAACTTTTCTGTCGGAACTCCGATTGAGGAGTTCTTTATTTCCATGGAAAGGTATTTCAATGATCTACAACTTTATAAGAGAATGTTTTTCCAAATTCTAAATATATGTTTCCCATAACTTCGCCAAAGGCAGCGCTCTGCCGAAGCGCTACCGAATGACCAAAATTTTACAATGGGCCTACTTTGTGCCCTGTTTTGACCCAGGAGGAGTGCGAATTAGCTTTCATTCAGAACACAAAAGTTGTAGAATGGTATGAATACTAGTCACCCACACAAACGGAACCTTAATCGGATAAGTAACGAAAAAATTATGATAGCTCAAAGTTAGCTAAAATTAATGAATCGCGAAGAACCAAAACTTCCTATTTACCAACCAAAATCGATTCGGACCACCCGAATCACCAAACAATCATTCATATATGTATCAAGGAGTTAATATAACATAATTAACATTAATATAAATACAGGATATTAAAGTCGAGGCCGTGATGGTCATCGAGATACATGTCTCGAATGACATGGTTGATTATTGGGAATAAGAAACATTGTCTCGAATAATACTAATACGTAACAAAGATGGAATTGCCGGTGGTTTCGATATATGTTGTTATGTTATATTTTATGTTGTTCTATATATAGTGTCTCCGGTATATTATGGGTAATGTAAGAATGAATATAAATATATATATATATGTATGTATCGATAGGGATCATAATACCCTTGGAGAACCGTTGATCATCGATAACAAATTAATATCTAAAGTGAAAAGTTCTAGTAACTGTCGGTTTTTAAATATAGAATACGGATACGTGAAAGCATGTAGATATGAGATTAGTCTGCCGATTTATATTGACCGTAAAATATTAATAGCCTAAGTGGCCAACATAATATACGAATGGCTAGATGGGAAGAATATCTTCATACGTTTAAGCTAGACGGCCTGGTAGTAATGCTTAGTAGTCGGCCAAGTATGTAACTCATAATGTACTGTAAACAATGCAATAACTATGAATATTTGGCATAAGAGGTGTATACCCCTCACACGCAGTTGAGTAACGGAGAACATAATGATTCTTATAGCGTGTGAACCCTAGGAAGTTAGAAATAGTAGAATGCTATATGATGGGAGTTAGGGAACAATTTTGATACCTAAGATAGAGAAATTAGTGGGCTTTGGCATGCACATACATGGTGAATTGCATAATAAGGTTTTAAAAATGAAGCAACATATATATGATACATATGTTTTCAAATGAAAACTTTATTTTCATTATAAACCCTCATAGTTCCCACTGAGCTCAGATTTGGCTCATTCCTTCCTTTTTAACAGTTTTGCAGGTCCATACTAGAGGGTGGCGCGCCTGGTACGTTTATAGAAGCTCTGATGACCTCGAATTACTTTGTAGTCCTTAATTTAAAGACAATGCCATTAAGGCCTTTATATTAAATTTTTAGACAATTGTATTATATACAATCTTGTATTCATTGAAAAGGATTTGGGATTGATTGTATTGAAAGTTTATCAGATGTCGAGTATTTTTATTAAATGTTTGTTTGTGAGATGATTTGGATTGAAAATATTCTTTTGATTTACAGGACGGTTATCGTATTTTACAAACTCCACATGCCGAAATTTTTCTAAATGGATTTTACTTAATTTTCTTGTATAATTCACACATGTCGTCGCATACGACAACGTGATTAACCATGTCACGGAGGTGAAAACCTATTAACGGGATTCGGGGCGTTACAATGTTTGAGAAGGGGTACCAAGGGGGAATGGTGGTAGTTGGGGGCAAATGGACCGGTGGTGATTTAAAGAAAATTTTTAGATGTAATACCCCGTGTTTTAAATTGCAAGCTAGTACTCTTTATAAGTCCGATTAATGCTAAAATCCCGTTAGGGCTTGAATTCTTTCTTTTGGACCTTGCCGAGTCAGTCCAACATTTTTAATATGTCATATTAAAGGTATTATGTTTGTGAGAATGATCGTTTCGCAATTCGGGTTGTTTGAATTGAAATCAGGATGTCAATTGCAAGTTTTCAATTTACGCGATTTTATAATTTTGGTCAACTTTAAGGAAGCGTAGCATCTTCGTTCCTTGCCAGATTGAGTTTTCTTCTGCAGAAATGTCTAGATTTCTATGTTTTGGCCGAAAGCCAATTTAGGCTTTTACTTGCTCAAAATTGAGCGCGAAGTAGGCCAATCGCTAATAGTTGTTCATTCGGTAACATTGTAGCAATGCGTTGATTTTGACGTATTTTTGGGAATAATTCATTGGGAATTTGGAAAAGCTTTCTCTTAAAAACTTGTAGAGCTTTGAATACACTTTTCGTGGACATAAAGATCACCTTGATCTGAGTCCCGAGCGAGAAGTTATGGCTATTCAAAATTCAGTGCTACAGGTGCCAAAAGATTCGCACGTGAATAGTGGCGAAAATTAACAAATAAACGTTCAGCTCCATTTATCCTCATTTTTATCACCACTGCGGAGAGCTCCTAGAGAGAGATGGAGTGCAATCTTGTGAGGGATTTGAGGAACCATTCATCTCCATTTCTTCCCCACTTACAAACACATCAAACCCACACCAAAACATCATTCTACAATCACTATTCATCTTCATCTCCTCCATTCCTCCATTGAAGAAGTTTCAAGCTCAAATGTTGGGGTTTTGCGGTTCAGCTCCTTCCAGCTTGATTCGTTGCTTCTAACTCAAAGATATTGACTTATTGAGGTGGGAATCTATACTAAACCCTATTTTCTTACATTACTATTGATTAATTTCTAGTTTTAGCAAATGTTAGCATATAAACCCTAGGTTTTATATATGTACACATACATGTTTTTGGTATATGATGAGAGGGTGATGAAATGTTTCAATTGATGAACCTAGTGGCTTACATATTGTTAAAATAACTTGGTTCAATGAGCTATTTGCAATGAATCACTTATTTTAATCAAAACCCACTTGAAATCCAATTTCCATGAAAGGTAACTTTTATACTTTCCCCAATGGTTTGAATAGCCTATATATGTATACATAGATGTGTTAAAAATACTTGTTTCAACCATTAAACTCTATTTTTCAACTTGTTACCGATTGATTACAATTCTACCATATATGTAAGACCCCTTACTTTAATTTGTGTTAAATGGAAATATATTGGCTTATTTATACTCATACTAGGTATACCCGTGCCGTCCGGCACGATAAAAAGAATAAAAAATAATAATTAGATAAAATATAATTACGTGAAAAATATGAGAATTGAAGATGTGTATGATTGTATATTACTTATGATTGAAGATGTGTATGATTGTCTTATTTGTCCAATTAGACCTGAAATCGCATCGACTGTTTTATAATGTAACTAGGGTATACCCGTGCCGTCCGGCACGATAAAAAGAATAAAAAATAATAATTAGATAAAATATAATTACGTGAAAAATATGATGATCGAAGATGTGTATGATTGTATATTACTTAGGAATGAAAACAGATAATTAAGGTATCGCAAAAACGAAACATATCTAACTAAAAATATAACCATCCTCACTTGAGATGTGTTTTACTTGTTCAATTAGACCTGAAATCGCATCGTCCGTTTTATAATGTAATGATGTTATGAGTGTATTTAAAAGAGAAAAAAATATTATATTCGAGGCAGATCGAATTGTAATATAAAAACTTATCGCCCTAAAATTGCTTCGATCCTTTTATATTGTAATGGTGTTATTAGTATATTTTAAAGAAAAAATATTATATTTGAGGTAAGTTGGACACTAATATAAAAACAATTCACCCCATATTCGAGGTAGGTGGGACACTTATTTTAAAGTTATAGCATTTGAAAATAATTTAAAATTTGATGAGAGAGAAATATATATTTTCAATAATTAATGAGTTAGAAATAGTTTAAGTATACTATTATATTTGTAATGTTTTATAAGTTTTATATGCATAATTTTGTTTTCAATAACTAATGAGTTAAAAATAGTTCAATAACTTTTTTCTTGAATTTTTTTATATATAATTTAATAATCACAATGGATCTTGTTTTGTAGGTGTTGATGAACATATTTCAAATATATAAATTTTATTAAAGTTGAATTTGTAAATTTAAAGTTATGGCATTTAAAAGTTTTTTAAAAATTTGATGAGAGAGAAATGTTGTAGAAAAGTAGAGAGATGTAAGAGTTATATTTGTGTATATGTTTAGTGTGTGAGTAAATGTTAAGTTGATTTGACATCTTGTTGTGAGGTATAAAAATGATCCAATGGTCTAAAAGTATTAACACCATTACAAATTAACATGAGACGTTGGATTGATTTATTATTTTATTGCAAAAAATCCTTGTTTTATAATATAGATGAGTGATCGTTAGGTGATTTGGGTGGTTCGAATTGATTTTGGTTGGTATATAAGAAGTTTTGGTCTTTCGCGATTTGTTATTTCTAGCTATCTTTGAGCTATCGTAATTTCTTATCTATTTATCGGAATGAGATTCCGCTCATTAAGGTGTCTAGTATTTGTACCATTCTACAACTTTCATGTTTTGACCGAAGTCCAATTCACATTCCTCGTGGGTCAAAACAGGGCCCGAAATAGGGCCATCGCAAAATTTTGATCATTCGATAGCGCTTAGGCAGAGAGCTGTCTTCAGTGAATTTCTAGGAAAAATATATCCAGAATTTGGGAAAACTTTCTCTTAGAAAGTTGTAGAGCTTTGAAATACCTTTCCGTGGACATAGAGAACGCCTCAATCGGAGTTCCGAGCGAAAAGTTATGGCCAAAACAAAAAATAGTGCTCCTGGGCCCAAAAATTAAAGCGCAGACCGGTATGGTATTTTTGGCATACCGGTCCGGCACCAAATTTTTGGAAAATTTGTGCTCCGTGGACCGGTATTCGGTATTTGGTATACTAGTCCGCCAGTTAACTATTCCCACTGACTTAAGCACGTTTTTAAGCCATTTTTCGTCATTTTTCATCCAAACTTCGTGCCAAACATTTTCACACTCCTCTAGGGAGTTCTAGAGGGTTCTAGAGAGATAAAGAGAAAGATTTCTATGCACCTATCTGTCCGAATCGAGGATTCAAGCTTGAAATCATCCAAACCTATCTCTAAGGTACTATTCATCATCTTCTACTTTCGTTTTCTTCTATAGAAGCTCAGGCATGAGCTTTGGCTACCTAGGTTGGGTTTATACTCTATTAATTCGAGGATTTGGCTATATTAGGAATGCGGTGAGACGAGAGCTTGAGGATTTTACCGAACGGGGCTTTGGTTTATAGCTTTCTTCTTTCTTTTGGTCTCTACGCTTGAGGTTGGGGTTATATCTTTTCAAAACTCGATATTATGATTTTATTTATTGAAAGATGAATGATTCTACATATATATGTTTAATACAAAGTATGTATTCCTTATTATTGAGTATCCTTGGATGATTTATGCATGTATGATTATTATGAAAACCATGCTAATTGATATTCCTGACCTATGCATGATTAAGCTATGATTCTATGATTTGAAGCAAAATATGCCATCTAAGCTCCATGATTACATGTTATTGATTCATATGAATGTTCTTTGGATGTATATGTGTTGGTTTGATAAGAAAAGGATTAGTAAAGGATTCGTATACACCAAAGAACATGGACGTGAATTGGATAGAGTTTATATGGCATATGTAGCTTCTATTTTCTATATGATGCATCAGTTGGGACAAGATATGCCACTTGAACTTGATATCTATCTAATATAGACTAGTAAGCAATGCTCCTTGAATATACATGCTTGGTTGTTTCCAAGTGGATTTGTTTGGGTTATGTATACGCTGAGGAACATGGATACATGATGAATGAAGTTTAAGTGGCATGTGTTGTTTTTAGTTTTCATAAAGAGCATATATGCATATTGTGCATCACTATTGTGTCAACCGCACTCTTGAAGATTCTTCGACAAGCTCGGATTCCCTTATGGCCTATCGAATGGGCGTATATCTCTTATTATGATGCTGAAAGCTTCATTATATATATATATGCTCGGAGGCTACATGGAGGCTTATTTCTTATGGCAATTAATGGCAGCTTCATTTCTATCTTAATATTGTCTTATTGGATACGATTGGTTGATTGATCTCTTGGAAATGATTGTGCTTGGTCATGAATGACTAAGGGTAATATGAATTCTGTATGAATATCTGTTTTCATGGTGCTTGCTGGGATGGGAAAATAGGCAGGGCCCGGTGCCCTTGGGTTGAAAAGCTGTAACGACCCGGTCCCACCTCAGTACGATATTGTCCGCTCTGGGTAGCGTCCTAGACAGGCCTCAACCCCAGGACATCTACCCTCACGGCTTTGTTTTTGGGAGCTCACGACCAGCTTCCCAGGGGGTCACCCATCCTGGGATTTCTCTGGTCCAAGCACGCTTAACTTCGGAGTTCTCATGGGATCCGAAGCCAGTGAGCTACCCAAAAGGCCTCGTACTTAATTAGCGACCATATCTTACTTATATGGGTCTCCAAGGATCCCCCAACTTCCGGTGTGGGATGCCCCCTTTGAGCTACCATTCCTCCACACAAGGGAGTACTCATCGCTCGAGCTACCATTCCTCCACACATGGGAGTACTCATCACTCAGGGCGTCACATCCTTCCCCCCAAGGGAATCGACATCCTCGTCGACACACCGTACTCTATGGGGTCCGCTCTGATACCATTTGTAACGACCCGGTCGCACCTCAGTACGATATTGTCCGCTCTGGGTAGCGTCCTAGACAGGCCTCAGCCCCAGGACATCTACCCTCACGGCTTTGTTTTTGGGAGCTCACGACCAGCTTCCCAGGGGGTCACCCATCCTGGGATTTCTCTGGTCCAAGCACGCTTAACTTCGGAGTTCTCATGGGATCCGAAGCCAGTGAGCTACCCAAAAGGCCTCGTACTTAATTAGCGACCATATCTTACTTATATGGGTCTCCAAGGATCCCCCAACTTCCGGTGTGGGATGCCCCCTTTGAGCTACCATTCTTCCACACAAGGGAGTACTCATCGCTCGAGCTACCATTCCTCCACACATGGGAGTACTCATCACTCAGGGCGTCACAAAAGCCCTAAACCCCTGGGGGATATTGTTTGGCCGCCAATAAGCCACCGGCGAAAGACCCGGGAACCTTGGCATTGGCAACGCACCCTAAATTTGATTCTTTTCTAAGGAAGATGGACGAGATTGTGGTTCCACTTCCTGGGTATGATAACATTGGTATGCCGTTTGAGGCGACGGATTTTATATTGTGACGCTAGTTCAGATTCTTATTGAAGCAAACTATGGTTATATTATATTCTCTTGGAACAGATGGATTTTATAAGGCCGTGTTGGCTTGGATTTTCAGTGGTGCGTATCATTAAGGCTTGGAGATGGGTTGACACAAAGGGAGGTAACATGCATATGCATGAGCACGCATTATCATGAACTAATGGCTTCTACGATATGTTACAATTAATGTTTAAATTGTACTTTAAAAGGATTTACTTTGTTTATGATAACAAATCAAGTTATGTTTTCAAAGTTGCACCCTTTTCTTTTCCCCCCTACTGAGCGGTATGCTCACCCCATTTTTCTAAAACCTTACAGGTAGCCAGGAGTCCAAAGAGGTCAGGGACATGATGGGATCGGGAACGAGTTAGTGGCTCTGATATAGATAAACTTTTGTCATATATATGTTCTCACGGGTAGCCACGGCTAGCCCGAAGTGATATATATATTAGTCTGGACTTACTTGATTAGTTTTGTGTAACGACTATATGCATGGATGCATGTTTATGTATAGTACTATTATCTTCATCATGATTATGAAGTTGTTGTTTGACTAGCATGATAGTACTATCTGAATTTCTTTATGTGTTTTTCATATATACCCATTTTAGTCAATCTAAGATGGGTTAGTAGCACTCCAGTTCTTAATTACGGGTGTTGTCCTGTAGATTAAGGCGGGAGTGTTACAATTGGTATCAGAGCATAGGTTGACGAGCACTTGGGCTTGATAGGGACGAAATGTATTGTGACTGTCGATAGTTATTCTGGTATCTGTTGGTAATTGGGATATTTCTTCCTAAGGCCCTGTTTAGTCTTTACACTTTGAATTATGGGGATGGTTTTGTATCTTACAACTCATCTAGAGCTTATTAGGCCACATGGTGTGCAAGTTGTTTCTTTGCTTATTTTGATTATTGTGGTTATGGATGGTCGTATCTTGTAGGATTTTGGCCTTGAGGATTTGGTATCACAAGGTGTAGGTATATTCCTTGAAAATTCTTTTTATATTTTACTATGTCCCACGTGAGAAGGGTAGAATTATTCTTTTGATGGTCAGTTAGCAGGTTCTATCCTCATGACATTGTTACTTGTTGTTCCCTATGATCGTTTTGTTTATTCTATTTTCAGAATAGATATTCCCTATTATTGAAAATCATTGAAGCAGTTTGATACTTTTCTTGTTTTCGTATGGTATGAAGACACAATTTGTTGATAACAAAGTTGGTAATATACTTGGGAAATCTTCTTCGACAGAAATTCTAGATGTTGTACGATTGTTGACCTGAGAATTGACGAAAGTGATCAAACCCCTCAAACGATTTCAAAATAGCATACATAAAGACATAATGGATGTCTGTTATAACCGACGAACTAAGTCGAGGAGATACTGTGAATGTAAACAACAAGGTCACTATAGAGAAGCGTGTCCACTGTTACAACTAAAGAAAGGAGAGGTGAAGGAAGTTATTGGTTCTAGCAGTGTCGTTAGCAAGCCAAGAACTTGTTTTGGATGTGGACAGTTAGGACATTTTAGGAAGGAATGTCCTTTCAAAAAACCTAAAGTAACAAATGTTAAGAAGAGTGGGAGATCGCACACCTTATCCAATTTTCATGCATCAAGATGTCAAGTTCCTTCTTGGTTGCCTATTAGACCACCTGAAGCAAAGTGCGCAGTCTTTGAGAAGATAGGACATACACAGTCTAGTTGTTCTTTGTGGCGGGATATAAAGAATCAAAAAATGGACCCCACATGTATCTTTTAATTCTCCTTTCATAAGTATTCATCATGTTTTGTAAAATATATTGTGGTTGGTTATATCTTGTAGGGAAAGCTCATGATAGGAAAACAAAGAAGTTTGTAATGTTTATAATAATCTCGGCTGTACCTTTTCTCACATGGTTTGGAACTTTTGGATATATCGAGATTGTGGGTAGATGAGGATCATATTCTATGGCAGTGTGAAACTATTAACGTGAATTAAGTATGATCAATGGTGGAAACTATTTTAATATACCGTTTTGGGAATTTCTTAAATAAGACTCATGTAGTATATACACTTTGTATCTTGATTGTTTTGGATCTCAATTTATGGGTTATGGAACCTTTTGTGGGTATAAAGTATTATCCTTTATATATGATCTTGATTTAATTGCCGTGGATATTCTGAGTTTTTGGACATAGGGAAATAGGATATATAGAGTACTTACAATTATTGAGCTAATACATGATCTTGTACGACATCTTTGTAGGGAAGCCGATTTTGTTGAGAGACTATTGAATTGGATCGGCTATTTAACTAACGTTAAGGAATTTCATAGTAATTGAAAATCATCTTGTATTGTGGTATAAGCTATTATGATTTTCCTCCATTACGGAGTAAAATTTTTGGTTACATCTATAGATGATCAATGGTATGATTCGGTGTATGATTTCGTGTGAGTTAAATGTTTAGAGATTTTTCGATTTATACTTATAGATGTTAATATCGTTGAGCCGTGAAATCCAAGAGATGTTGAATGTGGAAAAAATAGATTGGGATCTAATGGGCATATAATTATGGTTTCTCTACATGTGAAATTATGGTTCTTTACACTTATTTATACTTGGGTGCCATAAGTTTATTTCGGTAAGATTTGTGTATTATAAGTGTGATAAGTGTAGTGGTGTGACTTTGGAGTATCTCAAATTCCTTACGAAATTGTCGCGGTATATGGTTTCTTGTTTGTTTGCTGTAACACTTCTATTCGGAAAAAGATCTTGTCTAAAAGCTTACAAATTATAATTGTGAATTATTAATAGTTTACTTATTGGAGTAAAAGGAAGTTGAATTAAGTTTATTATTATGGATTGAATCTCACTTATTCCTTGTTTTTATGGTATCCCTCGCCATGAAGACTCTTTGCATGATATGAGATGTAGGGTATTAATTTGGGTTTCCATGAGTTTCTTGAATGTTGTGATGTAATTGTAGTTGTGTAATTTTTGTAAATATGCACTTCGGAAGAGAGAGATTACTTTGGTACGTTAGGTGCCAATGGATAAATGATGTAAATGTCGTGTAAGTAAACACTTTTGGTATGTAGATTAATCATGGATTGACGATAATTTTGGATAAACTTATTGAAAATCCGGAAGAATGTTTATAATTGGATGAGTTTTACAATATGTCTATGTTGGAAGAGAATCTTATATTATAGAAATTATGGATTTATTCTTTGATTTTGGGCACGTCAAGAAATTTAATGATTTGGCATACTTTGGAAACTAGCACTTACATAAAATCTATTAAGGTAAATTCGAGTTACGAAGCATAGTATTGCGCCTTATGGGTTAAACTATGTATTATGAACATCCCCGGAAATTTCGAGGACGAAATTTTTATTAGTGGGGGAGATTGTAATACCCCATACTTTAATTTGTGTTGAATAGAAATATATTGGTTTATTTATACTCATATGAGTGATCGTTAGGTGATTCGGGTGGTTCGAATTGATTTTGGTTGGTAAATAAGAAGTTTTTGTCTTTCACGATTTGTTATTTCTAGCTATCTTTAAGCTATCGTAATTTCTTATCTATTTATCGGAATGAGATTCCAGTAGTGAGCCTGTCTAGTATTTATACCATTCTACAACTTTTGTGTTTTGACCGAAGTCCAATTCACATTCCTCGTGGGTCAAAACAGGGCCCGAAGTAGGCCCATTGCAAAATTTTGGTCATTCGGTAGCGCTTAGGCAGAGCGCTGTCTTAGGTGAATTTCTGGAAAGAATATATCCCGAGTTTGGGAAAACTTTCTCTTAGGAAGTTGTAGTGCTTTGAAATACCTTTCCGTGGACATAGAGAATGCCTCAATCAGAGTTTCGAGCGAAAAGTTATGGCCAAAACAAAAAACAGTGCTCTAGGGCCCAAAAATTAAAGCGTGGACCGGTATGGTGTTTTTGGCATACCGGTCCGGCACCAAATTTTTGGGAAATTTGTGCTCCGCAGACCGGTATTCGGTATTTGGCATACCGGTCCGGCAGTTAATTATTCCCACCGACTTAAGCACGTTTTTAAGCTATTTTTGGTCATTTTTCATCCAAACTTCGTGCCAAACATTTCCACACTCCTCTAGGGAGTTCTAGAGGGTTCTAGAGAGAGAAAGAGAAAGATTACTACGCACCTATCCGTTGAACTTGATATCTATGTAATATAGACTAGTATTTTCAGTGGCGCGTTTCAGGGTTCTAGAGAGAGAAAGAGAAAGAGCATGTTGGCTTGGATTTTCAGTGGCACGTATCATTAAGGCTTGGAGATGGGTTGACACAAAGGGAGGTAACATGCATATGCATGAGCACGCATTATCATGAACTAATGGCTTCTTCGATATGTTACAATGAATGTTTAAATTGTACTTTGAAAGGATTTACTTTGTTTATGATAACAAATCAAGTTATGTTTTCAAAGTTGCACCCTTTTCTTTTTCCCCCTACTGAGCGGTATGCTCACCCCGTGTTTCTAAAACCTTACAGGTAGCCAGGAGTCCAAAGAGGTCAGGGACGTGACGGGACCGGGAACGAGTTAGTGGCTCTGATACAGATGAACTTTTTTCATATATATGTTCTCACTGGCAACCACGGCTAGCCTGAAGATATATATATATTAGTGTAGACTTACTTGATTAGTTTTGTGTAACGACTATATGCATGGATGCATGTTTATATACAATACTATTATCTTCATCATGATTATGAAGTTGTTGTTTGACGAGCATGATAGTACTATCTGAATTTCTTTATGTGTTTTTCATATATACTCATTTTAGTCAATCTAAGATGGGTTAGTAGCACTCCAGGTCTTAATTATGGGTGTTGTCCTGTAGATTAAGGCGGGGCTGTTACAATATATATAAATTACATAGCCCGTATACATGGGTTTGGAACTTATTTTGAGATATTGTGTTGATATCTAAATTAATGATCCAACTAGTCTATATATGGAACAAAACACATATCTCAACAAAGAATTGAAGCTATTCACTTGATTAGCACAAACCCACTTTGAACTTATTTGGTTGTTGATGAACTATTCTACAAAATTAAATATCTACTTGTATGAGTTCAAGTGGTGGTCTTTTGTCATCAAACACTTGTTTACGAATTATCAAACAATATAGAACGTGTGGTATGAGATTTCTTCCGTTGGCATCATGTGGTGTGTATTGATTTAGAAAGGTATATATTTGGCACAATTGCATGATAAATGAGCCTATTCATGAGTTATTGAGATTAGACGGTGGTGCTAGTCCATGATGGTCACGGGTTGGTCTCTAAAGATTGAGACCTTACGTTAGGATAGAGTGCTCCTGGGTGCAAGTGTAGGGAATTATGGCAGTAATCATGCATCGCATACACATATTTACGCACTGATCTTTAAACCCTAGGATCTATGTTGTTCAATAAAATCGACAGAAGACATACCTTATATGCGATTTGGTGTTAATGAAACGAACAGGGTGGATCGGATCCTTCTGTTGTTGTCGTCCTTAGCGTAGAAACTACGACGCCTCTACGGTATGCACACATGAACGAGGTAAGATCCTTGCTTGGTGTACTAGCGCCTTCTAGGGTTCTCTCAATTAATTCGACTCTCTGGCCTCTCTAAGTTTCCTTTTCGGCCAAGATGAATAAAGGTTCCCTTTTATAAGAGAACCCTAGTGAGAACCCTAAGCAACAAACGAACTGGGCCCAAGTCCAACTTGGCCCGTTTTAATTCGTTTTGATCCAACTCGTTTTGGTGTGCGACCCTGTAGGTTTTACACTCTTTGGCAGTATAATTAAAAGCCCGTTTTATTATACGAATAGTAAGCGGTCTCTAGTAAAACATTACTATTATCCAAAGGGTATAAAGGTCAAAAACGATACAACCTTAAATTGATATTCCACATATTAACTCCTTTTGTCAATCGATATCTAGATTGAACACAAGACTAGGCAAGTGTCATTCTTGTATAGTTCAATCTTTATTTCTTGATCTCTAAGTATAATTAATCTAAAACAAATGACATCTCATTTGTGCATGGCCATGCAAATATTAATTACACTTATCAAGGGGCCCAACAATATCTCTCTCAATATACGAGAGTGACAAATCCCATCTTGATCAACCACATACCTCTACATAGTTCATAGTATGCTCGGTCATCATCTTTATAATTACTCGATCAAGAGCAACGTTTGATAATGCCTAACATGCTAATCCCTATGTTGGTAACCATGGCGATCTCAGGTCTAAGGATAATACGATATCACAAATGGGGAACATCACTGATGACATTATGTAACACTCCTCGCAGTGTCCCCAAAGCGGGTCAGTCCAATACTTTGTTCCCTAACAAGTATCAGTATGTTCAGCTTGATATTTCCATATCCATGACTTGTGGAACATAATCATCAGCTGACCCATACTCTAATCATTATATCAATGTGATCCTAGTTTATTGACATATGATTAGGGACATCTAAATAATATTATTATAACATTACTAGCATCCCACAATCAAGTCACGTACTTGATGAACTAGTATTAATATATATTATTTACAAGAGAATATAAAGTATAATAAATAAACTTTATTAATAACAATAAGCATAAAATATCCAAGTACAAATCATAATCTATGAATAGTCCTAGGACATATCTCTTTCAGCAAGACCCAAAATCGTGCATGAAAACGAATGGGAGACCCTGTTGCCGCGTGGGTGAAAGGACACGAAATGTAGACTCAGTAGTACGCTTGGATAGTGTGAGAGTTGTGAGATTATGGCTCGAAGTTCGTGAAAAAAAAATGAGTAAGTAAATTGTGCCACAAATTTCCTTTTTAGACAGGATTGACTTTTATATAAAGTTTAAAGGGTATTTTCTCATAATGATACCGTGATTAACGGGGTTCCGGAGGATAGATCCTTTTAACGGGATTCAAGGCGTTAAAATAATTAAATTAGTATAGCGAATAACTAGGAATCGATCCAAATTCAAGTTAATAC
The DNA here is from genome assembly GCA_021464415.1 of Lonicera japonica. Classification (NCBI taxonomy): domain Eukaryota; kingdom Viridiplantae; phylum Streptophyta; class Magnoliopsida; order Dipsacales; family Caprifoliaceae; genus Lonicera; species Lonicera japonica. The sequence goes on from CM038463.1 coordinate 37,097,995, forward strand.
CTTAAAAATAGGAATGTTTGTTGAAATCCAATATTTTATGAACCTAGATTAAAACCATTTTTAAATTTTGATTTTAAAATTATCTAAACTAAGAAATTAAAAGTTAAATTAAATCAAACAAGAAAATAATCAATAATAAGAAATCCCAAGGAAAGAAAATCCACCAGAATGGATATAAATAAAAAGTATCTAATCATATTCCTAATATTCATCCATACTATATAAACAAATTCAAAACCACCATCATTCTTTCTTTAAAACTAATGAAAATAAAAATAGGCATCGCTTATATCCCCAAATTATGGTGATCACAAGAGATCCTTTCTTTATTTTAAAAAACAATTAAAGTACTAGAAAGAAAACACACGTTATAGTAATGATAATTTCAAAATCTATTTTAATTCAGAATGAATAACTAAAATTTGACTAGAATTAAATTAAGCACATTACATTCACGGCGGTTTCATTGTTTCCCTTTTGAAGATAATTTAGCCAAGCATAATAAATAAATAACACATTAAAATAAAATAATAATTCATCATTAAACTAAAATTAAAGTATTTGAAGACAAACTATAAAAAATTAAAAAGAAAACTAGAAAGCGTCTTTGTTTATGATGCTCGAACTAGCGTGTACCGTACAATTTTGCTTTGTCCGCTTATTCTCCTTGAATACATCGACCGCACTGCAACTAGTATATGGAGGGATATAATATATGGGGATTTTCTCTTTATAGAATTCTCTAATAATTTTTATATTCTATGTATTCTATCTCTTCTATCTATCTATATCTATGTATTTTCTCTATTTATGAATTTAGGTGTAGAGAATGAGTCTATATATAGGAATACGAGATAGAAGTTTAAAAGGTTTAGGAAATTAGAATTGGAGAAAAATAATAAATATAAATTTAATTATGATTCTAATTAAGGGACATTGTAACACCCCGTTCCTAAATCTTAAAGCCGCCAACGTTCAAAAATCGCGAGTAAGGCGATTTTGAGCTTGAAATAGTGAAATATTGTTCTGAAAGGAGCGACTGGGTTCTGAGACTTCCGATAAGTCATATTAGTGTATTTAAGCTTGCTAGAATGCCTGTATATCATTTCGAGTGATTCAAGTCGAAATCAGGATATAAATTTCAAGTTTTAAATTTACCCGACTTCATAATTTTTGGTTTACTTGGAGGAAGCGTAACTCCTTCGTCCTTTGTCAGATTGAGTTTTCGTTTGCTAAGTACCCTAGATTTTTAGGCAATCTAAAACTTTCGTGTTTCAATCAAAGGCAAATTCGGACTTCTACTAGGTCGAAACAAAGCGTCAAAAATGTCAATGGCTATCAGTTGTTCATTCGGTAACACTAACGTGCTAACTTCATCGAATTTCTAAGAATTATCTATCTAGAATTTGGGAACACTTCCTTCTAGGATGTTGTAGAGCTCCGAATAAGCTTTTCGTAGGCATAAAGATCACTTCAATCGGACTTCCATGCGAGAAGTTATGGCCGTCCAAAGTTTAGCTTTGCAACTCCCCCACACGTGAACAGTAACCGCGGATGAAAGCATCAGTTATATATACACGTTCTTCTTCATTTTCACCTCATTCCACCACCACTTCACGAGAGTTTCTAGAGAGAGAGTGAGGAAATTGTTGAGTTCTTTTGTGGATTTCTCATCTCCTTGCCCAAAATAACTATTCATCATCTCTCCACCTACACAGGTCCATGGCAGCAGAGCTCGAGATTTGGGGTTCAGAATTGGGGCCACGCATCATCAATTCGAGGATGAGGCTTCGATAAGGTGGGAACACTAACCTTAAACTTGTTTGTTTTTAAAACTATCATGTGTTATGTATCAATTTCATACAAAAATGGTGATTTGGATGAAAAGCCCTAGGTTGTGATGTGCATGTTAGTTTGGTTGGTTTGAGGCTCAATTGATGGTGCATAAGAGTAGAATATCGCATATCTATCATGTATTATTAACTCTTATCATGCTATGACCCATAAACTTGTTCCTACATATCATACCCATTTGGTAGTAAGGTGTATAGACTAGAAAATTGGGTTTTGGGATTTGTGTGCATAAAATGGTTGGTTATAGATTGTAAATGATAGATATACACATATATTTTATTGGTTAAAGGTATTTAACCTACTACATGAGTATTGAACCAAGAACCTATTAGAGTGATATACTAAAAGCCATAATTTTGTTGTTGGTTTTGATATGTTATAAACTTGGTTTTGCAATTTTAATGATAATCTTTATGGGCAATGGTTGCATTATATTATTTATTTAAATATTGTGCATGTGGGTCTTTTATTCCATATAGTAGATGATTTGGTGTGTAGAGTATAGCTTATACATAGAAGATCATATCATCAGTTCTTGTGGAATATAAGTTTAATGGTTCACAGTCTTAGATGGAATTGGACACCCATCAATAGGATTGTAGCACAAGTTTTATTAATTTATCTTAACTACAGGAAACGGTATAGTTTTAACTCGTTGTGCTAGTACACTTTGTGTGTATTGAATAGGACTAGTTTGGGTTAATTGTTTTTATACTGACTATATAAAACAATTTAAAATCTCATGGTTATTATGATTACTTATGCTCTTAATCTTGAAATAATTAATAGACATATATATGTAGTGTTTGTTGTTTTGACTCATTAAGAGTGAGATTCATTTGTGGATCAATAATCTTCGTGAATTGGATGACGACACTAGATGTATGATGAATATTAATTGTTGACGGAATCCACGTCCCGTTATAGGGATTGATGATAGCCCCTTGGGAAGTTTATAAGTTTTGATCATGTCAAACCCTGCAAGTGGATTATATTAATCCGACATGTCAAATAAGTTAAATGGTAGACTCAAGGATTAAGAAGTCATTTAAATACAATTGTCAATAATTTAATTTAAATGACGGTTATCTGTAATCTTAACGTGTAAGAAGGCTATATGTGTTTTATGATGATACTCACGTTATTCTATCAAGCCAACTATTGGTTATTATGATTCTAACTCATCCAGTATATCCATAGCAAATTCAACTACACGTACTTAGAGCCACGACCATCTATGATCTACCAAGCCAAGGTAGTAACATTTCTAGGGTGTATTGAAGTTGTATTATCATCACCAATCTTTACTCTCTTCTACATAAAGTTCTAGACTCAAAAGTCATCACGTACAATTCCCCTCTAAGGGTTTTCGGTGCAAACCTCAAGGGAAATACTCAACATCCTTAACTAAGAACATAGCTACGCATATCTACAATCTATAGCTCTTAATCAAACACTTTATATGCACAAAACCCCAAATCCCCAATTTATAAGTCATACGGATAACCACGTACGAAGTGGTTTTTCAAATGAATATCTAGGTACGCACGCTAAATAGTAAAACTAGATGATCAATCATGTTGTAGGAGTGATAATCTATCAATATCTATCACTTATTCTAAGATTTATCTAGCCCAAACTCCATGTGATGTAAACAATCCATGGTTGTAATGAGAACATCCAATTTATAGTTTAAATATTTAATTCATCAATCAATCATTAAAAAACAAGTTTTAATACTAGTGTCCCCACCTTAGAAGTAACAACCTGCCTAATTAAGCAGGTGTTAACGGATGCTGTATAAAATTAACAGCAAAATTACAAGAATAAAACTCATATGAAAAGAAATTTCTAACGAAAATTCGGCATGAAGTATTCGTACTTACAACAAAATACAACCTGTTTAACAACAAACTTAACATTACTAAAGATAACTAGAATTCAAAATATAATCCAAGTACAATACCAATACAATCCAAATTCCAAATGATATTACAACCCAGAGTTATCATAATCTCAAAATCACCATGTTCAACAAGATACACAACTTACATACATGAAAATACAATGACTAAGCCCATAAGGGCATCAGAGGAGACTCTAAGAAGTACTCGGACCCGTCCCACGGCCTCAACCCGTATCACGAGGTGTACCTGAAACATACATGAGGGAATGAGCCAAAACTGGCCCAGTGGGAACTATAAGGAAAAGGGAAATATGCAATGCATGGGTGTGTAACATTATGAAGATTTATAATAAAAATCCATTTATTATATTACCAAATGCATCAATTGTTATCCTCGAGAGACTCTCATCATAACTGCACACACGTCCGTCCTCCTCCTCCTCTTCCTCGACCTAATACCGGTACTAGACGGATTATGACACCCACATACGCACCCCACCTTCACCGTGGGTCTGTGCACTGGTAACCAGGTTTCTAGCACCCATCTTACCATGGGTCTGTGCAATAATATCAACTTAAGCATTTCTATACCGGTGCTTATCTAGTTCCAACAACCTCGTCATCTCACTGCAATTTGTTTAATTTGCCCAAAAACATTTTCAAGAGGTCGTTTGTGCATTAACAATGTTAATCAATTTATATAACTCAATTCTATATCCAGATAACCCAATGATAAATCATTACATCAGTTTAAAAGGGATATCTCATAAATTATGAATCACATGATGATAATAACATGATTTCCAAGGATTCGTAAACCAGTAAATTAGTAGAAATCACTAGACGATTTAGAATCATGATCAAGCCATGAGTACATGTCTAAAAGCAAGTTAAAAGTGAATTAAAAAGGGTTTATTTTCCTGGAAATTCATCAATTTAAGTGGAAATATCAAGTACATGACATGTTTTTAATTATTCTAACTATTTCGGTACCAAATTCTCAATAAGCATAAAGTTACCGACATGCAGGGAGATCAACCTCTAATTCCATCACATCAAGTTCATAATCTATCACTAACAAGGTTCAGAAGATACAATATACGATTAAATGATCTGCATGCAAGAGAAATCATCAATTTGGTACCGAAATCTAGTATTTTCAACTCAATCAATTCAAAACTTACGAAAATGAAAGGAACGAGCGGAGTTCCCACCTGAATAGTTAGAAGAACAGAGGATTACAGCCTGGGTTGAGCTCCATAAATCTCCCAAATCACACATGCAATCCTGAAATCAAGACTAGAATGCGAAGACGAAGAAAAATCTGCAATATCGGTGTGAAATCCTTGATTTGGAACTATGAAACCTTCAAAATCCACCAAGACCCACCCTCTCTCTCTCTAGAAATGTTCTAACCTTACTCTCCCATGAAAATGGCTGAAAATGGTGGAGAAATAACTTAAAAAGGGGTCAAAATGCAGTCAACTCGTTAAAAAACGAGGTTATGGGGTTATCCACTGTAATTTGGCCGTAACTTTCTGCTCGGAACTCCGATCGAGATGACCTTTATATCAACGGAAAGGTAATGAAATGCTCTACAACTTTGTACAAGGATGTTTCACGCAATTCTGGATACATTAATACCATAATTGCGTCGAAGTCAGCGCTGCACCAAAATGCTGCAGAATTTTGACAGTAGCAGATTTTTGTCAATCAGCTGACTTCGAGCCCAGTTTTGACCAACAAGGAGCGTGAATTAGATTTTGGTCAAAACACAAAAGTTGTAGGGGGGAATGTGATGAAACTACAGGAGTTTACGGAGTAGGATTTGGATAAAAATTGAAGAAGTTATGAGTGACTACAGTTGACTGAAAATCAACCGAAAATCAAAAAATTTGGGTTCGAAAAAAATGCCACTCTAATACTCGTTCTAATTCCGATAGTGACGAAACTTTCCAAAAAATTCCTAAATACATAATAGGAGACTATAGAATTGACGAAGTAAATTTTTGGATCTCTAAAAAAATTATTTAAGAAAGTGTTCGAAAATAATAAGGATTTGAGTGTTTAACTAGACAAAATGAACTAAATCAAATGTAATTAAAAGATGGGATGTTACATTAGACAAGACAAATCCGCGAGTTGATGATGTGCGGGAGTCTAATTGCCAAGCCCTAGCTCCAAGCTCGAGCTCCAATGGTTTAAAAAGGTGGAGAAGATGATGAATAATGAAGGACAAGGTGATTTAGGACTCAAATCTTGGATGAGGGATGAGAGATGAGAGATGTGTATAATCTCTTGTCTCTCTCTATAGACTCTCCCTCACTCCCCTTGATGTGGTGTGTACGAAAATGGGGTTGTAGTGGTGCTAAATGGCTTAAAAACGGGTTAAATATGCTCAAAACCGACATTCAGGTGAACTATGATCGATCATGGCTCCTCCATGATCGATCATGAACCCTTCTAGAACTCCTCTGGAGGACCATGATCTATCATGGCCTTCCATGATCAATCATGGAAGTCGCTGAAGCAACAAATGACTTTTTTAGCCCAAAACAGACCTCAAAATGGCTGAATCTTGACTCGGCCCAAACACAAAAGTTGTATAGGGCAAAGAAATGAAGACATGGCCGCAAACGGAGAGTCATTTAGACATCGGATGAAGAAGTTATGATGAATATTAAATATTGACGAAATCCACGTCCCGGTATAGTGATTGATGATAGTCCCTTGAGAAGCTTATAAGTTTTGATCATGTCAAACCCTGCAGGTGGATTATGTTAATCCAACATATCAAATAAGTTAAGTGGTAGGCTCAAGGATTAAGAAGTCATTTAAATATAATTGTTAGTAATTTAATTTAAATGACGGTTATCTGTAATTTTAATGTGGGGAGAATGATAAGTATTTAATAACAAGGAGCTCGAAATTAAATTTTGAGATAAGGACGGGAGTGAAATTATAATTCTTTAGTGGTGCGAATTATAATTTATGGAAGGAACTAATTCATAGTGGAATTAGGATTCCAACTTTCCATAGGAAGCCTAAACACTTATTTCTCCTTAAGTTCCCTATCATATATAGCCTTATATATACGCCGACCTTGTCTCTTCTTATAATAACAATAATTCTCATGAGTTAGGGTTTGTCCTATTGAGATAGGATAAAATCTTGGTGATACTGTAGCCCACACTTGGTGAAAGATTTGATGGCGGAAGGAATACGATAAAAGATCTTTAGGTTTTAGATACTGCAGTTGTAAGTCAATCGTAGCTTTTGATCACACCGTTGGATCGGGCTGATTTTTGGATATGTCGTTCGGAACACAAAGTTACTACAATTTCTTGAAAAATCAAGACGATCAGAAGTTGTTTCGGTGGGAAAACAATATATTTTCACAGCCCAGCGAGAATTAAAAAATCTGACCAAATCGCAATCTGATGCTTTCAAACCCTAGTCTCCTCATATGGATCCTTTACATGATCCACAAAGGTGAAATCCCTTTATTCTTTTAGGGTTTTAGCAAAAGTATTTTGTTCAATTTATACGCAATATTAAACGATCCCGTATTTATGTCTCTATCAAGGGCAACTCCAGCCATTACCCATTCCCGAGTGGAAATGGGAACACGTCACCATGGATTTTGTTTCTGGATTATCGAAGGCGTTGAGTGGCCAAGACACGATTTGGATAGTTGTCGATAGATTAACCCAATCCGCTCATTTTTTCCCATCCAAAACAACCAAAACATGGAGAGTTTAGGAAAACTCTACGTTAAGGAGGTAGTCAAACTTCATGGGGTCCAGTTAACCATTGTGTCGGACCGAAACCCTCTCTTTACATCTCAGCTTTGGGAAAGTCTTCAAAAGGCCTTGGGGACTCAATTGCAATTTAGTACATCGTTCCACCCACAAATCGATGGCCAATCAAAGCGGGTTATCCAAATACGTGAAGATATGTTGAGAGCTTGTATCCTTAACTTCTGAGAAAACTGGATAGAGCATTTTTCGCTAGTTGAGTTCGCTTAAAACAATAGCTTCTAGGCTAGTATAGGCATGGCGCCTTAAGAAGCCCTTAACAATGGCCCGTTTAGATCCCCGGTTTGCTAGTATGAAGTCGGGGAAAGAACCTTTTTGGGTCCAGAATTGGTGGAACAAACTACTAAAAATAACAAAATCATCCGACACCGTCTCCTTACCGCCTAGAGTCGGGAAAAAAATTATGGCGATAAGCACCATCGTCCACTAGAATTCGAAGTTGGTGATCATGTGTTTCTGAAAACCAAACCCCGTTTCGGTATCACTCGATTCGGTAATAAAGGAAAGTTATCTCCTCGATACATCGGACCGTTTGAGATTCTGGAATGTATCGGGAATGTTTCGTATAGCCTAGCTTTGCCACCATAGCTATCCAATGTACATAATGCTATCCATGTATCAATGCTACGTCGGTATGTTCATGATCCTTCCCATATTGTTTAATGGGAAAATCTCGAGATAATGGATTACGGAACATATGAAACCCGCCCTATACAAATCTTAGATCATCGTGATCAGGTGCTTCGGAACAAGGTTAATCCTTTAATGATGGTTTTGTGGCAAGTATCCTGAATTATTCAGTTAATGTGTAATATTTAAATTTCGAGGACGAAATTTTATTTAGTGGGAGAGATTGTAACACTCTGTATTTATTTTAATGTTAATTAAGCCATGTTAAGTCAAAATTGTGTGAAATTTGTACATTTAGACAACATTGTGTACATAATTTAGAGAAAAGCTCCGTTTGGAAATTGTAGGCATCTGAATTACCTTTTCGTGGACATAAATATCATCTCAATTAGAGTTCCGAGCAGGAAGTTATGGCAAAAACAAAAATAGAGTAACATGGTAGACATTTGGCCTGCGGACCGGTATGAGGATTTTTGCATACCGGTCTGGTGTTTTAAAATCTGGGAATTAAGTGGCTGTGGACCGGTATCCTATTTTGGCATACTGGTCTGCCAGTATGAATAGTGCACCGACTTAACTTGATTTAAGTTCATTTTATCCCCTTTTTCCCCTCAAAATTTGACCCAAAACACCCCCCCACCTTACAGAGCTCTAGAGAGTTCTAGAGAGAGAAAGCAAGAGATTTCATCCATTATTCATCCTTAATCCAAGATTTAAACTCCGAATCACTTGAAACTTCATCTTATACACTATTCATCTTCTTCTTTGTCGGGAGTGCTTGGGGAGAGGGTGAAATCTTCATCTTTCTTTCTTCTTCTTCGCTAGTAAGTTGAGGTAGGGATTTCCTTGCTTTCACAACTTGATAGTACGAGTTTATTATTTGAGAATCATTGTGTTTGGTTTATAGTTGCTCAAAACTTGAATATGAATGAGTTCATGTTGTTTTTATGATTTATAAGCCTATAAGCACATGATTTGAGGCAAAATATGCCATTTATATTCGATACAAACTATTATCTAGATTATATGAGATATCACTTGGGCGTGTGAAAGATGTTTGTTGAGAAAATTGATTTGTTGATGATTTGTATACACTGAGTGATATGAAATGAAGCTAGATAAATTGTGTATGGCATAAATTTCTTTATGTATCTATATGATAGCATGTTTTGCATACTATACATATCATTATTGTGTCAACCAACTGCTTGGAGACTCTCTGTATATGTGTATCATTCTTATGGCTCGTCACGTTGGGCGTATATCTCTTCTCTATGATAATGGAAACTAGTTATGATTATTAAATCGTTATAAACGTGATATGATCCTGATATGGATCTGGCTATGATTATATTGTGACCCTTCGATGGTGAAGGGATTATGTATTGAATTGTGCCTGCCGATGTGGAAATAAGTAGGCTTGATGCCTTTGGGTTGAAAATCCCTAAACCTCCGGGGGGCAGCAAAGCGTCGGCCATCTAGCGCCAGTGGTGAGTAGTCCAAAATCTAGACAACAGCAAGGCATTGATGGTTCTGTTGTTATGATATCATGGGTGGACTTGTGGTACGACCCGATTATGATTTCGCGAGATTCTTCGAGGTCGATGGGCCAATTTATGATTACTATTGGATTATTTTCTAGGGCGGTCAGGCCCATGTTACACTCTGGTTCAACATTGAGACGTGCTTATAAGGTTGACATAAGGGACGTAACCTGCAATGGCATATATGTAAGACCCGGTTTCCTCATCGTTTGCAAATCGCGGCCTAAGTCGCGTATAAGGCAAATTCGGGCTCCGGATGGCCAAATTGGGTTCTGGAAAGGTTGGAATGGTTTTAAAACTTCCAATAAGTCATATTAATATATTTAAGTGTGTTATAATGACCATAAGTTGTTTCGGGTGGCTCGGACGAAAATCGGGTCGAAAATCACAAGTTTCGATCCTACGCGATTAATGATTTTTACCCAACTTTGGAAGACCATAACTTCTTCATCCGAACTCCAAATGAGTCCCCGTTTTCGGCCACATCTTCATTTCAATTCCCTCTACAACTTTCGTGTTTTGGCCGAGACCCAATTCCAACTCCTTGAGGCCCAAAAGTGCATGAGAAGTCGAGCTATTGACCAAAAGCTGAAAGGGGCACCTCCAGGCCTAGGGAGTCGACTCCATGAACAGTAGGGAGTCGACTCCATCGCGCTGGACAGGTTTTTTATATATTTCTTCTTCTCCTTTCATCCTCATTTCACCCCACCAATTGGAGAGCCTTTAGAGAGAGATTGAGGGCGATTTTGGGGAGGATATCGTGATCATCTAAGGCAATTTCTTCCGCATCAAAACCACGCCATCATCACCATCTTCATCATCATCTTCATCATCTTCTCCACCTTCATCCACCATTTCTAGGGTTTATAGCTACGATTTGGGGTTTTCGCTTCTACGCGATTCCGGCTCGATTCAACGACATTTCTTCGAGGGATTGACCCTCCTAAGGTGGGGACAATAGTATTTACACTTCTTTTCAAGTGATTATAACATATTTACACCAAATCAAGCAAAACCTAGGTTTTCTACTCAAAGTTGCATATGCATGGGGCTTGGGTTAATTTCTTTGGATATTTTTGATAGATTTGCTTCATATATGATACCAATAACGATTTTATACAAAAAGCCCCAATTATAAATGATTTATGAGAAAGTTTGGTATATGACCTTCAAGTACGTATACGATTATATATGCTAAGCTTTGATACGCTTATGTATGATGTCATATATGGGATTTAAAACCATATTTTAGACAAAGTTATATATATTAGTGGTATTGTTGTTGTGTTTTAAGTTATAAACCATATTTATGAGATTTTCTACTTACCTAGCCAGTCCGTAAGTATGCTGGTCAACTACATAAATATGTTTTGAATGAATGAAGTCTTTAAATCATATTGGGAGGCTAATTGGGAACTCGTATACACTATTTGATTATATTAGACTTGGCTTGGGGCCAATTTGATGAAAGTTATGAAACATCCCAAACTAAGGACTTTATTGGTTTATTTCCTTAACTGACGGACTTGGCGGATCTTATTCAATCTCAACAATACCACTACATGTTTTACAAAATGTATGTGCACTCATATTTAGAATGGATACATATCTACGAGTTATACGAATATACATGGAATGCAGGTATATTCATACTATATATGTTGAATTCTATGTTCTTGTGATTTCATTGATTTGATGAGATGATTTCTGTGATTTCATATCGGATGGCCACACCGTTCGTACCAGATAGATGGTGATTACCGGTAGCGTATAGCCTTGGTGGCTACGTGAGTATTATTGTAGCGTGCGCCTTTATGGCGGCGTGAGGTAGCGTATGCCTGTGTGGCTGCGTGAGGTAGCGTATGCCTATGTGGCTGCGTGAGGTAGCGTCTAGGTGGACCTGGTAGGTGGTCCCTGCCTTGGGCAGAAGAAACCGAGTGCCGGCTATCTCTGTACAGTAGATATATGAAAATCCTAGACGTGAGTATGATATGTGATTGATGTGATAGATCTAGTCGCGGTGTTGTGGCATACTCAGTATGATGATGTATATATATATATGTTGCCTTTCTTGTACTTTGGGTTGGGGACATTATATATACATATTTCACGAAAAGGTTTTCCATACATTGGCTGCCTCTTAAATGTGTTGTATACGTACATGTATTTACAATTGTATATACATACTTCTACGCAGAGGAGATTTATCACACAGAAGCAACATATAAACCAACTTTACTTTCATTATATTGCATTGCATGGCATGCATGATTTCTAACTTATTCTCCTATACAAACTCTTATAGTTTCCACTGAGCCCGTTTGGCTCACTCCCATTTTCCAAACCAGGTTTTGCAGGTGTTCGCGGGAATGGTACGAGTACAAGTCTAGATAGCTCTGATGAACCTTGATCACTTAGTCGTTATAAAATGACTCATGTATTACTTGATTAGTTAGTATATGACTATGTATTACAGTGTTGTATTTTGATATAAAGTTCATTAAGATTGAGACCTCAGTTGAGGCTTTGTATGAATGATTTTCCTTAAATGTGGAGTATCTATTGTATATGGATTGTATATAAATTCTAACAGGTTTTGGTATTGCTTTATAAATAAACTCCACATGCCAAATTTTTCAAAAATTACTACTTTATATAGAATTCCCTTTTTATATAAGTTATGATCTATGCCTTATTACCTGTCGTCGCGTACGACTCCGTGGCTAACCGGGTCCCAGAGGAGAAATCCTCTAAACGGGATTTCGGGGCGTCACAATATACACGAGTTGTTCCTGATCAAATGGTTTTTAAATTTACTTGCGTTTTATACGTGATACTTTTGTGGCTTGCGAGAGAGAATGAATTAGACAATTTTAATTTTGTGATCTTTCTCCTTTATCGTTTGATAAGATCATTTCTCTTGTTCTGATCCTTGAGTTCGGAATCTTTATTTATTGGCTATTGTAGTTTTCTCTTTTAAGGAAGGGCAACTATGTGGGATTCAGAACCACTTGTACTTTGGGCTGGTAGCTATCCTACGGAAATTTTGAGGATGAAATTTATTAAGGAGGGGAGATTGTAACACCCCGTTTCCTTATCTCTTGCAAAATCACGACCCATATCGCGTATAAGGCAGAATCGGGCTTCAGATGGCCAAATTGGGTTCTGGAAAGGTTGGTTTGGTTTGAAAACTTTCAAAAAGTTATATTAAGATATTTAAATATGTGATAATGATCATAAGTCATTTCGGATTGCTTGGACAAAAATCGGCTCGAAAATAACAAGTTTCGATCCTACGCGATTAATGGTTTTTACCCAACTTTGGAAGACCATACCTTCTTCATCCGAACTCCAAATGAGTCCCTGTTTTCTCCTATCTCTGGGTTTTGATCCAATCTACAACTTTCATGTTTTAGTTGAGACCCAATTCTCACTCCTCGATGGCCAAAATTGGGCGTGAAATTGAGCTTGTGACCAAACAACAAAACTGTGTGCTGTGAATAATGGAAGTCGACTACATGGGTTTTGATGTAGTCGACTGCATCGACCTGGGCAATAAATTTAAATATTTTCACCTCCTTTCTTCCTCATTTAACAAATTCATTTGGAGAGCTCTTGAGATAGATGTAAGGGGCGAATTTGGGGGATTTTAAGGGATCATTTGAGGGAGCATCTTCCACACAAGATTATCATCAACATCATCATCTTCATCCTCTCCTTCATCCTCTTTTAACATCAAGCTACACCATTTCTAGGGTTTTGGATGGAATTTGGGGGGTTTTCGTATCCGTGCTTCTCCGGCTCTATTCTTCTGCAATACTTCGAGGAATTGACCCTCTTAAGGTGGGAACAATAGTATTTAAACTTCTTTTCAAGTGATTATAACATATTTACACCAAATCAAGAAAAACCTATGTTTTCTACTCAAAGTTGCATATGCATGGGGCTTGGGTCAATTTCTTTGGATAATTTTGATAGATTTGCATCATTTATGACATCAATAACTATTTTAGACAAAAAGCCCTAATTGGATATGATTTATGAGAAAGTTTCACATATGACCTTCAAGTACGTATATGATTATATACACTAAGCTTTGATACGCTTATGTATGATGTCATGTATGGGATTTAAAGTATATCTTGGACAAAGTTACATATATTGGTGGTATTGTTGTTGTATTTTAAGCCATGAGCTACATTTATGAGATTTTCTACCTACCTAGTCAGTCCGTAAGTATGCTAGTCAAATACATAAATGTGTTTTGAATAAATAAAGTATTTAAATCATAATGGGAGGCTAATTGGGAACTCGTATACATTCTTGGATTGTATTAGACTTGGCTTAGGGCCAAATTGAAGAAAACATATGAAACATCCCAAACTGATGGTTTTCTGGTTTCCTTTATTAACTGACGGACGTGGCGGATCTTGTTCAATCTCTACAACAATAGCACTACATGTTTTACTATATGTATATGTACACATATTTAGAATGGATACATATATAAGAATACATATGGAATGTATGTATGTTCATATCTACATCTGCTGGATTCTATATTCTTCTGATTTCATGGATTTGATGAATTGATTATATTTAGATATCATTTGGTATTTATTATCGGATGGCCACACCCTTCGTACAAGATAGATGGTTATTACCTGTAGCGTATAGCATCGGTGGCTACATGAGTATTATTAGTAGCGTATGCCTGTGTGGCTACGTGAGGTAGCGTATGCCTGTGTGGCTGCGTGAAATAGCGTCTAGGTGGACCTGGTAGGTGGTCCCTGCCTTGGGCAAAAGAAACCAAGTTGCCGGCTATCTCTGTGCACAGTATATGTATGAAAATCCTAGACGTGAGTATGGTATATGTGATTGATGTGATAGATCTAGTCGCGGTGCTGTGGCATATACAGTATGATGACGTATATATACATATATTGCCTTTCTTATACTTTGGGTTTAGGACATTATATATATACATATTCCACGAAAGGTTTTCCTTGCATTGGCTGCTTCATAAATGTACTATATAAGTATGTATTTACAGTTGTATATACAAAAACAAATATATTTTACCTTGAGGTGATTTATTACAGAGGAGCAACATATAAACTATTTTCAGTATAATGCATAGCACGGCATGCATGATTTCTAACCTATTTTCCTATACGAACCCTTATAGTTTCCACTGAGCCCGTTTGGCTCACTCCCATTTTCCAAACCAGATTTTGCAGGTACTCCCTGGGGATGGTACGCGTATAAAGTCTAATTAGCTCTGATCTCCTAAGTCGTTCGGAAACGACTTGTAATACTCCTCTTAGTAGCATTATTGTATTCTCCATTTATTGATGTTATGTTTTAAAAGGAAGTTGGAGCCTCTGGGAAGGTATTGTATTATATATACATTATTGTAATGGAGGTTGTACTTGTGTTATTTGAACTGTAGAGTGTTTTTTATAAATGGTTATATTTTCATATCTTTACAGGCTTTTGGTTTGCTCTATGTACAAACTCCACATGTCAAAATTTTTTTCCTAACCGGGTCCCGGAGGTATAATCCTCTAAACGGGATTTCGGGGTGTCACATTGTTAAAGAGTTCTTGAGCAAGTACGGGTCGAACGAAGACTTGGAAATCACCCGAAAACATCTGGAGATGATAAAACAAGGGGAGAAAGAAAGTTTCAGTAACTTCATCACTCGCTGGAGGGAGATGGCTTCCCCAATGTCAAAACGACCTGACGAGGAAGAACAGTTATAGATTATACAGAAGAATTTTACTCTGCCAGTTGTGAATTGCATGGGAAAACACGTCTTCCCACACTTTCGAGCTCTTTTAAGTATGGGTTTACAAGTAGAGGACGAATTGACCAGAAAGGCAGAAACAGAAACCAAGAAAGCAGCCTACGCCAGAAAAAAGACTGCTACAACCTAAACAAGCTGAGCTCCTACCAGTACCAACAGAACCCTTTCCAACCACAATAGACGCTATCAATGAATTGGCCTGTACAAGCAGAATCATCGAACACCAAGGAAAAAAAGAAGAGAAATTTATGCACTCTCCCCACCACTTTAACCAAAAGCTTGGACTTACTCAGAAATGCAGGGCTCATCACTCCGGTAAATCCTCACCCCCCACCAAACCCTATCACAAACACCTGGAGGATGAACGAGAACTGTCTGTACCATCAAGCCGCTGGCCACGATACTGACCGTTTTTTAGCTCTCAGACATTGCATCCAAGATTTGATAGAAGCCAGAACCATACCCGCACCTAGTAGGCCCAATGTCACTCATAACCCGTTACCCAACCATGCCCCGATAGCCGAAATCAACATGTTAACTACAGATAAATAAGAATTTGATCCTGTGAGTCTCATTCAAGACGATCCAACCTATCCCATAATTGAAGCAGAACCCGGTGTAAACAACCAAGTTGCAGTCATCCGCACGAAAGGAAGAAATTCGAAGAAGAGCCCAATAAACAAGCCCCCGAGTATAACACAAATGGCACCAGGCCTCAATCCAATCATTGATCAATGGATGACAAAGATGAACTTCATGCTAGGACATGGCCTCGGGAAGACAAACCAAGGGATACCGCACCCACTCACTTACAACTAATCCCAAAAAATCAGGGATAGGGTGGCCCCAGAACAAAGTAAGACAATTGTGGAAGGCCCGAGGCCTGAAGGACTCAGGAGAGACAATCTGCATGACGGAGACCTCCCCCACTCCTTTCAATTGGTCTGTAGAGACAGACCCATCAGTCGACCCCGATCCAGCTTCCTTTTGGGTCCAACAAATTACTCTATCAGGAAGGGTTTATCAACCACCACCCGTCGAATTGAAAAAACAAACGCCCCCTAAAGAGTTAGGGGATGATAGGGTCTTGGAACAGTTGAAGAAGACCCAGGCCCATATCACCATTTGGGGACTTTTGGTTGCCTCTAAACCTCATCGAACTGCCTTCATCAAAATGTTGGACTAAGCGGTTATAACTCCCGACTCCACCTCCGAACAAATACCAAGCATGATCGGATCACTATCTGTACAAAAAAGCTTGTCCTTTTCTAACGAAGACTTATCACCACTGGGAAAGAAGCATAGTCTGGCACTACATGTCACGGTCCGAACTCAGGGAAAGGTCATCCCCCAGGTACTCATTGATAACGGATCCACCATCAACGTTTGCCCCCTCAAAATTGCCAAATGTTTGGGCATCATAGAGGAAGAGCTCTCTCCATCCGCAGTAACGGTCAGAGCCTATGATAACACCAAATCCCTACGGCTTGACCTGTTAGTTGGCCCTGAAAACTTTCCCGCTGATTTTCAGATTATCAACATACCATCCAGCTTCAGCTTCTTATTAGGCAAGGCTTGGTTACATGACATTGGGGCCCTCCCTTTATCCTTGCATCAGAAGATCAAAATCCCATTAGGAGAAGAGATAGTTACTATAAAAGGAGATCCTGAAAGGACCTTGTCAGACATTGAACTATCGGTATTAGGGATTGGCAGCCAGAGCATACAGTTGGGGTATTTTTCTTATGAGCCTCATGTACAAGCACTCACTACGCAGATGATAGAATACTTGCCTCCGGGTAATGTCCCGGGCCTTAGCGCAAAAATCACGAACATGCTGAGAATGATGAAATATCTACCCGGAACCAGTCTGGGTATGGGAAACTATGGCCTCCAACAAGCCGTAGAGCCTGTGGAAAGGCACGAGAAGGAAGGCTTAGGGTATCAAAGCAACGAAGAAGATCACCACAAGGGTAAGGGCCAAGAGCACCAGTTCTCGAGTTTTAGTTCACTCAACGGTTTCTTCGTCAAAGAAGGAGAGGACTTTCCTTTCTGTGGTTTTCAAGAACCCTGGAGAAACGGAGATGGAAAGAGCATGCCCGGGTGGAAAATTTTCTATGAGGATGACTTGTACCACAACAAGGAAATTACACACTCCTTCTCCACCAAACTAACTATCGGGCCCGAGATCCAGAGCAAAGAAGAGGAGAAGAGCACAAGCAGTGGATAATCAATTGGGAACCTCTTCGACGTCATGGAAATTGATGAAGAGCACAAGAAGAGGGAAATAGTGAAAATGTAAAGGGTAGCAATAGGAGAGAGGATGAGAGGAAAACTAGGGAGGAGTCACTCCTTGATGTGATTTTTCAAATTGTACCCATATGTAATGTGATTAATGAAGAAGATCCAACTTTTCAGTACTCCGATGTTGCGAATTTAATGATTGCTTCAGTGGATATAGAAAGTATGAACGAGCACCTTGAAGAGAATAGCACATGCATGCAGAGTGATGAAGGGAACACTCTGGTGATTATTCTCGGGACAAAGGAAGAAAGGAAAGAAGTACGCATTGGGGCCGACTTAGCCAAAATTGAAAGGAAAGAATTCATACAAACTCTGAAAGAGTATGTGGATGTCTTTGCCTGGTCCTACGCCGATATACTAGGGTTGAACAGCCAAATAGTCATGGACGAGATACACACCAAACTCGGGTCCAAACCCGTTAAACAAAGGCTGAGAAAGCTCACGCTAGAATGGTCCCTGAAAGTGAAGGAGAAGGTAATGAAGCAATTAAGCGTAGGTTTCCTACGAGTGATCGATTACCCTTCATGCTTAGCCAACATTGTGCCTGTTCCAAAGGCAAATGGGAAGGTCCGCATGCTCTAAAATCATTTGTGGATAGTTTTGTCAGGTATAAAAAAATCAAGATGCACCCAGACCACCAAGAGAAAACAGCATTTATCACCTCGTGGGGAAGGTATTGTTACACTGTCATGCCATTTGGGCTGAAGAATGCCGGAGCAACTTATCAGAGAGCAGCTACAGCCATTTTTCACGACATGATCAACAAAGAAGTAGTGGTTTACGTGGATGACATAATTATCAAGTCGAAAGAAAGAAAATGCCATATTCCAGCCCTACAGTCTTTTTTTGACCGACTCCGTCAATATCAGATGAGACTCAATCCCCAAAAATGTGTATTTGGGGTGACAAAGGGGAAGTTTTGGGTTACGTCGTCAGTAAGAAGGGTATCGAGGTAGACCCAGCAAAGGTTAGGGCGATCCAAGAGATGCCCGAGCCTCGTACCGAGAGAGAATTCCAGGGGTTTTTGGGTAACTTACAATACATCAGCAGGTTCATCTCCCAGCTTACCCAAACATGTGAACCCATTTTCAAACTCCTGAGAAAAACATCATCGGGAGAATGGGACGAACAATGTTAAGAGGCATTCGATAAAATCAAAAGTTATCTTTCCAACCCTCCAGTACTAGCCCCACCCCAGCCAGGACTACCTCTAATCTTGTACCTCACAATCACGGATATAGCCGTAGGATCTATGCTGGCTCAGCACCTGGCCACTACCCGGAAGGAACAGGCCAGTTATTACATAAGCAAGAAACTGTCGCCGTTTGAAATGAACTACATGCCATTAGAGAAATCTTACACTGCTCTCGTCTAGGTAACACAGAAACTCTGTCATTACATGCTAATCTTTCCAGTCATTTTAGCATCCCATACCGATCCGCTGAAGTACCTGTTTGAGAAACCAGCTCTATCAAACCGAATGGCAAAATGGCTATTTTTACTTTATGAGTTTGACATCACGTACATGACCCAGAAATTAGTAAAAGGCAAGATCATCGTAGATTATCAAGCTGACAACCCAATGCTTGGCGAGATGGTAGAAGAGGCCAAATTTCCAGATGAGGCCATCGTGAACCTGGAGGCGGATGAAGATTGGAAAATGTTTTTCGATGGAGCAGCTAACCGCAACAGGAATGGGATAGGCATCTTATTAGTTTCCCCTGACCAGACCCACTCACCTATTTCATACCGCCTAGGTTTCTCATGCACCAATAACATGGCCCAGTACGAAGCTTGTATAGCCGGGTTAGAAATCGCACTTCAGAAAGGAATAAGAAGAATACAAGTTTACGGGGATTCAGCATTAGTGGTACACCAGATTTTGAAAGAGTGGAAGATTAGGGATAAAAATTTGATCCCTTACCTGGCCAGATTGGAGGGTATAGCACAAAAATTCGAGCACTCAAAGTTTTACTATATCCCACGATCTCAAGACAGTTTCGGTGATGCACTGGCCACGTGAGCCTCAATGATTGACATCCTGGAGTGAATGGAGGAGATTACCTTGATAGTAGAGAAAAGACCCAGCCCAGCTTACTACATAGCCATCGAGTTTGAGAATGAAGAATATGTGAACTCATTCACCTAGTTCTATGATATTTGGAACTTGTTGAAGAGTAATAGGTACCCTGAGCAAGCAAATAAGCAGACACGTGTTATGCTCCGAAGGTTGGCATCGAGGTTTATACTATGCGTAGGGAGACTATATAAAAGGAATTATGATGGGACCCATCTCCAATGTCTCACAAAAGAGGAGTTCATTAGAATAATGGATTAGGTACATGGTGGAGATTGCAGACCCCACATGAGCGGTCACACGCTAGCTCAAAAAATCGTCAGGCAAGGATACTACTGGTTCAAACTGTAGAGCGACTGCAATGACCACGTATGTCACTGCCACAAGTGCCAAATATATGCCAAGTCTCAAAAACTCCCTCCAAGAGAGTTATACAATATAACCGCTCCATGGCCCTTTACAACCTGGGGAATCGACATCATCGGGAAGATATCGCCCAAAGCAAGTAATGGCCACGAATTATCTTGGTAGCCATAGATTATTTCACCAAATGGGTAGAAGTGGAATCTTATAGGATCATGGACGCTAAGAGGGTAGCTCAGTTCATTCGAATGAACATCATCTGTAGATATGGGGTCCCGCATGAGATAGTTTTTGACAACGGTACTAACTTTGAAGGAGAGGTTAATCTTGTTATGGAAGAATATAGCATTATCAGGCACAGATCTTCTCCGTATCACCCGCAGACCAATGGGGCTGTTGAAGCTGCCAACAAAAAAATAAAAAGTATCTTGAGCAAAATGACCGACACTTGTCAAGACTGGCCAGAGAAACTCCCATATGCATTATGGGGTTACCGCACTACTGAAAGGGTGTCTACAGGAGATACTCCTTTCTCTCTTACTTATGGGATAGAGGTTGTCCTCCCAATAGAGTTGGAAATCACTTCCCTCCGAGTGGTATTAGAAAACTAGATCAATGAAATCGAATGGGTCCAAGCCTATTACAATGAGCTAGCCTTGCTAGATGAGAAGTAATTGAAAGCCGCATATCACCATTAGGAGTATCATAATCAAATCGCTCGAGCTTTTAACCAAAGGGTAAAAATTAGGGGAATCAACGAGAATGATATCATGTCGAAAGAGATCCGAGAACCCGCCAGAGATCCAAGAGGGAAATTCGGACAAAAGTGGACTGGGCCGTATATTGTCAAAGAGATCCATACAGGGGGAGCCGCAATACTCACATATCTAGATGGACAGTTACTGCATTCACCCGTCAACATAGATCGTCTGAAGAAGTATTATCAGTAGAACATACCATGCACCATCAAGAACTACGTAAACCTGAGCCCCAACTCAATATGTTTTTGTAAAAAATCAAAACGGGGAACGTAAGCAACCTAAGAAGTGACTTCAGGTCCGGTTTGTAAAGAAAACTTTCCTCATATATTACTCAAAAGGTGGTTCAGAACACCAAGCATTACAGAGAGGAGGCAGATACAAAATACATAAAGAAATCTAAGCCTTAGGGGTCGGCCAAGCAGGATCCTCAGCAGCCAAATCAAATCGGGCCTCATCCAAGATTTGGTATGCCAAGACAATACTATCTTCAAAAGGCTCAGAATTCATAAATCAAAACCACTCCATCTGAAAGGGGTCACCAACTAGCTCTTTTTCCAAAGACTGCCAACGAGAACACGGATGATGTCTGCCCGAAGAGGTCGAGAAATGCCAAAGCGAGTATGAACGAACTGTCAAGTCAAACGGTCATGCCACGGCCGTAAAAGACGCCCGGCAACGTAGAAAGAGGTAAACTAAAGACCCATAAGTCAAACATTGTGAGAATCTGGACCCGCGACCCGAGAGGCGCAGTCCTCGTTCTCGGTTTTCTTTGAAAAATAATTTTTTTTGTAAAGTCGCCAGTTTGTTTTACAAGAAAACAAACAAAAGATCGTACGAAGGACAATTCAAAACGAATCATCTTTCATACGTTTAAAACCAGAGATTCGTTAAAAAATTACTTTGCTAGGGTTCGGGAACTACGTTACGAATTGGGAAGGTGTTAGGCACCCAATTCGCCCTTTCGGTCTCTTAATGGATCATGTATTTAATTCCTATTTTGAATATCTTGCAAGTAGTTCGAGTGGTTTTCAAAATAGTCCTTTCCGGACAAATTTAGTTTAAAACAATATTTTGAAATCAGACTCGAGCTTTACGAGCGCCTACGTATTCATTCATAGAATGAAATCAGAGTCTCGTAGTTCCATTCGTTTGGAAACTGTTTTTGTATTTTGGTTTTGTTTTGAAAATGTCTCAAAACGGATTTTAGATTTCATGTAAGGCTTAGAATGGACTAGTTTAGAAAATAGTGAACTTCTTTGCAAGTTATCTAATTTCCTGTATTAAAAACAATATTTAAATGCAGTATTGAAATTAAGAAAGGTTGTAGAAAGACGTACCTAATGCTTTTGAAGAAGAAATGAGAACCTTGTCTTGATTGCCTTGCTTGCCTCCTTCTCTCTCCAGGACTTTCTCTCTTTAAAGCTTTCTCTCACTAACTTTCTCTCACTAGCCTTCTCTCTCACTAACTTTCTCTCACTAGGAATTCTCTAAAAGAAGACTCTCTAATGATTTTGACAGAACTTCACCTTACTAAAACACTAGTGAGTGTTGATGATCCCAAATGAGAGCCCAAGGGTCCTATTTATAGGAGAAAAATGCAGAAAAACGGCTTGGGTAGCCGCGCGGCTAGGAGGCAGCAGTACGGCTAGGGAGGGCTGCGGCTAAGGCGTGCGGCTAGGGCGTGTGGCTCGAGCTTGTGGCTCGAAGCCAACCGTACGGTTGAGAGCCAACCGTGCAGCTAGGGTATGCACCAACCGTACAGTTGGGAGCCAACCGTTTCCAAACAATTGGGAGCCAACCGTACGGCTAGAAAAAACTCAAATTTTCTAACGGGGCGCTGCCCCGCACCCCGGTCAGGTCGATCCCCGTCCTAGTAAGCGAAGTGGCAACATAGTTGTGGTAGATTTCTGACGCGCTCGAAAAATCAAGGCTTTTCCTAATGGCCTCTTATATGCATGGTGACTCAAGACTTGATGCGGAATGCTTGTTTGTATGAAAATCAAGTACACACGAGAGTCGTGGATTGGGGTGTTCACAAACATAATTCTACCCACCCACGCTAACCACCATCTCCCTGAGTTTCCACCACAGAATATTGAGATGCCAAAGAATTGGTATAATTTATTATGTTAATTTATAATTTGAAAAGCATAAATTATTACTAATATTAGTATTTTTAATGGTTTTTCAGGTGTTAGAAAAGATTTGAAGAAGATAGAAAAAATAGACAAATTAAAGCTTGTGAAGACACCTAAAAGTGCTCAATATTTTCAGATGCATAACTTTTTACTCAGAACTCCAAATGATGCTATACTTGAGCCTAAATTGAAGAGAATTTCGAGAGCTACAACTTTGTAGTTCAGCATTTTTTCTAATTCATCCATCTCGGGGTCGGAAATTGTAACGTAAGATGCAGCAACGTAAATGGGCGAAAATTCAAGTGTATTCAAATAAATGGGCCAAGCCCATTCACCAGTCACCAAATTTAGTTGAAGAGCAGCCAACAGGGACTGCCGTGGCCCTCTCTCTCTCTCTCTCTCTGATTTCTTTTGCTTTCTTTCTTTTGGTTTGAAGAATTGAAGATTTATTTTATTGGTTAATTTAATGTTAAGTAAGTTTTCTTTTAATTTTGCTTGTTATTTAATTTTTATTATGCTAGCGTAAATTTGTGCTAGGGTTAGGATGAGTATATTTAATTGATTCCCTTGCACGTATTCATGCCAATTGACTCTATCAATTTAATACTTTAATTTTAAATACAATTCTTCCTATTGGATGCCTATTTTAATTGATAAAAAATAAAGTTGGATTCTCATTATTTTTTGTTGGATTCACCTTATGATTTGTTGAGAGCGGATATAGGGTGTGTTTTTGACGGATATAGTGAGTGTTTTGATTTTATACATTAGTTTGGCTGTGGAAGAATTACAATTGGATTTTATAAATTAATTGGACTTCATTGATTTTATTTTCCGCATCTAATAGAGTCGAGAGACCAAATTAGTGCGAGATAAGAGTAGAGTTTATGCGCATGAATATTAAGGAATATGATATTAAATATATGACTCCAAAACCCTAGTCAATTAATTCATTAATTTTATTATCTTGCTCCGTATTATTTAATTTAATTTACTTGCTCTACTTTATTTTATTTTATTTGTTTTATTTAATTAGTTGATTCTCATCAATTACTATTGGCTAGATTAGGAATTAATAAAAAATTAACAAGAGAAAATTTAAAACATACTATTTGAGTCTCTGTGGGATCGACCTCACTTATACGCTATATTATAAATTGATTCGTGCGCTTGCGAGTATTAAAATTTATCACAACAAGTTTTTGGCGCCGTTGCCGAGGACTCTAATCTAATCTTGTTAATTTAGTAATTAAATTCCTTCTACTAGTTTTATTCTTTAAAAAAAAAAGAAAAAAAAGAAAAAAAAAAGCCAGATAACAGAAAACAAAAACAGAATATTCAGATATATATACTTTAAAAAAAATATTTTATTTATGTTTGGGGTAATTAGAGGATCTTGGCGCGAAACAATATATAAACAGTGGTGCGATTTATTACATTAAGTGTTTCTGTCCTAGTTGCTAAGTGTTTGGTTTTGGTCAGAAGAGGTCATAGGTTCAATACTTAGCAGCAGCAAGGAAACCTTCTTTTTGTTTCAAGCCATTCCTTCTTATTATCTACCCTTTTAATTACTCCAATATATATTAGATTATTATTATTATTTTTATTTAATTAAATTTATTATTAATACCTTTTAAATAAGTTATTATTATTATTATTATTATTATTATTAAAAAAAGAAATTGTTTAGTTTATGAGCATTTGTTGGAATCGAGGAAAAGTGAGACTTAATAGGATAGAAAATTTAGAGATTAATCCTTTATTTGAAGTAGAATTAAAGATGGGGGATTGTAAAGACAATAAGACTTTAAAAGAATTATTTGCTCCTATATCTACTAATCCTCCTTCATGCATTGTTTTACCGGCCACTACTGCTGTTTATTTTGAATTAAAACCACATGTGATTCAACTACTCCCTACTTTTAATGGCTTAGAGATGGAAGATCCATATCTTCATATAAAAGACTTTTTAGAAATATGTGCTACTTTTAGATTTCAAATTTTTTCTGATGAATCCGTTAGGTTGCGTTTATTCCCCTTTTCTCTAAAAAATAAAGCTAAAGCTTGGCCAAATTCTTTACCCTCAAGATCTATCACGACATGGGAGGGGCTGGTTACTAAATTTTTAGCAAATTTTTTTCCTATGGCTAAAACTAATGAACTTAGGAGAAAGATAACTGATTTTTGCCAAGATGATGAGGAAAAATTCTTTGAAGCATGGGAAAGATTTAAAGATACACTACTTAGATGTCCACATCATGGTTTTGAAACTTGGAGATTAATTCAATATTTTTATAATAGCCTCTCACAAACTAATCGAAATATGATAGAATCTATGAATAGGGGTAGTTTTCTAAGTCTAAATGAAGATGAAGCTTATCAATTCTTAGAAAATTTGTCTGAAAGTTCTCAACAATGGGACTTTTCTAAGAGGGAAACACAAACTCAACCTAAAAAGGGAGAAATTTATGAGATTCATGAGGATGTAGAAACTAGAAGACAATTAGATAGTTTAAATAAGAAATTAGAAGCCTTAACGATGAGACTGTCCAATAACTCAGTCAATCTTGTGCAGAATGAAGTGTGCTCTATTTGTGCTAGTGCTATGCATTTAGCTACATCTTGTCCATCTATGTTAGGGTACACTGTAGATAATCTAGGACAAGTAAATGCTACTAATGAATTTAGGCAAAATCACAACCCTTATTCAGAAACTTATAATCCCGGATGGAGAAATCATCCTAATTTTTCATGGTCCCAAAATCAATTGATTAATAATATGGGAAATCAAAATAATAACATTCGTCAAAATCTATCAGGTTTTAGAGCTCCTGTGAGCATGAATAATGTCACATCTTTTGTTACACAGCAACAATTTTCATCCCTAGAAGATAATTTGAAAATATTTATGAATGAGTTAAAAAATACTACTTTAATAAATATCCAAGCAATAACACGTTTAGAGAATCAGATGGGTCAGTTAGCTAACCAGTTAGTAGTGCGAGAAAAAGAAAAATTCCCTAGTCAACCTGTCCCTAATCCTAAAGGTATTATTAATAATAATATTAATCAAATTCAAAATCCACCTTTTGAACATAATCAAGGGCAAGTTAATGCAATCACTACTCTTAGATCAGGGCGTCAGATTGATAATCAAGTTAGAATGCCAGTAAACGAAGAAAATGTAGAGGAAAAAGAGGAGGAAACTATTCCTGAAGAGTCAATCACTCCCATGAAAGATTCTAATCCTACCATTAATCATAATGATTCAAAAGAAGTTGAAGTTAGAAAGTTTGTGCCTAAAGCCCTGTTTCCTCAAAGACTAAAAGACAATAGGAAGAAAGCTCAATTTGAAGAAATTCAAGAAGTATTTAAGCAAATTCATATTAATATACCATTTCTAGATGCAATTAAGCAAGTCCCTTCATACGCTAAGTTTCTTAAAGATTTAGTAACTAAAAAGAGGAAAACTAATGTTCCTAAAAAGGCATTCTTAGCTGAACAACCAAGCTCCATAATTCAATGTAAAATTCCTATTAAATATAAAGACCCAGGTTGTCCTACTATATCTTGTAAAATAGGAGATCATCATATAGAGCGTGCTTTACTAGATTTAGTGGCTAGTGTGAATGTTTTACCGTATTCTGTTTATGAGAAAATAGAACTTGGAAAATTAAATTCTACACATATGACACTTCAATTGGATGATAGATCTATAAAAATTCCTAGAGGAATCATAGAAGATGTTTTAATTAAGGTTGATACATTTTACTATCCAGTTGATTTCGTTGTTATTGATACTCAACCTACTCATAATATGAAAGGGCAGATACCAGTAATTTTAGGCAGACCATTTTTAGCTACATCTAATGCTCTTATAAATTGTCGGAATGGTGTGATGAAATTATCTTTTGGCAATCTCACTGCTGAACTTAATATTTTTGATGTAACTAAAACATCCTTAGACTATGAAGATGAAAGTGTTCGTCAAATTAATTTAATTGATAGTCTAGTGGAAGATAATTTTTTTGAAAATAATGTTAATGATTTTTCTTCAAAAGAAGATGTGAGCTTTAATGACATATCATTAAAAGATTTCTTAAAAATTTGTGGTCCAATTGATGATAATATATCTTGTGAAGCTAGTGTTTTTCTTAATTCTTTTCAATATACTAATTCTAATGAATGGGAGGAAAATATTGAAAATTTCTTAAATAAAGGTGTGACGCCCCGAATCTCGTTTTGAGATTTTCACCTCCGAGACCCGGTTAATCACGGATGTCGTGCGCGACGGCGGGTTTAAAATATAAAATTCACAACTTCTATAAACTTTTCTCAAATAAAACATGATCCTGTTTAAAAGCTCATTTTTCAAAACCAAGGCATGTGGAGTTTATTATGTTAACAAACCATCCTGTAAGGTTTAAAATCACTTAACACGAGTAATCACATCCAATCACAGTTTCAAATCCACTCCACATATATAAAACCATTTATACAAATTACAATACAAATTGTTTATCAAATTATAGTCCGTTTACAATCAAATGGAAACCAAAATGTTTATACAACACAGTCCTTTCTCGAAGAAGGACTTGACACAGACTGTGGACATCAGAGGCCTCTATACACGTACATCATACCCCATCCGAGATGCTATGCCTGCAAAATTGTTAGAAAACGGGATGAGCCAAATCCGGGCTCAGTGGGAACTATATAGATTTTATATAGAAAATACTTTCCTTTGGTGTAATAGTTTGAAAACGTGCAATGCAATGAAATGCAAACCCACGTGCAAGCAACCCCACTAGGATTTCTATCCTAGCTACCCGGAAGCCATTTGCCCAACAACCATATCTCTCTTCTAACCATCCATAAGACAAACTCCAAGGAATTTTCATAATCCGAGGAGATCATTTGACTACAGTTGCCTCATACCAAACTATAGCTTCCTAGGGTTTGACAAACTACGGATTATCAACACTCAATCGTAAGTCCACACCATTCTATGATATCCGTCACTTACACCATATGTCAAAACTATAAGTGAAGTATTCATCATTTTCACTTTAATTATATTTTATTATGAATCTTATACTTGACCTGCCAAGAGGATTCGCCCCAAGATCTTAGCCTAAACCGTTACATTATGTCATACTCTCATTAGGCTAACTCGTTAGCTACGATTTCCCTTTTAATCGTGAGTATATTATATGCATTATGAGCTGACTAGCTATTCCGTAATCCGTACGCGTTCGTATATCCATACATCATTTCTAAGTTCAATAATTATTATCTCTTTCCACTTTATATATTAATACATTACGAAAGGCTCGATAGTTCTCTACGTGTATCCTGTTCTGTTTAGATGTATCCGCATAAGTCTTTACATCAATTATATCATAACCGAGGCAACACACACATATATATATATCAATACGAGACATGATACGATACAATAATAATCACAGCATAATCACAATCTCACAACAACTCTCGTATCACGTCTCTAGTATAATGCCTCAGTTTCACCCCGCGGTCAGCCCAGGCCCAGAACAGAGAATCCAGCGAGTCCCGAAGGATCCAAGGTTCTTATCCATGTCTCCTCCAAGTGGGGAGTGGTTCAGGGACTTAGTTCTCCAAGTAGGTCATTCAGAGATAACCCACGCGGCGGTCACTTTCCCGGGGACAACACCCCGAATAGTTAACGAGGAGAACACCACATACAAACCACATTAACACTCTGGAGAAACTACACCAGGCGATACCCTAGTGGGTGATGACCATTAGTAGTCCAACTACTACCCGGGGACTCACCATTTGGGAAATAGTGTCACACGGGACCTGCTCCGCTTGTCGGGAAAACTCATCTAACCAAGGACACATAGTCCAGTTGGAAGGCAAGATACCTAGAGTGGGCTCTCCTTTGTGGGCAACACAACCACCGGCGGAGTCACCGACTTCATTTTCCCGTGCACGGTTTAGGGCCTGTTCACCCATGGGCGGCAATAGGCGGCAATAAGCGGCCCTCCTTCGAGTCACGGGGAGCTACCCGGTGCTCGGTATATCATCATATCCAGCCCATACGTGTGATCGCATCAACAGGAATATATCGATTCCGCATTCAACAACGTATAATCATCCAATCATTCATCACACGTATGGCCAACAACATATATATACAATCACATAATCATCATCATCATCATGATTATCGTTCATCGTTCATCATTCGTCACATCATTATTATCATCGTTAACACAAGCGTCGTCATCACGCTTATGATCCGTATTCCCATCGTTGGTCATTTCACATAATATAGCAATCCTCACAATTATGTGTACAATGTCATACCATTGCCCATTATTCAGTCAATTGATTCATTATCAATATATTACGTCTATAAGCGTTCTATGCTAATTCTCTAGCTAGTCATTAAGCCAAGTATCTATTAGTGTGCCCCTCGCTCAATCGGCATATTTATACAAATCACCTACTTGTTCATATTCTTAACTAAGGAAATCCATGCCCTAATAAGTATGTTCTATGCGTTCTTAAAGAGTATCAAGGTCATATCCTCGTTGCTAATGCTTAGCATGCTCCACACAAGTCATTAAACCTGTATGTTATTGTATATCGCTCTACCGTAATGAGTTCTTGGTCCAACAACCATAGATAGAGTTAAACACTCTCAACTATATACATATCCATGCATATCTAATCCATATAATCTATAATCAACCATAAATCAAGCAGAAATCCCGAAATCCTCTCTAGCCTAGTTCATTCCCTTAGCTACAGTGAGGATACGGCGTGTAGGTGAGAGAACAAGGCTCACAACATGGTAATAGGTGATGATATATGACATCTAAGTGATAATCTATCCATACCCATCATTAATCTAAGGTTCACCTCGCCCAATCCCCATGAGATGCAAACAATATATACTTTTGATGAAAATTCCCAATTTGAGTTCAAAATTCTAATTCAACGAGTAATAATTTGAAAACAAGGGTTTAGTACTAGTGTTCCCACCTTAGAGAAGCAAGACCGATGATTTGAGGAAGCGTAGAAGCTATCTCGCCGAAACCCTAGCTCCAACCCGAGCTCCAATGGAGAAAGAAGGCGAGGAAGATGATGAATAGGGAAGGAGAAAGCGATTCGGCACTCCAATCTTGTAGGAGGAAGAAGAAGTGGCAAGAATCTCCCTCTCTCTCTCTCTAGAACTCTCTAGAGAGTGGTGGAGGTGTGTGGCTCGAAAATGACGAGTGTTGGGTGATAAATGGGTCAAAAACGGGTTAAAAACGCTCAAAACCGACATTCAGGTGAACCATGATCGATCATGAACCATTATGAAACTCTCTGGAGTACCATGATCGATCATGGCCCTTCCATGATCGATCATGGAAGTCACTGCAACATCAATTGACTTTCTGAGCCCGAAATGGACCTCGAAACGGTTGAATATCGACTCGGCCCAAACACGAAAGTTGTAGAGGGAAAAGAAATGAAGATGTGGCCGAAAACAGAGAGTCGTTTGGACATCGGATGAAGAAGTTATGGCCTCTCAAAGTTGGCCAAAAATCAACGAATCGCGAGAAGTCAAAACAAGCGATTATCGCCTCGGTTTCAACCCGAACCACCCGAATAATGTAACGATCACTCCCTCAAACTAAATATACCTAAAATGACATACTAGAACTATCTAGTCGAGTACGAAGGGCTTGGAACCCAATGCACGCTCTTTGACGGAGATTAAGCCATATCGGGCTTAAGAGAAGGTCAAAGCGGAAAAGGGAACACGGGGTATTACAATCTCCCCTCCTTAAGAAATTTCGTCCTCGAAATTTACATGGAGGTAGGAATGGAACAAGAAATACACAAGATCGTGAAAGTTGCACCCGGTCTCCCCTCCTTAGGAGACTCGCTAAAGTAAAGCACGGTTAAAGTAGGATCAAAAAAACAAGTGAGTAGAACAACCCAAGGAAACATCGAGGAGATGGAACAACAAGGCTAGAACTTCCAATGGGTCAACACAAGAACGATTCTACTCCCTCACGTGACATCCCTAGCAAGGCACGGAATAAATCCTCAATGGTAGGATACGATCGCATGACCCAAAACTCCGAATAAGCTCAAACACAAGAATGGACAATGATGACCCCCACAACTAAAATCGGCAATGAAACAACTTGCCACACCGTGTGGACTAACGACTAGTAAGCTCTAGGTGAGCCAAAAGATACGAAACTCAACCTCAACTCGAAACGTATGAGCTAACCCACGACACTAGGAATACAGGGATAACAACTACTAACGCACACCAATACAATCTTATGCGTATCAAGATACTAAACTAAGGTCGACATCATTCCTAAGGTGCACTCTCAACTGAAGAATCATATCAATGGGAAAGCTCACGCATTCTAGTTTCCTATGAATCCAATCATAATGATACTCGAGAAACAAATACAAATATGCTTAGTCAATTCCAAAACACAAACAATCCACGTTTCACTTTCCGTTGGCGACAGAAGACCGCAGATTTATAAGTTAGTCATCCGTTGATCAGGCGGCTGACTAAAATATAACTCGACAGTCGCCTATTGCTAACTTGGTAGCAAAACACATCCCGAGTATAAAACACATTCTTAAGAAAACAATAGATTCATAAGGAAACAACACAATTATAACACAAATCATCAATAAAACAAAATATAAATATGGTCAACACATATAGAATGAAGAAAAAAGGAAACATCTTTCCTCGAGACGACCACTCGCCGGAGTCTTACTTACACGATATCTAAACCAATGGTCCCACTACGATTCCGCTGCGCTACTCTGATCAAACTATTCTATCCATTTTCTCCACTATTCCCAGAGTGGAGTCGATACTAATACCGATACTCACGATAGAAAAAGTAATGCAGCGCTTATGCCACTAAGATAACACACCCCTAGAGAAATTAAATGCACAATGCTCACAAGACAAGGCTGTAATATGCAAACAAGTGATCCTTAACATGAAACAAATCGAGACTCAATCAAATTCCACTCGTAATACTTCCCCAACATGAGTAACTAGCCATAAACCCCACGAAGAAAATCGAACCTATACCTCTGATACCAACTTGCGACGCCCCGAATCTCGTTTTGAGATTGTCACCTCCGAGACCCGGTTAATCAAGGATGCCGTGCGCGACGTCGGGTTTAAAATGAAAGAGATATGTCCTAGGACTATTCATAGATTATGATTTGTACTTGGATATCTTATGCTTATTTTTATTAATAAAGTTTATTTATTTTACTTTATAATCTCTTGTAAATAATATTTATTAATACTAGTTCATCAAGTACGTGACTAGATTGTGGGATGCTAGTAATGTAAGAATAATATTGTTTAGATGTCCCTAATCATGTATCAATAACCTAGGATCACATTGATATAATGATTAGAGTATGGGTCAGCTGATGACTATGTTCCACAAGTCATGGATATGGAGATATCAAGCTGAACATACTGATACTTGTTAGGGAACAAAGTATTGGACTGACCCGCTTTGGGGACACTGCGAGGAGTGTTACATAATGTCATCAGTGATGTTCCCCATTTGTGATATCGTATTATCCTCAGACCTGAGATCGCCATGGTTACCAACATAGGGATTAGCATGTCAGGCATTATCAAACGTTGCTCTTGACCGAGTAATTATAAAGATGATGACCGAGCATACTATGAACTATGTAGAGGTATGTGGTTGATCAAGATGGGATTTGTCACTCTCATATATTGAGAGAGATATCGTTGGGCCCCTTGATAAGTGTAATTAATATTTGCATGGCCATGCACAAATGAGATGTCATTTGTTTTGGATTAATTATACTTAGAGATCAAGAAATAAAGATTGAACTATACAAGAATGACACTTGCCTAGTCTTGTGTTCAATCTAGATATCGATTGACAAAAGGAGTTAATGTGTGAAATATCAATTTAAGGTTGTGTCGTTTTTGACCTTTATACCCTTTGGATAATAGTAATGTTTTACTAGAAACCGCTTACTGTTCGTATAATAAAACGGGTTTTAATTGTACGGCCAAAGAGTGTAAAACCTACAGGGTCGCACACCAAAACGAGTTGGATCAAAACGAATTAAAACGGGCCAAGTTGGACTTGGGCCCAGTTCGTTTGTTGCTTAGGGTTCTCACTAGGGTTCCCTTATAAAAGGGAACCTTTGTTCTTCTTGGCCAAAAAAAAACGAAATTGAGAGAGGCAAGAAAATTCGAAATAGCAGAGAGAACCCTAGAGGGCGCTAGTACACCAAGCAAGATCTCATCTCGTTCGTGTGTGCACACCGTAGAGGCGTCGTGTTTTCTACGCTAAGGACGACAACAACAGAAGGATCAGATCCATCCTGTTCGTTTCATTGACATCAAATCTCGATTAAGGTATGTCATCTGTCGATTTTATTGAACTGCATAGATCATAGGATTCAATGATTAGTGCGTAAATTAGTGTATGCGATGCATGATTACTGCCCTAATTTACTAACATAAAATATAAAATTCACAACTTCTATAAACTTTTCTCAAATAAAACATGATCCTGTTTAAAAGCTCATTTTTCAAAACCAAGGCATGTGGAGTTTATTATGTTAACAAACCATCCTGTAAGGTTTAAAATCACATAACACGAGTAATCACATCCAATCACAGTTTCAAATCCACTCCACATATATAAAACCATTTATACAAATTACAATACAAATTGTTTATCAAATTATAGTCCGTTTACAATCAAATGGAAACCAAAATGTTTATACAACACAGTCCTTTCTCGAAGAAGGACTTGGCACAGACTATGGACATCAGAGGCCTCTATACACGTACATCATACCCCATCCGAGATGCTATGCCTGCAAAATTGTTAGAAAATGGGATGAGCCAAATCCGGGCTCAGTGGGAACTATATAGATTTTATATAGAAAATACTTTCCTTTGGCGTAATAATTTGAAAACGTGCAATGCAATGAAATGCAAACCCACGTGCAAGCAACCCCACTAGGATTTCTATCCTAGCTACTCGGAAGCCATTTGCCCAACAACTATATCTCTATTCTAACCATCCATAAGACAAACTCCAAGGAATTTTCATAATCCGAGGAGATCATTTGACTATAGTTGCCTCATACCAAACTATAGCTTCCTAGGGTTTGACAAACTACGGATTATCAACACTCAACCGTAAGTCCACACCATTCTATGCTATCCGTCACTTACACCATATGTCATAACTATAAGTCAAGTATTCATCATTTTCACTTTAATTATATTTTATTATGAATCTTCTACTTAACCTGCCAAGAGGATTCGCCCCAAGATCTTAGCCTAAACCGTTACATTATGTCATACTCTCATTAGGCTAACTCGTTAGCTACGATTTCCCTTTTAATCGTGAATATATTATATGCATTATGATCTGACTAGCTATTCCGTAATCCGTACGCGTTCGTATATCCATACATCATTTCTAAGTTCAATAATTATTATCTCTTTCCACTTTATATATTAATACATTACGAAAGGCTCGATAGTTCTCTACGTGTATCCTGTTCTGTTTAGATGTATCCGCATAAGTCTTTACATCAATTATATCATAACCGAGGCAACACACACATATATATATATCAATACGAGACATGATACGATACAATAATAATCACAGCATAATCACAATCTCACAACAACTCTCGTATCACGTCTCTAGTATAATGCCTCAGTTTCACCCCGCGGTCAGCCCAGGCCCAGAACAGAGAATCCAGCGAGTCCCGAAGGATCCAAGGTTCTTATCCATGTCTCCTCCAAGTGGGGAGTGGTTCAGGGACTTAGTTCTCCAAGTAGGTCATTCAGAGATAACCCACGCGACGGTCACTTTCCCGGGGACAACACCCCGAATAGTTAACGAGGAGAACACCACATACAAACCACATCAACACTCTGGAAAAACTACACCAGGCGATACCTAGTGGGTGATGACCATTAGTAGTCCAACTACTACCCGGGGACTCACCATTTGGGAAATAGTGTTACACGGGACCTGCTCCGCTTGCCGGGAAAACTCATCTAACCAAGGACACATAGTCCAGTTGGAAGGCAAGATACCTAGAGTGGGCTCTCCTTTGTGGGCAACACAACCACCGGCGGAGTCACCGACTTCATTTTCCCGTGCACGGTTTAGGGCCTGTTCACCCATGGGCGGCAATAGGCGGCAATAAGCGGCCCTCCTTCGAGTCACGGGGAGCTACCCGGTGCTCGGTATATCATCATATCCAGCCCATACGTGTGATCGCATCAACAGGAATATATCGATTCCGCATTCAACAACGTATAATCATCCAATCATTCATCACACGTATGGCCAACAACATATATATACAATCACATAATCATCATCATCATCATGATTATCATTCATCGTTCATCATTCGTCACATCATTATTATCATCGTTAACACAAGCGTCGTCATCACGCTTATGATCCGTATTCCCATCGTTGGTCATTTCACATAATATAGCAATCCTCACAATTATGTGTACAATGTCATACCATTGCCCATTATTCAGTCAATTGATTCATTAATAATATATTACGTCTATAAGCGTTCTATGCTAATTCTCTAGCTAGTCATTAAGCCAAGTATCTATTAGTGTGCCCCTCGCTCAATCGGCATATTAATACAAATCACCTACTTGTTCATGTTCTTAACTAAGGCAATCCATGCCCTAATAAGTATGTTCTATGCGTTCTTAAAGAGTATCGAGGTCATATCCTTGTTGCTAATGCTTAGCACGCTCCACACAAGTCATTAAACCTGTATGTTATGGTATATCGCTCTACCGTAATGAGTTCTTGGTCCAACAACCATATATAGAGTTAAACACTCTCAACTATATACATATCCATGCATATCTAATCCATATAATCTATAATCAACCATAAATCAAGCAGAAATCCCGAAATCCCCTCTAGCCTAGTTCATTCCCTTAGCTACAGTGAGGATACGGCGTGTAGGTGAGAGAACAAGGCTGACAACATGGTAATAGGTGATGATATATGACATCTAAGTGATAATCTATCCATACGCATCATTAATCTAAGGTTCACCTCGCCCAATCCCCATGAGATGCAAACAATATATACTTTTGATGAAAATTCCCAATTTGAGTTCAAAACTCTAATTCAACGAGTAATAATTTGAAAACAAGGGTTTAGTACTAGTGTTCCCACCTTAGAGAAGCAAGACCGAGGATTTGAGGAAGCGTAGAAGCTATCTCGCCGAAACCCTAGCTCCAACACGAGCTCCAATGGAGAAAGAAGGCGAGGAAGATGATGAATAGGGAAGGAGAAAGCGATTCGGCACTCCAATCTTGTAGGAGAAAGAAGAAGTGGCAAGAATTTCCCTCTCTCTCTCTCTAGAACTCTCTAGAGAGTGGTGGAGGTGTGTGGCTCAAAAATGACGAGTGTTGGGTGATAAATGGGTCAAAAACGGGTTAAAAACGCTCAAAATCGACATTCAGGTGAACCATGATCGATCATGGCCCTTCCATGATCGATCATGGAAGTCACTGCAACATCAATTGACTTTCTGAGCCCAAAACGGACCTCGAAACAGTTGAATTTCGACTCGGCCCAAACACAAAAGTTGTAGATAGAATAGAAATGAAGATGTGGACAGAAACGGAGAGTCGTTTGGACGTCGGATGAAGAAGTTATGGCCTCTCAAAGTTGGCCAAAAATCAACGAATCGCGAAAAGTCAAAACAAGCGATTATCGCCTCGGTTTCAACCCGAACCACCCGAATAATGTAACGATCACTCCCTCAAACTAAATATACCTAAAATGAAATACTAGAACTATCTAGTCGAGTACGAAGGGCTTGGAACCCAATGCACGCTCTTTGACGGAGATTAAGCCATATCGGGCTTAAGAGAAGGTCAAAACGGAAAAAGGAACACGGGGTATTACAAAAGGTTCTAGCAATTTTTCTCAATTTGAAAATAGTATAACAAAGGACCCAAATTTTTTGCATGAGAATGAAATTCATGATGAGATTGAACTTAGTAATTTATTTTTAACAACGTTAAAGAATTTCAAGCATAATGTTGAAATTTTGAATTTTAATTTTCCTTATTTTGAGCCCAATGTGAATGATAATATCTATGATACTTATAATTCTTTTAAGAATGATCATAAGTTTTTTCGTATATTTCAAGACCCATGGCCACCACCAAGTGATTATTTTTCTTATCTAGTAGGTCATGATTATATAATAAAGTCTTGTTATCTTGAGCTTAATTGATATATTTATTTTGATTATATTTTTAAGCTTGCGGTGATATACATGTTTTATTGGGATGATCCCCAACGTTTTAGATTATTGATTTATGAAGAATTAAATATTTAATGATAATATTTTGCTATGAATTCATTTTCACATATTTTTGGATGCCATTTATATTATTGAAACGATTAATAAATCTTTTTGTGCTTAAAGTTTTATCTGGTTTGCAGGAATTATTTTATTTGATGAATCGCGTATCCAGGTGATATCTTACACCCTTCCTTGTTCTTTTAAATTTTAATTTAACGTGTTCCTTTGAGGACAAAGCAACATTCAAGTTGGGGGGAGTGGATAAAATTGTTAATTTTGCTAGTCCTGCATATATTGGAAAAAATAAAAAAATGCAATGGTTCTTTGATTTAATTAAAATTTCCTTTCTATCTAGTGTGCTAGCGATGACGCATTCGTCTTAATGCTTTACATGTGCATACTTAGTTCTCTTACTATCATTATTAGTAGAAATTTTATGATTTTCGATCCTCGTTGTATTTATACATATGTGAAAACTATTACATGACTAGATGGATGAGTGAGTACAACTTAAAATTCTTGAAGAACATAAATGTGGACACTAAATAACCCGTGAGAATTTGAGCCAATCTTCCTTTTTGAGGGTTATACATCAACTCTTAATTTTTGAAAAGCATAGTTCATTGAAAAGTCTCATTATTCTTTATTTTGATTGAACACTAGAAAAGTATGTCCATAAAATGCAACTTTTAAGGATCCTTGACATTGCTTGAACTGAAGAGCTATAAACCATAGGAAGTGATTTAGGCCGTCTTTGGTAGCCTACACATTAGCCTTATCCTACCTTCACATTTATACCGCTAGTCAACCCTTTGAGCCTTCTTATATATGAGCCTTTCTTTGTTAACCCGATATCTTTACCCTACTCCAGTTAGGAGTTTAACCTATATTTATAGCCTACCCTTTTATCTAATAATATTTTAAGATTATTTATCTCATGTATGGGCAATAATGAAAAATGAGCTTGGAAAAAGTATGAAAGAAAAAAAAAGTGAAAAAAAAGAAAAAAAATTTATGAAATCTTCTTTAAATATCAAGATAAAAATAAATATGTGAAGATAAAAAGGAGATCTACAAAAGAAATAAATAAAAAAAGAATTGAAAAGAGAAAAAAAAAATAAGCTCATATAAAGTCAAAGTTAATCCCAAGTTGTTAATTTTATATCTCAATTTATTTCTTAGATTTTTGAATCTCTTATATACCATTCATTTGATAGCCTTTACCTAAGCCATACGTTACAACCCAGAAAAAGTCCTAATGATCCTTTGGGTATAGTTTATAGATGAGTGGTGAAGGAAATCTATTTATGCATTTCGCTTTTCTAGTGGGATATATTCGTTCATGAGACTAATATTGTTTCAATTATAGCATTTTTCATATATACATGCGTGAGGCTTTTGAATTTGCGTACACCTACTCTTTATAGCCCGTATGTAATGAGAGCAAATGCACTTTATTCTAGAGAGTTAAATCTATACATCCTATATATAGTAAAATAATTCGATGGGACTTTGACACTTTCATTAATTTCTAATGTCAATACAAATGTTGTCATTTGCACAACACACACACACGATGATGATTGGTGAGAATGAAATATTTTATTAATCTTGCTAGTTTGAGAACTTTGATGGTGCATGTGTGTCACACTGCTTTAATATGTGGGTGTTTGGATGTCTTTGTTGAGTTAGTTACATTGGTGAAGAAAGTGGAATTAAATTTTAAAAACAACCATTGTGTTGGACTTTTATTGGAAAATCTTGGACTTAAGAAAATAATTTATTTTAAGACTTTTGGCTTTGCTCGAGGACTAGCAAAGTACAAGTTGGGGGGAATTTGATATGCCAAAGAATTGGTATAATTTATTATGTTAATTTATAATTTGAAGAGCATAAATTATTACTAATATTAGTATTTTTAATGGTTTTTCAGGTGTTAGAAAAGATTTGAAGAAGATAGAAAAAATAGAGAAATTAAAGCTTGTGAAGACACCTAAAAGTGCTCAATATTTTCAGATGCATAACTTTTTACTCAGAACTCCAAATGATGAGATACTTGAGCCTAAATTGAAGAGAATTTCGAGAGCTACAACTTTGTAGTTCAGCATTTTTTCTAATTCAGCCATCTCGGGGTCGGAAATTGTAACGTAAGATGCAGCAACGTAAATGGGCGAAAATTCAAGTGTATTCAAATAAATGGGCCAAGCCCATTCACCAGCCATCAAATTTAATTGAAGAGCAGCCAACAGGGACTGCCGTGGCCCTCTCTCTCTCTCTCTCTCTCTCTCTCATTTCTTTTGCTTTCTTTCTTTTGGTTTGAAGAATTGAAGATTTATTTTATTGGTTAATTTAATGTCAAGTAAGTTTTCTTTTAATTTTGTTTGTTATTTAATTTTTATTATGCTAGCGTAAATTTGTGCTAGGGTTAGGATGAATATATTTAATTGATTCCCTTGCACGTATTCATGCCAATTGACTCTATCAATTTAATACTTTAATTTTAAATACAATTCTTCCTATTGGATGCCTATTTTAATTGATAAAAAATAAAGCTAGATTCTCATTATTTTTTGTTGGATTCACCTTATGATTTGTTGAGAGCGGATATAGGGTGTGTTTTGACGGATATAGTGAGTGTTTTGATTTTATACATTAGTTTGGCTGTGGAAGAATTACAATTGGATTTTATAAATTAATTGGACTTCATTGATTTTATTTTCCGCATCTAATAGAGTCGAGAGACCAAATTAGTGCGAGATAAGAGTAGAGTTTATGCGCATGAATATTAAGGAATATGATAT
This sequence comes from Lonicera japonica, assembly GCA_021464415.1. Taxonomy (NCBI): domain Eukaryota; kingdom Viridiplantae; phylum Streptophyta; class Magnoliopsida; order Dipsacales; family Caprifoliaceae; genus Lonicera; species Lonicera japonica. Next base: position 37,138,433 of record CM038463.1, read on the forward strand.
TAAATATATGACTCCAAAACCTTAGTCAATTAATTCATTAATTTTATTATCTTGCTCCGTATTATTTAATTTAATTTACTTGCTCTACTTTATTTTATTTTATTTGTTTTATTTAATTAGTTGATTCTCATCAATTACTATTGGCTAGATTAGGAATTAATAAAAAATTAACAAGAGAAAATTTAAAACATACTGTTTGAGTCTCTGTGGGATCGTCCTCGCTTATACGCTATATTATAAATTGATTCGTGCGCTTGCGAGTATTAAAATTTATCATAACAAATATGCCAACGGATTGCACAAAAGTTCTCAAAGAGCCATATAGTCCAGTCAGATGAAGACATGGTCAAAGCACTGAAAAGAGGACGACGAAAGAAATGTGTCGAATTGTCTAGTCGAACCCCATTAAAACCTACTGATCGAAAGCGCTCGAGTAACCACATGTACAACATACGTGGGCTCCCCCTGAGAAAAGTTGAGGCCACTCTCTGAAGATCATCTAGGCCATTCAGGATCTCAGCAAGAATAATGGGCATTATCGTTTCCCCATTTTGAACTTGATGAATCAGGCTAAGAATCATAGGGTAAACCAAGGTAGAGCTCATGACCAACAGCATGTCCGAGACCAGATAGATCAGAGCCGCAGCAGTACGACCATAACTCAAGGAGGGATCATCCTCATGTCGATGAAAGAAATTGACCATCTGATGAAGATCCAGCAAACCCCCGGTAATAAAACGATCACATGCTGCCTAGGAAATAAATAATAAAGCAATGAGCATATCCCGAGGACTAACATCATCAATGGGAACTTCCATGGGCAGCCGCGTGTCAGAAGGAATGAGCCACGAAAACTCTTCAAATGTTGGACAAAACTCGTCTAGACCAAAACGGAAGAGATGTTCTCCCGATTGCTAGAAAGACAGGGCCCCTAGAAGGTAAGAGAAGTCTATTGGGCGAAAACGCCATGCCTCCAGGGGACTGAAGACACCGAAGTTTAGACCATTTTTCGAAGATACTAAGGCATCTCGGGCTTTGATATATAGAAAGTCATTTTTTTAGCAAAAAGAAGACATATCAGTGTTAAAAGGGAGAGAGTAAGAGAAAATGGTGTGAGAATGAAGGAAGAAACATGGAGTATTTATAGGAAAAAGTGTCATGTACCTGTTTGTCGCGCAACAAACCCATGTCAGAAAGGGATTGTTGCGCAACAAACTACTATCTAGGAAGGATTGTCGCGTGACAATCCAGTTTTCAAGCTCACTTTTTTTAGAATTTTTTGTCAAAAGAAGTACTTATGTATGTGTCTTATTTTTCTACTCCCTACATTCCTTTTCTGCAGAGATCTTTAACCTTTCCGCAAATAAGGTATGCTTTTTAAAACAGTTAATATATCCGCATCACACACACAGATAAGGACATTTCTTGAAAATAATAAATAAATATTTCTTAAAAACGTCAAAACTACGAAACATTTTTTTATGTATGTATATAAAACTGTCTAACATTTGCCCAAAATTAGTTCCTAAGAAAGCTATGCAGGAAGACTAATCATGACGAGCGCGCTTCGACACGCTCTCGCTATCACCAGAAGCCTCCTCCGGGGTAGGGACAACCACGGGAACAGCCTGGGAGGGTCCAACTGTCCGAGAAGGCTCTGCTGCCGAAGAAGGGGCTGTAGGTCGGATCACCAAAGATCAAGAACGCCTAGAAGTCCAGCTACTGCTCCTCCGAGACTCAGTCCGCATCCGGGAGGGAACAATAGGATCGTCCGCATGTAGGAAAGCCCCCAGCGGCCCGCGAAAATCTCTAGCATATGAAGGGGGATCCCGACCAACATACTGAGTAGTTTCCAATTGTTATAGATAATGCGCGTGAAGAGCCATCAATCCGCAGCCCGAACGTTCACCAATGCAAAGGATGTACAGGGAAAGAAAGATCAACACAATTATAATAAAAATACATATATAAAAGGACATAAGGAGGAGAGAAAGGAATATAATCTACCTCATCGCCCATACGCCCCCCCAAGTAATCGAAAGTGCCGTCAGGAAGAGGGAACTTAGGGACAGCATATCGGCCAAGGCCCGCTCCAACATAATCAATATCTTGGGGCAGGGATGGTATGGTCACCATCGGAATGGAAGAACCCACTGGGACCGCCGCAGATGAAGAACCGCCCCCCTCACGAGTAGGAGGAAGAGGGCCAATGGCAGCAGGAGACAGAGGCGTCAGCGTAGCATAAGTCCGCACACCTAAAGGGTCCACCACAGCAGTCTGTCTTAGGGGAGGGGCCCCACTAGATGGAGTAGCCACGCCGACAGGAGGCATCCGCCCGAACTATCATAATCAAAATCTGGTCCAAGATCAACTGGCCCCCAAGACCTCTCAGTGAACTCCGACTCCTCAAGAATGGTCCCTAGTGGCCTAGTAGGAAGCAGGACACCCTGTGACGCCCCAAATCCCGTTAAGAGGATTCACCCTCGGGACCTGGTTAATCACGGAGCCGTACTCGACGGCGATCTAAAATTAGATAAACATAGAACAATAAGCAATGATTATTATATCATGAATGAAACTGAAATTCACACCATAACCATATCATACAAAGTATATGTTACAGGCCTCTAATGAGGTTCCAAAACATAAGTCTACAATCCTTAATTTACATATCAGTCATAGAGGAAATATACATATTACATATCACATCGCAAGTGTAAACAAAATTTTAAGACCAACGGTCCTTCCATTTGAAGGACCCTCAATTAACTATAAGGTAGGAAATGAGGCAGTCTAAGAAGCGTTGTCCTTCCTTTTCCCCTTTCCCGATGAACCTGTAGAAGTACCTATATAGAAAATAGTAGGAGTGAGTCAAACTGACTCAGTGGGAATCATAAAATAGATTAAATTTAGAAAAAGTAGCAAGGCCTTCTTTACTCCTCATATATACACATATATATGTAAGTAGCTTATATCAACAACCTTGTAATACAACTGATACGGGTTCACCCCAGAACTCATGAATCCCAAGTCTCAACGATAACAGCGTCTATCCAAGCGTACAACCAGGTCTGCATTTCGTGGCCTTTCAACCACGCGGCAGCAGGGCCTCCCGTTATTTTCCGTGCACAGTTTCGGGTCTTGCACCCAGGGGCTCTCTGTCCCAACTTAAGTCTCAATCGTTAGAGACGAACCTGAGACCTATCATGGACTAGCGCTAGCAGTAAGCCTTTAGGCAAACCAATCATCCCACATAAAACCCGTAATGTTTTTAACATGAGATTTGTAGTATAAACCATCTCAGTAAGTAGAACAACTCGTTTAATAAGTACTTTATGAAGAAATCCAACCACTTGGACCATTATCAGTTTATATAAATATGCGTAGCAAGAATCATCAGTATACAATCTTGTCCAAGTTGGGTTTCAGTGAAGGGAGAGTATTTGATAAGAAATCATAGTTGAATCATGCTATTTAATCAACATATAGGCTACTAGAATCATTAATTTAAACACTGCATCATAATCTCATCATACACCCAAAGCATGTGTAGATAACTTAGGGTTTCTGGAGCTAATAGATGGGATAGTGAGAATCAAACCATAACAAGTTAGAAAAATAGTTTTGATACTAGATTCCCACCTCTATGAAGCTCTAATTCCGAAAATGATGGTGTGGCGGTGTTTTCTCCCCAAGAAATGGAAACCCTAAAGCTTTGCCAAGCTTTAATGGAGGTGCGGAAGGTTGAAGACGAAGGAGAAGAAGATGACTCGGAAGCCCAAGCGTGGATCAATAGATTGGATGCCTTCCAAGCTTCAAATAAACATCCCTTGGGTTGCTCTCAAGACCCTCACTCTCCCTTGGAATGGTTATGTCGAAGGTGCGGGAGAAATGGGGTTAAAAGGGTGAGTTTTCGGGTCAAAATTGGTCAAATACGACATACAGGCTTACCATGATCGATCATGGTCCCCCCATGATCGATCTTGAAGTGTTTTGGAGTGCTCTAGTGTGCCCATGATCGATCATGGAGTGTACCATGATCGATCATGGTGACTGCTGCAACAAATTGTTACCTTAAAATCCCATAATGAGCCTCGAAACGTCCGAATCTTGACTCGGGCCAAACACGAAACTTGTAGAGGGGAATGAGAGGAAGATTTGGTCGTAAACGGGGAGTCATTTGGACATCGGATGAAGAAGTTATAATCTTTCAAAATTGGCCAAAATTTAGTAAATCGCGTAGAATCAAAACAAACGTTTAAGATCTTGTTTTCAATTCGGACCACCCGAATGATGAAACGATTGATTATTCAAACTTAATTAAACTATAACAACATGCTCAAGGCTTGAAACTACAAGTAGGTACATTACACCATAAGAACGCTAGCCGAAATACAAGTTATCAATTACACGAAATACGACGAGAGTTTTAAAAGCAAAATTGGGCTAGGGGTGTTACACACCCTCAGTGGTAGTAGTACCAAGAGCCTTCTGAAGTCCCTCGGCCGTCCTTACCCCAGCATGCGGCCCAGAAGCCTCACACCCAGTCTCAGCACCATCTCCCTCCTCGGGTCCAACAGCCACTACAAAAATGAAGACTTTTAGTGGCGCATTAACGCGCCTACAAAAGTATAAAAAATGCGCCAGCAAAGGTCAATTAACCTTTAGCGACGCCTTTTTGCGCCGGCAAAGAGCGCCAACAAAAGTCCACCAGTAAAAATAACCTATTTACTTTTACCAACGGAAAAGTAAACGCGTCGGCAAAAGTCATCTTTAGTGGCGCAAAAATGGGTCGGTAAAAGCAGTGCGCCATTAAAAGTGCATGACATCGTTTCTTGAAAGCACACTTTTGCTGACGCATTTAGTTCCTTTAATGGCGCGTTAGAGGCGCCGGTAAAGATCACTTTTGCTAACGCTTTTCAAATTCGCCAGGAAAGATCACTTTTGCTGACGTGTTGGACGCACCGAGAAAAGTCAAAATTGCAATTAGAGAAATGACTTTTGCCGACGCTTTGTAAAAAACGTGCTATAAAAAGTTGTTTTTCGTGGCGTGAAAACGCGCCAGCATAGGTGAAAGGTTTTTTATTTTTTTATATAAAAAATAAATATAAATACAAATGCACTAGATAATATTTTTTTTTATATATTAATAGAAATGCTAGGCTGAACCAATATTGCAATAATCAAAATGATAAGTTACATAAATTATCAATATTGTAATAACATACATATTGTTATGTCTTAAACATTAATACAAAAGAAAAAAAAGTGTCAATAATAAAAAAATCAATATCCTAATCACTTGAGGGATTGTTAGAAGTGACACTTGAAGGAGTCGTTGAGGGCTGATACTGGAATCCACATATGAATTTTTGCATTTGAGCAAAGACATTGTTCGTTTTTGGGGCTTTCAAATTTTGTTCACCACCTAACTTTTTCCAATGATTTTTCATGACATGTCGCTATTCCTTGAAAGCATTCATCTGTTATTGCTCAATCTCATCCTTGAGGATTTTATCGTCATCTGAATAGATAAACTTCCAACTGTAAAAATAATATACATTAATAAATGAGTTAACTAATACTCCCACTTTAACATTAATACTTTTTACGGAAATGCTAATTCAACTTAATCAATGATACAACTTATTTTTTATTGTGAAGTTTGAATGTTTGATTTATTGACTGTCCAAAAAGGGGCACTAATTCTAGCAACAAAACAACCCCAAACTAGTGTTAAACACCGCCAAAAGCAGCCTAAAGCAACAACAATCTCCGCCAAAAGCAGCCTAAAGCAACAACAATTTTTTGATAAAATTTGGCGAAAATTATCACCACCACCATCTCCGCCAAATTTTATTAAAAAATTCAAGCCAAAAGTAGATTAACTAAACATCTAAAATTTCATCAAAAAATTTACCTGTCTATCCCCTCAAAATAGTTGGTTCATATTTAAGGACCAAAAAGTTTATCCTTAAAAGATAGAGACTGATATATATATATATATATATATGGTAGCGCAATAGTGGGTACTTTTCACCTTAATCTATGATGATACTTCTTTAAATTACAGCGTGGACAAAAAATAAGCATTTATATAATTTTAGGATTTCTAATTACAATAACAGAAACCATTTTACACATTGCAAATCTGTAATTGTTTTACTCCATAACTAAAGTACCTTTGATCACGGGCAAAATCGGGGCTTGTTTAGAGTAATCCCAATGCAGTCCAAGCCAACTACAATAAATATTTGCTATTAGTTATACACAGTCTCCGTTTGATACCAAAATAAAAAATAATTAGCGAAAAGTTGGAAAATAAGTTGAGTGGCGTGATAGTGTGATGAGATGAGATTCTCTCCATTTTTTAGGTAGATGTCCTGCATCCTTATTTATTTTTGTGAAAATTTTCTTCAACACCACATAAAGAAATTTTTCCATGGGAAAAGCCAAAAATGAGAGATCATCTCACTACATCTCCCAACTTATTTTCCAAATTTGCTCACAATAAACATGGGCCTGTTTTTTTTTTTTTTCAATCTTGTTATTAGAAGGAACCTAAAAACCAAAATTAATAAAACCCATTTCACCCTTCACCCTTGATTTAATGAAATTTGAATAGGACAAGATTAAGAAGTAGACTAATTAGTATAATATATATATATGGCTAGCTTACAAACAGACTAATTAAGATCATCTCTATAACATAGATTCTAATCCTATCAATTCCTTCCTATCGTGTAGTGGATCGATCAAAGTCACAATTTGATTAATTAGAAATATGACTTAACCATCATCTAAATTATTATGTGAGATTAAGATATATGACTTGACTGGCACAACAAACATATGTGATTAATGATTATCCTCCTCCTCAATAATTTTGATAATACACTATTGAGTCAAATGTGTTCAACTCATCTACTTAGATTACGGGATCCTGTTTCACGAGGTATAGGTGCAACTACTCTACCTTATTTATTTATTTTTGAGAACATTTTAGTTTATTTGAATAAATTTAAGGACAAAATAAGTAGCACCAGTTTATTGCTAAACTTAAAATTTCTTTTTTTTAGAGCCAATACGATCAGTCATCAGCTATGAAGCACGGACACTCTCTAGGAGGCTACGTGTTGGACACTCCGACACTCTCCGACACTCTCCGATACTCTCTCCGACACTTGAATTTAATTATAGTCTCTAATACTTGATAATTGATTTAGATGGTTACTAATCCTAGTGTTTCTTCATTGCAATATCAATTGAGGATGAGGCAATTAAGGCACTTTTTATATTTTCCTTTCGTTTTCTATCATTCTATGGAACAATTTAGTGATCATGTTTTGAGTATTTAGGTTATTAATGCAATCTAGGTTCATTTTATTGAATTCTTAAATATTTACAATGTTTATTGCATATATAATTAATTAATCAATTAAATAAGAACGTGTCGCCCCCACGTGTCGTGTCTTACATTTTGGAAAAATTGCGTGTCACGTGTCGCGTGTCGTGTCGAAACACGTGTCGCGTGCCGAGTCTATGCTTCATAGGTCATCAGCCCCTTTACAAACTACTTATCTAAAATAATTTACAGTAACAAGGGAATGGGAATGGGTGTGTAAACAAATAACATGTTGCTGTAAAAACTTACTTTTAAATGAAAAAATATGGCTGGCTAAAGAACAGGAGTTGTTGGGATCGAAGAAGAGGAAGAAGATTCTTCTCTTCTAAGCTCTTTGACAACGGTAACTAGTGACTCCGGGTTAAGATCCAAATCACAGAGGGCGATTAGCACAGAGTGTTTGACTGTCCAGACCCATTTCAAGAATGTTTGACATTTGAGATGCAAGTTCCATTGATTCCCAAGTAGTTTGGGCAGCCTCCTGGTCCATATTCAGACTGCAAAGGCCTATTCTTTCTGGATCAAATTAACTTGTCCTACACATGGGAACCTGAAAACACAAGATTTCCGTTTTTTCAATGCTTTTGTCTCGTCATATTATATGAGGATTTCTTTGTAATTTCAAGTCGTTGGGAGCGCTAGAAAAGTTAGGACTTGGGAGTACCAACAGCCATGAACTATCAAACATTTTATGGAAAACAACACTTTCTCTACTTAAATCAAACTAACAAAACAAATAATTTAATCCAAATGAACATGGACTACATGATCGAGCTAACTTATGAAAGGGCTAATCTCATTTTTCATTTTTGATGTTTAACACGTTGTGTTGTCCACACCATCAATGCTTCCTAAAAAGTCATGGCCTTGGGTTTAGTAATTAAAAGAATTATCCATATATGCACACTCTCTGGCTTAACAGACGTATTGTTATAGTATAAGAATTATTCTTGTTTTAGAATAGGTGGTAAAGGTGAAGTGATTTACCATCTTCTATGGCAGGCTAACAACCAACAACAAAAAAAAAGAATGAAATATTTTCTAAACATGGTCCAGCCCAAAAACCATAGCGGAATTGGTACTACAAATAGGATTCGAAGAAGATGCTCAAACGTGGTTGACCTCAAACCATATGCTAAACTAGTTACTAATGCAAACTTCATAGTCTCCAAAGCCTATTCCCAAACAAATCCAAAAAATGCTCACAATTTTGGGTTTTGAGAGCTCTAATCCGAGGGGGGGGGGTACCATATGCACCCAATTTGCAAAACCAAACCACCAAAAAGAAATATTATTGGCTCAGACATTCTTTCACACCTTGAAACATATGCTCGGGCAACTCACCTCCAAGTTTTTACTAAATTTTTTAACGAAAATGACGAACAAGGCAAACAAATATAACAAACCTTATGAGAAAATATAATAACACCAACCAAACCAAAGAAAATCTTTTACCAACTCTCAAATTTCCCCAATCCTAATTTTCAAAAGATATATTAATAATCCAAATTTTGAGGAAAAATAACGTTGAAGATCTTGTAATTCGAAAAGTGCTTACCGATTTTAATAGGAAGCCCTGGCTGTGAATCTTGATTCTTGAAGCCCTAACTTTGAATAAAATTCTTTAAGCCCTAGCTTTGTAAATTGCGAGTGATTGAGATGAAATTGGCAAGTGCGTGAGATGAAATCGATGGGGGTTTCATGTGAGAGAGATGAAATCGATGGATTTCATTGTGTAGGGATCGAGAGAAAATGGGGGTGTTGGCTGTGGAGTTGAGAGAGATGAGAGACGGTGGTGGTGAGTTGAGAGAGACGAGAGACGAGAGATGATAGAAAATAGGGATCAATTTATTTTTGTTTAATATACTAAGTTTTTCCTGGCGCGTCTTTCTCGCCGGAAAATATAATTTCTTAAAAAGAAAAAAAAATTATATGAAAATTATTGTTTCCACAAAATTATAGGCGCGTAATGTTTGTGCCAATTTTTTTGGACAGCCTATGCCGACGTGTTTATATTAACGCACCGAGAAAGATAAGGTATGACTTTTAGTGACGCTATTATTGCGCCGGCAAAAGTACTCTAATTTTCTCAACTGCCTTGCTCTTATACCGGCGCGCCTGTTCCAAAGGCGCCAGCATAGGTATTCTTTCCTCACACGTTTAAGGTAATGCGCCGGCAAAAGTCATGTTTCTTGTAGTGATCCCCTCCCTCAACAACAGGGGGGACCACCCTCTCACTATCAGGGTCCTCATCATCTGAAACTGGTAGAAGGTCCTTCTGGTTGGGGATCGGCGGCAGATAACCCAGGACTGTCCTTGATAGATGCAGCGTCCCCGAATATAGTTGAGATCTCCGCCCAACGCCCGCTATCGATCGTAAAAAATCCGACCCCAAGACCCCTTTGCCTCCCTCATCAAGTAAAGAGCCGCAAAAGCAGCATAATCACCCTCTTCGGTCAGGGGTAGGAAATCGAGCCCATCCACCAAAGAAAGCACCGTCATGGGATCGATCTCACCGGTCTGCCTCATCAGAATTGGGGGGAATGCCGGGACCCGCGGCCACTGAACCGGGGTATACTGACGAATGACCCGCTCACCCAGATGGAAGAGTAGGCCATACTCATCACGGATCAGTCGCCTCGTCCTCGAGGCAATGAGGGCCCGAGCATGAGAAGCAATTTTAAATATATTATACATAAAGCATTAATATATCTATTTATCTTATATAAAACTTACGTGCCCCTCTAATAGGTCAGAAACTGCAGCAGCACCAGTTTCCCAAATCCGATACACATATGGAGCTCGATAGTTCCTCGCCCTAAACCGACGAAGAAGTGGGGACTGATCCTCGTTCTCCATGAGGAGGTCGACCTGAGCAAGTCCCCTACGGGTGTAAGCTATGAACCAACTCTGAAAGGGAAAGCATACAGATATTTAGCAACATATAAATAGGTAGTAAAGAGGACAAGAAAAGAAAGCAATTAGACAGAAAAGGATCATACCTCCCAAAGCAAAGAAAAGCCCTTAAGGTTAAGGGCTAAGTGACGCGAAACTTGGTCCATGGCGTCATAAAGAACGGTCAAGATAAAGCTATCCCAATCATAATCAAACAGGGCGCTGAAATCCCTGATGAACGGAAACCACCAAAGATGGGCTATGTCTCCTCCACGGGCCTCGAAAAGGTCAGCAAAATAAGGACCCAAACGTACTGACGGGCCCCCTATCTCATCATATGCCCTCCGACAGCAGTGACCCGAGCCCTCTCCGACTCCAATCGAGCAATCAAGACATCATGGGGAATCGTGTCTCCTGAGCTCCGTCGCTACGGAAACCACCCCAAAGCACCGACTATACCCTGGGGGTGAGGTGTAGCGGGACAACAATTTGAATAGAGACAGCCCCCGAGGGTATTCTAGTCAAAGCGAAGAAATCCAGGGGCATCATCGTCATCTCCCCCCCAGCTCTAGTGGAAGGTGTGCGTAGCATCCCACCAGTGAGAGGATAGCGAAGTCACCAGTACTACTTCACGGGACACCCGCTCTAGCAACACATCCAAGAAAGAATCGAAGGGAGTCGCAAATAGCAACTCCTGCACAGGGGCTGGTGCCTGTCGCCACTCCATATAAATAGTGTTGGGAGAACCCCAACCTCGACCAGCCCACTACAAATAACAACGTCCATATTATTATTTTAGTGAGATTATAAGAGTTATAGAGTTTACAGGGGTAAATTATGTAATTTTTAAACCTGTGGGTATTTTTGTGAGATTATGAGAGTTATAGGGTTTACAGGAGTAAATTATGTAATTTTTAAAACCTGAGGGTATTTTTGGGAGATTTTGAGAGTTATAGGGTTTACAGGGGTGAATTATGTAATTTTCAAAACCTGAGGGTATTTTTGTGAGATTAAAATCGCTATAGGGTTTACAGGGGTAAACTATGTAATTTTCAAAACCTGAGGGTATTTTTGTGAGATTATAAGAGTTATAGGGTTTACAGGGGTAAATTATGTAATTTTTAAAACTTGAGGGTATTTTTTGTGAGATTATAAGAGTTATAGGGTTTATAGGGGTAAAATATGTAATTTTCAAAGCCTGAGGGTATTTTTGTGTGATTATGAGAGCAATAGGGTTTACAGGGGTAAATTATGTAATTTTCAAAGCCTGAGGGTATTTTTGTGAGATTATGAGAGTTATAGGGGTTGCAAGCTTAATTTATGTAATTTTCAAAGCCTAAGGGTATATTTGAGATTATAAGAGTTATAGGGTTTACAGGGGTAAATTATGTAATTTTTAAAACCTGTGGGTATTTTTGTGAGCTTATGAGAGTTATAGGGTTTACAGGGGTAAATTATGTAATTTTCAAAACCTGAGGGTATTTTAGTGAGATTATGAGAGTTATAGGGTTACAGGGGTAAATTATGTAATTTTTAACTGAGTGTACTTTAGTTAGATTATGAGAGTTATAGGTTTTACAGGGGTAAGTTATGTAATTTTCAAAAACCTGAGAGTATTTTTAGTGAGATTATGAGAGTTATAGGCTTATAGGGGTAATTTATGTAATTTTCGAAACCTAATGGAATCATTGTAAGGTATGTGTTGCTCTAGTTAGGTAAAATTATCAGGCAAGCATAGGTCTTAATATAGTATTTTTAACATGCAGGGAGCAACAAGAATAAAGAGAAAAACATAAAAGAAGGATTTTAAGAAGGACGTACCAGGCGCCGCCGACGGATCTCATGAGAAACTGGCTCCATCATGAGCCAGGGAACAGCTGGGACGAGGACAGCTTGGGTCACATCCCGATAAACCACGGAACGGACGCGATCCACGCCATCCTCGCTATACCAATCTAACGCATCCCAGTCGTCGTGGTGGGGACTGCAATGCAAGACACCGTGAGCATCCGTAAAAGTGACCTCCTCCTGATCACCCTCCAACCTGTTAGGATGTCCTCCCTGAGCCAGGTCCATAGTAATATCAGCAAAAGGAGTAAAAAAATCAAGAAAAACCCTAAATCGGCAGAACTCCTGCGAGAGAAGAAGAGAAAAAAGAAAGCTAAACAGAGAGAGAGAACGAGAAGAATGAGGTGGAGTGAGCTCAGCATAGGGTTTTTATACTGGAGGAGTTTGTCGATCGACAAATGTTATTCACCAAAATGTCGCACGACATCTCCCCCTCCCCCGAAATTTGACCCTCTTTCTTTCTTCGTTTCATGCAGGAATACCTCGAAAAAAGAGTTTTTCTGGGTTTTTATCATTTCAAAAACACACATACGAGGGATTGAAGGAGTAAATTCCAGAAAGTCGTCTATTCAGAATCGGGAAAGAAACCGCAATGGAATTTCTGATCTCTAAAGACTGAAAATCCAACAATAAAATATATATATTGTGAGAATCCGGACCCGCGATCCGAGATAGGAGAGAAGAGTCCTCGTTCTCGGTTTTCTTTAAAAAAACGTGTTTTGTAAAGTCGCCAGTTTGTTTTACGAGAAAACAAACAAAAGATCGTACGAAGGACAATTCGAAAACGAATTATATTTCATACGTTTGAAACCAGAGATTTATTTTGAAAATTGACTTTGTTAGGGTTCGGGAACTACGTTACGAATTGGGAAGGTGTTAGGCACCCAATTCGCCCTTTCGGTCTCTTAATGGATCATGCATCTAATTCCTATTTTAGATATCTTGCAAGTAGTTTGAATTGTTTTCAGAATAGTCCTTTCCGGATAAATTTAGTTTAAAATAATATTTTGAAATCATACTCGAGCTTTGCGAGCGCCTACGTATTCATTCGTAGAATGAAAATCAGAGTCTCGTAGTTCCTTTCTTTTGGAAACTGTTTTTGTATTTTTGTTTGTTTTGAAAATGTGTCAAAACAGGTTTTAGATTTCTTGTAAAACTTAGAAAGGATTTATTTGAAAGCAATGAACTTCTTTGCAAGTTATCTAATTTTCTATATTAAAAATGAATACTTAAATGCGATATTGAAATTAAGAAAGGTTGTGGATAGACGTACCTGATGCGCTTGCCGAAGAAATGAGAGCCTTGCCTTGTTGCCTTGCTTGCTTCCTTCTCTCTCTAGAACTTTCTCTCTCTAAAGCTTTCTCTCACTAACTTCCTCTCACTAGCATTCTCTCTCACTAGCCTTCTCTCTCAGAATTTCTCTAAAAAGGATTTTCTCAAAACTTTGACAAAGCTCCTACTTACCAAAAAATACTATTGAATGTTGATCCCCCCAAAATGGGATCCCAAGGGTCCTATTTATAGCAAAAATCTCGCCAAAAACGCTCCAAAAGAGGCTAACCGCAAAGGGTAGCCGCAGGGCGTGCGGCTGGGGCGTGCGGCTAGGTGCCAACCGTACGGTTGGGAGCTAACCGTGCGGCTAGGGAAGGTACCAACCGTACGGTTGGGAGCCAACCGTGCGGTTGGAGCGTGCGGTTGGGGGCTGCGGCTAGGAGCCAACCGTGCGGTTGGGGGCGTGCGGCTAGCTACCAAAAAACTCAATTTTGGCAATAAAGGTTGTGGTATATTTCTAACGCGCTCGAAAATCAGGGTTTTTCCTAACGATCTCTCGTATGCATGATGACTCAAGACTTGATGCAAAATGCTTGTTAGGTTCTCACGAGAGTCGCGGATTTGGGTGTTCACAGACCCTCTCGTCCCGGGATTCTTGTTTGCAAGAAGTCTGGGACGATAATAAGAAGACAACAATTCACGACTCTCGCGTGAATCTCAACTGGTTGCTTTATTCATGAAAATCTGCGAATTGAAATGTACCCTCATGGTGGGGGAATTTTGTGATGATTTAGGCAATGTGATCCACAGTTGACCTTCCTCTCGGCCAAGCTATCTCTGATACATCAATCTATTCTCTAGTCTACCCTCAGGGAATCCATCTCAATTCTTCTCCAGATTTTTCAGGCTCATCGATGTTTACCCTCAGTTTGTGGGATGCACCAATCTTACCATTTACCCTCTGAATGGCCTATCCTTAGGAACACTTCTCATTCTTTACAGATGTATTAGAAAAAATTCTTGGAGTTCAGATTCTTTCAGAATGACACCTTCTTGACTTTGCCGTGATAAAGGTTCCCAATGTTTTGGGGAAGAAGTGGTTACCAAGAGTAGCGGGGTTTGCTCCTATCGCACTATCTTGTTGTCATAACCATGTGGTAAAACTCCCTGATCTCATGGAGAATGTGATGAAACTCCCTAACTTTTGGGGAGGATGTTATTGGTTACCAAGAGTGGTTGGGTCGGCACCTGTCGCACCATCTTGCTGACATAACCGAGGTTGTCTATCAGGAGATATTCCTTTATGATAGTTTTCTTAGAAATGGCACTCCTAGCCACCCTCAGAAGGAATGTCATATTAGCGACTGCCCAGAGTGGGGGGTCTGCACCTCTCGCACCATCTTGCTGGCACAGCCTGGAAAGGTTGGGTTCAAATTGCCAAGGGTGATTGGTCCTTGCGATAGGACGTCATCTTGCTGACACAATCTGGGCTGACTTGTAAATTCCCATGGAGTGAATCCAAAAAGGAAAGAAAGGTATGAAATGTTAGTGACTGCCAAGAGTGGGGGGTTTGCACCTCTCGCACCATCTTGCTGGCACAGCCTGAAAAGGTTGGGTTAAGATTGCCAAGA
Organism: Lonicera japonica; assembly: GCA_021464415.1. Taxonomy (NCBI): domain Eukaryota; kingdom Viridiplantae; phylum Streptophyta; class Magnoliopsida; order Dipsacales; family Caprifoliaceae; genus Lonicera; species Lonicera japonica. The sequence continues at coordinate 37,153,484 of CM038463.1, forward strand.
GTGATTGGTCCTTGCGATAGGACGTCATCTTGCTGACACAATCTGGGCTAACTTGTAAATTCCCATGGAGTGAATCCAAAAAGGAAGAAAAGGTATGATATGTTAGTGACTGCCAAGAGTGGGGGGTCTGCACCTCTCGCACCATCTTGCTGGCACAGCCTGGAAAGGTTGTGTTAGAGACTACCAAGAGCGGCGGGGTCGGCACCTGTCGCACCGTCTTGCTGACATAGTCTAAGGCTAAACGTCGGGAGATATTCCCTTATGACGGTTTCCAAGAAATGGCGCTCCTAGCCACCCTCAGAAGGTATGACACGTTAATGACTGCCAAGAGCGAGAGGTCTTCACGATAAGACTTCGTACTTGCTGACACAGCCAAAATAGGTGATGTTAAGACTGCCAAGAGCGGAGGGGTCGGCACCTGTCGCACCGTCTTGCTGGCACAGCCTGGGGTTAGGATTGACTCCGTCAATAGGGTCTTCTTAAGAATCATATTACTCCATCAACTTTATGTCACATCACATGTTCTCGAGGATATCTGTCCATATTTTCTCTTATCTTTCGACGCTTCTTCTTGCATTGCCTCTACTCTTAGCCGTTGATCTTATATGCCTACTCATCTTGTGGCAAGAAAATTATGCTAGAGAGAATATGGAAAGTTCAAGTGTTACCTTTTTCAAAACCTATTCTTACCCTCAGTTTGACTCTTCTTCTGTCATCAAGAAATTGGGTTGGTTCTCTTTGAATCTCAGACTTTCGTGCATAGTGGTGGACTCAGTTTTCAACTATACCCTCTGGCTTCACTTCTTTGAACATGGGGATAAAGCTCTTCTAAAAATCTCAGTTCCTTCTCCAGTTACCCTCTGGCTTATCAGAGGAAGGTGCTGGTCCGCATCATTTTCTGTTTTTTGATGCCCTTATTGCTCCCTCATTTGCATTAATTTTTTTTTTCTTCAGACAGGAGCCTTACTCACCTAAGATGTAGCCCTCTGCCTTTTGGCACAGCTGACACTCTTAGTGTGGCTCTCCCTGCTAATTTTTCTTCCTTTCTGTTTTACTCACTTCTCACTTGGACCAACGGGATTTTACCCTTTTCTACTTTTTCAATTTTTTCTTGTACCCGATTCCTCTTTTACACCTTCCTTTTTTGCCAGATTTGAACTGTGTCTAGGACTGATCAATCTTCAAAGCTCGGCTCCACCACAGATCTCAAAATTCAGCTTTTGGGCTTTGTATCTTACTTCGTTGTGCGTGTGTTAGTGATTCTCAGTCTGTTCTTCTTAGAAAACTAACCAGAAAGTCTTTCAGACATCCAAGAAGTCAATTTTGCAAAATTTTTGTCAAAACTTTGTTGATTTTGTTGTTTGGGATTACCCCCCACTTGTTGTGTGACAAGGAACTTGTCATACAACAAGTGCCCAAACGACAAAGTGAGCTGGGCAACAAAAATGACACATTTATTTCCATTTAAACTTTCAAACTTTTCATTCTCTTCATAGCATATCTTCTTCTTGCTCACACACTTACTTTTCGACAATCCAGTTGGTCTTGTATTTCGTGATGATCATCAGCCACGACCGTTTCTGTATGATGCGCCTTTCTTGATGACGAATGGGTATGTGTGGATTTTGAGAGACCCCCTGGGGTTAAACGGATCTGATAAAGATTGGTGTATCATCAAATAGCAATTTGGCCTTTATTGGAAGGTCATTCGTGGTGTACAATGGAGCATTTGGCACACAAGATTCGCCGACGCGTATGGGTACGTTTCAATTCAAATTTCTCGTTTAGAGAAAATTATGTGAATATGTCGTTTATGCCAGAAAACATGAGACATGCATGCAATGTGGTGGGTCTGGTGGCTTTTTGCGCAATTTTGATTTATGAAAATGTTTTTGTAAAGTTTTTAGATTTTAATATCACCCCCAGTTTAAAATACCCTCGATTTTTATACGAAAATAGCACATGCGCCCTATCTTAGACTTCAACCAATGCTAGATTTTCTCCAAATTACCATTGAATTATGGAATGTACTTCTACCCCCTGTGAGAGGCTTCATCCGTGCGACGCATTCTGGTTTGATTAGGTTATTCCGCATTTTGATGACTACGACTCGTTTGCCTTGCAAGGCTTCAGACGTATCAATTGGACTGTACATCTACCCTCAGTGAGAAGCTTTATCCTGGACGGACAACACATTTTGGTTTGATTGGATTACTCCACATCTTGATGACTATGATTCATTCATTTCGCAAGGCTAATGAGAGATAATGATGACTAAGGATATCTTTGCATGACCGGTCTTCATTCCACTTCAACGCGAACTTCTCCATGCGATCTAGCATCATTCAATGCATCTTTGGTTTCATTAGTCTGGGATGGATCAGTTGTTGTTGCCTGTGCCAACTGTCCGTATGAGGATGAAAGACAAGCCTTCTAGAGATACTATTTCATCAAAGTGTCCGCCTTTGGATGATAATGTGAGATGAGTCTTTGAAGATGCCATTCAATCAAAGTATCCGCATTGCATTGGGTCTTCCACTCCATATTTAGAATTGTCCTTACCCCATTTTTCAGTCGTAGTCGAAGTTTGGATATTGATCCATCGAAGTATCAGCCTTGGAATCTTCCCCCATAAACCTTAGAGCGGTCCTTATCCCCTGTTGTAACTTTACTCAGAGCTTTAATCTTACTTGAAGCCTTCTTTTCCAATGCATATTTAAAGTGATCCACCCCCTCTTTTGCAATTTCCTTCGGAGTCTCAATCTTACTCGAAACCTTGTAGCTCAAATATCTTCATCGGGTTCTTCGGACCCATACCCCGAGAGAAGAAAAGAGTCCTCGTTCTCGGTTTCAAGAGTAATTCATACTACCCCCGTACCCTTTAGGTGTCAGGTTTATCTTTTGAAAAAAAATCCCTTGGGATCATTATATTTATGTAGTATGGGTGTTTTGAAGCTCATGTTTATATATTATTTCATGAAAATGTGAGCGCTTTATGATGTGCATTTTATTCACGAAAGTATTGGTCATTATATAATATGCTTTACGCGCAATTGACCCCCAGACCCATGCAAATGCAAATGCAAAGATCGTTCTTTCCGAGAATCTGGCAATTATAAAGGGTAATTCATCTTTTGTTTTGTTACATTCGCAAGAAATTCTAAGACAAATTTGCTCGAGATCTTTATCAAGATTTGTCCTTTTCTCCACAGAAACTTCGCTTTACAAACCCTTCATTGTTCCTCAAACTGACTGATGCCTTTAAATGAACTATTTTTCCAACCTTATTGTGGGTGAAAGAGATTGTTTTATTAGAATAGACCGGGCCTGATGTTACTTCTCAGATTGCCTACGTTCCCCAATGTCCTAACATTCCAAAAAATAATCCAATATGGGGCTCAGGTCTTCGTAGTTCATGTTTACAAATAACAAATCTTCAATCACTGATGGTTTTGAGGAGACGGATCTGCTATCTTTCCTGCTTGGATAAGGTCCTGAACAGCATGCCGAAGGGCCATACAATTGTCGGTCGTGTGTCCCACATTTTGGTGGTATTCGCATGTTTCATTGAGGTTCCAATTAGTGGGGACTGGATTGGGTATCGGTCGTGGGTTCAGCGGATAGATCATTCCTACATCCTTCAACTCCTTGTATACTTTGCTTAATGAACCTGGAAGTTGTGAGAAATTCCGTTTCATGTGTCTGACTCGGTTTAGCCCCCTATTGTTGCTGTAATCCTGGTATCCCGAAGGAGAAATATTGGTGACTCTGGCGAAAGGATTGGAAGAATAGTCAATATTGCTCTGAACAAAAGGATTGTTTGTCAAAATCTGGTTCGCAGCCGGGGTTGAAGCTTTCTTGTACTATGCACTTGAATTTTTTACTTCAGCTTGTTTAGCCAATTCTTCTTCTATCTCATTTCCCACATGCAACAAGGCTTTAAAGCGGTCAAAGAATTGGTGACCCATCTTATTTCGAATTTCTGCTTTCAGATTCTTGACGATCATTCCCAATTGCTCCTCTTCATCCATCCGTTCCACCATTTGTGCAGCGAGTGCCCTCCACCTTGTGACAAATTCACTCAAACTTTCATCATCTTTCTGCTTTGCCATTTCAAGATGTTTGCGAGTGATCTTTAATTCCTCGTTCGTCTTGTATTGGGCAATGAACTCATTCACAATACTGGTCCATGACTGCACCCGATGTTTCTCTAATCCCAGGAACCAACTTTGGGCTGGACCGGCTAGAGTTAAATGAAAAGAGTTAGCTAACTCAGCCTCACCTATATCGTAGATCTTCATTGCCCGTACATAGGATTTTAACTGCAACTCTGGTGGCGTTGTTCCTTTGAATTTCTCTATTGCAGGCATCTTAAACCCAACAGGATAATGGGCTTCTGGGTATAGATTATAGCTCTGGAGCTGCGTCAGGTCGTTTGATCCCTCGGCTACCTTCTGGGTTAAGGCTTTCAATTGTTCCTTAAGCTCATCTAAAGCCTTATTCCTTTCCGGAATCATCTCCTGTGGAAGAATGGCATCACCCTGCATACTCACCGGACGCGGAATAAGGTCGTAGTATGGATCATGATAAGGATGATGTGGTGGTCTCCATTGTTGAGCATGTTGGGCAACTTCGGGTTGGACTTCTTGGTGTAGCCAATTCTCAATCAGATCAGGTCGCCCATGTGGAGTATGTGGTTCAATAGGAGTTGTAATATTGGGGTGAACAGATAGTGGCGCGGGTGGTACAAGCGTGGCCTCTTTTATTGGCTCATTCACAACTGGTTGACCATGAATAGATGGAGGCATAGGTGGTGCAGGCGGTGTCCCTTTTGTTGGCTCATTCATAACCCGTCGACCTCTGTCTATCTCCTCCAGCCGAGCCTTGGTGGTTCGTTGATCATCTACTAGCAATGCTAGGCTCTTGCTAATGTCCCCAAGCATTCGGTACATCTCTTCCGGGGTTGGTATGGTTATAGTGTCTGACCCTAATACAGTGTTTGTTGGATCCACAGAAGTATGCCCTGGCGGCATTCCCCGATTAATATTCTGCTGAGACACCCCTTGATTTTGGTAGGAAGGACCCGGTGGTAGATCCACTGCAGTGAAGGAGTTTCCAGTGACCCTATTCGAAGTTTGTGGCTGTTGATTTTCCATATCAGCTGTTGTATCCGGTTGAACCAATCTACCAGTGCTATCCCTTCCGGCCTAAATGGAAGCCAGATCGAATATAAGTCTTCTGATGGAGAAAAGGACAAATCCCGATGCATATAGAATATTTCCCGGAAAGAAAAGAAAATATGAATTTTTAATACTTGCCAGATTCCCAGAAATACATCGATTGAATGGACACTAAACACACAAAAAATTTTTTTTTTTTTTTTTAGGTGAGATCAAAAGCAGACCAACGGCGACAACTTGAGAGCCCCGTATAGCGGTAGGGTAAGAATGGAATTCCATGGGTTCCCTGACCGTCTATAGTTTTGGAAAATCATTTTTAAAAAGAGCTTTCTGAAAAATCATTTGAAAACACGGGAAGATCTCTCCTCATGAGGCGCTTTGTTCATGGAATCAGGGCTTTCGCACACTAGATTCTCACGACTGTCGGTCATAAAAACAATGCAGAAAATCTTTGTGTTCTAAGCTGACTCCCCTATATGCAAGCGTGGCTGAAGAGGGTAAGGTTTAAGGCTCCATCCTATTTGGCAGGTCTTACGATATACCTCAAGAGCACAGGTACGTGTAAGGACCTTTTGATATACATCCCGGGTACGTGAGTGTTCTCGTCACTCGATATACCTCGGTAAGTACTTGGCCAAGGAGAGTGGTCCCAGGCGCTTTTGGCTAGTGTAGACCCGCAAGTCCACGGCCTAGTCACGACTCTGGTCCCGAGGTTAATAGGGTAAATTCACACTCGCGAAAATGCATGATAAGACGTGGGTGCGTGCAAAATAACAATCTGGCAATTCATTATTGATCAATGCTTTAGGGTTTGTTATAATATTTTACACAATTTTAATTATGAAAAAGATTTTTCCTCACATAATTAGCAAATAAAGGTATCAGGGTATCCACCTAGATCGCTTCTATGTTATCCTAGAACTAAGGCTTACAAGACCTATATCTAATAAATAACAGGAATTAAATATATGATCCATTATAATAGAGCTTAGTTCTCGACATTCCCCAGCAGAGTCGCCACTGTGAGAATCCGGACCCGCGACCCGAGACAGGAGAGAAGAGTCCTCGTTCTCGGTTTTCTTTAAAAAAACGTGTTTTGTAGAGTCGCCAGTTTGTTTTACGAGAAAACAAACAAAAGATCGTACGAAGGACAATTCGAAAACGAATTATATTTCATACGTTTGAAACCAGAGATTTATTTTGAAAATTGACTTTGTTAGGGTTCGGGAACTACGTTACGAATTGGGAAGGTGTTAGGCACCCAATTCGCCCTTTCGGTCTCTTAATGGATCATGCATCTAATTCCTATTTTAGATATCTTGCAAGTAGTTTGAATTGTTTTCAGAATAGTCCTTTCCGGATAAATTTAGTTTAAAATAATATTTTGAAATCAGACTCGAGCTTTGCGAGCGCCTACGTATTCATTCGTAGAATGAAAATCAGAGTCTTGTAGTTCCTTTCTTTTGGAAACTGTTTTTGTATTTTTGTTTGTTTTGAAAACGTGTCAAAACAGGTTTTAGATTTCTTGTAAAACTTAGAAAGGATTTATTTGAAAGCAATGAACTTCTTTGCAAGTTATCTAATTTTCTATATTAAAAATGAATACTTAAATGCGATATTGAAATTAAGAAAGGTTGTGGATAGACGTACCTGATGCGCTTGCCGAAGAAATGAGAGCCTTGCCTTGTTGCCTTGCTTGCTTCCTTCTCTCTCTAGAACTTTCTCTCTCTAAAGCTTTCTCTCACTAACTTCCTCTCACTAGCATTCTCTCTCACTAGCCTTCTCTCTCATAATTTCTCTAAAAAGGATTTTCTCAAAACTTTGACAAAGCTCCTACTTACCAAAAAATACTATTGAATGTTGATCCCCCCAAAATGGGATCCCAATGGTCCTATTTATAGCAAAAATCTCGCCAAAAACGCTCCAAAAGAGGCCAACCGCAAAGGGTAGCCGCAGGGCGTGCGGCTGGGGCGTGCGGCTAGGGCGTGCGGCTAGGTGCCAACCGTGCGGCTAGGGAAGGTACCAACCGTACGGTTGGGAGCCAACCGTGCGGTTGGAGCGTGCGGATGGGGGCTGCGGCTAGGAGCCAACCGTGCGGTTGGGGGCGTGCGGCTGGCTACCAAAAAACTCAATTTTGGCAATAAAGGTTGTGGTATATTTCTAACGCGCTCGAAAATTAGGGTTTTTCCTAACGATCTCTCGTATGAATGATGACTCAAGACTTGATGCAGAATGCTTGTTAGGTTCTCACGAGAGTCGCGGATTGGGGTGTTCACATATATATAGGAAAAGACGGGAATAGAGAAAAATTGAAAAAGTAGAAAAGAAAAAAATCCCGCATAAAGCGCCCAGAGAGAGCGAGAGAGAGACAGAAATGTAGAGTGGCAGGGAGAGCCACACCAAGAGTGACAGCTAGGCCAAACTGGCTCAAGGCTTCGTCTTGGGTGAGTAAGGCTCCTGATCACGCCAAAAACGGGAAAAGAAACTCCTGACCAAAAACAAAAAAGGCAGGAAAAGCTTCCCCAAGCGAGGGAAAATAAGGGCATCGAAAAACAGAAAACGATGAGGGCATGCAAAAAGAGATGATGGATAAAACCCAGAAGAGATCAGAAATTCCTTTCTGGCAAATTTTCTTTTCACGATATAGAAGAGATAACTTGGAAACAAGTCTTCAAATCATCACTCTGCAGAAAAACAATAGAACCCAGAAAACTACTCTTTAGAAGCGACTTCTCTTTCAAAGAAACAAAACAATCAAAAAGGGTTTCCTGGGGAACAAAAAATGTTAGCAATAAAAACAAGTTCCTTCACCCTCACAAATTTTTCTCTATCGTTTTAGCAGCAGAAGGGGTTATAGAGAGCATGATCCTTGAAAAATCACCAAAACACAAGCCCTCTCTAGAGGCAAAAAACACCGCAAGCACAAAAGCCCTCTCCGGAACCCATTACCATTTACTTTTCTTATACACAACAAAAAGCCCTCCCAGAGAGGCAAGGTGGAGCAAAAAGCCCTCCCAGAGAGGCGTGTGGAACAAAAAGCCCTCCTCGAAAGAAGCAATGAGGTAACACAAGCCCTCTCCAGAGGCACCCACGGGCACTTTGGCATGAATGCACTCTCTTAGAGTTCTTGCAGGAGTCATGGATCACCGTCTTTTCCAGTCGCCTCAATTCCTTGCAAGCAAGGAGCTTGAGTCGAGAGGGTCTGTAGCGCCAATCCGTGACCCCCGCAAGAACCCTAAAGAATGCTTCCTAGTACCATTGTTTAAGTCTTTTACTTGTTAGAGTGATATACTAAAAGCCATGATTTTATTATTATTGGTTTTGATTTGTTATATAGACTCAGTTTTGCTATTTTAATGAGAATCTTTATGGGCAATGGTTGCATGATATTATTTATTTAAATATTGTGCATGTGTGTGTCTTTTATTCCATATAGTAGATGATTTGGTGTGTAGAGTATAGCTTACACACAGAGGATCATATCATTGGTTCTTGTGGAATATAAGTTTATTGGTTCACGGTCTTAGATGGAATTGGACAACCATCGGTAGGATTGTAGCACAAGTTTTAGTAGTTTATCTTGACTACAGGAAACGGTACAGTTTTAACTCGTTGTGCTAGTACACTTTATGTGTATTGAACAGGACCAGTTTGGGTTAATTGTTTTTATACTGACTATATAAAACAATTTAAAATCCCATGGTTATTATGATTACTTATGCTCTTAATCTTGAAATAATTAATAAACATATATATGTAGTGTTTGTTGTTTTGACTCATTAAAAGTGAGATTCATTTATGGATCAATAATCTTCGTGAATTGGATGGTGACACTATATGTATGATGAATATTAATTATTGACGGAATCCGCGTCCCGGTATAGGGATTGATGATAACCCCTTGAGAAGCTTATAAGTTTTGATCATGTCAAACCCTGCAGGTGGATTATGTTAATCTGACATGTCAAATAAGTTAAGTGGTAGGCTCAAGGATTAAGAAGTCATTTAAATATAATTGTCAGTAATTTAATTTAAATGACGGTTATCTGTAATCTTAACGTAGGGAGAATAATAAGTATTTAATAATAAGGAGCTCGAAATATAATTTTGAGATAAGGACGGGAGTGCAATTATAATTCTTTAGTGGTGTGAATTATAATTTATGGAAGGAATCAATTCTTAATCGAATTAGGATTCCAGTTTTCCATAGTAAGCCCAAATACTTATTTCTCCTTAGGGTCCCTATCGTAGCCTTATATATATGCCAACCTTGCCTCTTCTCTCGACACAATAATATAATTCTCACGAACTAGGGTTTGTGCCGGAGAGAGTAGAGAAGGAGATCTTGGTGATACCGCAGCCCACACTCGGTACAGGATTGCACGGCGAAAGGAATACGATAGAAGATCTTGAGGTTCTATCGAGCCCGTGTTCTCGATTCGTCTCCATCAATTCCTGTTCGTGCTGAGACGAAATCAAACCAGAGAGATCTCGAAGGTAAAATCCGATTCCGCACTAGGGTTTTACATAAAAAAAATTTTGTTTGGTCTATACGCAATATTAAACGATTCTGGAACTAAGTTTCCATCATTACTCACTCAGGAATACTAGAAACTGCTCTGGGAAGTTTGTAGCCCAATAAACCCATTCCCAGAGGGACTTGTCGTGCGACAAACCTACCTTTTTTGGTATATGTCATGCAACAAACTTGATTGTCGCACGACAAACCTTCAAGTGTCGCACAAAAAGCCCCTCTGCCTCAGACCATCCAGTCCCTGACACGTCAGTCTGTCAGGAACATCACTTCAGCTGTTTGTCGCGTGACATTGTCTTATATGTCGCGCGACACTTTCCTTTTCTAATGGAATGTCGCGCGACAATCTCCCCGGACTAGTGTAAATAGGCCAACACCCCAAGAGGAAAAGGAGAGGAGAAAAAGGAGGAATTGCTATGATCAAAGAAAAAAAAAGAGTTATTATCTAAAAAAATCCGATTTTCTAAAAAGAAGTATTCGAGGAATCTCCGAGTTCCGACACTCGACGTCTCTAATATCAAAAGTCAAATTCTCGACTGTATCTGGAGAAGAAAAGTCTATATCCACCGGATCATCTTCGGTCATATTATATTTCTCATATTCTTATTTATCGTCGGGAAGTTAATTAAAATTTCTTCTAGTAATTAAGATTATATCTGTTTACTAGTATTATTGTTTAAATCTTATTTAAAGTTTGCTATATATACTTACTTGTTTATTTTTGGAAGTACTATAAGTGAGTAGGGAGTTGGCTTGCTTGGACCAACACAAACCGAAAGCATTTACTTCCACCCTCCTCGTTTCAATTTTAATTAAGTTGTTTTGTAGACTCTTTTTATCTGTTGCTCTGTCCACTTTCTAGCTGGATAAACTTATTGTCAAGTTACTGATATTCTTTTATTTTCAAACAAAATAGCTTGATAAAATCATTTGTAAAAACAGAAGAAGTAAGACCATTTATCATCTGGCTAAAACCAAGTTTTCAAAACCCGGACAGAAAAAGCTTACTTAGAAATTAAATTCAGATATATTATGTCTTCCATATAGACTGTAATGTATCTAATACACTCCTCAAGGGTTCAATTTCATATCAAATCAATTCCGATAAAGATCCGATCTTTTCTAAATTAACCAAGCTAGATAATTGATATTGTTATCTGAGGAAAGAATACCGAATCATTTTCTTTTCAAAAATAGATAAGATAAACTTTTGTCACTAGTAATCAGATTTCGACAAAGTCAAAACATTGGATCACAGAATACAATGTTTTCATCCCTTTTCCCGTTTTTCCCAAAATCAGGTTTTCATGAGTCATTTCCAGAAAGCAGTAAAATATTAGTAAAAGCATCCAAGTTTCCCAACATAGAATAAACATATAAGACCACTAGAGACCGAAATGGTGGAATGCGTGCTTAACACTTTCCCAAACCGTAATATAGTTCACGAACCCTATAGAATCCTGGTTTTGTAGGCAAACGTGTAAAGAAAGGCTTATCTGTAGCCTTTCCTCTTACACCACTATTTTGTCCGTTTTCTCGTAAAACGTACTAGCGACTCTGAATGTACCCTCTTGCATTTAGAAATAGGATAGAGGGACACCCGATATGAATTATCAATACATATAAGCAAATGGAACAACTGAATCCTTTCCGATGTTTTAGACTCCCAAACTAGAGGCTGAGACCCTGGGGTTGCATTTGCGGATTCTCACACCACCATAACCCTAGTCTCCTTGAATCTAGTCTGGGGTTGCTCTATATGTCCCAACACATTGGCCAACTATCGGGCCATGGCACATATAGCATTTATTGACTCTCCGGAGGTAAAACTCTCATGGGTGGCATTGTGATTTTGTGAAGTTGTCATTTTATACGAAAACAAAAAGAAGGATGTCATGACAATCCATGTAACACCCCGTGTCTCTATTTATCGAAAACTGTGATACAAGTCGCGTGTAAGGGAAACGTGGACTTCGAATAGCCATATTTTGCTCCGAAAGGATCAAAATGGCTTGATGACTTCCAAAGAGCTACACTAATATATTTTAGTATGTTAAAATAGCTGTAAGTCATTTTGGGTGGTTCGAGTAGAAATCGGGATGTAGATTGCAAGTTTTCAATTTACTCGGCTTCATTATTTTTGGTTAACTTTAAGAAAGCGTAACTTCTTCGTTCCTCTTCAAACTAAGTTTATATTCTTGTGGTACCCTAGATTTTTGGGTAATCTACAACTTCGTGTTTTGGCCAAAGGCAAATTCGGACTTCTACTAGGTCGAAACTGAGCGCGAAATAGGCGAATCGCTAACAGATGTTCATTCGGTAACGTTAACGCGCTGACTTCGACGCATTTTTAGGAATAATTCGTCGGGAATTTGGAAAAGCTTCATTCTAGGAAGTTGTAGAGCTCCGAATAAGCTTTTCGTGGACATAAACATCACCTCAATCGGACATCCGAATGAGAACTTATGGCCATCCAAAGTACAGCGCTGCAAGTCCCTCGCATGAACAGTACTCCGAAAATTGAAGGCAGTTTATATATATACGCGCTTCTTCATTTCATTCTCATTTCACCTTTACCTCCCGAGAGCTCCTAATTAGAGAGAAGAGTGACAAAATTGAGAGCTTTTGAGGGAGATTCAAAGTGAAGAACTAAGATCCTTTATCCCACACATTCTCCACCTACTATTCATTATCATCTTCAACCTCAAGTTCCTCCATGGCGGGATTTTGGGCAAATTTGGGGGAAACTCGGGGATTGCTCGACTCGGCTCATTTCTTCCATGATTCTTTGAGGGATTAACCCTTAATAGGTGGGAACGCTAGTATTTAAAGTGGTCTTCAACTTATTACAACTTATTTCACTCAAATCCAGCAAAATGTTGAATTTGTGCATGTTTTCAACAAAGTGCGTATCCATGGGGTTTGGGGACTGATTTCTCATGATGATTGGTTTGGTTTGCATTTGATATGGTTATAAATTTTTGATTATACATAAACACCTAATTCCTACATTGATTTTGCGAAGATTAGGGTATAACCCTTACTTACGTATGTAATAGTAAATGGTATATTATGCTGCGCATTTATACGAAGAAATACCTGTATCTAAAAGTATATTTGAGATATAGTTACTCGTATATGTGATATTATTGTAGTACTAGAGCCACTGGTTCATGATTTACGAGATTTATTACTTGCCAAGCGAGTCCGTAACTATGCTAGTCAAGCTTACAAGATTATTTTGAACAAGTAATATACTAAGACCATATTGGGAGATTTACACATAACCTATATGTTATGTAAGTGATACGTTTTACATGGCCTGATGCCGAATTATGAAAAACTACTAAACCTCCAAAATACTTGATATTCATGTTTTAGCCGTTAAATGACGGACTTGGCAAACCGGCTCTAAGTACAATGATTACACCACTACAGAAGCTACATATATACATATGTGATACATATATATAAATATATATATATATATATATATATACTATGGTGACATTTGAAGGTTTATTTTACATAAATACGATGAGATTCCTTATACGCTATTTCGAGATTTTTATTATTTGAGGTATTGGCACCATATTTTACCAGATGGTGATTTCCTTGTCGTGTATAACCTTAGTGGCTATGTGATTTATGACTTGTCCTTGAGGGACATGGTTGGATGTATATATATGTGTATATACCTATATTCTAGATGTATATACATGTCGAACGTGTCTTTGAGTCAAGAATGTAAATTTATGATATTCTGTGCTTTCGTAAACAATAATTATGATCTTTATACAAGTTTGGGTATACTAAGTACATGTTTGAAATAAAGATAGCTTTTCATTACTTTTATTCTGGTTGGCTAGTTGATGGGTTCGAGATGAACCGTTATATTTTATTGATATACTTTTGTTACTTGAGTGATTTGAATTGTACACACACATGATTGCGCTAGTCTATGGTAGGTCCTAGGTTTGGTCTCTAAAGGTTGGGGCTGTAAGTTGGGACTGAGTGCCCCTGGGTGAAAGACCTGAAACCGTGCATGAAAACAAACCGGAGGCTCTGCTATTGCGTGGGTGAAAGGCCACGAAATGCAAACCTGGTAGCACGCTTGACTAGTTATGCGTTGTTGAGATGATCGCCGAGAGCGAGGTATTTTTAGACAATACGATTACGGTGCCACTTTCTATAAACTAGCCAACGATCTTATATATATATATATATATAATTCCTACTAAAGGCTATTTGTATCTGAACGTTACTTCTTTTACTGTACGTATGAAGTTTATAACTATTTTATGTTGATTAGCTAGCTTTCAATTGTATTTTCAATTGACATATATCTTATGATATTTTTCGGATGGGAAAGCATTGGCGGGTATATCAAATATGACTTTTATAACAAAAGGAGATTACTTTCATTACTACACCTTGCACGCATTCTTTCCGCAACGTATTCTCCTATATATACAACCTTATAGTTCCCATTGAGCCCGTTTGGCTCACTCCTATTTTCCTAACCAGTTTGTAGATACATTTAGTGGGGATGGCGCGCTAGTGGATTTTAGTTAGCTCTAATGCTCTGACCACCAAAGTTGTTTAGGAAACGACTTGTATTATACCTTTTTGAGATCAATTACATCTTTAATGTACTTTATATAAATGGCAATGCATTCTTGAAAATACTGGTGTAAACCCTTATAAGATTGGGACCTCGTTGGAGGATTTGTAATATATAGTAATTATATAAGTCATGTTTATATATGGAGTGTATCCAAATTTTTGTAATTGGATTTTTATTAGTATGAGAATGGTTTCAGATTTTACAGGGCAGATTGTTGTTTAAACGAACTCCTCATTCCGAAATTTTGTGAAACGTGTTTTTCAACGGATCAAGTTTTATACCAGAAAAAGATTTTTAAAAGGTTGTGATTTTTATATTTTAAACCCGCCGTCGCGCACGGCATCCGTGATTAACCGAGTCCCAGAGGTGAAAATCTCGGAACGGAATTCGGGGTGTCACAATCCATTTACTAAACGGGAAGGCAATTTATCACAACATGTCATAATTTCGTCCCAAAGCCCAAGTAATCGCAAAACCTATGCTCTGATACCAAATTATTGCACCCCTGCCTTAATTAACCAGAGAATACCCGTAATTAAGACCTACAGTGTTACTAACCCATCTTAGATGAACTAAAATGGGTGTAGGAGTATATTATATATATAAACAAGAAAATCAAAGCAGCATATGTTTCACGTATTAAGTCAAGCATGAAGTGCGAGTACGAGATATCTTTCTAACATGCATATAATAATTATACGAACAGGGTGTAATCAAAAACCAACATATACAACCATCGGTCTAGCCGTGGCTTATTAGAGTGATATACTAAAAGCCATATTTTTCTTATTGGTTTGGATATATTATAAACTTGGTTTTGCTATTTTAATGAGAATCTTTATAGGCAATGGTTGCATTATATTATTTATTTAAATATTGTGCATGTGTGTCTTTTATTCCACATAGTAGATGATTTGGTGTGTAGAGTATAGCTTACACACATAAGATCATATCATCAGTTCTTGTGGAATATAAGTTTAATGGTTCACAGTCTTAGATGGAATTGGACACCCATCGGTCGGATTGTAGCACAAGTTTTAGTAGTTTATCTTAACTACAAGAAACGGTATAGTTTTAACTCGTTGTGCTAGTACACTTTGTGTGTATTGAATAGGACCAGTTTGGGTTAATTGTTTTTATACTGACTATATAAAACAATTTAAAATCTCATGGTTATTATGATTACTTATGCTCTTAATCTTGAAATAATTAATAGACATATATATGTAGTGTTTGTTGTTTTGACTCATTATGAGTGAGATTCATTTATGGATCAATAATCTTCGTGAATTGGATGACGACACTATATGTATGATGAATATTAATTATTGATGGAATCCGCGTCCCGGTATAGGGATTGATGATAGCCCCTTGAGAAGCTTATAAGTTTTGATCATGTCAAACCCTGCAGGTGGATTATGTTAATCCGACATGTCAAATAAGTTAAGTGGTAGGCTCAAGGATTAAGAAGTCATTTAAATATAATTGTCAGTAATTTAATTTAAATGACGGTTATCTGTAATTTTAACGTGGGGAGAATAATAAATATTTAATAACAAGGAGCTCGAAATATAATTTTGAGATAAGGACGGGAGTGCAATTATAATTCTTTAGTGGTGTGAATTATAATTTATGGAAGGAACTAATTCATAGTAGAATTAGGATTCCAACTTTCCATAGGAAGCCCAAACACTTATTTCTTCTTAAGGTCCCTATCGTAGCCTTATATATACGCCGCCCTTGTCTCTTCTTAAGATAACAATAATTCTCATGAGTTAGGGTTTGTTCTATTGAGAGAGGAGAAAATCTTTGTGATACCGTAGCCCACACTCGGTGCAAGATTTGATGGCGGAAGGAATACGATAGAAGATCTTTAGATTTTTCGGCACAGCAGTCGTAAATCAATCGTAACTTTTGATCCCACCGTTGGATCGGGCTGATTTTTGGATATGTGGTTCGGAACGCAAAGTTACAATTATCGCATGTAAAATCAGGACGATCAAAAGTCGTTTCGGTGGCGAAAAAAAATTAATTTTCGCAGCCCGGCGAGAATTAAAAAAATCTGACCAAATCGCAATCTGATGCTTTCAAACCCTAGTCTCCTCATATGGATCCTCTACATGATCCACAAAGGTGAAATCCCTTTATTCTTATAGGGTTTTAGCATAAGTTTTTTTTTGTTTAATCTATACGCAATATCAAACGATCCTGAATTTATGTCTCCATCAATTGGTATCAGAGGGATTGGTTTTTCTTTGATACTGCGTACGGATTAAACTAGCCATGTTGTCCAGTTAAATCTATTCATGCATGTTGTTGTTGGATAGAACGTAGAACTCGCTAACCTTTGTTTTGCAGTGTTCTTGTCCCGCTATTATGGTCACATAATTATGTTTTATGTGATTGGATCCCACGATATTTTTATTCGTGGTTAATTTTAATGTGCATGATGATTTGGGTTTTATTCATGGTTGTAAATTAAATTTAGATCAGATTTGTGAACTCCTTAAAAGGAGGCATAGGATCTATGTAATTTTATTTACAGTTTAGATATAATAGTTTATGTGTGAACTCTTTAAATGGAGGCATAGGACCTTTGTATCTAAGATTGCAGTTTCTTTAACGAAGAATGTTGAAGAAGGCGTTTCCACCAAGGTTGATTCCCGACATAGTCAGTGAAGTGGCGACGTAGGTCGTAACAGGTTTTTCAACAGACTAGGGATGATGAAACTTGGACCATAATAGCAGGGATTTAATTATTCTTATTATTGAATGGTTTAATGCTTTGTGTGATTGTGTGTTGGTCATATGTGTTTAATTATTAGGTTTCCTTATAATTTTGGACAACATGGATACATGACCATACCTAGATCACTTTTTATTTTATATTTAATTCTTGTCAAATTAAAAAAGGGTATATAAATATAAATTTGCGTAATTGAAAAATATAAGTTTTTTTTAAAAAAAGCAGCAAAATAATTTTATTACACATGTCTTTTATATTTCATACCCTTGTATTTTAGTTGACTAGAATTTAATATAAAATTTTCTTAACCCTCAGAAAATAATGTTTTAAATACTAAGTGGGTGAGGGATTTTTTCACATAAAAATTCCACGGTCTCCATCATTGGTTTGTAGATGATGTAATTTATTCTTCGTGTGTGTTATAGTGCTCACCTCCATATCGGAAAGAATAGATTGCGGAATCATTGTACAAATTTCACTGACTGATAATTTTAAATGATGTGATTTATTTTTCGTGTGGGTTTTAGTGCTCACCTCCATATCGGAGAGAATAAATTGCAGAATCATTGGACTAAATTAAATGATGGTATACACTTAGATATAAATAATAGTATGCTCTCCAACTGAGTCTCTACTATTATTTGTAAGACCAAAGGAAGTCGGCTATTTAAATTTTACTTGACAATAAAGGATTGTCTAAGATAGTATTTATTGCTTGACGATAAAGGATTGTCTAGATAGTAAAATTTAATAGGTTTACATCTGTCTAAGAAATAATGAATAATAGACGACCTCATTAACGGGGCATATTGTTCAAAGTCTTAGGCTGCTGGCGAACGCTTTTTGAAATGGTAGAGGGTACCATATTTAAAATATGTGTTCAAAGTTATTATTGTCCATCATAATTTGTATGTGATTCTCAAGTTTTAAAATGGAAAACTCTTTCAATCCACTTTTAATCATTCTCAACTAAAACAAATTGATTGGACCTAACTATATTGACTAAAAAGGGAACTTGAACATTGTGCTTACTGTTAAAGAGTACAAGTTTGTGCTCATTGAGTCTTGTCCAGCAAAACCTGGTAAGGGGGAGACCGATCAGGAAACCCAGGCTTGCCGGAGGTGGAAAAAGGCTGATGAGATGGCGTGGATTTACATTCTGGCATTTTTGTCAAATGTACTACAACATTAGCATATTAGTCTTTTGCCACCGCCTACGACATAATGCTGAACCTCAAAGATATTTTTGAGGATCAGGATCATGTCGCAAGGTAGGTTTCAACAAAATGCCTCATGAACACGACTATTACTGAAGGAACCCGAGTTAAAGATCTTGTTTTGAAGATGATCAGTCTTGTGAATGAACTAAGAGATCTTTGGAGTTGAAATCGATGGGGAAACTCAGGTCGATATCATTCTCCAGTCGCTGCTGGATTTATTTAAGAGATTCTGACAGAATTACAACATGAATTAGCTTTATTCGTTGTTGGAACTTCTTAAAGAATTCTAAGCAGTTGAGGAACTTCTTGGTAAGCTGGCTAGTACTCTAGTGGCTGAGAAAGCTTCAACTTCTATGCCCAAAAGCAAGAAACGAAGAAGAAGAATGCATAAGCTGCAGTCCCACAAGGAGCAGTGCGTGCAGTAGTCGCTGAACCTCTAGGAGGAGTGAAAAATCCTATGGGCCAATGTTTTCACTGTCAGTAGAAAGTGCATTTGAAGAAATATTGTCCCTGTTTCCTAAACCGTTATAACAACATATGTAAATTTCATCTATTTGTTATTGTATCTTGTTTAGTGGTCTGATCTACCAGTACCAGGTGTGTAGATTCGGGAGCCACTAATCATGTCTGCAATACTTTGCAGGGGTTCCAGGAAACCAAACAACTTAAAAATAGAGAAAATTTACATATGGGCAGCTACGAATGTGACAACAGTTGCAGTAGAAGATATTTATCTTCAGTTTAGTCAGAATAGGATATTAATGATTAAGTAATGTCTATATGTATCTTCCATTAGAAGGAATTTGATTTCTATTTCTAGATTGGTTCAGGACAAATATTTTATTTATTTTAATGATAAATCAGTTATCATTAGAAAAAAATAAATAGTTTGTTTGTTCTGGTACATTAGTGATTGATCTTTACATTATTAAATCCTGATTTGTCAGTACTACAATTGAGTGAATTGAATAGCATTAATAGTTTACCAATTAAGAGAAAGGAACCTTCAAAATGAACCAAATGTATTTTTGGCATTTACGCCTCGGTCATATTAATCTAAAAAGAATTCAAAAACTGGTCGAAAATGGGCCATTAGGTTCATTGGAAGTGGAGGCACTTCCAGTTTGTGAATCCTGTTTAGAAAGTAAAATGACTAATAGATCATTCTCGGCAAAAGGCTATAGCGCTAAAGAATAGTTAAAACTGGTTCACTCTGATTTGTATGGTCATATGAATGTCCAAACTAGAGGAGGCTTTGAGTATTCATCACTTTTGTAGATGATTATTTAAAGTATAGATACATTTACTTAATGCGACGTAAATCTGAAGTCTTTGAAAAATTCAAAGAATTCAAGACAGAAACGGAGAAACATCTAGGAAAATGTATCAAGTCACTACGATTAGATCGTGGTGGTGAATACCTCTTGCGATAGTTCAAGGAATACTTATTAGAGAATGGGATTGCATCCCAGTCGTCTGCACCGAGGATGCCACAGCATGATGGTGTAGCAGAAAAAAGGAATAAGACTCTTATAAAAATGGTAAGATCTATGACGAGTTATTCAGACCTACCTGATTCTTTTTGGGGATATGCTTTAGAAATAGCTGTATATATTCTGAACTTGGTACCATCAAAGTCAGTACCTACTATACCCATAGAATTATGGACTGGGCGTAAGCCTAGTCTGCGGCATATTCGGGTATGGGATAGTCCAGCACATGTGCTGAAAGGTAATGTGGATTTGTTGGAATCAAGAATAGAAGTGTATTTCTTTGTTATGTATCCAAAATGAATCAATGGTGGTTTATTTTATAATCCTCGAGAATTTAAGGTTATTGTTATCAATGCCAGATTCTTAGAAGAGGATTATATCATAGACCATAAGCCCAGAAGTAATGTTGTTGTAGTGGAAATAAGAGGAGAGAAAAACAGGGCACAATTCGTCTATACCTTTAGTACAAGAGGAAATACCACAGTAAATGGATATCGACATTCCATTACCTAGTCGTAGTGGGAGGATTGCCGATACTTGTGCACATCTTGAACAAATCACTAATACGTAGGTTCTTGAACCAGCACAACGTGTGGATAGTGAGTTAGTATGTTCAATATTTGCACAATGTACACAAACACAAGTAGTGCCTCGTCGTAGTGGGAGGGTTGTTCGTTAACCTAGTCGTTTTATGTTCTTGGGAGAGTCTTATGACAAGGTCCCTAATGAATAAGAAACGAACCATTTTTAACTACAATGAAGTACTTCAAGATAAAGATACAGAAAATGGCAAAGGGTTATGAAATCTGAAATAGAGTCCATGTACTCTAACAAAGTCTAGGATCTTATAAAACCCCCCAAAGGGATAAAACCTATTGGATGCAAGTGGGTATATAAGAGATAGAGAGGATTAGACAGGCTTAAATCAAGGCTTGTTGCTAAAATGGATCACTCAGAAAGAAGGGGATCGATTATGATGAAACCTTTTTGCCGGTAGTCATGCCAAAGTCTATTCAGATTCTCTTATCCATTGCGGCTCATCTTAATTACGAGATTTGGCAAGCGGATGTCAAGACATATTTTCTTAAGGGAAGTCTTGATAAAAGCATCTATGATGCAACCAGAAGGATTCACAACAAAGGGCCAAGAGCACATGTTGTGCAAGCTGAAGAAGCCCATTTATGGGCTTAAGCAAGTGTCTAGATCTTGGAACATCTGTTTTGACCATGAAATCAAATCTTTTGGTTTTGATCAATGTTCAGATGAGTCTTGTGTGTACAAAAGGCGCAGCCGAAGCGTGATGGTATTCTAGTTATTGTATGTGGATAATATCTTACTTATTGGAAGCGATACGTGAATATTATCTTCAGTGAGGGTATGATTAACAAGTTAGTTCGATATGAAGGGCTTATGAGAAGTCAGTCACATCCTTGGTATTAAGCTTATGCGAGATTGGATAAATAGGATGTTGGGCTTATCCAAAGTACTTACGTCGATACAATTCTTGCCAGAGTTAGTATACAAGATTCCAAGAAAGGATTTCTCCCTTTTTAGGTATGGAATCACTATATCCAAGATCAATGTCATAAGACACATGATAAGATAGAGAGGATGAAGGGAATTCCTTATGCTTCAGCAGTGGGAAGCCTCATGTATGCTATATTGTGTACTAGACCAGACATTTGCTTTACCATTGGTATGGTTAGCAGATATCAGTCTAATCTAGGGAAAGAACACTGGACTGTGGTAAAACATATACTTAAGTACCTTAAAAGGACTCAAGATTTTATGTTGGTTTACCAGGCAAACAGTCTAGTACCTGTTGGATACACAAACAAGGATTTTTAGTCAGAAGTTAGGATTCCAGAAAGTCAACTTCAAGTTATGTGTTTACTCTAAGAGGTGGAGTCATTGGTTGGAGGAGTATCAAGCAGTCAGGCATTGCTGACTCCACTATGAAAACTGAATATCTGGCTACTTTAGAAGCAGCTAAGGCAGCAATTTGGCTCAGGAACTTCCATATGAATCTAGATGTGGCACCTTCAGTGTTATAAGCTATTTCACTTTATTTTGATAATAGTGAAACGGTTGCGAGCTCGAAAGAGCCGAGGATTCATAAGAAGGGAAAACACATAGAGTGTTCACGTTGAGGGAATGGGAGTGAGATGCATAGCTGCATGGCTTTGAGTCTAAGTGGGAGATTGTTAGAGTGATATACTAAAAGCCATATTTTTCTTATTGGTTTGGATATATTATAAACTTGGTTTTGCTATTTTAATGAGAATCTTTATAGGCAATGGTTGCATTATATTATTTATTTAAATATTGTGCATGTGTGTCTTTTATTCCATATAGTAGATGATTTGGTGTGTAGAGTATAGCTTACACACATAAGATCATATCATCAGTTCTTGTGGAATATAAGTTTAATGGTTCACAGTCTTAGATGGAATTGGACACCCATCGGTCGGATTGTAGCACAAGTTTTAGTAGTTTATCTTAACTACAGGAAACGGTATAGTTTTAACTCGTTGTGCTAGTACACTTTGTGTGTATTGAATAGGACCAGTTTGGGTTAATTGTTTTTATACTGACTATATAAAACAATTTAAAATCTCATGGTTATTATGATTACTTATGCTCTTAATCTTGAAATAATTAATAGACATATATATGTAGTGTTTGTTGTTTTGACTCATTATGAGTGAGATTCATTTATGGATCAATAATCTTCGTGAATTGGATGACGACACTATATGTATGATGAATATTAATTATTGATGGAATCCGCGTCCCGGTATAGGGATTGATGATAGCCCCTTGAGAAGCTTATAAGTTTTGATCATGTCAAACCCTGCAGGTGGATTATGTTAATCCGACATGTCAAATAAGTTAAGTGGTAGGCTCAAGGATTAAGAAGTCATTTAAATATAATTGTCAGTAATTTAATTTAAATGACGGTTATCTGTAATCTTAACGTGGGGAGAATAATAAATATTTAATAACAAGGAGCTCGAAATATAATTTTGAGATAAGGACGGGAGTGCAATTATAATTCTTTAGTGGTGTGAATTATAATTTATGGAAGGAACTAATTCATAGTAGAATTAGGATTCCAACTTTCCATAGGAAGCCCAAACACTTATTTCTTCTTAAGGTCCCTATCGTAGCCTTATATATACGCCGCCCTTGTCTCTTCTCAAGATAACAATAATTCTCATGAGTTAGGGTTTGTTCTATTGAGAGAGGAGAAAATCTTTGTGATACCGTAGCCCACACTCGGTGCAAGATTTGATGGCGGAAGGAATACGATAGAAGATCTTTAGGTTTTTCGGCACAGTAGTCGTAAATCAATCGTAACTTTTGATCCCACCGTTGGATCGGGCTGATTTTTGGATATGTGGTTCGGAACGCAAAGTTACTATTATAGCGTGTAAAATCAGGACGATCAGAAGTCGGTTCGGTGGCGAAAAAAAATTAATTTTCGCAGCCCAGCGAGAATTAAAAAAATCTGACCAAATCCCAATCTGATGCTTTCAAACCCTAGTCTCCTCATATGGATCCTCTACATGATCCACAAAGGTGAAATCCCTTTATTCTTATAGGGTTTTAGCATAAGTTTTTTTTTTGTTTAATCTATACGCAATATCAAACGATCCTGAATTTATGTCTCCATCATGGCTTCCTGTGGAAACATGTATATATCATAAGAATGATTGTATCAGAGCCTCCACTTTGTACCCGATCCCGTCGTCTCCTTCTCCTCATTGGACTCGTGAGTACCTAAAATGTTTTAATGAAAATTGGGGTGAGCTATTTGCTCTGTAGGGGGGATATAAGGCACGCTTTAGAAAATAGGTTTAAAATTCATATCTTATAAACAGTGTTTAAGTAAATAATATCAACAAGAACTATCATCATCAAATAACGATGCAATGAACGTGCTAATGTAGGTTACCTCCCGTGTCAACCAATTACCGTATGATAAAGAACATGAGCTGTGAATACGTTCCTTTATTATTTGAGATATAAGATTGTCATGCTGATGCCCTGGTCTCAATCATCCTAATCCCATATGAACATAAATAACAACAGGCCTGGGTTGAAGACGATGAATAGTGACTAAGAGGATGTTTTAGATGATTTGAAGCTCAAATCTCGGATTGTTGATGAAAAATGAGAGAAAACATTTCAAGAAACCCACCTCTTTCTCTTTCTAGAACCTTCTAGTGTTCAGGGGGTGTTTGGGTCAAAATATGAGTGAATAAGGGGATAAAACGCACTTAAAACGAAGTTACGTCGGTGCACGATTCCAGATGGCGATCGGTATGTTGAAAATGGAATACCGGTCTTTAGCCAGAATTTCCCAAAAAATTTACACATCGGACCGATATGCCAAAAATTGCATACCGTTCTACAGTCTATTTCTTCCTCCAAATTTAAACGCCGGACCGGTATGCCAAAACCTCCATATCAATTCACAGGCAAACTTTTTGCCCTGCAACCCTGTTCTTGTTTTGGCCATAACTTCTTGCTCAGAACTCCGATTGAGATGATCTTTATGTTCCTGGAAAGGTTGTAACAACCCGCCTAAATAAGTAGGTGTTAACGGATGCTATATTAAATTAACATTAGATAAATAAGTGATTAGAACCAATAACATGCACAAAAGCGGGAAAATCTAACAAAATTTTGGCATGTAGTATCCGCACATACTAAGAAATGCACCCCCTGTTTGATAAACCAAAACATCACAAGGGTATAGAATACATCACCATATGATTACAACCTATTATAAATAGTCCAACGAGAAAATACAAATCATAATTCTCCGACAAACTAAAATCAAAATAAAGTCCAAGTTAAAAATACAAACTAATACAACCGTAGATATTACAAAGTCTCTTAACTACATAAGAAACAACAAGTTCCACAATCAAAGAGAATACAACGAACTAAAATCCATAAAGGGTATCAGAGTGGCTCTAAGACGAACTCGGACCTGGTTCACGACCTCTACCCATACCATGAGGTATACCTAAAAGATAAATGAGGGAATGAGCCAAAACTGGCCTAATGGGAACTATAGGGAAAGGGAAATGCAATGCATATACATGTCATGTTATAAAAACTTCATAAATTTTCATCGTTGACAAAGATTTTTCCAATGTAATACTAATTTATACGAAAACCATTCATTTGTAACAATTTATAATCAACGCGTATCTGTGAGAATCCGAGCCATGGACCTTTCTCCTCAGTTCCTTTATTTTGAAGGAAAACGTATTTTGTAGAGTCGCTAGTTTGTTTTTCAAGAAAACAAACAAAAGATTGTATGAAGGACAATTCGAAGACGAACTATCTTTTATACGTTTGAAACCATAGATTTATTGATAACTTGATTTGCTAGGGTTTGGGAACTACGCTACAAATTGGGAAGGTGTTAGGCACCCAATTCGCCCTTTCGGTCTCTTAATGGATCATGTATTTAATTCATGTTTTAGATATCTTGCAAATAGTTTGAATTATTTTCATAATAGTCTTTTCCTGATGAATTTAGTTTTAAAAATAGTATTTTGAAATCAGACTCGAGCGTCTACGTATTCATTCATATAATGAAATCAGAGTCTCGTAGTTCCATTTATTTGGAAACTATTTTTGTATTTTTGTTTTGTTTTGAAAACGTGTCTAAACAGGTTTTTATTTTCTTGTAAAGCTTAGGAAAATTGGTTTTGAAAATAGTGAACTTCTTTGCAAGTTATCTAATTTTCTGTATAAAAAACTTGTATTTAAATGCGGTATTAAAATTCAAAAGAGTTGTAGAAATATGTACATGACGTGCTTGAAGAAGAACGAAGATCGCTTGCTTGCTCCTTTCTCTCTTTAGAACATTCTCTTTCCAAAACTTTCTCTCTCTAGAATTTTCTCTCTAGAAATACTTTCTCTAAAACTTCTTCTCTCTTTAACTTTCTCTCTCTAAAAAGATTCTCTAATAACCTTGACAGTGTTTCTCCTCTCTAAAAACTCTATTGAGTGTTGATCCTCCCAAATGCCACCCCAAGGGTCCTATTTATAGAGAAATTTTTCACAAAATGCTTCAAAAGAGG
The DNA here is from genome assembly GCA_021464415.1 of Lonicera japonica. Taxonomy (NCBI): domain Eukaryota; kingdom Viridiplantae; phylum Streptophyta; class Magnoliopsida; order Dipsacales; family Caprifoliaceae; genus Lonicera; species Lonicera japonica. The sequence continues at coordinate 37,179,391 of CM038463.1, forward strand.
CCAGCCGCAGGGGGTACGGCTAGGGCCTGCAGTTAGGGGGTGCGGTTGGCGCTTGCAGTTGGGGCTTGCGGCTGGAGCCTATGGGTGGAGGTTACGGCTGGCAGGTAGTCGTGCGGTTGGGGGGGCTGCGGCTGGCACTTCAAAAATGCTCTAAAACACCTAAAAAACCCAAATTTTCCTAATATGTAATGCCCCGTATTTCATTTCCGAACCAATCCTCCTCCTTAGCTTGTTTAAGGCCAAACCTTCGTTTGAGGAATCAATTTTGGTTCTGGAACCTCTGTGGTTGAGCCAATACTCCTAATAGGTTATTTTAATGATATTAAGTATGCGTGTATGGTTAGAACGCATTTCGGGAAGCCGTGGTTGAATTTGGCTGCTAACGTCGAAAAATCGAACTTTTGCCGAAGTGAGTTTTTAGCCAACTTTGGAAGGCCATAACTTTTTCATCTGAGATCCAAATCAGTCCCTGTTTGCGCCATTGGAAAGGTCGTTTGATGGCCTGTAATCTGGTCAAAATCGTGTTTTTAAGCCCTTGACCCCCATTTTTATACAACCAAAACACTCTGCTCTCCCATTTTCGACCAATATGCATACAAAACACATAGAGGGGTCTAGAGAGAGAATGATGAGAGCTTCCTAAGGGATTATTGAGGTATTTCCATGTCTACACAAGATTTGGGAAAAATCTTACACTATTCATCATCACCATCCTCCTTAACCCACCATTGATGCCTGGAGACGAGCTAGAGCTTTGCGATTCTGTCACTACGCTTCGTCAACTCGAGGATTTGACTTCTTTGAGGTGGGAATACTAGTACTCTAACTTGTTTTCAAACTATTATGTGATGCATATTGATTTTGCACTACAAATTGGGGGTTTCCTTTTAAGGTTTGTTGATATACACATATATGGGGTTGTGGGTTGAGATTTATGCTTAGTTTTCCTGATTTTTACTTGTTCTTGTTATAATTTCATGTTACTTTGTGAGGATCCTATATTAATTGATTCTCAATGTTACTTCACCCATTGTGGTGTTTACTTTACCAAGAATATACCTCACATGTTGCAACAACCCGCTTAATTAAGTAGGTGTTAATGGATGCTGCATTTAATTAATAGTAGATAAATAAAAGTATACAATCGATGATTTAATCAAAGGTAGAGAAATCCAACGAAAATTCGGCATGAAGTATTCATAAAGCAAGAAAAACCCTCCTGTTAACAAACATAGAAATTACATAGAATACTTCTCAACTGGATTTCAACTCAAATACAAAATAGTCTACTACAACAATTCAAGCATAACCTTACGATAGGCTAAAATCCAAACACGAATCCAAGTTCGACAGTAATATGATTTAATACATCCATAGGTAGCACAAAGTACCCAAAATAAATTCAGTATTACAAGTACCACAAATTAAGATAAAATGACAATTAAATCCATAGAGGCATCAGAGAAGCCTCTAAGAAAAACTCGGACCTGCACAACGACCTCTACCCAAAACACGAGGTGTACCTGAAAGGAAAATGAGGGAATGAGCCACGACAGGCCCCAATGGGAATTATAGGGAAAGGGAAATGCAATGCATGGACATATCACAATATAAGAAATTTGATTTACCTTGAATTCATTAACAAGAATTTTCAAGATTCCATTAATTAATAAGGAAAATTCGATTATTACACCGTAATATATCTTAATCATTATCCACTTGTAACATACACGGTAACTGCATAAACGTCCATCCACCTTCTCCTCTTCCTCGACCTAATACCGGTACCAAACGGAATAATACGCTCATAAACGTACCCCACCTTACCGTGGGCCTGTGCACTGGTAACCAAATTTTTGTCACCCCATCTTTACCATGGGTCTGTGCAATAACATAACTCAAGCATTTCTATACCGGTGCTTGTCCGGTTTCAACAATCTAAATATAATCAACACACCACTAGGTAGTAGTTGTGCTCTGGGCAATATTTATAAAATCAACAAGTGTATCCCATGTGATCTTAATAATGTTACCCACTAGATAATATGTTATCACATGCTTAAATAATTATAAAGTTTACCAATATTACAATTCTTGGATTAATTACACAATTTGCCCCTTTAACACTAAAGTTTAGTAGAATAATACTTTTCTTTTATAATTATGTCATTATACCAAAAATTATCAACACTAAAACCATCAATAATAATAAAACATGATCCAAATTTTCAGATTTTTCATGAATATTACTTGTCTTAGTCAAAATTTATCAATTTCTAAAATTTGGCAAAAACTAGTGAGAGAAGTAATACTAGACCCGCTAATAACCTTATCAAACGCCTCATGTATGTTTAACCTCAAAATTAAATATAATTTTAAGATGATTAACATTATGAAATTTGATAAATTTTAATGAAAATTCTATTATTAAACATGCAAGCGGCGTTTCTAGCGATTTCGGTACCAAAATCTCAAAATAACCCATGAATACCAAAATGCACTACGATCAGCCCTTAATTCCATCATCAACAACTCATATAATACTTATCAATATGCTCAGATTATACATATCAAGCATAAACCATATGCATGCAAAGAAAAGTAAGATTTTGGTACCGAAATTCTAGTATTACTACTCATACAACAATTTCCAAGCAAAAAATGAAGAAATGAAGGGAAGTTCCCACCTTAGTAACCTCTGGAAAGAAATATATATCTCCTAATAGACCACCTACAGCAACCGAATGAGAAAACCGACCCCGGAATTGTATTCGCCATGCGAAAAGCTAGTGAAATTAGAGATTTCGGGTCAAAATCGTTGAATTTGAGCTAGAAATCACCCATGAATAATCCTTTCTCTCTTTAGAAGTATATTAGCTTGTACTCTGGTCTAAATGTTCAGGAATGGTGTTTAAAGGAGTGAAGAAGATGGTCAAAGATGGTCAAATCGTCAAAAACGATGTGGACCAAATTGTAAAAAAAACTGTGCTGTCAGCTTGGACCAAATTGTAAAAACAAAACTGGCAGTTTGGACCAAAATGTAATTTTCTCGAAAATAAAAAAAAAGTCCGAATTAAGTCATTACACTTGCCGATTACAACGATACTTTTCAAAATTAGTATAATAAATATAAATGACTTCTCAGAAAAGACGGAACTTAATTTGGGGTTCTAGAAGCAATCGTGGTAAAAGTTAGTGCTCAATACAAATTTTAAGATTTTAAATTAAAATCTTCAAAAGTTTAAAACACGGAGTGTTACACATGTGGTTTTCTAGATTAGATAGGCTATGACTCTCTTTCACATCGCTATATGGTCAATGATTCGCCTTATCCACGGAAGTCGAGGGAAATGAAGGAGTTATCGGCATTCAATCACAAGTACAAAGTCTTGAGTACCAAATGTGCCATTTGGTTTGCACTGTACTCTTTCTACTAGTGAAACAATCAATTAAAAATTTAAGCAAGAGGATCATAGGCAAGAAAATAGAGAAACTATACTAATTACATATTTAATTACGTTTCGTAGACTTAGTGAGATCAACCCTTATGATTCATTTGGACTTGTCTAAGTTATTCAAGATGTAGGACGGTCTTGTTTGCGAACACATTCCTCACAAGGGGTTTAGATGAAATAGTTAATCTATAGAATTTCAGTCATAGTCAGAATTGAGATTTACTATTTTGTATAGATCTGTCCAGATTTCAAATGAGGGAAAATGATCTATCAAGGGTTCACAAAATGACCTGGCTACTTTAGGTTCAAAATTTCCCTCATATGAACATGTATCCCTTACAAAATTTTAGCTCACATCCCATATAGTCGGTTAGAATTATGAGGCTATACCCAATACTATCTAGTTATCAAACATAGTGAATTGAATTAAAATTCGAGCTCGATAAATACGACATTATTAGAATATATCTAGTTGAGAACTCGTGGTTTAGGTCATATGCTAAGGAAAATGTTATATTATGGAACTAAATCAAATAGAAAAGAAATTTGGGCTTTGCCCTTTGCTTATAATAGGCAGAGTAGGTTTGAGAAAGGAATCCAGACAAGACAAGATTCAACTTCCATACTCGAATGTCACTCCCCTTCTTAGAGGATTTGTCACTAACTTGTATCGACAGGATAATTCGAACTTAGAATGTCGCTTCAGTTTCTAAACACCATTAGACGAGAACCAAAGAATCGTATATGAATCACCATATTGGTCCACACACTTGGAAGGTAAGGTACACAATACTAAGGATTTGGACGCAAAAACACTGGCCGCCCAATGAGGTTCTATAATTTTTTTTTTCAATCTGCATTCCTTAAAAAAGGATTCAGACAGGAGGAGGGTCATAATTCTACCAACTATTTCCCAATAGAACTGATGTGCCATTGCTAATTCAAAGGATCAATCAGTGGTCACGTTGGTCATACAAAAAAGGAATCTTAAGTCAAATATACTAGTTCATTAACTGAAAGGCTGAATCAACCATGGATTTAGGAAGTACTGCCTTTCCGCTAGGCATTTTGATAAATTCTTCCCAAGCTAGAAGAAGTGGAAATTATACCCCAACTGGGTACGAAGTTTGTTCTCTAACGAAAGGTGAAATAAGATTTATGCGCGTTTCACCACGATTGATTTATCAAAGGAATCCCACAAAACTACTTATCCCTTATTCTCACGAGTCAAGTATATCTTGGATGTGTAATGGAAAGATATATTGAGAAGGTTCATGTTTACTTATAACCTGAGCTTGAAATGCTCGAATGTGCCACGAATATAAGCACCCTAATGGTTTCACAAGTAGAAGGATAGTGTTATAGGATAGTGTTATACTCAGATATTTTGCTATCTAGAACAATTTCCACGTATTTGGTATTTTTTCTCTAAAGATCAATCGAAATGGGATCCGTCCATCAACAAACTGTATCTTTTTTTAATATGGTCACGCAAATACCATTATTCCAACGATCACGAGGACAATCATACATGAGGTTTATTATTGTGGCAGACACATTAGTTAGCCCAAATGGTATAACGTATAACTCATAATGGTTACAACAAATATGAGACGCTGTTTTGAGATATTCATCTTATGGATATACACTTAATAACAATATGATCGTAACTCTGTCTTGGATAAAAGATTACTCAGACGAATTTGAGCTTACTAGGTTATGTTGGAGCTAAACAGTATGGTGCAATAGGGATAGGTGCGGCTCTTGGTACCACATCAATATCAAGTTAAATTTCCCAATGCGGGGCAACCCAGGAGTCTTCCGGATGCACATTCTCGAATTAATTGACAACAAGGATATCATGAGGAGTTCGTAATGTGATTTTAGTAAATATAATACTCTTTTCTTGATAGACAACTCTATCTAACTCCCTCTCGGTGTTTGGCTCGCAAATGGGAAAAATAGGTGAATCCCGTCTTTTAAAACAAATTAAGTTGGTGCCCAGGTTCAGACTGGCAGACCAGTATACCCATTTTGGGAGACCAGTCCACATACCACAAAATCCCCTTTTTCTATAACACGGATCGGTATGCGAAAAGCCTAGACTGGTCTGTAGTGTAAAATTGCTCTATGTTGGCTTTTAGCAGTGTGCAACTTAACGCTGAAAAGGATAGGACTACCTTCCATTATCAGGTATTCCCAATCCACTATAGGAATTAAATTGAAGACTTAGACAGCTTGGCTTCTTTGGTTCTATATCTAATTTAGGAGATGGTTTGGTTGTTGCTAAGTTTGGAATTTCCCTTAATACTAACTCCTATTTAGAGTCTAGTCCTACTACAACGATTAAGACCAATGACATCCAAACATACCCAGAAGGTCTCTCATGATGTCTCCACTTTGCCTACGTTCACTATTCTGGCTCACATCTTTTTTTTTATAATAGTCTGAACAATTCTCGCGATAATGGTTTCGATCTTCAAAAATAAACCATCAAGCATATTGCCCACTTTTGCTACGACAGCTAGTGTTGTCAGCTCTAGAAGTTTATGAACTTAAATAAGATTTCTTACTCTTATCTCACGTACTTCCACGGTTATTTCTCTTCCTTTTGGCCGTCGGCCCTATAAGATGGGTGGTCAGCCCAGCTGTCCATCAAGCTTAAAGTCTGCCTCGACATAGGCTTTATAAGATGAAGAATCAATGGAAGTTATAGTACAACCATATTGGACTTGAAGTCCCAAAAAAGCCTTTCTTGCTTTCGCTGATCAGGAATCCTTTCCACATACCTACCTGACTCCTAAAAGTCAAGATAGTAAGCTTTAACCATCTTTCAAGAACGACATGTAGAATAAAATCACATGAGATTTGAAAGATAAGGCGAAAATTCGAGGAGTAAAAGAAATGAACATTTTGGGTGGAACTCAATTAATCATAGCGTTTCAGTTCCAGTTAGCAGCAGTCGACTAATGATTTATAGTATAGTCATCCGTTGCACTACAGATGACTATAGTATATCCAAATAGACCTTCTATTATGACACTAGAAACCAAAACTGATTCCTCGAGCTTTTCCCCAATTAGCGAAGTAAAAAGATGAATAAGATCGATACAAAATGGAATCCCCTGATTTACCCCACTCTCAGCGAAGGAAGAAGAAACCTATGCCTCTGATACCAACTTGTGACGCCCCAAATCCCGTTAAGGGGTTTTCACCTCCAGGACCTACTTAATCACGGTGGAATAACTAGATACAACCCTTGTGTGAAACTTAAAAATCCAGAATCTAAACAATAAGAACATTTCCATACTAAGTAAACCGTTCACATGACAAAAAAAGAACTATTATCGATCAGCGAGCCTCCAATGAGGTCACAAGTATAGAAGATACAATTTTCACAAAATATGTAATGAACATTAATACAAGCTCCATACATATGCAATTAAAACCAATACAAACTTGACTTATATACAAGAATCCAATATACATTTTATAGGTAAACTCTAAGAACTAAGGTACAAAAGCAGACTAAGGAACGTGTCCTCTTTCTCCATACTTTACCCCAAGCAAACCTGCAAAAGAAACTGGGTGGAGAAGAGGTGGGGTGAGTCAAATGACTCGGTGGGAATCATATAAAAAATTTAGTATGAAGTTCAGGTTTAGAAACCCCGTTTTGTAAAGTCTTGGAAAAACCCTTTTAGTACTTAAAATATGAAGTAATTTATGCATAAATGAGCATATGTAGCGGTTTAGAAAGAAACCTTTTCTAACTTTAAAACATTGCTATTATCGATGGCAGTCGGGCCACCTTGCATTCGGGATCAACATTGGCATATTCGAGCTACGTGATTTGATGGTTGACACATGTGAGGTAACCTGCATTGGCATATGCATGAGCACGCATCATCATGAACTAGTTATCTTTTGTGATATTTTATGAATAATGTTTAGATTATACGATGAAAAGGTTTACTTGGTTTATCGTAATAAATTAAAGAATGCTTTCCAAACTTTTCCTCTACTTTTCCCCCTACTGAGCGATATGTTCACCCCGTTTTTCTATACTATACATGTACACAAGAGACGTGTGATGTTAACAAGACAGCGGGATTCAGGATCGATATAGAAGGCTCTTATAGGGATTAATTTTTGTTATGAATATGTTATCTCGGGAAGCCACGGCTAGCCCAAAGTATTGTATATTGTCTCAACTTTACTTAGTTGTCTTGTATAATGTTGGACTTACTTAATTGTTTTTGTGTAACGGTTGTAGGCACGTATGCATGTTTATGTATAGTGCTATCATCATCAGCATGATTATGAAGTTGTTGTTTAAGACACATGATATTACTGTTTGAATTTCTTTATACTTTTACCTATTTACCCATTTTAGTCAATCTAAAATGGGTTAGTGACACTCCAGGCCTTAATTATGGGTATTGTCCTGTAAATTAAGGCGGGAGTGTTACACACGAGGTGTTACATAATATCACAATCTTGATGGAGACCCACTATTTTAATGAGAACCTCATTTCCTAACTTAGTCATATTTCTTATAAATGGTAGGTTGATACATACTTTCTCTATCAAAGGTTGTAGTGATTATATCCATGAAATGCTTATGCTTTTAAATGGACAATTCTATCACGGATAGTTTTCTAACAAACTAAGATATTATCTCAGATAAAATAATAATTCTCTCGTTAGATTTCTTTAAGCATTACATGAATGTAACTAGGTGATGATATTGGGTTCTTCAAGGCATATGTATATTAGATACACTATATGCCGAGGTGTTAATGGGAATATATATATATATTTATGATCATTGACCCTATTTGCCTGGTGTGGATGTAAATTGAGTCACACGTATGGACGTGTAGGGACTAAATGAGTTGAGACAGGCTTTCGGTAGGCATATATATATACTTGAGATATATACACAATACATATATGTATGTATGTGTGTGATGAGTACCTTTTATCAGACTATTCATTTAAGAATATTTTTCTATTATTATTTTGATTCTTAAGGTGCTAATGGTTAATGGGGTTGACCTAGCCCTGGTGGCTACATACCCTGGCCCGTGTAGAGGGACCCCGCTTTCAGAGTGGCATACACTATGGTCTGTAGGGGGACCCCGCGATACAGCATACCCTACACCATCTAGGTGGTCCACGAGAGGACCCAGCCTTGGGGGCTTAGATCCGAATCGCAATGCACTGTAGAGTAAATCCTAGATGTTAGATGTTGGATACGAGATGAGCAGTTAAATGAGATTAATGCCTACGTTTGTTTTACGACTATACTTTTTTTGTGAATAAACTTATATTATTATTGGGATTTATTGAATTTATAATAGTTTACTTATATCTTGAGAATACCTATTTTATTACTACATTTTCCCTTGATCTCAAGGATCCCACGTTATTATGATATTTTAGTATCTTGATGATGTCATATGCGGGTTGAGACGAACAAATATAAGATTAGTGTCTACATTTCCTTATTTTGGTTTATTATATTTTGGAGATGTATCTACTTTGTTATTACGAATTACGTATATCTTGGTAGTACCTTTGGATACATATCTTCTCGTATTTTTCTGGGATGGAATAGCACTTGGTAAGCATTGCATGTAAAATAGTCTTTGTTGACCTTAAAGTCAATTAATCTTATTTTGATAATAACAATAAGTTAGCAATGTGTTATTTAACTCATGTGTTCAAATGATGATAGCTTTTAACTAATATCTCTTTCGACCAAGTGTGACTTCGAACCGATGTTGTCAATTATTATTCTAGCTCAACAAATTTCTTCTACTCACAAGAAATGAACTCAAATGATCTCCATGAGCTTTACAAACAATCAATCAAGAAAGGATCAAGATCATCAATCAAGTGAAGAAATATACAAGAAAATCAAGCATTTCGAAGACTCAAATTATTATCAAATTGAGTGAGTGCTTAGATTTTATGTAAAACTTATCATTGATCTATTATATAGCTCTTGGATTGATTTAACCTTGCTAAGATTGATTGAAACTAGTTTTCTCTTTGAAAACGCTTTTTACCGAAAACTAGTCATCTTGAAAAATTCTCTATAATTTCATATGAATGATTTTTTATACAAAAACTATATTAGAAGTCTTAGAAACCTATTTTCGACATTCCCCATGCATTGAAATCAATTTTGGAGTCAAAATGCAAAAGTTGAAAAATTGCACAAAACCACCCCACTCCAGAGCAATGTAATCGACAACATGACTATTCCTGGAGTCGACTACTTTATGTAGTCGACTCCATGAAGTCTAGGAGAGCCGACTCTCTCTGCAAAATATAGCCGTTGGAGATTTCTTGTAAGACTAGTTTTGTGCAACAACCACCTTCAACCACCCCAAACGGCCATATTGTTTCCTAAACTATATATATGACTTCTAAAACACTTTTTGGGCACTCTTACAAGCTTTGAATATCATCTATTGCCAAAAATCATTCTTGAGAGTTTTTACTTGAAAAATCAAAATCTTCACTTAATCAAATCTTCATTTCTTGAGCTATTATTCTTGATCAAACTTGATAACCTCTAGTGTGAGCTTAATTTGTATTATTCATACACTTGAGTGTTATTGTACTTTGGTATGTATCACCAAAAACTCATTCTTCTAAATTCAAGAGAGGTTTATCTCTTAGAAAAGCAAGAAGTTATTCTTGTGTTGAGTGTTGTGAGTTAGCAACATTTGTAAGAGTTTGAATACTTGTAGTGTTTGATCTTCAACCGGAAGAAGATCGGTTATAGTTGAAATTCTCAGGGAACTAACTGAGCGCGGAAGTAGGGGCTAACAAACCGAACCGTGTGGACAAAAAGTCTTCAACTTCTATCAGTGATTTTGAACAATGGAGGGTTACACTCATTGGACCCTATGAGATTACCAAAACCGATGAAAGGGGCAATGTTACTCCTAAATCTATTTCCGAATATGATGAGCATGACATTAAGAAAATCCAATTTAATGCTACAGCCTTGAATTCTCTACATTGTGCATTAACTATGGACGAATACAACAAAATTTCTAGTTGTAAAACCGCCAAAGAAATTTGTGACAAACTAGAAGTTGCTCATGAGGAAACCTCACAAGTTAAGGATGACAATATTGACATGTGCGTTCATGATTATGAACTTTTCAAAATGGAGCCTAACGAATCACTTGCTTCTATGTATAGTAGGTTCTCTATTATCACTAATGCTTTAAATCTTCTTGGAAAGGTCTACTCTAATAAAGACAAAATCCAAAAAATTCTTAGAACACTTTCCAAGAAATGGAGACCCAAAGTGACGGCTATTCAAGAAGCCAAGAACCTCAAGACGCTAAGCATGGACGAACTCTTGGGTTCACTTAAAACCCATGAGAAGGAATTAGAGAGAGAAAAAGAAGTTGATTCAAAAGCCAAGAAGACTCTTACTCTCCAAGCAAGTCAACGAGAGGATGATGAAGAGTCAATGGATGGTGATGAAGACATGGCTCTTCTCTTTAGAAACTTCATGAAATTTCTAGCCAAGAAGAAAAAGTTTCAAGGAAAAGGAAACAACTTTGGTTCTTCATCAAGGAGGAATAATGATCGATCAATTCAACCAAGAGCTAAAAACGAAGAAGTGAAGAAATGTTTCCATTGTCATGAACCAGGACATTTCAAAACAAATTGCCCGGTTAGAAGAAAGGAGAGAATAGATAAGAGAGACAAAGCCTTCAAACAAATTAGGCACACCCTCAAGGGCACTTGGAGTGATTCTGAAGGAGGCGAGTCGGATGCCGACTCTAGCGACGAGGAGACAGCAAACCTTTGCCTTTTAGTAATGGACGATGAGGTAGACTCTATTTATGATTCATTTAGTGATGATAATGTCTCTATTAATGATGATTCACCTGATGAGAATGACTATGATGAATTGTATGAAATGTTTGAGGAATTGCATAACAAGTTTGAAAATTTATCTAAAAAGTATGCAAGCCTCAAAAAGGACAATTTGATGGTTTCTAGCAAGTGTGAAACTTTTGAGAAAGAAAATGTGGTTTTGAAAAATGAAATCAAAACTGTTAACAAAGGAAAGAAGAAAGAAACTCCAAACACACTTGTAATGGAAAATGTCAAATTGAAAGACCAAGTGGATGATCTAACCAATACTCTAGCCAAGTTCACCAATGGAAGGGATAACTTGGATAAACTATTAGGAATGAAAAGGTGTGTATTCGACAAAGCCGGTTTGGGTTATAACCAAATTAACAACCAAAAGGATTACAAAAACTTTTTTAAAACATACACACCTCATGATCCCACTCATCTTTGCTCATATTGTGGTAGAAATACTCATTATGTGGATCATTGTTACTATAGGAATGAAAGTTTTCCTAAGAGAAAGCTTGCTTGGGTTCCAAAAGGAACCATTATGTTTGCTAACCCAAAGGGACCCAACACATTTTGGGTACCAAAGGAGAAGTTACTTAAGGTTATGGTGTAGGTGTGCTTGAAAGCCAAAGGTAGCAAAACCAAGTGGTTCTTGGATAGTGGTTGCTCAAAGCACATGACGAGAGACAAAAACAACTTCTTAAGTCTTATTCCCAAGCGAGGAGGGAATGTGACTTTCGGGGACAAGGCCAAGGGCAAAATCATTGGTATAGGTAAGGTTAGTAAGCATTCTACTTGTATTGATAATGTTCTATTAGTTGATGGTTTAAAGCATAATTTACTTAGCATTAGTCAATTATGTGATAAGGGTTATGAAGTTATCTTTAAATCCGATCGTTGCATTGTTAAGAATGTTAGTGAGGATTCCATTTTACTTATTGCATATAGAACTAACAATGTGTATACTCTTGAACTTGATGACTTATCACAAAAAGATGTTAAATGTTTATCCGCTATTAATGATGTATCTTGGTTATGGCATAGAAGACTATGCCATGCTAATATGGATTTAATTCGTGTTTTGTCTAAGAAAGAGCTAGTTAAAGGATTGGCTAAAACCAAATTTGTTAAAGATAAAATTTGTGATGCATGTTAACTTGGTAAACAACACAAATCCTCATTCAAGACTAAAAAGGATATTACTACATCTAGACCACTTGATATGTTGCATCTTGATTTGTTTGGTCCTAATTCAGTTGCTAGCCTAGGTGGCAAATTGTACACTCTTCTTATTGTTGATGATTACACTAGATTTTCTTGGGTGTTCTTTCTTTCCCACAAAAGTGAAACTCCACATGTTTTTGCTAAATTTTGTAGAAAAGTTCAAAATGAAAAAGGTGTTTCTATTGTGCATGTTAAAAGTGATAGAGGTAGACAATTTGATAATATTGATATTGAAAATTTTTGTGATGAGCATGGTATTGATCATAATTTTTCGGCACCTAGAACTCCTCAACAAAATGGTGTTGTTGAAAGGAAAAATAGATCTCTTCAAGAGATGTCTAGGACTATGCTAAATGAACATTCTTTGCCAGAGTATTTGTGGACGGAAGCCGTTAACACCACATGCTATGTCGTACTATCATTCGTAAAAAGTTAGATAAGACACCTTATGAATTATGGAATGACAAGAAACCAAATATTGCATATTTTAAGGTTTTTGGTTGCAAATGTTTTGTTTTGAATGATCGTGATCACTTGGGTAAATTTGATGCTAAATTCGATGAAGGAATTTTTCTTGGGTATACCTTTAATAGTAAAGCATATAGAGTTTATAACAAGAAAAGTTTAGTAGTCCAATAGTCTATGCATGTTGTATTTGATGAGTCAAATCATTTCTCACCCATAGTACGTTCCGATGAAAATGTTGAAATTATCCAAAAGGTTTCGGATATTCAAATTAATGAGACATCTAAGGAAGAAACTTCGAGTGCTCAAGCTCCTCCTAAGGAGTTAGAAAACATAACCGAGCAAAACTCGAATGATTTGCCTAGGAGTTGGAAATTTGTGTCAAACCCCTATTGATCAATCTTTGGAGAGCCATCTAGTAGGGTTATGACTAGATCATCCTTAAGAAATGTATGCAATAATGTGGAATTTGTTTCTCAATATGAGCCTAAAAACATTAATGAAACCGAACAAGATGAGAATTGGATGATGGCTATGCAAGAAGAGCTCAATCAATTTGAGAGAAACAAAGTGTGGATACTTGTTCCCAAACCTAATGATCATACCATTATAGGTACTAAATGGGTATTTCATAACAAAAAGGATGAAAGTGGTGTAATTGTTAGAAATAAAGCTAGACTTGTCGCCCAATGATATAATCAAGAGGATGGCATTGATTATGAAGAAACATATGCACTCGTAGCTCGTTTAGAAGCAATTCGCATGCTACTTGCTTATTCATGCTTTAAGAATTTTAAGTTGTATCAAATGGATGTGAAAAGTGCTTTCTTGAATGGTTTTATTGAAGATGAGTTTATGTGAAACAACCTCCCGGTTTTGAAAATCATGTTTATCCGGATTATGTGTTTAAATTATCTAAAGCTTTATATGGTCTAAAACAAGCACCTAGAGCATGGTATGATAGACTTAGTTCATTTTTAATTAACAATGGCTTTGTTAGAGGAAAAATTGATACTACTTTATTTATCAAAAATCATGACAATGACATGTTACTTGTACAAATCTATATTGATGATTTTCTTTTTGGTTCTACTAACGAAGATCTTTGTAAGGATTTTTCCACATGTATGCAAAAGGAATTTGAAATGAGCATGATGAGAGAAATGAACTACTTCCTTGGATTACAAGTAAAACAATGCCAAGAAGGAATTTTTATCAATCAAGAGAAGTACGTGAAGGAACTCTTGAAGAAATTCGACATGGAAGACGCCAAAGCCATGAGCACTCTATGAGTTCAACATTGAAGCTCGACAAAGATGAGATAGGTAAGAGTCTAGACATCAAGAAATATCAAGGTATGATCGGTAGTTTATTATATTTGATGGCCTTTAGGCCAGATATTATGTTTAGTGTATGTCTTTGTGCACGATTCCAAGCGGATCCTAAAGAGTCACATTTATTTACCGTAAAACGGATTTTCCGTTATCTTTCTGGTACTAATTCATTGGGTTTGTGGTACCTAAGAGAGAACTCATTTGACTTGATTAGTTATTCCGATGCAGATTTTGCCGGTAGCAAAATTGATAGGAAAAGCACTAATGGCACTTCTCATTTCCTAGGACACGCACTAGTATCTTGGTCAAGCAAGAAACAAAACTCGGTGGCCCTTTCAACGGCCAAAGCTAAATATGTGGCGGCCGGAAGCTGTTGTGCACAAACTTTGTACATTAAACAACAACTAGAAGACTTTGGAATTAGTCTTAGCCACATTCCTATAAAATGTGATAACACAAGTGCTATTAGCTTGACCAAGAACCCTATACAACATTCACGTACTAAGCACATTGAGATAAGGTATCATTTTATTCGTGATCATGTGCAAAAAGGTGATGTTGATATTGAATTCGTTGGCACTGAATCGCAATTTGCGGATATATTCACTAAACCACTTTCGGATGATCGTTTTAGTACTATTCGACGTAAACTCGGTATGACTAGAGCTTGTGATATCTAGTTTATTCCAAAAAGTTCATAAAAAGGATTAATAGTGCTTATACTTGAGCACACATCATTTATATTAATTGTGTTAAATGTTTTCACAATATTTGTGTTAAATGTTGGTTATATTAATTTTGCATGTTATTGTGATTATTAACAAGTAATTTTGCAGCTATAGTATGTTAATTAATGATGGATTAGCAAGCAAATTTTTCTTGGTGCAAACATTGGCAAAATCTGAGAAAAATAGCCATGTAGTCGACTCCCACACTGCCCATGTAGTCGACTTCCTTGCCCATCGACTCACCTCCTTTGCACTGAGTCAACTCAACAGACCAATATTATTATATTGCATTTTCTCTCACTCTCTTCATCTCCACACCCACGAAATTCCTCAATTTCTACACTTTCAAACCTTTGAAAACTCAAATTTGCGTCAAAATATTGCTACACAACTACTCTATATCATCTATCTATCATTTATACACTACAAATCTTTTAAAATCCATTCAAAATCAACCCAAATCACCACTTTCTCTCTCTACACCAAACCCTCAACCAAAATTCAAATCTCTCCATTTTAAATTCAAATTTCCTCTCTAATTCAACATAAAATCCCATTTAAACCTCATTTCCTCAACCATATCCCATTTCTACACTACCAAAATTTCAAAAATTCAAATTTTCTTCAAAATTTTCAAAACCCTCAACCCACCATTTCATATCTCTATGGCCTCTATCTCAAGAAGAAACACAAGGAGACGTGTTCGAGAACCGGAAAATGCACCTCAACCTGGTCAAGATGATATGCCTCCTCTCTTCCTCACCCAAGAACTCAAAGTTCGTTTTCACAACAACTTCACAAATCGAGCCATCATTGAAGGTAAACTCTTCGATCGTGTCTTATTTTCTAATGGGTTAAGGATTACACAAGTTTTCCGTAGGAAAAGGATTCTAAACTTTCTATGCATCAAGGAGAATGTTTATCCTAGATTGGTTAGGCTATTTTATGCAAACTTGCATCATCCTATCTCTCCCCAAGGTGAAGTGGATAGATCACTTCTTAGAACTTTCATTAAGGGGAATTTAATTACTTTTTCAAAAGATGATCTTGCTCACTTTTTCAAAAGAAGTGGATAGATCACTTCTTAGAACTTTCATGATAGATGCTATTGTTACTACTAATTTTGAAGGAATTTTTGGGTACACCCGACGAAATGCTATTTCTCCACTTTTGTAACGCCGTTTTAGAAATGTTGGAGCCAATTGGGAAGATAGAATCTCCGTGGCTATGCTAAATCTTCATGCACGTCTCATTCATCATATCATAACCTATTGCATATTGCCTAGAACCGAAAGTCACTCTAATGTGACCAACCTTGATATTTTCCTAACTTGGGCAATCACTAGCCTTCATAAGCTTGACTATGCTAGCCTCATGTTTGATAAATTTTATGACACCATGAGCCATGCAAATAGAGGGCTCGGTTTTGGTATGGTATTGACTCGTCTCTTCAAGCACTATGATGTTCCATTGGATGACAAAACGGATGTATATGAGCTATCCGAGCATGATATGTATTCGAAAAGATTACTTCATCTCATACATTATCATTTGGAAAATGGACGGTGGATTCCTAAAGATCCCAATGATGTTGATCTATCCGATGACGACGAGGAAGACGAGCTAGAAGAAGAACAAGTTCCACAACAACACCCTCCTCCTCGCCAACCAAGAACAATGAACCGCCACGATCAAATCATGGATGCTATCAATAATCTCAACATCAATTTGACCAATACTCGTCAAGAGATGCACCATCACTTCAATCGAATTGAAACGGCTTTTCAACATTATCATCCGGACTATGCTTTTCCAGGTTGGATGCCATGGGATCAACTGCCACCGCCTCCACCTTCACAAGAGTGATTCCCTCCTTTTTTATGAAGAAAAAGGGGGAGAAGAATGTGTGTGTATTGTCATGAGTGATAATGGTACACACTAGTTTATTTATACGTCTACGCTCAATTATGATATGCTTGTTCAAGAACTATTTATGGTTTGTTTGTTTAAGTACTTTTCGAGCTTATGTTTTCGGTTTAAGATGTTTGAACTTATCTAATGATTAACTTATCTATGCAAGCATATTTCATTTCTACAATTGCTCGTATATTTGTTTATCTGTGCACCTATTTAGGGGAAGCATATTATTAATATGCTCTTAATTGATATATTTTTTGTAAACACACATTAACTTTATTGTCATCATTAAAAAGGGGGAGATTGTTGACCTTAAAGTCAATTAATCTTATTTTGATAATAACAATAAGTTAACAATGTGTTATTTAACTCGTGTGTTGAAATGATGATAGCTTTTAACTAATATCTCTTCCGACCAAGTGTGACTTCGAACCGATGTTGTCAATTATTATTCTAGCTCAACAAATTTATTCTACTCACAAGAAATGAACTCAAATGATCTGCATGAGCCGTACAAATAATCAACCAAGAAAGGATCAAGATCATCAATCAAGTGGAGAAATATATAAGAAAATCAAGCATTTCAAAAACTCAAATTATTATCAAATTGAGTGAGTGCTTAGATTTTATGTAAAACTTATCATTGATCTATTATATAGCTCTTGGATTGATTTAACCTTGTTAAGATTGATTTAAACTAGTTTTCTCTTTGAAAACGCTTTTTACCGAAAACTTGTCATCTTGAAAAATTCTCTATAATTTCATATGAATTATTTTTGATACAAAAACTATATTAGAAGTCTTAGAAACCAATTTTTGACTTTCCCCATGCATTGAAATCAATTTTAGAGTCAAAATACAAAAGTTGGAAAATTGCACAAAACCACCCCACTCCAAAGCAATGTAGTCGACTACATGACTATTTGTAGCATCCTGTATTTAAATTAATGTTAAGTATGTTATATTAACTCTTTTATATATATTAGAATGATCGTTTTATGATTCGGGTGGTCCGAATGAATTTCGGTTGGTAAATAAGAAGTTTTGGGTTCTTTGTAATTCGTTAATTTGAGCTAACTTTGGGCTATCGTAATTCCTCCGTTATTTATCTGATTGAAGTTTCGCTTTCATATGTCTCTAGTATTTGCATCATTCTACAACTTTCGTGTTTTGGCCGAAAGCTAATTCGTACTCCTCGTAGGTCAAAACAGGGCGCAAAGTAGGCGCGTCGCTAAATCTGGTGGTTTAATAGTGTTCGGCAGAGCGCTGTCTTCGGTGAATTTCTGAGAAAAATGTGTCCATAATTTGAGAAAACTTTATCTTAGAAAGTTTTATAGCATTGAAATACCTTTCCGTGGACATAAAGAACGCCTCAATCGGAGTTTCGAGTCAAAAGTTATGACCAAAACAAAAACAGTGCTCCAGAACCAAAAACCCACGCGCGAGTTACTGTAGCAACCGACTTAAGTTGCGTCAAAGCTCGTTTTGAGCTATTTTTTCACCATTTTCGAACCATCCTCTTCCACAAAACTCTAGAGAGTTCTAGAGAGAGAAATATAGGTGTCTTGAGCAACTCTCACCTATTTTCACTCCCGATCGAAGGATTAAGCATCGAAGATCATCCGAAACATCTCCTAGCTTGCTATTCTTCATCTTCTACCTTGAGGACTCTTTGGGGAAGCTTGAAGCATCAAATTTTCTTCTTCCTTCTCACTCATAAACTGAGGTAGGGGTATTTTCTTGGTTTTTGACACTTCATAAACTTGTTTATATGTTTTTAAATAGGTTTATACACATATGTTGGGTTGTTGCTCGATTATTGAAATCGCTAGTTATTTTGGCCACTGTTTTGATTAAATCTGGGAAGATTGGTAATGATAAAAGTGAAGTATCAAGTGTGTATCTTAAAATATAATTTAATACCTAACTTATGGCTTTGGAATTACCTAAAAAGGATAAGGAATGAATTTTTGGTGAATTTTACAAGATTGGTGTGCGGTATTGATTCCTACGCGGGAATCTTGAATACTTTCCTAGATATTCCAACGTCCACTCCATAACTTGAGTAAATTCAATTGGTTAATGAATGGGGTTACTATGCTAATGTTTGATGATTAAGAATACTTGATTCGAGGCGATATATGCCATACATACTTGGTATGAAGAATTAATTGAACCAAATGAGATATCTCTTGATTGTATGTATGATATTGATTATGAAAGTGGTTTATTGGTAAATTCTCCATGCCAAAGGATATATGGTTGAATTGGTTAGAGTATATATGGCATATATTGCTTCATATGCACTATTATCATGTTATGCACGATATACATATATACATGTCATCATTGTGTCAACCAAAGGCCGAAAACTCTTATGGCAAGTTCTTGGATGGACTCGTGGATTCGTGATTTCTGACTTGGCAAGTTATCTCATGAAAGGCCTATATCATATCATATTGATTCAGAGAGCTTGTGTCTCTCGGAAAATGACTCTTGGTGTGAATGTATAGTGCTTGCCGGGATGGGAAAATAAGTAGGGCTCGGTGCCCTTGGGTTGAAAATCCCTAAACCCCTGGGGGAGCAACGTTTGGCCGCCTATAAGCCACCGGTGTGGAGCCCGGGAACCTAGGCAAATTGGCAAGGCACTATGGTTTTGCGATTATCTGTATGGGATCGGGGTGAATGATTCCAGGGCAATTGTTATCTATACTTGTGTGGGATCGGGATAATTGATCCCATATTATCATATCTTGGCAGCAGTGGAATCTATTCATCACTCATGCTTTCTATTATACGGAAATCGGTTGACACGGGAGGTAACCTGCATTAGCATGTTCATGCATGATCACTTGATGAATTTTGGATTTCTGTTGATATTATTGATATTACCATGGTCTAAAAAAAATATATGTTTACAAACTTGTTTTCAAACATATGCCCGATACCCCCCTACTGAGCAAATGGCTCACCCCGATTTTTCTTTAAAAATATTTCAGGTACTCACGAGTCCCACGAGGACAAGGACACGACCAGGTCAGGGACGATATAGAGGCTCTGATACTACGTGTATATTTTGGTTTACTGTGACGTATGTATATTTTTCCGGGAAGCCACGGCTAGCCCGAGGAGTTTATATACTTTGGTTATTCATATGGTTTGGATTATGTGTACTTGATACATGTTGGAATGTATAATATGTTTGATACCCTATGCAGCGTGATACTTGCTATATCTGTTGTTGTTGACTTTTTTCTTTCTATATACCTATATTAGTCTTACTAAGGTAGGTTAGTAACGCTCCAGGCCTTAATTACAGGCGTTATCCTGTACATTAAGGCGGGGGTGTTACAAATTGGTATCAGAGCATAGGTTTACTCGATTACTTGGGTTGTGGGACGAAATTTATGATATATTGTGGTAAATTATTGTCTTATTAAAATAGATTGGATTGTCATGACGTTCCTTTTCTTGTTTTCGTATAGAATGACGACTTCAGCAAATCACAATGCCACCCACGGGAGTTCCACCTCCGGGGAGTCAGTAGATACAATCTGTGCCATGGCCCGAGAGTTGGCCAATGTGTTGGGACATATAGAACAACCCCAGAGTAGAGTCCAGGAGAATAGGGCTATGGTGGCCCTAGAGAAGTTCAAGAAGCTAGCCCCACCTTCATTCAACGGGACGTCTGGTCCCGAGGCAGCAGAGTCCTGGCTCGATCAAATAGAGAGAGCCTTTGAAGTTATGACCTTACCCGATGACCTGAAGCTTAATTTGGGGACATACCAGCTGGTTGATCAAGCTGGTATCTGGTGGAGAACTGTGTCTAGAAGAGCGGACGCTCCTACCTCTTGGGAGCAATTTACTCAACTATTCCTAGAGCGTTATTTCTCGTCGGTTCATCGGAGTCTGAAGAGAGATGAGTTTCGTTCCCTGATCCAAGGGAACATGTCGGTTTCGGAGTATGAAGTGAAATTTGAAAGTTTAAGTCGTTTTGACAAGAGTTTGGATAACGATCCCGAGGAAAAGATACGTTTATTCCTTAAAGGGTTGAAACCTTCGATTCGGGAGAAAGTATATCACTTGAATTACGGTAGTGTCGCTGAAGCCGTGAGGACAGCGATGAAGGTGGAGCAAGAAAGGATAGATGCCAGTAGATTTCTCGACAAAAAGAGGGGTACTGAGGGAAAAAGGTCAGGTGGTCCAGGAAAGAGGTACAAGAGTGAGTCGGGATCCTCTAGTGGAAGTTACGGTAGATGTCGGTCTACGGGTTCGGGGAATGAAAATCAGGGGTTCCGAGAAAGAGTCTGTTATGGGTGTGGTCAGCTGGGGCACTTCAAGAGAGAGTGTCCAAATGTGAGACGAGAACAACAACCATCCCAGTCCTTTAACAGTCGGCCGCAGTTTCAAGGCTCAAGTCGCACAGGCGGCGAAGGACAATCCTTTTCTAGCACTCCGGGTAGTCAAGGACGTGGGCAGAGTCAGAGCGGGTCTCGTGGAGGTGGGAACTCATACTCTCGAGGTGGTGGCAGAACACAGGGTCAGGTCTACACGTTGACACAATCAGAGCCGCCAGAGGTTAAAGTGATGGAAGGTACTATTTTATTATTTAATACCAGGGTTAAAGTTTTGTTTGACACTGGTGCTTCTCATTCTTTTATTTCACGTGTATTGGTTGATAGATTGGGATTGTATGTTGAATCATTGAATATACCTTTGTGGGTTGGTACACCCACGAGAAATCAAATTCGGTTGGGTTCCGTTTGTAAAAATTGTTCCTTGAGTTTTGGGGAGTCCTCGATAGAGTTTGATCTTATCATACTTGATATGGGGGATTATGATCTTATACTGGGAATGGATTATTTAGCTACTTTTCGCGCGGTAATTGATTGTTCTAGACATCAGGTAACAATTCCACTGTCAGATAGTGAGATTTTGACTTTTCAATGTGAACCCGAGTCACTTGTCCCGTGTGCATATTTTAAACCCAAAGAACAACGGAGTTACTTTGGCTGGTTGACTAGCATTGTAGCACGAGAGGATGGAAGTCCTCGTCCTCCTGATCTTCTAGTGGTTAGGGAATTTCTTGATGTGTTCCCTGATGATCTTCCGGGTCTACCCCCACATCGGGAGGTGGACTTCTCTATTGATATTGTTCCAGGAACTTCGCCTATATCTCTAGCTCCATATCGTATGGCTCCTGCTGAGTTGAAGGAACTGAAAACTCAAATTGATGAATTATTACGGAAAGGGTTCATCAGACCCAGTGTATCTCCGTGGGGAGCACCTGTTCTATTCGCTAAGAAACAAGATGGGTCTTTGCGGTTATGTATAGATTATCGACAGCTGAATCGAGTCACTATTAAGAACAAGTATCCGTTGCCTCGAATCGATGATTTGTTTGATCAACTGCAAGGTGCTGTCAGATTCTCTAAGATTGATCTTCGATCGGGCTATCATCAAATGTTAGTTCGAGAAGAAGACATTCCGAAGACGGCATTTCATACTCGATATGGTCATTATGAGTTCTTGGTAATGCCATTCGGGTTAACGAATGCACCAGCTGCTTTTATGGACCTAATGAATCGTTTATACCGTCCGTATCTTGATCAGTTCGTGGTAGTTTTCATTGACGACATTCTTATCTATTCCAAGTCAGATGAAGAGCATGAGAATCACCTTCGCTTGGCTCTTCAAGTTCTTCGAGACCATAAGTTGTATGCAAAACTTAGCAAGTCTGACTTCTGGATGTCAGAAGTCAAATTCTTGGGACACGTTGTCTCGAGAGAGGGTATCTCCGTAGACCCGGCAAAAGTAGAAGCAGTCCTAAAGTGGGAGAGGCCTCGAAATGTTACCGAGGTTAGAAGTTTCTTGGGGTTGGCTGGGTATTATCGTCGGTTTGTCAAAGATTTCTCCCGTATAGCTTTACCGTTAACTCGCCTAACTCACAAAGGCGTTCAATTCGTGTGGGATGAATCATGTGAGAAAGCCTTCTTGGAGTTAAAAGATAGGCTTACTTCTGCTCCAGTTCTTATTTTACCCGAGCGAGGAAAGGTTACACAATCTATTGTGATGCTTCTAGGCTTGGTCTGGGTAGTGTCTTAATGCAAGAGGTAGCATGTGGTGGCTTATGCTTCTCGACAACTCAAGCAACATGAGAAAAACTATCCCACTCATGATTTAGAGTTAGCAGCTGTTGTCTTTGCTCTAAAAATCTGGCGTCATTACTATATGGCGAAAGATTTGAAGTCTATTCTGATCATAAAAGCTTGAAGTATATTTTTACTCAGAAAGATTTGAACCTTAGGCAACGTCGGTGGATAGAGTATTTGGAAGATTATGACTTTACTCTTCAATATCATCCAGGGAAGGCTAATGTGGTAGCCGATGCCTTAAGCCGAAAATCTCAAGGGTCGTTAGCCGCATTACGGTGTCGAGAATGGAGGTTGAAAGAAGAGTTACAACGATACAACCTGATGGTGAATCGTAATGAGAACCGAGCTTATTTGTGTAACATGATTGCCCAACCGGCAATCCAACAAAGAGTGATAGATGCTCAATGGGCAGATGAAGCGTTTCAGATAATACGTGATCATTTGGCCACGGAAGCTGAATATGGTTGGTATAAACTCGGAGTTGATGGGGGAATTTGGGTTCGGGATAGGTTGGTGGTACCAAACGATCCTGAACTTAGAAATGAAATTCTAAGTGAAGCTCACCATTCTAAATTTTCTATTCATCCCGGTGGTACAAAGATGTACCGGGACTTGTGTCGAAACTTCTGGTGGAATGGCATGAAGAAAGATGTCGCAAATTTTGTGAATAAGTGTATGACGTGTCAACTAGTGAAGGTAGAACACCAAAGGCCTACAGGACAACTCCAGCCATTACCCATTCCCGAGTGGAAGTGGGAACATGTTACCATGGATTTTATTTCGGGGTTACCAAAGGCATTAGGGGGTCAAGATACAATCTGGGTGGTTGTCGATAGATTGACAAAGTCTGCTCACTTCCTTCCTATCCAAAACAACCAAAATGTGGAGAGCTTGGGAAAACTTTATGTTCGGGAGATAGTTAAACTCCATGGGGTTCCATTGACGATTGTATCAGATCGAGATCCTCGTTTTACATCTCGATTTTGGGAAAGTCTCCAAAGGGCTTTCGGAACACAGTTAAAATTTAGTACGGCATTCCACCCGCAGACCGATGGCCAATCTGAGCGGGTTATCCAAATACTTGAAGATATGTTCAGAGCATGTATCCTCGATTTTCGAGGAAACTGGATAGAGCACCTGCCATTAGTCGAATTTGCATATAACAATAGCTTCCAGGCTAGTATAGGCATGGCACCTTACGAAGCCCTTTACGGTCGTCTATGCAGATCCCCAGTTTGCTGGTATGAAGTTGGGGAGAGAACCTTATTGGGTCCAGAGTTAGTAGAGAAAACTACCGAAAAGATTAAAACCATTCGACAACATCTCCTTACCGCCCAGAGTCGGCAGAAAAGTTATGCCGATAAGCGCCGTCGTCCATTGGAGTTCGAAGTTGGCAACCATGTGTTCTTGAAAACCAAACCTCGTTTTGGTATTACGCGGTTTGGTAGCAAAGGAAAGCTATCTCCTCGATATATTGGGCCTTTTGAAATTCTTGAACGTATTGGGAATGTTTCATATCGTCTAGCCTTGCCGCCGCAGTTGTCTAATGTACACAATGTATTTCATGTATCAATGCTACGCCGATATATACATGATCCTTCCCACATAGTACAATGGGAAAATCTCGAGGTCGTAGATGACGGAACATACGAGACCCGCCCGATACAAATTTTAGACCGTCGAGATCAGGTGCTACGTAATAAAATTATTCCGTTAGTGAAGGTCCTGTGGTTGCATCACGGAGCCGAGGAGGCGACGTGGGAGTTAGAAACGGAAATATGCGGAAAATATCCAGAGTTGTTTAATTAATATGTAATCTCTAAATTTCGAGGACGAAATTTTATTTAGTGGGAGAGATTGTAGCATCCTGTATTTAAATTAATGTTAATTATGTTATATTAACTCTTTTATATATATTAGAATGATCGTTTTATGATTCAGGTGGTCCGAATAAATTTCGGTTGGTAAATAAGAAGTTTTGGGTTCTTTGTAATTCGTTAATTTGAGGTAACTTTGGGCTATCGTAATTCCTCCGTTATTTATCTGATTGAAGTTTCTCTTTCGTATGTCTCTAGTATTTGCATCATTCTACAACTTTCGTGTTTTGGCCGAAAGCTAATTCGTACTCCTCGTAGGTCAAAACAGGGCGCAAAGTAGGCGCGTCGCTAAATTCTGGTGGTTTAATAGTGTTCGGCAGAGCGCTGTCTTCGGTGAATTTCTGAGAAAAATGTGTCCATAATTTGAGAAAACTTTCTCTTAGAAAGTTTTATAGCATTGAAATACCTTTCCGTGGACATAAAGAACGTCTCAATCGGAGTTTCGAGTCAAAAGTTATGACCAAAACAAAAACAGTGCTCCAGAACCAAAAACCCACGCGCGAGTTACTGTAGCAACCGACTTAAGTTGCGTCAAAGCTCGTTTTGAGCTATTTTTTCACCATTTTCGAACCATCCTCTTCCACAAAACTCTAGAGAGTTCTAGAGAGAGAGATATAGGTGTTCTTGAGCAACTCTCACCAATTTTCACTCCCGATCGAAGGATTAAGCATCGAAGATCATCCGAAACATCTCCTAGCTTGCTATTCTTCATCTTCTACCTTGAGGACTCTTTGGGGAAGCTTGAAGCATCAAATTTTCTTCTTCCTTCTCACTCATAAACTGAGGTAGGGGTATTTTCTTGGTTTTTGACACTTCATAAACTTGTTTATATGTTTTTAAATAGGTTTATACACATATGTTGGGTTGTTGCTCGATTATTGAAATCGCTAGTTATTTTGGCCACTGTTTTGTTTAAATCTGGGAAGATTGGTAATGATAAAAGTGAAGTATCAAGTGTGTATCTTAAAATATAATTTAATACCTAACTTATGGCTTTGAAATTACTTAAAAAGGATAAGGAATGAATTTTTGGTGAATTTTACAAGATTGGTGTGCGGTATTGATTCCTACGCGGGAATCTTGAATACTTTCCTAGATATTCCAACGTCCACTCCATAACTTGAGTAAATTCAATTGGTTAATGAATGGGGTTACTATGCTAATGTTTGATGATTAAGAATACTTGATTCGAGGCGATATATGCCATACATACTTGGTATGAAGAATTAATTGAACCAAATGAGATATCTCTTGATTGTATGTATGATATTGATTATGAAAGTGGTTTATTGGTAAATTCTCCATGCCAAAGGATATATGGTTGAATTGGTTAGAGTATATATGGCATATATTGCTTCATATGCACTATTATCATGTTATGCACGATATACATATATACATGTCATCATTGTGTCAACCAAAGGCCGAAAACTCTTATGACAAGTTCTTGGATGGACTCGTGGATTCGTGATTTCTGACTTGGCAAGTTATCTCATGAAAGGCCTATATCATATCATATTGATTCAGAGAGCTTGTGTCTCTCGGAAAATGACTCTTGGTGTGAATGTATAGTGCTTGCCGGGATGGGAAAATAAGTAGGGCTCGGTGCCCTTGGGTTGAAAATCCCTAAACCCCTGGGGAGCAACGTTTGGCCGCCTATAAGCCACCGGTGTGGAGCCCGGGAACCTAGGCAAATTGGCAAGGCACTATGGTTTTGCGATTATCTGTATGGGATCGGGGTGAATGATTCCAGGGCAATTGTTATCTATACTTGTGTGGGATCAGGATAATTGATCCCATATTATCATATCTTGGCAGCAGTGGAATCTATTCATCACTCATGCTTTCTATTATACGGAAATCGGTTGACACGGGAGGTAACCTGCATTAGCATGTTCATGCATGATCACTTGATGAATTTTGGATTTTCTGTTGATATTATTGATATTACCATGGTCTAAAAAAAATATATGTTTACAAACTTGTTTTCAAACATATGCCTGATACCCCCTACTGAGCAAATGGCTCACCCCGATTTTTCTTTAAAAATATTTCAGGTACTCACGAGTCCCACGAGGACAAGGACACGACCAGGTCAGGGACGATGTAGAGGCTCTGATACTACGTGTATATTTTGGTTTACTGTGACGTATGTATATTTTTTCGGGAAGCCACGGCTAGCCCGAGGAGTTTATATACTTTGGTTATTCATATGGTTTGGATTATGTGTACTTGATACATGCTGGAATGTATAATATGTTTGATACCCTATGCAGCGTGATACTTGCTATATCTGTTGTTGTTGACTTATTTTTTTCTATATACCTATCTTAGTCTTACTAAGGTAGGTTAGTAACGCTCCAGGCCTTAATTACAGGCGTTATCCTGTACATTAAGGCGGGGGTGTTACACTATTCCTGGAGTCGACTACTTCATGTAGTCGACGACATGAAGTTCAGGGGAGTTGACTCTCTCAGCAAAATATAGCCGTTGGAGATTTCTTGCAAGACTAGTTTTGTGCAACAACCACCTTCAACCACCCCAAACGGCCATTTTGTTTCCCAAACTATATATATGACTTCTAAAACACTTTTTGGGCACTCTTACAAGCTTTGAATATCATTTATTGCCAAAAATCATTCTTGAGAGTTTTTACTTGAAAAATCAAAATCTTCACTTGATCAAATCTTCATTTCTTGAGCTATTATTCTTGATCAAACTTGATAACCTCTAGTGTGAGCTTAATTTGTATTCTTCATACACTTGAGTGTTATTGTACTTTGGTGTATATCACCAAAAACTCATTCTTCTAAATTTAAGAGAGGTTTATCTCTTAGAAAAGCAAGAAGTTATTCTTGTGTTGAGTGTTGTGAGTTAGCAACATTTGTAAGAGTTTGAATACTTGTAGTGGTTTGATCTTCACCCGGAAGAAGATCGGTTATAGTGGAAATTCTCGGGGAACTAACCAAGCGTGGAAGTAGGGGTTAACAAGCCGAACCATGTGGACAAAAAGTCTTCGACTTTTATCAGTTTAATCTTTCTATCTCTTGATCTATTATATTGTGTTATTTATTCATTGTGATTGGAATTGTCTTTGTTTATTAATTGCTTGATTGATATAGACATAAAACTTTTTAAATTTATTTTAAAGATCCGATTAAGTTTTAAAAACCCTATTCACCCCCATCTAGGTTATTTTTCGACCTATGTGAGGATCAAGCGCTTACCGTTGTGCCAAAAGCTATTGCTGTTACCAAAGGCGCAACTTTATTTCCTTATACGAAATGCCCATTAGAGCACCAGGGCATTCGATAACCTGCATATCGAATATACCCTCTAAATTCACCACGAAGAGGAGCGCAATTGTAGATTTACCTCCAACAGTCTTCATTGCACTAACATCTATATATCTCTAAATATTGAATCTACCTTCACTACATCACGTTGCATGTGACTTCCTCAACATATCTTCTTATACAAAACTTTATAGTTCCCACTGAGCCCGTGTTTGGCTCACTCCCATTTTCCAACAGTTTTGCATGTATTTCCTTATGGTGATACAAGTACGAATTTGAACCTCTAATGACCATAAACGGTTGAAGTCGTCCATGGACGACTTGTAGCTTAAGCTATGGTTATATATATATATATTAGTTCAATTAGTACTGTTGGTATCGTTAAATTGTATTCATTTCAATTCGTATGAGATGTAGGGCCTTATTATTTAACTATTGAGACCACATTGTAGGATTTGTTTAATATAAGAACTGTTTGATCTCTTTTTTTTATTATTAAGGACTTTAGAAATGTGAAGTTGATATTCCAGAAATAAAATTTATCTTTTGATGATTTTACAGGTGTTGGTTTATTGAAAATATGAACTTCACATGCCGAAATTTTCTAAAAATAAGGCCTTCTGTGTAAATTGCTATTAGATGAGTTTTAAATTATGCATTTCAAACCCTCCGTCGTACAAGGTACCGTGATTAACCGAGTTCTGGAGGTTTAAACCTCACAACGGGATTCGGGGACATACCACTATTCCATTAATATCCATTGAGCAGGTGAAGGTAGTTATGGGAAAAAAAATTACTTATTTAGATCTTTTATTCGAGGAGGTAAAATTTTTACTTTTGAATTATTCAAGGAAAAATATAACCACTAAGGTATGAACACTAAAGCAAACAAACATATATTTTTAGCACATTTGAAATATGAACGGTCTCTATTCATATTTCAAATGCGCGAAACAAATAGTTCCTTAGTGTGTTGGATTGAGCATTTCAGGATTTGATCGCCAAAAGAGGTAGGATTGAGAGTGAAGTGTAAATATTATAAATTTAGGAAATTACATATTTTTAAGCAAAATCTAGAAAGTTAAATGGAATAAATTAAACAATAGTTTGCAAGTCGTATGTACAATATATGTGATTTTCTAGTATCAAATTTAAATGCTAATGATTTTCAACTTTGATATGCAATTTGAATTTATGTGATGGTTATCTTATAATTTAATGTGACTTATGTTATATAGATAATTCATTATTTGAGTTTAAAGTTTACAAAACATAAGACAATGTATATATAATTATAGTTATATATACATATACGTGATCGTATCCGTATACGTGCTTCATAGAGTATAACAATGATGTTTTACTAAACTAATCCGTGAAATCCTACTTTTAGATAAAATGTATTATAACGTTTCGAGCTATTATTAATTTTTTAATTACTAAAAAACTATATATTTACTTAAGATGCAGACCATCTATTTAATTTTAGTACAACTAGTTTTAAATTTTATTTTAGTATAATACTTAAGGATTATAAAATAACTAGATTATAAAGAAAAAAAAACATATTTTTCATATTTTAACAACTAAACATGCAAAAGGATTCACAAATAAAAGTACTAATAGAAAAAATATTAATTGCAAACTTTGTTCCCTAAAAAAATATTTAATGTAAGAATCATTAAGTTATTGAATATTAATTATAAAAAGGTTTAACTATACAATATGTAGGTTTTACAAAATGAAATTAATTAATTTTAAAATATAAATTTTTAGAAAGTCAAAATGGTCTTATCTATACTATATATAAAAGTATGAATAACTTAAGTGTTTTTCCCCTTTTCTGTAGAGACAAATATGCCATTGCTTTTGAACACAAGATTTTAAGATTTACATTATAAAAAAACAACATAACTTCATATATTTTTATATTATAGTAGTAGTATTTCAAATAAAGTTAAACTCTACTTTATTTGGTTAAATTAATTATATAAGTTGGAGTTTGTGCTGAATTATGTATTTTTCTAAACTCAGCGTAGAAGTATGTATATTTAACAAACCGTATTAAAATTACAAAACTATTTAATATTAACTCATACTGTGCATAATACTGTACATAATAATTCACATACGTTTAATATAATTAACTATCTACCAAATTTAAAAAATTATTAAAAATGCATTACTCTCTTATATATTTGATCAATTTTTATCATGTATCTATAACAATATTTTTATATAGTTAACCGACTTTATGATTTTCTTATAATTATTAATTAAATTTTAAACTTGATACTATGTTTTTGCTTATTTATGATTATTTTTATTTCATACTAATTATTCAATTCTTATTATGTACGTATTCATTAATGAACTTAATTAAGTACAATTGTTAAGCATTAAAACCACGTGCAATGCACGTACACACAAATTATTTTTCAAGAAAAAACAAATGAGATATGGGTATTTAGGCATAATTTTCATTTCAATTAATACAGTTAGAAAAAGTGAAAAAAAATAATATATTTTAAAGTAAAATTTAATATCTTGAAATGAAATTATGCGCGAAATTCTTGAAATGATTTAAAAATTGCCTTTACAAGTTGGCAGGGGACTTGGTCAAAGGGGGAAAGGAGTGAACAATGGAACCGTTTTGGCACTGCTAGACGCGGTGCCTGTTTGGCTTTTCAACTTGCGGAGATCTGGCGCGGGAGGAAAAAAGATATGAATGGTTTGACACATCTTTAAACCGTTCCAAAATAGTGCTTTATCCAGACCAATCAATCTGGCACCGTTTAAAAATGTGCCAAAATAGGAGCTCCAAAATTTCGTGCTAGTTACCAAATTTTGGTCTAGTGTTTATCGACTTTGGCTGTTTGCGTAACTAAAACTGATTATGGAGTTGCATATAATTTAGAAGTTTAATAGTTTTGTTTATGAAGTATATTTGCATTCACCAACATATACAGTCAAAATATAATGTTATTTTACAATAGTGATATTCATTTAGATTTTACAAATTTGCAAATAAAAATAAACACATACGCAAGAATACACGGGCAAAAGGATTTCATTAAACAATACATGCAAAAGCAGACGTCTTACACGTACAATACTTAATATTACACACAGGGAAAAACTTCGACAACCTCAAATTTATTCTCGCGCACATCACATATAGAGAAGCCTCATGGGCCCTTTATTGGATAGGTAGGTAACAAAACACTCAAGAGGTTGCAAAGCCAATAAACATATTATTTCTATTTTTGGAGGAGAAATCTGAGCCATCCAGCCGACAACTTAGGGTACCTTGCCAAATTGTTGTCATAATCGACGAAATTATTTCCAAAACGAGAAGAGAAGGCAGAAGCCCATTCAAAATTGTCCAAAATTGACCATGCGAAGTATCCCCGGACATCAGAACCCTCCCTACATGATATAACGAAAATGAATTAGACAGATATAGGTCACAAAAACATATGAAAACATTCATTAGTTTACAATGAAGAGAAAAAACAAAGGTGAATTCTTTATATTACCAAAAGTTACAATTAGAATACTAGTTTTTATTTTTATTTTTTTTGTCAAGATGTACTTCAAATCGTTTAGTGGTGTATAATTCTTATAGAAAATTATGAGTACTTACTTAATTGCAGTGTTAGTCTTGATAAGATGATCGTGGTGGTAGGCTACCCTCCTATGATCGAAAAGAGCTTCCCAAAGTGTTGAGTTCGGATCATTTACTTCATCAAGCCCTACAAAACAAAACAAAAAGTTTATAGCCATATCATATTCTCAAAATAATTAAAAAGTCAAATATATAGAGCTAGACTAGCAAAATTTAAATTAATTTATATACCATTTTCTGTAATGTGAATGAGAGGATTGCCATATTTCTTCCTCACATACGTCAAAAGTTTATGAATCCCATCTGGATACATGAAGAGCCAAGCTGAACCACCCTGAACATCATTAATTATAAAATTTCAATAGAGGACTGATAATATGACAATCATAAATTTAACAATAAAATGTAACTCTAGAAAAACCCAAATTTCAGATATTTATGTAGTTAACGAACATACGGGTTCGCCAATGGTGAGCCCATCTCGCTCAGCTGCAAAATTAGAAACATAAAAATCGTTTAGTATATTGTTGTGACTATTTTTATGTATTCAAAAATTAACACACAACAATTAAAATATAATTTGAACTTACTATGATATACAACTAGTGGATCTGTAACGTAATGACCATTTGGACTGCCGACATCAGGTGCATCTTCGACGTAATTAGCAGTGTAGTAGTTCAAGCCTAGAAAATCAAGTGATCCTTTAAGCACTTTAGATTCTTCTTTTGTAAACCTGGGAAGGCGGTCTCCAACCATCTTTTTCATGCTAGCCGGATAATCCCCAATTGATATCGGATCCATAAACCTATAATTTTGCAGGAAGAATTGATTATTAATTTGGATATTATGTTCAATTGTTTTATTTACAACCGCAGTTATACCAATCTAGTGATGGAATTAAATACAACTGAAAATAGTCCGTAGATAATGAAATAAGTACTCACCATCCAAACATGAACTCCTGGGCCCGTTCAGCAGCTGCTATATCCTCAGGCGTCTTTCTATAGGGCTCTGTCCAAATTGTCACAAGAGCAATCCCAATCGTCCCTTTTTGAGTTGCCTACAAACATAAGAACATTATTTTAAATTGATAATTTATTTTCCTCTATTTTTAATTTGTTTGGATACCTACGTGGGTTTTCTTTCATCATGAAAGTAACATCTACATTTGTTTTCCAAATATACTTCGGATCATTTATATAAAATTTAAATTAAAAAGATATATTATGTTACACATTTTCCATAATTGCTTATAAACATGATTTATAAAAGAAACATAGCTTGAAATGATTATAGTCTTGTATAGACCATACTAAAATATAACACCTGATATTTATTCCTGTATAATTGCACTGCATATGCATGAGCAAGAAGTTGATGATGTGACACCACATATGGTTCTGTTCCTGGATCCCCAACAGGAGCCCTAGATCCTCCTCGACCAGCAGGTATTGGAAAAGAATATGGACTGGGAGGAAGTAAATCTTGTACAGATCTCTTTGATCTTGCAGGCATAACAGGAAAGTAGCCTCGACCAGGTGCCAAGGTGCCCAATGCATACCCACCATAGCTAAAGCTCCATGGCTCATTTAATGTGATCCAATGCTTTACTCGATCACCAAATTCTTGGAAACAAACTTCGGCATAATCTCGAAAATCTTCACTGGAAAGCAGTTTAACATGTCTTTTATTAAAAAAAAATTTCTCTTGATTTGAACACAAGATTGATAAGAAAAAAAAAGTAACATACACAATCCTGCGACTCTTGAAACCGCCATATTCATGTTCTAAGGCTTGTGGAAGATCCCAGTGAAAGAGAGTTATGAACGGTTGTATACCTGGAGATATATAACACCATATACCATATAAAATTGATAAAGAATTAAAAGAGAGAAGGTATATGAATATATATAGAGCCATTTCCGGTACGGAGCGGGCCTTTTTACGACGTTTTTTCGTCGTAAAAACATTGGGAGATGTTTTTCACGACAAAGAAACATCGTAAAAAGGACCGGTCCGCACTTGAAATTTTTTGCATATATATTTTATTTTTTTACGTAAACTACTATTAAGGTTGAAATATATTCGCAACCGTTGGCTAGCAGCTTGTTGATAAGATTGTTGTAAAATGCAATTCCTTGTTTGTTCTTGCCTCCGGCCAAGTTCCCTTCTGCATATTGTAATATTAAAAAAAATGTATTAGTGTAACAAATACAAATTGCAATTAAAATGTGAACTTGTTTTGACAATAATACCACTCCAAAAAAATTACAAATATGTGAGTGTGTGTGTGAATGATTCACATGTCAGTATTCCTCTAATTTAATTTAAATACAAAAATATCTTTACATTTTGTAAATCAATCGCATGCAAATGGAAAAAAAATTCTAGTGCGGACCTGTCCGTACAGACAGGAGTTTTTAGCAACATTTTTTTGTCCCCAAAAGTTTCTCCCCGATATTTTGGCAACTAAAAAACATAGCTAATGCTCTAGTCTATACAGGCTGATTCAAACCAGAAAAATATTCCGTGCAAAAGAAATAAAAATTATATAGCTTTAATTTATCTTCAGACATAAAAAAATAGATGAAAGCTTACTTGGCAAAATCCTGGACCACGAAATTGAAAACCTGTAGGCATCTAAACCCATCTCTTTCATGATCTTCACATCTTCCTAAAAGAGATTTCAAAAAATAAAATTAATTAATGATCAACAAATATTTTAGCATGGGGAGGCATATCCACATATCAATATGTATTCTTATAGGTCAATAAAAATAAATTCAATCCACTTATAATTAAATTCAAGCCATACCACCTTATATTTTTAACCTTCCACTTATAATTAAATCTCTAATTACCTCGTAGCGGTTATAATGATCGGTAGCTACACGCCAACTATGACCTCCCGTCACAAGATCTGTTGTCAATGATAATGCAAAATATAAGATATATTTACGTGGAGGGAGGGAGGGAGGGAGAGAGAGAGAGAGAGAGACCATGCTCCTCAGAGAAAGTATCCCAAATACTTGGCAGTCTACCATCTTGATCTACTGCACCTTCAATCTAAAAAGCAAAACAAAGGACAATAAATATCAAGCGTTAAATATCTATAATTCTGTATAGAGAGAAGTTCAACACGCCCAAATTAGAAATATCAAGTCTGTATGCAAATTTTACATACTCTTACCAAGTACTTATAGATACATTAACATTTATTAATGTATTTTAGAGATTTCAACAAAACCTTGTATTTGTAGTTATAATGAATATATATAATGCGATTAGTACATGTGTTCCTCGGCCACTGAGTAAAAGTTCAATCATTAGTTTCAGTTTAAGCACAGGATCATCTGTATTTCAAGGCCGATCATGACAAAAAACTTCAAATTTGATAAGTCTTATAACCGCACCTTCTCACTAGTACATAGTGTTCTCATAGATACTTACTTTTTGCATCACGTTATTATGTCCCGACAGTTCTGAATGGGCACTTCTTACTGTTTACTTGTTTGCATTCACCCATGATCTAGTGCGAACTATTCTTATATAAACCGTACCTTTAGTAACAAATTCTTATTGCTAAAAATATGTCCAACATTTTGACCACAAAAAGTTGCTATTTATTAAAAAGATGGTCCATGCATATATATGTACGAAGAGTGCTACCTGAAAAGCAGATGATGCTGCCCCAAAAGTGAAACCAGGGGGGAATTGAGAACGATGGAGTTGGGTGACAATAGTTGGAGTATTGGCCATTGAAAAAGATGCTAAAAAGGCTTTCAAAATGAGTAGTTACTATTTCTGATATATGCTTAGTGATATAACAACTCAGATCTGCTTTGCTACTTTCTCTTGGTTTGCTATTTATAGATGGAAAGGCGTTGTCCTTTTCTTCTTTGCATGGTGTTGGGTCACCCACATGTGACTCTAATACTCACCCCAACAACATTTTTAGTTTTCGCATTTATTAATAATCTAATTATTACTATCGGCGACGCTATACACAAGGATAAAACTACTCAATAGTCGGGAAAGACTATGACCCTCTTGAGATTTTTCAACTCACTTTTATAAATAGGATATTTTATTTTTATTTAACTAAATTTTGTACAACGATCATTTCTAAAATTAATATAAACCTCTTATTTGTCTCGGTTAAAATAATTTAATATTTTATAAAGTATTAATAACGGGGGAGAAAATTAAGATACTCGATTCAAATAAATTTAACATTTACAAATTATATAATTTTGCAAATTCATTAACACACACCTATTTACTTGATTCTACTCTATCTAATTCATTCAGCTCACATGCAACTAATACATAGATCGTTGTGTTTTAGCTGAGCCAGTATATATTTGTTTGGTATTTAATACTAGCTCGGCCCATGTGCAAAATGAGCAAAATAGTTGAGCACTAACAAAAAAGAAGAAAAATTAAAAGCAAATAACAGAGCATCAAACTTTTATTCATGCTCTGTTGTTGGCTTTTCACCATTTTTTCCTTTTTATCTTCCTCTATTGATCCACTTGTTTCCTTTTTGTTTTGTATCTACCAACACCAAGAAGATAAATATGGGGTGGGGATGGTATACTATTGTTACGAGTGAATGGTTTTTGGACATTAATATAATTGTGGAGATATTGAGATGGAAGTGAAAGACCGACAGTGACATTTGGAACGGCGTTAAAACAAATTATTTAAGAGCACCTCTAAAAGAAGTATATATTATGATTTTGTGTATAATTACACAACTCGTAAAAATTTCGGTTTTGCACCGTTCTTTTAAATTTGAATTTTGTGGAGTTTATGTTACAATGTAACCTTTCTCTCTCCACTGTATTTTATAAAATTTTATATGTGTGATATATCGTAGCGATTAGAAATGCTGTAAAATGATATAATATAATTTTCTTTTTTAATTAATTTAAACACGTGTTAAAAATCTTATGTTGTATGAAAATGGAGGGTTAAGAATTCCCCTACTGCAGAGGAACAGTACTCTGTTGGGACCCCCTTGAGGCCTTATCCGGTTGTGGTCGTTTTCCGCGTCGTCTTTATCCGGTCTATCAATTCAGGAACCTTTTATGAAATCCATTTGAACGGCTATGGTAGTGCCACGTATACTAATCAACAAATTTTTGAAAGGATTTGTTGTCGGATAATTTGTTGCCTATTTATGCTAACTGTGTACGAAAGCACCTGGCATCTAATATAGAGAGAAGAAAGATTAGAAGTGGACTTTGTAATGATAATTATAGATTTTAATATAAATCAATTTATGCACTATTTTCCTAATTTCGCCATTATCAGAAACATGTTTTTACATTAAATTCGTAATTAATTAATAAATTAAATTTTAGTGTAAATATATTTTAACCCTAAATTCAAATATAACTTTCTACATAAATTTTAATGCAAATATTTTTGTATTAAAAACACATATAGTATAAATATATTTTTATACTACAAACATTCACAACTAATAATATAAATTTTAGTACAAACATAATTCTAGATTTTATATTAATTTGATAGCCTTTAAGACCCAAAACTTGATCACCATATTTAAAAATATTTAACTATTTATATGCTTGCAATTTGCCTTTTTCCTTGAAAAACTTGTTGATAACTTGAGTTCAACCCTGATCAGGGGCGTTGGGACATGGGGGCAATTGACTCCCTTTTTTTTTAATTGTATATATATTATATAAAGTTGTAGGGTCATTGTAAGATTTTTAAAAATAATTAGAATCTTTTACAATACATAAAATATGTAAAAGTAAAATAAATAAATAAATAATTAAAGCAGGTTATGTTTTGTACTTTTGTCAGAGTAAATAATAGAGGTTAAAAGGGTTTTCCTTTTTCCTCTTTTATTTACAATTTTCAAAACACATCTTTTTGGATACTTTTGAACAATCTTGATTTAATATCTTAATAATTTTTGTGTATGGCATACCTTGATTTAAGGAGTTCATTGTAGGAATGTTTTTGGTTTCGGTCGGAGTAGAAACTAAGGTACCCCAAACCCTTCTCAAATTTTATAGTTCGGTTTCGGTTTGGTTCGAGTTCGGTTTTCGTACCTATGAAATCCAAACCCTCCCCAAATTATTCAGTTTCGATCTGGTTTGCTCTTATTCAATTTTTTTTATTGTTAAAAACTTTAGTTCAAAATTGCACTAAAAATATAAATTCACTCAAAAAGCGCTACAAAAAAAATTATATAATGTATTTATATTAATAATTAGCTTAAGTTATTATTTATAAATGTAAATAATCCATAGGGTTAGTTCATTTATATAATATAAATGTTGTAAGAAAGTTTTTATTTTTTTTAACGTATTGTAAGACAACTTAAGTAATTACATTAAGTTAGCCAAATTTTTTTTTAAAAGATTCAATTTTTTCGGTCCAATTCGGGGATCCCGAATCCCCAACCCATACCGACCCAAATCAATCGGTTTTGGTTTCAGTTTTTGATTTTTGTTTATGTTTTTTTTTGGGTTCGAAAAATTTCGGATCGCAACGGATCGGTTCTGTTCCTTCGTTCGGTTTTCGAATTTCTGACAACACCCCTAATTCATTATCTGCTTTTGATCTACAAAAATTACTTCAGTTTGCAAGAATATTACTTTATTAATAATCTATTTTTTGGTCTTGTTTTTCTTGTTTAAAAAAAATTATAATTGCCCCCCCCCCCCCCCCCCCCCCAAAATACCCTACACTATTACCTAACTATCATTTTTTTGTCTTGTTTTGTTTGTTTAGAAAAAATTTGTAATTGGCGCCCCCCTCTAGGACCCTACACTATTACCTAACTACCAGACTATTTTTCATTTTTATTAAAATGTTTCTCTTGAAATTATGTATGCCACTTTCTCAAGATATCTATAAACTTGTGGATGGTCTTCTGGTAATGATACTAATTTTGTTAACTTTTTTGGAATTGAAATGAGTACCGGATGAAATTAACAAACATTGGAAGTAAATATTTTTTCATATACGAAGTGATATACAGTTATAAGTTGTATCCTAATGGCTTGGTCACTGTTGCATTCGAGCTATGGGGTTGACATAATCTTTGTAAGTCAATTTCTAACAGCGACAAAATAATTATGGTTAGTAGTAGACTCAAATCTATAAGTAAAAGTTAGTTGAAATATAAGAAAATTAACCTAAACACTTATGACATTATATATATATATATATAAAGTTGAGATGTCAGACATAGTGGTTTTGCTAAAATAATTTTAGCGATAATGATACTTTTTAGTCATAGTCCATTTAAAAGAACCTTCTTTTCTTGGAATGGATATATAATTATTCTTTTTGTCATAAAATTTTATTTCCTTATTTTTATGGGTGGTCAATAAGTTTCCCCAGCTACTTCCATCTAACTCACCGCGGGAATTCTGGTGAGAATTTTTATGTAGTGCAAAAACTTAGTTACAATAAGATCTATATATTAGTTATATGCAAATTTAATGCAAAATCAGATTTGCATTGCTCATAGATTCAGTGCAAAAATAAAATTGCACCAAAATATATATCCTAATTACTTATAAATTTAGTGTAAAAATGTATTTATAATGTCTCGTATTAGTGTAAAAATTAATTTGCATTAAAATCTTTAAGTTAAGCTGCAAGCAAATTAATGTAAAAATAAATTTGCACCGGTCGCATCACATCTTTGAACGGTAGTGGTTGGCACATCTTCGCTAGTGAAATGAAAAAGGAATCTTTATTTTGCAATGAAAAAATTAAATTGTTACTCCTTTAAATATATTTATGAAGGGTGACTTTTCAACCCATTATTCATTTTTATTGTTTACTTCTTATATTTTAGGATATTCTATTGCTGATTACCAAGAAATTAGTATAATTTATTATGTTAATTTGGGCATTAGAAAATATATTTTATCAATAATTATTATATTTTTAGTGTTCTTCAGGAGTTAGTAAAAAATTGGAAAAGATTGAAAAAAATAAAAAAATTAAAATAAGTGAAGACACTTAAATTGGTCAATACTTCTAGAATCATAACTCTTTACTCATAACTCCAATCAAGGCCATTCTTGAGCCTAATTTGAAGTGAATTTCGAGAGTTACAACTTTAGCTTTCAACATTTTTTAAAATCCAAGGAAATTGTTACACAAAATTCAGCAATTAAAAATGACAAAAATTTATTATATTTAATTATGGGACATTCATAAATTTATGATTTCAATTAAGCAATCCCAGCTACTAAAGTGAATTCTAAGTCCATTCAATTAAGTTAACTAACCCATTATTAAAACTTAAATTCTATACCTTAATCCAAGCCAAACTCATTAAAAAGAACCCTAAAGCAAAAGAACATAATTATAAAAAGGCGGAGCTGTAGCAATTATAAGGGGGAGGGGGGCAGCTTGCAAAGTGCCTAGCAGTATTCACTCTTGTCCTCTCTTTTATTTAATTTTATTTTTTTGCTTTGTTAAAGACTAAAAAATTGAAGGCTTAATTTTAATTTTCAATTTAATGCCAAGTAAGTTGTCTTTTAATTTTATTTACTGTTTAGTTTATTCTATGCTAGCGTAAGTTTGTGTTAGGGTTAAGATGAATAGATAATTATTTTTTTTCAATTGGTTCAAATGAGTAGATAATTATCAATTTATTTTTTTCAATTACTTTTTAATTTTTTATTAATTTTTATTTTTGATTTTCTATGTTACCACTAGTTGACTTTTTAGTTCAAAATTAACAACCTTCTAGAATTTAGGATTTCAAAAATCAAGGAATATTTAGAAGATCTTAATTAACATTTTTTTGAATTCAAAACAAGTAAAAAGGAAATTCAAATATTTTTGTAACCATTTTATCTTCAAAAATAGTTATTATGTTTAGATTTTCAATCAGTTATAATTTAATTATTCTGTAGATGTATTATAATATATTTTTATGAAAACTACTAGATGTATTACTGATTTATAATATGAAAATTAATTGAATAATCTAGTAGATATATCATTATACATATTTTTAAAAAATTAACTAAATTGTATTATTGTAGACATATTAGTACAGACCTATTGTATATATATTATGGAGTTGTAACATAAAAGCTGTAGACATATTAGTATAGATATATTGTAGATATATTATGGAGTTGTAACATGAAAACCATAGACAAATTAACTAAATTGTAGACATATTATTACAGATATATTATATATGTATTATGGAGTTGTTATATGAAAACTAAATGAATTGTAGACATAGTATTATAGATGTATATTGAAAAGATACATCATAATTTTTTAATAAAATAATATACATTGAAAAGATGTTGAAGTACTAAAGTTGTTCAAAAGTACTTACCTATATCTAGCACCATAATGCTTCGGATACTTGAGAAGTGTTTTATGAGTCAAGTCCTTGTCCATAATGCCAACTACGACGGTAGGTATCGAAGTATAGATAACTAAATAAAGTATACTACTCCAATTTGTCAGTACAGAAGTTGTTGAAAACGCCATGCGCAATATATACCTGGTAATTTGAAATCAAATTAGTTGAATCATATAAGATGTGTGTATACAATATATATATAGATGAAGTGGTGACTTACACAATTCAATGAACACACTAGCAGGTACTAGTGAGATTCAATGACCGCATGAATAAATACTATTGATGGAAGAATCAACTCAATAACTAAATAAACTATGGCTCGGAATTGGAATTCATGGAATTCTACTTTCTATCTCTTTCATTCTTCTTGGGTTTTTGGCTTATTTGTTAGGTGATTGAGAGGGAGTAATGGAGTGGGAGGAGAGATAAATCACAGGAAGGTTGAAAAATCTTAATAAGATAAGCTCAAAAGTTAGGTATCAATGTAATTCAATTATTTAAAATAAATAGTATTATCACATTAACTAATATATGTAATTAACAAAATTCATTAGGAATGATAGATTTGTCTAATTGAGGGTTTATTATGGTAAAAATAGAATTTATATATATATATATATATATTACATGTGGGTCAAAAGCAAAAGTTTGGGTAAAAAACAAAAGCATGGGTTATTTCTTAATTTTTCAAATGAGCTGGGTTTGAGTAAAAACTCATCTGCGAAACTGGGCTAAATCCTAATTTTCTATATATCTAATTGATTTCCTTGTGCGTGTTCATACTAATTGACTCTACAAATTTAGTGCTTTAATGTTAAATACAATTTTTCCTATTGGATGCCTATTTAAATTGATAAAAATAACTTGGATTCTTGTTATTTTTTGTTGGATTCACCTTATGATTTGTTGGATTCCACCAGCATTTCCTTGGTTTTCAAGGTAGTTTAGTTACCACTAAAGCCAAAAAATGCATAGGTTCTAGACCCAACTTCTTGATCCATTGTGAAATGAAAATTGAGGGACATTTCTTACATCCTTGGTATCAAGCAGTCATCAGGTATTATTCGATAAATTCTCCCTCAGAGCCGCTCTCTTTTGAAACAGTGTGGGTTGTGCTCCAATTGAAGCAAAATCATCAAGGAGTTTCAACAATTTGGACACACTAAGGAACAGAGAATTACCTATATTCTATGAACATATATTTTTTGTTTTTGTACTGTATTATTGGTCATATATATATAGATATATTGGATGTTCCTATAAATACAATTATTCATTTCTCCATTTATAAAGTTGAGTTCGTGTACCAAAGTGACACCTTTATTTTAATTTGTTTGAATCTAGTCTAAATACGTAGCTATATTTATAGCTTCAAAGAAACAATACACACGTCGAGCTAAGGTTTAGTCGAAAGAATGAAATCTAACCTTGATACACTTATCAATGAAATTTTTCAGAAACAAATTAATATGAAAAAAAAAAGTTCATGTGAAAGAACTTGCCTCCACTCTTCTCTGAGTGGAAATGAAGCACATTTATATTTCCCTTTCTTACAAATGCTATGAAATTATCACCATAATTACTGGCAACAGAAACCCACGCCTTGTTATCATCTGGCTATCATGAAAAAAGAAATGGCTTA
Source organism: Lonicera japonica (assembly GCA_021464415.1). Classification (NCBI taxonomy): domain Eukaryota; kingdom Viridiplantae; phylum Streptophyta; class Magnoliopsida; order Dipsacales; family Caprifoliaceae; genus Lonicera; species Lonicera japonica. The sequence goes on from CM038463.1 coordinate 37,222,420, forward strand.
AATAACCAATCATTAGAGAAAGATTGGCGAGCATTTGAAAAGACAAGAAACCATACCAGAATGGCACAGTAAGAGTGTACAAAATAAACATGGTTATTTCCTATATAATCCAAAATTTCTAATAGATTAGTCCCGCTTACAATATGAATCATCTACGAGCTGAGTTCTAAAAACAAATCGTATATTTGATCTAAAAGGAAGCTACTTGATACATGCCACACTTGCTGCAAGCATGGTAGTTGACTTGTCCCTCTCTAAAAACTCGTGAGCAGAACTTTCAATTATATATGTTAATCAAATCCGAAATGAAAGTAACAAAATTTAGTTACATTAGGCACACCAAGTACTTCCAGTTCATGAAGTTTTTGCACAGCAAAGGGTTGGAATAGTTTTTTTTTTACCTATTGCACTTGCAAATTTCCACCTTTTGCAAGTTAACTAGCTGTAGAAAATCATCTAGCCGTGTTGTGATAAATTTTAATACTCGCAAGTGTACGAATCAATTTATAGTGTAGCATGTAAGAAGGGTCGATTCGATCACACAAGAATTCAAACAGTATGTTTTATAATTATCTTTTTAATCTTTCACTAAAAAAGTTTTTGGGAATCAAACAAATAAAATAAAATAAAATAAAGCAAAGCAAGTAGAATAAATTAATGAAACTAAATTAAATAACACTAAGCAAGATAATAAAATTAAGGGGTAATTAGTATTACATCCCTATTTCCCGTACTATTTAGTAGTGACTAGTGGGATTTAATAATTAGTAACGAGTCCCTCTTCCCTTAAATAATACTAACCTACTATTAATGATATATATTTTATGACTAATTTAACCTTTTAAGATGACAATGGGGATTCCATTAATTAAGTAATAGATAAATGGAAACGTTGACTATTGCATGTTTCCTTAACAATATTTACACTAATTACGTGCATAATTAATTCAAAACTGTGGGAGTATAAAGATTATGAAGTAATAATGGGCCTGGACATGAGCCAGCCCAAACTCTATAAGAGAATTTGCAAAAAGGATAGAGTATGCCCTTTTTAGTCTTTTACCCTTAACCCTAATGTAAAATATGTAACCCTAATTCTATGAATATAAATAGAATGAAAGATAGCTAGGAAGGGGGGCTGCCTCCTAGATCCTAGAGGAGAGAAAATGAAACTAGAGGAATTGTTTTAGAGAGAGAAAATGTCAACTTGTATTCTCATTTCAATGGCCTTTGAGCTAATATAATCAAACACACACATACAAATGGAGGATGTACTGCCGGAATAGCATAAGCGCTACCGGGGGGAACCTACCATAACAAAAAAAATATCTTGTCTCCTTCACCATCTCCATCTATTACTCCATTGATTTTGCTAAGAACCTCATCTTGTGGGTTTGTCCAAATTTTTGGCCGCCCACAATTGGCGCCGTCTGTGGGAATTGACTTGACATTCTTGAGTTCTTAGCATTTTTCATCTTCACTTCTGCTTCATTTTCTGCCCCAAAAAATTGCAAGAAAGAGGAAACAAAGGCCACATGAAACATTGCTATTAACATCAGATAAGCCTTCTTCTATTCTTAATTGCATATGAGTATTCTTTTAATATTATTTGACCATTGTTAATTTTGTGTTGCTGAGCCTACTTCAAAAAGGCACATTTGTGTAAAATAAATAAATAAATTAAAAAATTCGATTATTTTAAGATCTTGGTCCAAGTAGGCCAAAAAGATATCTTTCAGTATAAAAGAAAAAGGCGCAACCCAATTAACATGTTGTTTAGCTCGGCTGGTTAGCACCCCTTTAAAACAAAGGTTGCAGGATCAATACTCGGCAGTAACAAGTATTTTTAGCTGAGTATATTTACTTCAATGGCTAGATCTATTAAAATAGGCCAAAACGCATATTAAATCTCAAAAGTATGCCTAGTCGAGTTGGTCTGGCATTCAGCGTGTAGTCAATAGCATGAGGTCTTGTGTTCGATTCTCGGCTAAAACAAAAATTTTTGCCGAAATCATTTACTTCAATGGCTAAAGCTTGGCCGATTAAATTATATCATTGAAATGCATACATATTTTCAAAATTGACTCCAGCAGAGTTGGTTGACTCTCTAATTGGCATTACACATCATGAGTTCAACACTTGGCTATGACGAAATGTTTTTAATTCGGCAGGATAATTGCCGAGCTCACACGAGCTCAGACGAGTTATCAAATAGAAGTACGAATAAAATTTCAAAGATGTTCTTAGCCGAACTGGTCAAGCGCCGATCTCACAAGCTCGAAGTCCAAGGTTCAAATGCCAACAATGACAAAATATTTTTACTCGGCATATTACTTGCCGAACTCACACAAGTTTGGACGAGTTATCAAATAGTATGAATAAAATTTCAAATATGTTCTTAGCCGAGTTGGTCAAGCGCCGATCTCACAAGCTCGAGGTCCAAGGTTCAAATCCCAGCCAAGACAGAATATTTTTACCCGGCATATTATTTGCCGAACTCACATAAGCCCAGACGAGTTATCAAATAGAAGTACTAATAAAATTTCGAAGATGTTCTTAGCCGAGCTGGTCAAGCGCCGATCTCACAAGCTCGAGGTCCAAGGTTCAAATCTTAACCATGACAGAATATTTTTACTCGGCATATTACTTGCCGAACTCACATAAGCTTGGACGAGTTATGAAATAAAAGTACGAATAAACTTTCAAAGAAGTTCTTAGCCGAGCTGGTCAAGCGCCGATCTCACAATCTCGAGGTCCAAGGTTCAAATCTCAACAATGACAGAATTTTTTTACTCGGCATATTACTTGCCGAACTCACACAAGCTTGGACGAGTTATGAAATAGAAGTACGAATAAAATTTCAAAGATGTCCTTAGCCAAGCTGGTTAAGTGCCGAGCTCACAAAACTCGAGGTACAGGATTCAAATCCTAGCCATGACAGAATATTTTTACTCGGCAGGATAATTGCCGAGTTCACACAGGCCCAACTGGTCTATAAAGATGAAGCGCGAATAAATTTTCAACAAAGTATCTAGCCGAGTTGGTGTGCAGCTTAGTATGTGACATTGAGGTTGCATGTTCATTTCCCAGCCACGGCAAAGTTATTTTTACTTGGCAGATTGTTAAGTCTAAGGAATATTTCAATTGCCAAAGTTCAACCGAGCTGGTAATAAATAAAGAAAGGAGAAATCTCTCATGTATTGAGACTTAGCTGAGTTGGTATGCAGCGTGATTTATTTACCTTGAGGTTGCTGGTGCAGCACCCAACAATGACAAATTGATTTTTCATAACAACTCTTTTAAAGATAAGTTTTATGAGTTTCTTATTATATATTATTTAAATTGTATAAGTATGCAAATACATACTTAAAATATAATAGTTTCAATCAAGAATTTAAATTTTAAGCTATATGCTAAAGAGCATGAGCATGATATAATGAACATCATAACTTTGAAATCTTGATACATTAGAACACTTATACTATGATGGGGTTAAATACTAATTTTATCATTGGCATACAAAGGTAATTCAACATTTTTTACCTCCAGTAAAATACCATTTTTACCTATGTGACCTAAGCATACACATCATCTACATTCTAGAATACATGTGACCTAAGCATACACATCATCTACATTCTAGAACACATGTGACCTAAGCATACACATCATATACATTACACAAATTTACCTTTTTGCCCTTCATTTTTTACCTATAAATACCCCCCTCATTCATTCATTCAAACCACACCAAAAAACATCTCTTCCTTCTCTCCCAATATCCATCCATCTCTCCTAAGAGATATAAATCCATTGGCAATATAAATACAAGCCAATTTTCGAGGGTCTTATACTCTCTCTTTTCATACCCCAAAAAAAATACCAATCCTTATACGCTCTCTCTCCTACACAGTTTATTATTTATTCTGTTGAAATATTTGTAATCCTAATTCTATACTTATAAATAGAATTAAGGAAATTATAGAAAGAGAGAGAGAGAGATTGGTAGCTTGTATTATCATCCAAATTGATTGCCTTTGAGCTAATACAAAGCAAGCACACACAAAAGGAGGACGTACTGCCGGACTAGCATAAGCGCTACTGGGGGAACCTACCTTAACAAAAAATGTCTCGTATTCATCTTCATTTTTAATCAGTTTCTGCCGGTACTGTTCACAGCCACTGTTCACATATACGGTGGTACTATTCACAGTCACTGTTCATAATTACTGTTCACATATACAGTGGTACTGTTCACAACCACTGTTCACATATACGATGATACTGTTCACAATCACTGTTCACAGTTACAATCCATTATTAAACCTCTAATTCACCATTATTCATTGATTGGTCGGTCGTCAATTATCTGTTCTAGATTTTGACACCATCATACTATAATCGGCTTGAGTATACCAAACATATTCCATGCTTGAAGACCCCAATTGTGCAATTTATTTTGCTAAAAAAACACTTTGATAGCAACAATTCATCTAGAAAGCTTATTATGTATTTGCTCTTGCGATATATAATTAGATTTACAAAATTCTTGGTAATTGGAAGCCATTTTTATGCACGGCATGATTAATACTTCTTACAAATATTCATGTTAAAAAAAAAGGAGAGAGATGGATAAGGTCATCGTTACTTAAAGCCAAATGCTCTCTTTGGTAAGAAAGTTACACATACAGCTATGCATTATTTCTGCGAAAAGATTGACATGATAAATCGCAGTTCTAACCCTCATACTATCTTTATATTGAATAGCAGCTTTGTGAAAGCTAAGGAGGCTTGAAGGCTTATTGTAGCCAAATCTTTATAATCAAAGATTGTCAATTTATAAGGGGTCAAAGCATGGCAGCCACATTTTATTTCGGAACGCCTTGGTGTATCTATTTCGGCAAAAAAGACCTTCTTAAATAGAAGGCAAAACGTGTAAGACCTTGCTCGGCCAAGGCAACAAAACTAAAGACCTTCTTAAACAGAAGGAAAAACGTGTAAGACCTTGCTCGGCCAAGGCATCAAAACTAAAGACCTTCTTAAACAGAAGGCAAAACGTGTAAGACCTTGCTCGGCCAAGGCATCAAAAAAAGACCTTCTTAAACAGAAGGCAAAACGTGTAAGACCTTGCTTGGCCAAGGCATCAAAACTAAAGACCTTCTTAAACAGAAGGCAAAACGTGTAAGACCTTGCTCGGCCAAGGCATCAAAACTAAAGACCTTCTTAAACAGAAGGCAAAACGTGTAAGACCTTGCTCGACCAAGGCATCAAAACTAAAGACCTTCTTAAACAGAAGGCAAAACGTGTAAGACCTTACCCGGCCAAGGCATCTAAATTAATAAAAGACCTTATTCAACAGAAGACAACCGCATAAGGCCTTGCTCGGCCAAGACAGCAAACATACATATATCAACGCATCTCGACAACAGGTACTTCTTGATTTACAACAGTTGGCCTAACAGCCCAGTCAACAACAAAAAAAAATATATTAGGTCGGCAAAAGAAGATGATTTAACGCGTCGACCATTCATATATCAACGCATCTCACTTCCCCGCCACAAGATTTGAAGTTTTTTCGGGAAAGCTTGCTTACAACACTTGGTGAATTATTTCAAAGATTACGAGAATAAGAAAGCTGATGGATATAGCGCATGAACTCACCTTAGCCGCCGAGCTCACGTGCTTGGGGGGCAATTGTGGGAGTATAAAGATTATGAAGTAATAATGGGCCTGGAACATGAGCCAGCCCAAACTCTATACGAGAATTTGCAAAAAGGATAGAGTAGGCCCTTTTTAGTCTTTTACCCTTAACCCTAATGTAAAATATGTAACCCTAATTCTATGAATATAAATAGAATGAGGGATAGCCAGGAAGGGGGTCTGCCTCCTAGATCCTAGAGGAGAGAAAATAAAACTAGAGGAATTGTTTTAGAGAGAGAAAATGTCAACTTGTATTCTCATTTCAATGGCCTTTGAGCTAATATAATCAAACACACACACACAAATGGAGGATGTACTGCCGGAATAGCATAAGCACTACCGGGGGGAACCTACCATAACAAAAAAACATATATTGTCTCCTTCACCATCTCCATCTATTACTTCATTGATTTTGCTAAGAACATCATCTTGTGGGTTTGTCCAAATTTTTGGCCGCCCACAATGTGGGAGTATAAAGATTATGAAGTAATAATGGGCCTGGATATGAGCCAGCCCAAACTCTATAAGAGAATTTGCAAAAAGGATAGAGTAGGCCCTTTTTAGTCTTTTACCCTTAACCCTAATGTAAAATATGTAACCCTAATTCTATGAATATAAATAGAATGAGGGATAGCCAGGAAGGGGGGACTGCCTCCTAGATCCTAGAGGAAAGAAAATGAAACTAGAGGAATTGTTTTAGAGAGAGAAAATGTCAACTTGTATTCTCATTTCAATGGCCTTTGAGCTAATATAATCAAACACACACACACAAATGGAGGATGTACTGCCGGAATAGCATAAGCGCTACCGGGGGGAACCTACCATAACAAAAAAAATATCTTGTCTTCTTCACCATCTCCATCTATTACTCCATTGATTTTGCTAAGAACCTCATCTTGTGAGTTTGTCCAAATTTTTGGCCGCCCACCAAAACAAATATGAAAACATAAAGGAATATATTAATGAAATTATAAAGGAATATATATATATATGAATTAAATTATAAGTTAATTGAAATTATAATATATGTTTTATTGTAAAACATAATATTACACATTAAAATGCATCTTTTTTGAAAACAAATGTAATTTATATTGAAAGTATATATAATCAATTTTATATTGTAATTATTTAAACAGTTATAGAAACGTAAATGATGTAATTATTTAAATATTAAAATATTAAATCATGTATTTTGAAACAGATATATAATATATACATATACACGATGTAACAATCTTAATATCATTAAAATTAGTAACGAGTCCCTCTTGCCTTAAATAATACTAACCTAGTATTAATGATATATATTTTATGACTAATTTACCCTTTTGAGATGACAATGGGGATTCTATTAATTAAATAAGAGATAAATGGAAACTTCGACTATTGCATGTTTCCTTAACAATATTTACACTTATTACGTTCATAATTAATTCAAAACTATTTTTATACTTTCAGACATGCTCTTCACAAAACTTTTAAATGTAACTGTTTGATAGTAACGTACATTGAAAGTTAAAAAATAAGTTGAAATATGTGATAGAATACCCTCTTTGAAAACAAATGTAACTTATATTGAAAGTATATATAGTCAAATTTTTTTGTTAAACATATATAGTAATTATTTAAATAGTTATAGAAACGTAAATGATGTAAATATTTACATATTAAAATATTAAATCATTTATTTTGAAATATATATATAATATATACATATACATATACATATACATATACATGATGTAACGATCTTAATATCATTAAAATAGACTACATTGTTGTTAAATCAACGTTTTTTGAATTTGGATTAATTCATGAAAACATAATATCTTGGTACATGATTAGGCCGTAATTTATTACCTGCATGTAGTTACCTTCTAGTATGGAAGCATGTAACTATTTGGGAACTAGAGAAACAATTTTCCATTCGAAGAGCATATTTAGGAATTTTAAAATTTGTGAAATATATGTATACCTGAAAAATGTTAAAACATAAAAACGTGAAACAAATATAAGACCGAAAATATATACAAAAATGTGAAATTTATGTACACACACATGTGTATGTGTGTGTGCGCGCGTGTGTGATTTTAGTACAGTTATATTTGTAATCATAAAACTGAAAATAAGTATGAAATTGCAAACATATATGTATTTAGATTTTTTTTTATTTTATAATATTTTTATTTATGATTTTTTAAAAAAAGATGAGAACAATAATATTTTTTATTAATTAGTAAGTGTAAAATAGTTATGATTTTAAAATAATTATAAAAATGTAAAATAGATATATAATTGCAAAATGAAAGATATATATCTGTTGTATAAAAATAGATATAATATATACTTACATCATATTTACAAGCTTTTAGATAAAACATATATATTTTGTAAAAAGGGTCAAATTATACAAAAACATGTATGCGTATCATACAACAGTTATTATGTATTTGGAAAATGAAATATAATTGTGCAACAGATATATAATTGAAAAATCAAAGAAATATGAAAATGTATACAACAGATATATATATATATATATATATAGATAAATATATCAAATTAAAAATGTAAAACAAGTATGGATATACTTACAACATATTTGCAAACTTTTTGATAAAACATATATATTTTGTAAAAATGGTCAAATAATATAAAAACATGTATGCATATTATACAACAGTTATTATATATTTAGAAAATGAAATATAATTATATAACATATATATAATTGAAAAATCAAAGAAAAATGAAAATGTATATAACACACACATATAGATAAATATATAAAATTAAAAATGTAAAACAGTTATGGATATAAAAATTATATTTATTGTATAAAAATAGATATAATATATACTCATATTTGCAAACTTTTAGATAAATATATATATATATATTTTCTAAAAATGGTAAAATAATATAAAATCATGTATCCATATTATACAAGAGTTATTATATATTTGGAAAATGAAATATAATTATACAACAGATATATAATTGATATATACATATATATATAGTGAATATTAGTGTGTTTACACCATCAAGGGGGCTAAAACCAACTTCCTCATCAATGATGGAGTTGCCTTCATCATCACATTGGATGGAATGAATTATAGAATATCTAGCCTCTTTTGTGAGATGTTTCTCCCACCAAGATCTAAGAATTTCAGTAAATCCAGAAACTAATAATTCAACAATTTCGGATTGTCCTAAATCATTGAAATTTGTTATATAACTATTAGCAACCATTGATGTGACGCCCCGAATTCCGTTCTGAGATTTTCACCTGCGGGATCCGGTTAATCACGGATGCCGTGCGCGACGGCAGGTTTAAAATATAAAAACAACGACTTTTAAAAACTCTCTTAAGAAAATATGATCTATAGAAAATCTTGTTTTCAGAAAAAATCAGCATGTGGAGTTTGTTCATATGGCAAACCGCCCGTTCAAAATTAAAAGATTTATATACAAGTACCAATACAAACAATCCACGTTAAAACCACTCCACATATGAAACCCATTTGTACATGTTTGCCAAAATAGTTTATACATAAAACCATGGTTCATATACAATACACTAAAACCAAAACAAACAAATATATAACACAGTCCTTCTCATGCAGGACTAGGATCGGTCTAAAGTCATCAGAGGCTTCTATACTCGAGTATCACGTGCCATCTCAGAAGCAGAACCTGCAAAATTACTGAAAGGAGGGAATGATCCAAATCCGGGCTCAGTGGGAACTGTATAGTTTTTAATAGAAAATAAGTACTTTGCTTTTAATACCATAGTTTGAAAACCATGCCATGCAATGCAATTCACACCTAGTACATATCGAACCTCACTAGGATTCCTATCTTAGCCACCAGAAGCTAACTACCCAACTACCCAATCTCGTCTCTGGGCTTCCCACCAAGTTAACCCCTTCCGAACTTCTATGCCACAAGAGAAAAGTTATTCTAAAGCCATCTCATTCCAAACTCTACCTTCCTAAGGTTCGTCATGCTATGATAGATTCATTCTAAGGCTTGTATCGACACCATCTCATATATTATATCGTCCTACATAGAGATATAACCAAAGGCCAAGTATTTATTGTTTCCTTTATAATATTAGTACATTATGAATTCCATACTTGGCTGAGTGCCTGGCTTCATTGCTAACTTCTCCATCCTAAATGCCTCGCCTCGATATCCTCAATCTAGTTATTTCATTAGTTATAATTGCCACTTTAATTGTTAGCATCTTATGTTCATTATGATCAGGCCATCTAATCTCGTGAATTTCACGTGTTCTTATGCTTGTATTCTTTATCTAAAGGCCATTAGTTATTATAGCTCTCCAGTTGGCTCATTAGTACATTATGAAAGGCCGTCACTTTCCTAAGTATATTATGTCCTATCTGACAAGCATCCAAGGCAATATATATTCAGAATAATACTTGCATAAAACAATATAAGAAATAACACGATAAAATCTATTAAGATCATCGTTGCACTTGTCTTTGTGTTATATCCGTACCAACCAAGACTTAGTCTCAATAACCGACCATGTTGTCCAAGATGTGTATCTCAATAATCATTTTAATCTCGATAATCATAGTAATACCCATATTCGTCCAAGCGTCACCAAGTCTGCATTTGGTGGCCTTTCACCCACGTGGCAGCAGGGCCTCTCGTTAGTTTTCGTGCACGGTTTCGGGTTTTTCACCCAGGGGTGCTCTGTACCAACTTAAGGTCCCAATCGTTAAAGACTAACCCGGGACCTCACATGGATAATGAAATCTCATCACAATGTCATATATATAGATAAATTCAACCATAGATCCCACGATATACATTTTTACAATGTGATAATAAAAATATATATGACTAGTTTAAATAGCGCCAATGAAATGATTCACATCTTAGTCTTATCACCATTCACATATACATATATGTAACAAGTCCACATAAATGGTAACCAATTTGTATATTTATACAAAATACAATTATACACCATTCATAAATTGTCATCAAAAATATCATCATTATGCCTTTATCTATGGCCTTATCATCACGGTGTTATTGAAGTTCTATGGCCGACTAGTGTATTACCGATATCATACATCTCATAGTGTGTCATTCGTATAAGCTAAGGCCGTGTAAGTCGCAGTAAAGTCCTCACGTCGTTCTATTAAGCCAATCATCCATTAATGTGATTATCGCCTGTCCGGTTTACTTAAGCACGCTAGCCTCATATGATTATAGCTACGAAAATCCAAGCCATACCATAAATTATGTTTACGGTATTCCTAAAATGTGTCAAGGTTGCATTCTCATTAGTATTGTCAGTGGTCTACATAGAGCACTAGGTTCAAAGTGGTTGTATACATTCTGCTTTAATGGGTTTTTAGTACAACTCCCATAAGTGAGGCCTATACTTGCCACTAATAATTTACTTATGTATTTATACCATTCTTAACCCATAATCACTTATTCCACAACCAAAACTCCCAAAATTCCCAATTTCTAGTTTGTACGTGCAACTACGAGGTTGGTTCATCATGATTCTTCATATACATAAACTAAACTAAGGATTCACTTGTAACTAACAACATATTTGTTCCCATTAACCATCTATAACCCACAATCAAATGTTCTTTAAGTAAAAACCCCAAGTTTTCGAATTTATAGTTCATATACATATACATATCTATAGCTACAAGATGGGTTTACCACTAGGCTTCGTATTCATAAGTTAAAACATAGGTTCATTAGTTAAATCATGCAATTGGAGCAATAACTCATCAATATCAATCACTAATTAAAGCTCCACCTTGCCCAAGATCCCAAATTACCTAATTTACACCCTAGTTATCATATGGGTTCATGGTGATTTTTACATATAAATACTATAACTTGTAATTAGTTGTCAAAACATAATATTGAAGTAATTATCAAGCATTATGCATCATTAATTAAAGGTCTATCTAGCTCTAATCCATATGGCATTAAAAACCTAGGGTTTTGTATCTTAAATACCTATTTTGTGTGGAAAATCTAATGCAACAACAAAGAGTTTAAATTAAAGAGTTTATACTAATGTTGATACGACCTATGGTGATATCGCTCAAAACCCGCAAACACAACGAATTGGTTGTGCGAACCTTGACACAGACATACACAAAAACCGTAGCAAATTAAGAACCTAGATCGTTTCTACAATTAGATTAGGATGGAAATCGAAGACGCCACAACCGGGTGCGGAATACCGATTGATAAGTCGGATGAACGCCACGGACAAACTGATAAGTTCAAGTAGTTCGTGAAGAACCAAAGAGGATTAAATCACTCAATATTATTATGAATAAAGTCTTAGATAATAAAATAAAACAATGAATCCCCCTTTAAATAGGGAGAAGAAAACTTAGGCCACAAGAAACCAATCCAACAAGGAATCCTCAAAACAAATCCTAATCAAACAAGAATTAGTCTTTAAAAAGAAATAACAATAATAAATAAATAATAAATAAAAAACGTGTGGGCTGGCTTGACTCCACATCTTGGGCCGCATAGACATGGTCTTTTCATTCCAATTGGGCTTGAATAAGTGTAACCCAGCTTCCATTTTGTGCTCCACGTTTTTCCCCTCCAATGGGCTTGATTGCCTTCTTCTTGAGCCCAAATAGATTGAATTAATCCATTAAGCTCTGCCTTTAACTTCTTAACCCGCGACCTTGTACTTGGGCCTGTTGGATCTTGGATGGCCTTTGAATTGTCTTCATTTTGCACAACAGCCTTGCCCTTGCCTCCATCATTACCCTCCTCTTGAAAAGGATTTGCCGTCAAATCATCACTAGTATCAAACGGACTTAAGTCGGCAATGTTAAAAGTGGCGCTAACGTTGTACTCTCCTGGTAGGTCCAGCTTATAAGCATTATCGTTGACACGCTTAAGAACTTGAAAAGGTCCATCTCCTCTAGGAAGTAGCTTAGAACGACGTTGCTCTGGAAATCGTTCCTTCCGCATGTGCAGCCATACCCAATCTCCAGGTTCAAAAACCAACTTCTGACGTCCTTTATTTGCCTGCTTTGCATATTGCTCCGTCCTCCGTTCAATGTTGAGCCTTGCCTTCTCATGGATCTGCTTAACAAACTCAGCCTTTTTCTTTCCATCAAGATTAGTATATTGAGAATAAGGTAATGGAGATAAATCTAATGGAGTCAAAGGATTAAATCCATACACAATTTCAAAAGGTGAAAATTGAGTAGCAGAATGAACAGTGCAATTATAAGCAAACTCAACATGCGATAAACATTCCTCCCATGTTCTAATGTTCTTTTTAATGATAGCCCTTAACAAAGTAGATAAAGTTCTATTCATAACCTCAGTTTGACCATCAGACTGTGGGTGACAAGTAGTAGAAAATAATAACTTAGTTCCTTACTTACACCACAAGGTCTTCCAAAAGTAGCTTAAGAATTTAGTATCTCTATCTGAAACAATGGTCCTAGGCATACCATGCAATCTCACAATTTCTCTAAAGAACAAATCAGCAACATGCGAAGCATCATCAGTTTTGTGACATGGAATAAAATAAGCCATTTTAGAAAATCTATCCACGACCACAAAAATCGAATCTCTACCATTCTTAGACCTAGGTAAACCCAAAACAAAATCCATGGAAATGTCTATCCAAGGTTCACTTGGAATAGGTAATGGTGTATATAAGCCATGTGGTTGCACACGGGACTTTGCTTGCCGACACGTAACACATCTTCCACAAATTCTCTCAACGTCTCTTTTCATACGTGGCCAAAAGAAGTGTTCTTGCAAAATATCTAAGGTCTTAGCAATCCCGAAGTGCCCCATCAAACCTCCCCCATGGGCTTCCCTCACTAACAAATCACGCATAGAGCAATTAGGTAGACATAACTTATTCTCACGAAATAAAAAACCATCATGCCTAAAGAACTTACCCACTGCGTTTTTCTCACATGCTTTGTACTCCTCACAAAAATCAACATCAATTGGATACAATTCCTTTATATGCTCAAAACCAAGTAATTTAGCATCAAGGGTAGAGATTAACACATACCTTCGCGAAAGTGCATCATCAACAATAGTTTCTTTACCTTGCTTGTATCGAATGACATATGGGAATGTCTCAATGAACTCCATCCAGTACGCATGCCTCTTATTCAGCTTGTGCTGGCTCCTCAAATGTTTCAAAGACTCATGATCGGTGTGAATCACGAACTCTTTAGGCCAAAGGTAGTGTTGCCAAGTTTTCAATGCTCTAACCAATGCATACAATTCCTTGTCATACGTCGGATAGTTCAAGGCTGCCCCACTCAACTTCTCGCTAAAGTAAGCGATTGGTTTTCCGCCTTGCATAAGATCGGCTCCTATACCCAAACCCGATGCATCACACTCAAGCTCGAATGATTTAGTGAAATCTGGTAACGCAAGTACGGGCGCATGGGTCAATTTCTCCTTGATCAATTGGAACGCCTTCTCTTGTTCATCTTCCCATTTGAATCCCACGTTCTTCTTGATCACCTCCGTCAGCGGCGCGGCTGTGGTACTAAAATATTTCACAAACCGCCGGTAAAAGCTAGCAAGTCCATGAAAACTTCGTACATGCCCCACAGTTGTAGGACTCGGCCACTCTTGTATTGCACATACTTTCTCCTCATTAACCTGTATACCTTGTGCACTCACAACAAAACCAAGAAAGACAAGCTTATCGGTGCAAAAAGTGCACTTCTTCATGTTAGCAAATAACTTTTCTTTTCGAAGCACATCTAAAACTGATTTTAAATGCTCAACATGATCCTCCAAGGTTTTGCTATAAATCAAGATATCATCAAAGTAGACAACAACAAATTTGCCAATAAATGCACGCAAAACATGATTCATTAAACGCATGAAAGTGCTCGGTGCATTAGTTAGCCCAAAAGGCATCACTAACCATTCATATAAACCATGTTTGGTTTTAAAAGCAGTTTTCCATTCATCTCCTTCTTTCATTCTAATTTGATGATACCCACTTTTTAAATCAATTTTAGAAAATACACAAGCTCCATGGAACTCATCCAACATATCATCTAAGCGAGGAATAGGATGTTGATACTTTACCGTTATATTGTTGATAGCTCGACAATCAACGCACATTCTCCACGTCCCATCCTTCTTAGGCACTAAAATCACCGGAACAGTGCACGGATGATTAAGCCAAAATATTGCATTTTTATATGTATTTAGGTGGCTTAATATGCATGAATTTGATTTTAATTATCCTAAATTGTTAAGAATTGAGTTTTTATCATGAAATAGGATAGTATGTTTGTTTCTAGTGCATTATAACCTTTTTACATGTTAAAAGTGAACAAGAACGAATCTAGAAGCAAATTCCCCCAAAATTAGTCATTGCCAGTCAAATTCGGAGCTGAATTGAGTTCAAGAAGTGAACCGAAAGAAAATTACAAGCTCAAGCATGAAGAAAGTTGATGGAAGAGACTAAGAGAAGCTAATAGAGCAGTCCCAAGCAAAGAAGAGTCATTTGAATCAAACCGAGAAATTTTTGAATGAAGAAGAGATTCACTGCGCGCATTGCCTCTGTTCCGGTAATTTCTGGCATTTATCTGTACAGAATCTGAAGAAAACTCCTGATACAAAAGTTGTAGATCTTTGAGTTAGCTACGCGTGAGAGAAAATCTTGCGTCAATCGGAGTTCGGAGCGCAAAGTTATGGCTGAAATACGAACAGTGCACTGGAGGAGCAGATTCCTACGCGAAAGAATACCTAAATTTATGATGCAGATATTTATCGAATGGGGTCATTAGCCTAGATGGAAAGTGACCAGCTCTCTACTCATGCTTAGTCCAGTGTTCGAATCCCGCGGCCAACAAGTTTTAATTATTATTTTTAAGCTGACCCGAGAAGTTAAGGTGGAAGAGTTAGTCTCTCGAGCCAACGACTTGATAGACGACAAAGCTATTTTTAGCTTTTGGATTATTATCTTTATTATTATTTATTTTATTTTATTAATTAGTTTAATTTTTGAATTTTGAAAAGAATAATAAAATGTCGATGATATTTTTAGGTTTTAGGTTTAATTTTGAGTAAGGGAAGAAGGGCCGTGATTTTTTCTTCGAGTAGAGAACAACAGTCGCTATTCTTATTCTTCAATAATTCCAAATTTCTTTGCGTAACTAGAGAAAGAAATATTTTCATTTGGTTTATGGCCTGTATTGAAGAAGAAATATCGTATAATTCTATTTTAATTTGAGTTTGCGCAAGTCCCATTACAGTTCTTCAGTAACTGCATATCTGTAAGTTTCTTTTTCTTTCAATTTTATTTTTAATTTCTTTCAATTAATGTTTTGATTGTGTTTGAATGTGATTGTTATTAAAATTAATGCTTAATTTATAATTTTTTTTATTGGAATTTCCGCGTAGAATCCCGCGTAGAACCCTAAAAATATGTGTTTTCTTATTTTAATCATAACTTCTTCGTTTCTTGGCCGATTTTGATGATCCACCTATCAAAACGAACGTATTTTAATTCTCTGCAAAACGCTACTAATTTCTTGGCCGATTTTAATTCTATTTTGCGCATGTTTTTAATTTTCGCTTGCTTTAAAATTTTGAGTACATTTATATGCTTATGTTTTTAATTAATTTTTCATTCTTGAATATAAATATGCTGTTTTATTTAATAATTTTATTGTCCATGAATTTATTAAATATGTTTGGCTAGTTCGTTAGTTAGGGGTCCGTAAGGAACGGGTATGTCGACGCGATGATTTTTCGGACCCGAATTAAATTCTAATTAATTTTTCATTGGTTAATAGGTCATAATAAATCTGTTTTTTATTAAATTATTATCCTAGTATGCTAATAACATATTTTTATAATAAATTTAATAAAATCTTTTCGACAAAAGAACCAAACTAGTTTGAATCATTATTTTTGCGCTAAACCCTAACTAGTTGGCTTAGAGAGCGGTCTATACTCTCTAAATTAATTGGTTATGTATCTTTTTAGATTTTAAACTTAAGTGCGCTATTTTCGGTAGTATTTTTAATATTTACTTTTTGATACCGAAATTGCTAATTTTGTGTTTCCACCGCCCGTTTTAGTTTAAATTTAATTTTAATCATGTTTTAACATATTTGAATTAAATTGTGGCTTTTACTTAATATTTCTAAACTCACTTTTAATAAAAGGTTTTGTAGTGTCAAGCACTACTTCACTTTAATAAACAAGTGTTTTCAATAAAATTAAGTAATGCGAATTGATTCCATGATTAGTATTGGTACGTATAGTTCATGTCACGCATGAATTGTTGCGAAAAATATGAGTTTATGAGATCATTTAGCTTGTGAAAAGTACGCTGATTTTTAAAGAAAAATTAATTAGAAAATAATTCTCGGTCCACCGAATTGCCCGTTGTGTTACCCGAAACTTATGGATACCCCTAACGCTTTTTATTCTTAATTTTAATTAAAGTTTTTCACGCATTTAATTAATTTAGCACGTTGTTTTTATTATTTATTTAATTTAGCTTTATTCCATTTTTTTATGTTAATTTAGTTTCCGTTAGCACAGTAATGTTTCGCTACCTTTAGGATTAGTTTTAGTTGCATGGTTTATTTATTTATATTGGCCTTAGTTAATTTAGTTATTGATTCTCATTTCATTTATCTCCATATTTCATCTTTTCTTTATTTTTCTCTTCTTCCTCTTGAAAGAAATTTTCCTAAGTCAAAGAATTACCCTCCTCCTCGTGGATCGACCTCGGACTTACCGAGTTTTTATTACTTGACCGACCACCTGCACTTGGGTGTAATAACTTCGCACTTTTTGGGCGTAGTCAACGGACTCATGCTTTCTCTCACGTGCCCTTTCTCCATCAGTTCAGACACTTGCCTTTGTAGCTCCTTCGTCTCCTCTGGGTTGCTTCGATAGGCTGGTCTGTTTGGAATGGTAGATTTGATGCTCAATCCCTCTAATTGGCGGTAATCCATGTGGCATATCGTCGGAAAAGACATCCGCATAATCCTGAAACAAAGAAGCAATAGAACTAGGCAAAGATGAGTTAAGTTCATTAGTATTTAAATATGCCTCCTTGTACAAAAGTACAATCATCGGCTGCCTTGAATACAATGCTCTTTTAACTTCACTCGCTCTCGCATAAAAATTCTTTTGTTTTCTTTATTTCTCATTTTTTTCAACTTCTCTCTTCTTCTCTCTTTCTCTCTTTTTGTCACTCTCTTTCTTTTGTTCACTCTCTTTTTTTAACTCGCTTTTTTTCTTTTGGTCACTCTCCCTTTCCAATTTTAATTGATCTTCATACACTTGCTTCGGTCACATAGGGACAAGAGTAATCGTCTTATGATTGAGCTCAAAAGAATATTTGTTGGTGAATCCATCATGCTTCACTCGGCGATCAAATTGCCATGGTCGTCCTAATAATAGATGACCAGCTTGCATTGGTACTACGTCGCATAAGACCTCATCTTCATACTTCCCAATACGAAATGCGACTAATACTTGCTTGTTCACCTTGATCTCCCCACTATCATTCAACCATTGCAATTTATATGGCTTGGGATGCTTAACAATAGGAAGCCCTAGCTTCTCCACCATAATAGTACTTGCAACATTCGTACAACTTCCGCCATCAATGATTACACTACATACCTTACTGTTCACTAGGCATCTAGTATGAAAGATATTTTCTCGTTGTACTTCATCATCTTCTTTAGCTCACACACTAAGAGATTTTCTTGCAACCAACAAATCTCCTTCAGCCGCAAGGTCTTCTTCTTCATCATCAACATCTTCTAATAATGGCATAGAATCATCATTGGACTCTTCATCGGTCTCAATTTCACCGTTGTCTCAAATCACCATAGCTCTTTGATTGGGACATTGGTTCGCCTTATGACCCCTACCTTGACACTTGAAACATTTAATATCACAATTTCGAGGTGTATTAGGATCAGGTTTACCTTGGTTTCCAAGGCTGGTCGTCCCTTGATTGGGCTCGGTTTTGGGCTTTGACGCGACTGATTTCTCCTCTTTCTTCCAAAAGGGATTTGATTTCCAAGAGGGTGTGGTTGGACTTTGGTTTTGGCGTACGCTACCCCTCCTCTTGAGTTGATTCACAATCTTGACCGCCACGTGCACCATATCTTCCAACTCAACATAATGTTGCAAATCTACCGCATTAGCAATTTCCCGGTTCAATCCATTCAAAAACCTGGCCATAGTAGCCTCTCGATCTTCGTCTACATTAGCTCGGATCATGGCTACTTCCATCTCCTTGAAATAATCTTCCACGCTGCGGTTGCCCTGTGTAAGCCTTTGTAACTTTTGGTACAGCTCCCGGTAGTAATGGCTAGGTACAAATCGCTTTCTCATCACTGTCTTTATCTCTTCCCATGTCTCAATAGGACGCTCTCTATTTCTTCGTCTGTTCATTACTAATTGGTCCCACCACACAATTGCATATTCAGAGAACTCAATGGCAGCAAATTTTACCTTCTTTATCTCGGAGTAGTTATGGCAATCAAACATTAGCTAAACTTTTTTCTCCCATTCAAGATAAGCTTCGAGATCATTCTTCCCTTGAAACGACGTAATCTTCATCTTGATACTACCCATATTGTTATCTTCCCTGTTCCTTCCTTCTCTATTTCACCCAGCATATCTCCTATTGGTGACCACCGGGTTCCAATCGTCGTCATCTTCAAACCCGCCATCGTAAGATTCTTCATCGTCAACCCTCGCTTCTCTAGGTTAGATTCTCCCTCTCTTACGAGCATGAGCATTATTTGATTGCTCAATTCTATTTGATTGCTCGATTTGCGTGTTCTCTATCCAGTCTATCCGCCCATGAACCATCTCCATCTCAATTTTTAGCATCTTCCTCATCTCCCCTAACAAAGCTTGTGCTTGCAAGTTCGCGATGACTGGTTGATGACCCTCCTCCTCTTTCGAGACTACGTCTTGAATTTTCGACATTATTTATATAACCTGCAAAATAGAATTAAGGACTTCACAAGCACTCCCTCACGTGTTTCACTCGAAGAATGATTCACTCAGTTCATTCGTGTATCACTCCACAATTATTGGCTTTTACCCTCAAATGATCTCACAGCTTACGCCTCTTTCCACTCAAATTAATGCTCTATAGGTTCTTATTGAACTAATCAATTGAATATCGGATTGGGAATAGACAGTGCACACAACGAATCAATAAAAAACTAGAATTCCAACGATTACGGACACAATAAGGGGCAAAAGAACGCGAATTAGGTGCGAAAATTCAGTCTTGTGGAAACGTGATTTTTGGAATCCTTGGACACTATAAAATCCAAATCTAAAAAGAAATAATTGCGAATTTCGGAAAATTTTATATTCTTTTTTTGGACGAAGAACACAAAGCAGTCACGATAATTAAATAAGCAGAACGAAGAACAAAAAATACAAAGAACAGAAACATGAATCAAACAATTTACTAATTAATGGATAAATAAAACCTGATAGTAGAACCTCCTTTGATACCAACTGATACGACTGATAAGCGCACTATATTGAATATGAGAATACGCTTTTCTAAGCATTATAGTGCTCTTATATGGCTAAACATGCTAATTAAATCTCAAATTACGACTTGTTGGTTCATAGCAAATTAATGTGCTAACAAATTATTGCAAGCCACTTTTTGTCGTTGAAAGGGATCATTCAAAGGATCAAAGAAGAATGGCAAGGATTACGCGGATAAGGCTACATGGGCTTTAACCAATTGGAATAATTTGGAAGCATTATTTTAAGTAGTTTTAATTATAAGAATTTATTTTTTATTTTGTTTTAAAATTAGTATTTTTGACTAGTATTTGATGATGTCATGGCTTACATCACTTGTATTATGTGAGAATAAATGTGAGCCCTTAGATCATGGTTGGTGGGATTGAATGTAGACCATTGGATGTGTATTACAACTACTATAAATACATCCCCACCTGTGAGAATTCGGACCCGTGACCCGAGAGAAAAGACGGGTCCTCGTTCTCGGTTTTATTTGAAAACGTGTTTTGTAGAGTCGCCAGTTTTGTTTTACGAGAAAACAAACAAAAGATCGTACGAAGGAAAATTCGAAAACGAATTATCTTTCATACGTTTGAAACCAGAGATTTATTTTGAAAATTTACTTTGCTAGGGTTCGGGAACTATGTTACGAATTGGGAAGGTGTTAGGCACCCAATTCGCCCTTTTGGTATCTTAATGGATCATGTATTTAATTCCTATTTTAGATATCTTGCAAGTAGTTTGAATAATTTTCAGAATAGTCCTTTCCGGATAAACTTGATTTAAAACGGTATTTTGAAATCGGACTCGAGCTTTGCGAGCGCCTACGTATTCATTCATAGAATGAAATCAGAGTCTCGTAGTTCCATTCTTTGGAAACTATTTTTTTGTATTTTTATTTGTTTTGAAAACGTGTCAAAACGGATTTTAGTTTTCTTGTAAAACTTAGAAAGGATTTATTTGAAAGCAGTGAACTTCTTTGCAAGTTATCTAATTTTCTGTATTAAAATTAATATGGAAATGTAATACCGAAATTTACAGAAGTGGTAGAAAGTTATACCCGCTGCGCTTGAAGAAGATAGGAGAGCTTTGCCTTGACTTCCTTCTCTCTCTAGAACTTTCTCTCTCTTAAAGCTTTCTCTCACTAACTTCCTCTCCCTAGCCTTCTCTCTCACTAGCCTTCTCTCTCAGAATTTTCTCTAAAAATGACTTTCTCAAGACTTTGGCAGAGTTCCCCCTTACTAAAAATACTATTGAATGTTGATGCCTTTGAAATGGGATCCCAAGAGTCCTATTTATAGCAACATTTCTGCCAAAAACGCTCCAAAAGAGGCCAACCGCAGGGGTAGCCGCATGGGGTGCGGCTGGGGCGTGCGACAGAGGTGTGCCAGCCGTACGGTTGGGCGTGCGGATAGGGGGTGCGGTTAGCATGTGCCAACCGTACGGTTGGCAGGTAGCCGTACGGTTGGGCGTGCGACAGGGGGGTGCGGCTGGCTTATAAAAAATGTTATCTTAGACTCCCAACGCGTCCGAAATCGGAGTCTTTCCTATCAGTATTTCTACATGCATGATGACTCATGATTAAATGCAGGATGCTTAAAGAAAAACCAGTATTCGCACGAGAGTCGTGGATTAGGGTGTTCACACCACCCCATTCCATCTAGGAGACATGAAGAGAATTGGAGAGTGAGAAATCTTCTTGTAATAAAGAGAGAAAAATAGAGTGAAATATTCTTCTTCTTCTTATATTCTCAATCACTTGTAATAGACTCATTTCATATCTATTAATACAAGTGTTTTGTTGATTCTTCTTCATTATTATCATGTATTCATCTATGGAGGGGTGAATCACCTAGCCAAGGCTAGGGGGTGAGTTTATTTTAAAAGGTAAACATGGTCAAGTTTTCAATTCTTTAAAAGCTCTGTGCCTAGTATTGTTAAATAATTATGTTTCTCATCTATTAATAATAGTCCATAATATTTGATGGCTTAAAACACCATAAATACTATGGAACCTCCATTTTAATCTCTTTTGCCTCCTTATGCCATGTATATGGAGTTCTTTAGTGATTAATGGACATGTTTAGTACATAAATGATACATAGACTATTCATGCCATGTATGATTAGTACTAGTTAAATCATTTATATATAAACAAAGTACTTCAAGTAAGCATATATTATTTTACAATCACCATTATAAATGGATGGCTATGCTTTTTATATAAAATTATAGAGTTTTATTTCAAATATGGTCACATCTTATGGTTAAGTGTAAAGTAAGGTTTTATTTTCCCTTGTCACCTACAACACTTAAACATACTTTGTGCCTATATTTGAGAACTCTCTAATTGCTTATTTTTCTCCTTAAATGTGGTGTTTGTCTTCCCTCATAAGGTAGCCTAGTAAAGTTGGATTGGTTGTATTTCCTCGAAATCTTTTACCGCCAACATCTAGACTTCTAAATGAAAAGTACAATATGCAACACAATAAGGAGAATGAATTAGCCGAATTGGATTCATAAACCATGGTTCCCAATAAATAACAAATAAACCCCCAAAGCCTTCGCTTTCCTTAAATACAAGAATATTCTCATAAATTTAAGTTTTGTTTTACACATTTCTCCACAAAGCAATTCACAACAATTTTAATCAATCAATAATTATTTTATAAACACGTGATCTACAAAAGCTTTAGTCCCCTCCCTGTGGTTCGACACTCGGACTTCCATAAGTCTATATTACAACTTGACCGCCTACACTTGGGTGTATACGATTGCACTATTTCACGCGTGTCAACGACCTACGGTGATATCGCTCAAAACCCGCAAACATAACGAATTGGTTGTGCGAACCTTGACACAGACACACACGAAAACCGTAGCAAATTAAGAACCTGGATCGTTTCTACAATCAGATTAGGATGGAAATCGAAGACGCCACAACCGGGTGCGGAATATCGATTGATAAGTCGGATGAACGCCACGGACAAACCGATAAGTTCAAGTAGTTCGTGAAGAACTAAAGAGGATTAAATCACTCAATATTATTATGAATAAAGTCTTAGATAATAAAATAAAACAATGAATCCCCCTTTAAATAGGGAGAAGAAAACTTAGGCCACAAGAAACCAATCCAACAAGGAATCCTCAAAACAAATCCTAATCAAACAAGAATTAGTCTTTAAAAAGAAATAACAATAATAAATAAATAATAAATAAAAAATGTGTGGGCTGGCTTGACTCACATCTTGGGCCGCATAGACATGGTCTTCTCACTCCAATTGGGCTTGAATAAGTGTAACCCAGCTTCCATTTTGTACTCCACGTTTTCCCCTCCAATGGGCTTGATTGTGCCTTCTTCTTGAGCCCAAATAGCTTGAATTAATCCATTAAGCTCTGCCTTTAACTTCTTAGCCCGCGACCTTGTACTTGGGCCTGTTGGAACTTGGATGGCCTTTGAATTGTCTTCATTTTGCACAACAGCCTTGCCCTTGCCTCCATCAAATGTTCCCACCTTATAGGATGATTTTCCACTAGTTTGAAGCTCTAATGATGGCTGCCATAGCTCCCTCTCCAAGCTCTCAAGCATCAATGGAGGAAGAAGTGTGAAGAAGATGATGAATAATGGTGTTAGGAGGATGATTTGGTGTTAATTATGTAGGGATTTTGTGTATTGATGATGGATGCCCAATGATCTCTCAAACACTCCTTAAAAATGAGCTCTCATCTCTCTCTAACTCCTCTCTTTTGTGTAGCTCGAAAATGAGAAGAAGAGGGGCGAAAAATTTGGTTTATACACCATAAACATGCCCAGCATAACTGCCGGACCGGTCCACAAAATGTCCACATTGGTCCGCACTATAAATTTGCATCTCTAGACCACTGTTCGTAATTTGGCCATAATTTTTTGCTCGGAATTTCGATTAAAGTGATATTTATGTCCACGGAAAGGTATTTCAAAGATCTAAAACTTCATAGAAGAAAGTTTTCTCAAATTATAGACAAATCGTTCCCAGAAATTTGCCAAAGACAGCGCTCTACCTAAGCACTACCGAACGAACATAATTTAGTGATGGGCCTATTTCGCGCTCAATTTTGACTAAGTAGGAGCCTGAATTGGCTTTCGGCCAAAACAAGAAAGTTGTAGATTGCATAAAAATCTAGACACCTACGTTAACAGAAACTAAATCTAGTGAGGAATGAAGATGTTATGCTGCTCTAAAGTTGGCTAAAAACAAGAAATCGCGTAAGGCCAAAACTCATGATTTAAGAGCCGATATTGATTCGGACCACCCTAATCACTAACCGATCACTCACACAAGTGTAGGTAGACTGATATGACTAATACAAGGTGCTAGAACATTATGAGGCTCCTCAATACATAATTTCACCGCCCGGGTGAAATTTACGAATGAATGAAGGCAACTGCGAAGAAAGTGAAGAATGGGGTGTTACAATTGACATGTGATTTAGTTTGTTTAATAATTCTTGCTCACTAAGTATGCAAATATTCCCTTCATACATTTTGTTGGATGAAACAGAAAATTGGTTATTGTGAGAATTCGGACCCGCAACTCGAGAAGAAGTCCTCGTTCTCGGTTTTCATTTTTTAAAGGAAAACGTGTTTTGTAGAGTCTGTTGACCTTGAAGGTCTTAATCTTATTTTGATAATAACAATAAATCAGTCATGTGTAATTTAACATGTTCTTGATATAAGATTATAGATTTCTTATTTGGAAAATCAAGAATAGCATGATTGCTCAAAGGAAGTTTGACAAGGATCATTCAATAAATATCCGATCAAGTCAACGAAGCATTGGACTAAAACTGATCTATCCGAATCAAGATCATTCTTCTACAAGCGTTAGACAAGACAAGAAGATCAGTCTCATCACTCACAAGCTAGCAATGCATTTCATGAAGCATAAAAGAACAATGATCATATACTAAAGCTTCAAGGGAAAAGCTTCAAGTGAAGAATCAATTTGAAGAAACAAATCGAAGCATTCGAAGACTCACCTATTCGGTAATTGAGTGTTTGCTTAGGATTAATGTAAAGTTTCTTAATTTATTGATTATATAGCTCAAATATGAACTTGCATCATTGTTAGATTGATCAAAATCAGTTTGAATCAAAATTTCTTTGAAAACACCATTCTTGCAAAAACCGGTTTTCAAATAATTTCATATTAAATTGATTTGAGCATATTTTGAGCTCTCATGAAAATAGGTGTCTTAGGATAATATATTTGACCTATCCCAAGCATCAAAATTGATTTTGGAACTTAATTGCAAAAATGTTTATTTTTTCCCTTTCTAGATTCGCTCCGTTTTTGCGCAATTTTGATCTAACGGTTTGAAGGAGGCCTTTCCGGACTCCGATCATTATGAAATTTGGAAAGAAGTTAGTTAACACATTATAGTACTTATATCCAAAATTTCATCAAGTTCCAACGGCTGGATAATGAGATATGATCAAAACAAATCGGGAAAAATTTGCTGTCTGCAGCAATCTATCTAAACAGACCAGCAGAGGTCATCAGTCGACTGATGGGCTTTGCTCAGTCGACTGATGGTCACTCAGTCGACTAAGGAGCCTTGCTCAGTCGACTGATGACCTGAATATAGCCGTTGGGAGTTGTTCTTTTTGCATTTTTGAGTCTAAATCTTCACCCAAACCCTTCAAACGGCTATATCACTTTTGGGACTATAAATATGACTTCCAAGACTCATTTTACACACCTTGAATCACTCTCATACTTCATACTTCATCTATCTTCAATATCTAAAGATTCAAGAAATTGTTTTTGATCAATCATTCTTTTTGAGCTATAAATCTTGATCGATCAAGTAACTCTAGTGTAAGCTTCAATTGTATTCTTTTAAACACTTGAGAGTTATTGTAAATTGGTGTGAATCACCAAACAATTTAGTATTCAATTGTGAGAGGTAAATCTCATAGGAAAAACAAGAAGGTAAATTCTTGTTTAGATATTGTGAAAGGTAAATTTCACAAGGTTAGCAAGAGAGAGATTCTTGTGGGAATATTGTGGTCAAGCAATATTTGTAAAGAGTGTAGTAAGAAGAATTACACTTGTAGAGGTTTGATCTTCACCCGGAAGGAGATTGATTTTAGTGGAAATTATCGGGGAACTAACCGAGCGTGGATTATGGTTTGGTAAACCAAAACCGTGTTGACAAAAAGCCTTGGACTTCAAATCGGTTCAATCTTTCTAACTCAATCTCTTTATTTACTTGTTATATTATTGTTTGCTTGAGATTGTTTATTTGCTTAATTGTTTATTTGATTGCATTCCTTGATAATTTGTTTTGTAAATTTGTTTTACTTAAACATTGTTAGAAAAGTTTTTAAATTCCGCATTAAGTTTTAAAAACCCTATTCACCCCCCCTCTAGGGTTATTTTCCGACCAACAGAGTCGACAGTTTGTTTTATGAGAAAACAAACAAAAGATCGTACGAAGGACGATTCGAAAATGAATTATCTTTCATACATTTGAAACCAGAGTTTAAGATATACTTTGCTAGGGTTCGGGAACTATGTTACGAATTGGGAAGGTGTTAGGCACCCAATTTGCCCTTTCGGTATCTTAATGGATCATGTATTTAATTCCTATTTTAGATATCTTGCAAGTAGTTTGAATACTTTTTAGAATAGTCCTTTTCGGATAAATTTAGTTTAAAACAGTATTTTTGAAATCAGACTTGAGCTTTATGAGCGCCTACGTATTCATTCATAGAATGAAATCAGAGTCTCGTAGTTCCATTCTTTTGAAAACTGTTTTTGTATTTTTGTTTTGTTTTGAGAACGTGTCAAAACAGATTTTTAGTTTTTTCTTGTAAAATTTAGAAAGAACTTGTTTTGAAAGCAGTGGACTTCTTTGCAAGTTATCTAATTTTCTCAATTAAAATTCGTATTGAAAATGCCGTATTGAAATATAGGAGAATTGTAGAGAAATGCGTACCTGAAGCGTTTAAAGCAGACCGACGACTGCTTGTTTGCTTCTTTCTCTCTCTAGAACTTTCTAAATGATCTTGAGAGAGCTTCTCCTCTATAAAAACTCCATTGAGTGTTGATGCCTCAAATGAGAGCCCAAAGGTACTATTTATAAGAGAAAAATGTAGAAAAATATCTTGGGTAGCCGCGCGGCTAGGGAGATGGTTGCGGCTAAGGCGTGCGGCTAGGGGTATTCCGAACGCGCTCCAAAATCAGGGTTTATCTTAACTATTTTCTATATACATGACGACTCAAGACTTGATGCGGAATGCTCCTTTTGTATGAAAACCAAATTCATACAAGAGTCGTAGATTGGGGTGTTCACAGTTGTTCAAATTCCATTCTTTGAATTGTAAGTCCAGGGGAAGGGGGGCATAGGTTTTGAATACCAATTTTTTGTTAGACTTGTAGGATTTGGTTTTTTAAAGCTTAGTTTGTTAAATTGATTTTCAATTTCTTGAATAGTGGAATCAATATCTTCTTCATTTTGGCTAGTATTTTTATCCATGACAACTACTGCCTTGGTACCACTTGTTTCTATTTTATTATTTAATTTTTTAAATAACTTATCTAGAGTCCTAGTAAGTTCTTGATCCTTATTAGGTAATCCTACTCCTTGCACATGCTCAGGTAAGTTTAATTTGAGTTTTTCTACTTTATTAGTATGAATTTCAGTTTTATTTTCAATTTTATCTTCAATTTTATCTAACTGTTTACCTATTGTTGCTAGGTATTGATTGGTAAAATGATTTTATTTAATTATTTTCTTTTCATCATCATTGCCATCGTATATTTTAAATGGGCTGGCAACAACTAGTGAGTTTTTTACTTGAATATTAACTGTTTCTAATGGTGGATGACTGGATGCTACTCTTCACTTATCTTTCTTGACCCGTTGTGTTTTGGTAATTACGTTGCATTTGCCAAGGTATTTCTCATACCAATCAAAGAATTTAATATTAGTTTTTCTTCTAATATGAATTTTTCCCATTTACTCATGACTTTTAGCCTTTTGCTTTTCTTAGTGATTGGCCCAAAATTGATATATTTTACTCTTATTTTCTTTGGAGTTGAAATCATCCATCAATGTATCCCAATCAATTTCAAATTCTTTTTTAATATCACAAAGTTGATGATTAATTGGTTATGTCTCAAAATCTGTTTGAGTAGGTGACAATTGTTGATCATCTTCTTCAGATTCATTAATTGATTCATTATTTGTATAACAAGGGTAACTAGTTGGTCCTTTTGTTTTTAGTCCTTTTATTTTGATATCTTGAATATGAGTTTTACTAAATAGTTCAGTATCTTTTCTAGAAATAGTATATATTCTAGATGGAGCAGTTGAGCTAGATGTATTTTCTAAGATTAAACAAGGTTTCCTAAATCTTGACTCATCAAAGCTTATCCTAATTGTGCCATCTAAATATTGTTTTATATTATCTAAATTCATTATATTATTAATGATTAGTCTTTGAGGGATTTCATTATCTAAAATCCACTGACTAGGGAGACTAACATCTTTCCACAAAATAGTTTTTGGAACTTGAATATTAGCATCATTAGTACTGCATTGAATTAAAACAGTTTTGTCTTTTGTGCTTTTAATCAATGCTTTAACATTTAAATTTATTTTCATTGTTTTATAATAAATTATATATATCAAAGCAAGAGCTTAAGTTCCCTTAATCATTTGAGTGATTTCTCCTGCAGTTTTGATATTTAGAGTTAATGCTTTAAAAAGATGAGGATAACTTAAACTTAAAGTGAAATCTAGAAAGCAATTAAAATGGACTGGTCCATTTAATTATGTAAACTTGACTCCATTATTCCTAAAATACTAGGTACATAATTTAAATATCTTGCATCCCTAAGACACGATAATATTGATGAATTAATTCCTTTAATCGCTAAAGGTTTTACTGCAACATGAATTAAACCGATATGGATAAAATTATACCAATTTTGTGTATGTTTTTTGACTACTTCTGTAGTCAATAAACTGCAATTTTCATGTTCCTTATTAATAGAATAGATTTTCTGTACAGTTTTTACATTATAATCTGACTTAAAATTACCTAAAAAGATTTACTTGTAAATTTCTCTAGGAGAAACTTTGGAGATATTCCAATCTCCAAATTCTTGACTAACATTCTCATAACTATGTTCTTCCTGATTTACTATGTCTGGAATTGAGGATAAAGTTAACCTTGAGCTAACTGATGAATGAGATCTAAAAAGTCGACTCATTTTTACTCTGTCTATCCTAGTTCTTACTTTCTTTTCTTAACAGGTTCTGTAGGTGCATACCTTCTTACCTTAAGTAGGTGCATACCTAATTGTCTAAAACACTCGCCTAACATTGCTTCCATTCTGAAGACTTACCTTGGCTCTGGTTAACTGATAAAGGTGTTCTACAGTAAGTTAAGCGACTTAGGAATGGAGTTTTGAAAAGAAATAAGGATTTTGAATAAACAGATTCAAAAGAGTTAACTAGAGAGATTAAATTACTAGGTGTTCCTATGAAGAATGTAAAGGGGAAGGAATCAAGAAGCAATATAAAGAATGTAAAATAGTGCGCGTATATAACTTCAAATTAATTACTTCAAATAAATAAAAATAAATTACAAAATAATTGACTAAAACTTATATAAAATAAAGGATTAAAAATTACAAAGTTAATTGATTGTTGACTGAATCCGAATGCTTCAAAAAAAAATACAATTTCTTTAGTAAATTGAATACAAGAAAATTCAGATTTTATGAAAATTCTTAGAATTCGTCAGTGCGTGGCATGTTTGTCTTCTTTTGCCTGCCTTCTCTTTTATAATTGAAGAGGATAGGAGAAGCCCTGGAGTCATGGAGAAGAGAACCAATAACTTTAGCTTTTACTATTGATCCACAATACTTTGTTTACCACTTTTCTCGAGATGCTCTTTTAACGCTTCTTTCGGTGGAGAAAATAGACAGGTGATGATGACTATGATGAACTTTTTTATCAAATTACCTCCACAAAATTAAATTGGTATTGGCTTTTCTTAGATTTCTTTTAGTAGTGAGTGAGAATACCAAATTTAATTAAAAAGGTCTTGGCTATCTTGAAATAATTGACTATTATAAGGATCTTTACTTGTGACAGACCCTTGTTTTGACTTAGGAGAAGCCTTGTTGTTTGAATTATCTGATAACTTTTCATTGAGGGCTTGGGCCAACAACATCTTCAATTGGGCTTTCGAACACTTGTTTATGTCAATAGTATCACTGGCTGATGCTTTATTAGTCAGGGAAACATGAGGGATAGTGAGAGGATTTAAGAGAGGTTGGGATACTAGAATTGTTTTAGAGGTGACTAATGAAAATTGATATGACCTACGGTGATATCGCATGAAACCCGCAAACACAACGAATTGGTTGTGCAAACCTCGACACAGATACACACAAAAATCGTAGCAAATTAAGAACTTGGACCGTTTTTACAAGCAGATTATGGTGGAAAACGAAAACGCCACAACTGGGTACAGAATACCGATTAATAAGTCGGATGAATGCCATGGACAAATCGATAAGTTCAAGTAGTCTGTGAAGAACCAATAGTTGCATGTATGAATTAGATAGTGAGTATTTTGGGATTTTGCTTATAGAGTTCTTGATTTTGGGGGATAAATGATAGATATGCATATACATATGGTTTGATGCAAGTGTGGATTATTATCTCCTAGATTTACACTAAGAACCCATCTCATACACACATGTTAAGCCTAGAAATTAGGGATTTTGGGGTTTATGAGCATAAAGTGATTTGTTTTAGGTTATTAATGCTAGAGATGCATAGTTTTGCCATTATAAGTGATTATAGAGCGTTATGTAGGGTACTTACACTTAGAACCCATTAAGGGAGTTTGGTATACAATGGCGATTGAGTCTAGAGTCTTGTGTATAACATGGTAGGTAATTATGATGATAGTACAACCCCAATACTCTCTAGTAACATAGTGATAGTGCCTTGGTGGGGCATGAGTTGCCGTAATTACATATACATATATCGTTAGGGAGCCGTAAAGATACCAGTTGAGCTATAATCGCAATAAACTAGTTGGCCTTATAATGTGAGTAACTACATGACGATAAGCATATGGATTATGAGCGTGTTGATGACGCTTATGTTAATGATTAATAAATAGTGTGCAATGATGTATATGTATGTGGAATGCCATATCTGTGATGGGTGAATGATTGTTAATGATGATATTCATTGTGAGAATGAATGGATGTGATATATGTTACGTTATTACGATCAAACATATGGGCTGGATGATTGGATTGAGCACCGGGTAGCTCCCGCGTGGCTCAAAGACGGGCCGCCTATTTACCGCCCCTGGGTGAAAATCTCTAAACCGTGCATGAAAAAATGAAGTCGGTGACTCCGCCGGTGGTTGTGTTGCCCATAAAGGGAAAGCCCACTCTTGGTATCTTGCCCTCCGACATGACTATGTGTTCTCGGTTAGATGAGTTTCCTTGATAAGCGAAGTAGGTCCTGTGTGCCACTACTTACCCAAATGGTGAGTCCCCGGGAAGTAGTTGAGCTACTAATAGTCATTACCCTATTAGGGTATCACCTGGTGTAATTCTTTCCAGAGCGTCAATGTGGCTTGTATGAGGTGTTCTCCTCGTTAACTATTCAAAATGTCATTCCCGGGAAAATGTCTTGAGGGTTATCTTCGAATGACTTACTTGGAGAACCAAGTCCCTGAGCCACTCCCCACTCGGAGGAGAAATGGATAAGAGCCTCGGAGCCTAGACGACCATGGGGTGAAACTGAGGCATTATATAGAAGATATAATACGGAAGTTGTGTTATGGTTGAATGCTAATATCATTATTATCTTTGTTGTATCATATCTGTGTTATTTGTTATATATTGCCTCGGACTTGATTTGTACGACGTTAGATGAACACGAGAACTTATTAAACATATCATAATGTGCATAGGAAAGTAATTGGCCTTTCATAATGTACTAATACATAAAGAGGAAAGCATTGTTAGCTAGATGGCCGAATCATATTAATACCTAAAGCGGTAATAATAGCTAATGGATAGCTAATATGATGACTTAGAAGGACGATAGGATGTGAAGCCTAATAGTTGGCCAAGCATGGACAATCATAATGAACTAACTTCATAGAAGAAACAATAAATGCTTGGCTATTAGTTATCGACTCTCGGGGTAAGTGCGAGATAATGTGAGGTTCTGTTCTAGAATACCTTATAACCCTTTTTCTATAGCATAGCAAACCTTAGGGAGCTAGTGGTCATGAGAAAGTGATTCTCCACCAGAGACCCTCGAATGACATCAGAACGAATAAGGATCGATTCCATGGGAAGTCTGGGGACAAAACCAATGGATCGGGTGGTTAGCTTCCGGGTGGCTAGGGTAGGAGTCCTAGTGGGGTTTGCATGCATTTGGGTGTAAATTGCATTGTATTGCATGATTTTCTAAATATTGCGTTAAAGTAGAGTATTTACTTTTTATACAAAGATGCACGTGTATGTTTTTGCAAGGTGTACTTTCTTTACAAACCTATATAGTTCCCACTGAGCCCGGATTTGGCTCATCCCATTTTCTTAACAGTTTTGCAGGGTGTCGCATTTACGATGGCGCATGGTTACAAGTCTAGAAGGCCTCTAATGTCCGATAGCTTTTGTAGTCCTTGAGATAAGGACTAAGTATATAAAGTGTCTAATCTTTTGGTTTTTATTGTATAATTATGTATTAAGCATACAAGTGTACAAAGGTTTTCATATGTGGAGTGATTTTAACTGCGGTTGTATTTGTATGAAAAGGTTTGCTGGTTGTGATTGCATTGGCATGAAAATGGTTTTATATATGACACGTCAATTTGTCATTCAAGTGAACTCCACATGTCGAAATTTTCTGAAATATTATTTCTTATAATTATATTTTATCAAAGAAAAGTTTTTTTAAAAGTTGCATTTTTATTATTTTAAACCTGCCGTCGCGCACGACATTCGTGATCAACCGGGTCCTAGAGGTGAAAATCTCATAATGAGATTCGGGGCGTCACAGATATACACGAAAACTCTAGCAAATTAAGAACCTGGACTGTTTCTATAATCAGATTATGGTGGAAAACGAAGACCCCACAACCGGGTGCGAAATACCGATTGATAAGTCGGATGAATGCCACAGACAAACTGATAAGTTCACGTAGTTCGTGAAGAACCAAAGATGATTAATATCTCTCAATATTATAATACAATGAACCCCTTTTAAATAGGGTGTAGAAAATACTAATCCAAATAGAATAAGGAAAATACTAATCTAAACACATTAAGAAAGCTACTAATCTAAATCCTAATTCAATAAGGAATCTAAACACAATAAGGAAGCTACTAATCTAAATCCTAATTGTATAAGGAAAAAATTCCTAACTAAATAATGAAAACATTCCTAATTGAATAAGGAAATAATAAATAATTCTTATAATTAAAACTACTTAAAATAAAGCTTCTAATTTATTCCAAGGCTTGAATCAAGTTTGAGTCTATGATAGCCTTGTCTGCATCAGAAATTCTCTTTGTACCTGACAAATAATTCGATTATGATCAAATATATCCCACCATTTTACAAAAATTTGGCGGGTAATCATATCGAATTGACTGATGTTTTACTAGGGCTTGTGAAGATCTTGTGATCTGAAGGAATTGTTGTAGTACTTAAATTATTCTAAAAAGAGAGTTAATAGTTTATTCGAAATAAACAATTGGTTTGTTAATACACTATCCATAATGTACTTAGTCTATTGAATAGCGTAAGTACATCATGAATATAATCACCATATCGTCTACTAGAGAAAGTATGCATTGACCCATCTTTTACTAAGTATGTAACTAAGTTAGGAAAATAAGGTTGTTACTAAAATAGTGGTTTCCTACCAAAGTCATGATATTGATTATCCAATGGCATATTTATACATCGTTTACACCATACAACATGATGTATACGCAACCCATCTCGTATGCTAGATATGAATATAAATACACAACTCTTCATAGCCATATACACTTACTAACTTAGCTTATTAATGCAAATATGGAGTTTCTTGTGTATTTATCACATTAATTCCCCAACGACTCAAAAACCTATGTAAGAAAATTATATATATATATTCCAAGGTACCAAATTTATGTCTTGACCCACTATAAGCTGTAACTAGTACTGCTCCTCATTCTTAGTTCATATATAAGCATAATATAGGCCGCTTATAGTGTAAATCCCAATGCAACCTCAACAAACTACATAAGAGTTAGAAATGTCAAAATAAAGCATAGTATAACTCGCATCATTCTTAACATCTCATATTTAGCGCGCATCTAAGCTTTATTGTTCGCGGTCATTTTATACGCACTTGCGCACTGGTGACCAGTAACACTGGTTTGTGATAAATCAATGAAATATAGGATTTTCTCGTAGAATCATGAAATACTAACAATAAGAATTGATAATCAACCATTATAATCATAAATCATAAACCCAAAACCCATAAATGTGTAGAAACCTCATTCATATAGAAAAAACCCCAATTTGTGGAAAATATGGTGATTGAATGCATAATCTTTGAAAATAAACTTTAATACTATTGTTCCCACCTCAATCAAGCAAAGTCTTCAAGGCTAAGAGTGGTGGATCGAGCCGTCATCCGCGAAATTGAGAAATCCCCAAAGTTGAGCTTGAAACCCTCATTAATGGAGGAAAGGATTTGAGGAGGAAGATGATGATGGTGATAATTTAAATGATAAATTACATGTAGGGGTGATCCAACCCTCTCAAAATCTCCCCACATAGCCCCCCAATCGCCCCTTGAAGCTCTCCATGTTGGTGTATGTGTTGGGGACGAAATGAGCTCTGTTTTGGTTTTATAATCGGGCTCAAGACCCCTTCAGTCGACTGATCAATCCCATCAGTCGACTGATGGGTAAAATCTGGTGCACTGTTAGTATTTTGGCCATAACTTCTTGCTCGGAACTCTGATTGAGGTGATCTTTATGTCCACGGAAAGTTATTTCAAAGGCCCACAACTTCCTAAGAGGAAGGTTTCTCAAATGCTGGATGGATCATTCCCAGAAATCCTCCAAAGGAAGCACTCTGCCGAAGTGTTCTGAACAACCAGATTTTAACAATTTGCTTACTTTGCAAGATGATTCGACCACCGAGGAGTATGATTTGGATTTTGGTCAAAACATGAAAGTTGTAGAAGGTATTAAGATGAAGACGTAGCCATAAACGGGAACTCATTTGGGCCTCAGATGAAAAGGTTATGGCCTTCCAAAGTTGGCCAAAATTTAACTTTTCTGAAAAGTTCAAAATACGCGATCACTTCCCGTTTTCGATTCAGGCCACCCGAATAATGAAACGATTGATCTTACAAACTTAATATACCTAATATGACATGCTAGAGGTGTCGGTTCAACTACAAGAGGCTCGAAACCAAATGTTCACGATCTAACGATAATAAAGCCTTAACTAGGCTGAAGAAGAGAATTGGCTCAGAAACGAAATACGAGACGTTACAGTTTTAGGCCAGATACCCAAAAAATATAGTCAATTTCTCTTTAATAAACCGACAAGTAATGATCCTTTTGAAATTGAACCTGTACCAAAACCTATCAAAAGCCAAAATTACTTCATGTCAAGCCCATATGTTCCAAAGCATGTAGTCAACCTCTTCTATGTTGAGTAGCATATGACCAACAAAGATGACCCCCATATGCTTGTCCTCCAATATTTTCCCCCTGGATAGCATTTTATACCATAAGCCCTATACAAATCACTCTGATTCTACAACCAAATCTTAGTTTGCACAAAATCTATCCACATAAAACCAATATTTGAACGTGAAAATCAAACTAGAATCATCTACCATTCCCTCTATATTAAAAAAATAGTCCTTATGGAAAAATGGAGAAAACACCCTTCTGACCTTATCAAGTTACCCGGTAGTGAAGATTCCTATTATAACCATGACTATGTCGAAGCATGGTTAAAAATACTTTGCTATTAGAATGATAACTTCAGTTACTCCTAGTTCGTTCAATTTGACCATAATTTTAAATGGTCTTTTCCTTGCTAGTTCATCCGATGGTGGGATATGTAAGGCCCATCAACGGAAATTTTCCCAAAACCACTCCAAGACCATATCTATTATTTCCAAAAAGTCAACCCTAAAGTCAAGGATTCACCTATGCCTTTACTTCTCATTTTTTTAGTAAATACAAAATTCCCTGGATTGTCAAATAGCAATACCATGTTAAACCATGTGATGATATTGATTTTCTAATGGCATATGTATATTAAACACACTCTAAGTTGAGGTGGTTATTGTGGTCATTAATCTTGTGTACCTAGCACCGGTATGGATTGGATTATATGTATAGTGCATGGATTGCTTATATGAGTTGAGATAAGCTCTTGGTAATTAAAGTTATACTTGAGAGATAG
Source organism: Lonicera japonica (assembly GCA_021464415.1). NCBI lineage: Eukaryota > Viridiplantae > Streptophyta > Magnoliopsida > Dipsacales > Caprifoliaceae > Lonicera > Lonicera japonica. The sequence continues at coordinate 37,259,248 of CM038463.1, forward strand.
ATTTATATGTATGTATATATATGTGTGTGCGTGTGTATTATAAATAAGTATATTCTTTGGGAGAATATTTTGTGTTGATTTCTTGGCTTTGTAAGGCATTAATGGTCCATGGGGTTGACTTAGCCTTGGCAGCTACATACCCTGATCCGTGTAGAGGGATCCCGCTTTCATAGCGGCATACTCTATGGTCCTTAGGGGGACCCCGCAAGGCGGCATACCCTACACCATCTAGGTTGGTTCATGGGGGGACCCAGCCTTGGGGGCTACATACCCTAACCATGGGGGCTTAGATCGTGATCGTTGTGCAGAGTTAAGTAAATCCTAGATGTCAGATGTGAGACGAGATTGACGGTTACTAGATTGGTGCCTACAATTGTCCTACGATTATTTTTCCTTATGATACTTTGTTATAGTAACATTTTTGTACCTTGTTGATAAATTCTTATTATATAATCGGGGCTGGGTTAGTATTTGACATGCACTTCATATAATCTGGTATATATACAAATATGTATGGTTTTAAAAACATATTATGCTTATAAAAACTTTATAGTTCCCATTGAGCCCGTGTTTGGCCCACTCCCATTTTCTAAACCAGTTTTGCAGGTACTTCTTTGGGACGACACAAGCACGTGATAGAAAACCTCTGATGACCGTATAAGTTGTGGTCATCCGTGGACGACTTACATGTCATGATCTATATATATATATATTAATATAAGTTGTATAATTTGTATCATTGTTGTATTCAGTTTTATATACAAGTGATGTACAAGGCCTTTTATAAACAATTGGGACCTCGTTGGAGGAATTGTTGTTTATTGAACTACTTGATGATTTATGACTTCAAAAGTGTGGAGTTATGTTTCTATTTAAACTTTCTTTATAAATTTACAGGTTGGTTTTATTGAAATTACAGACTCCACATGCCAATTTTTTTTGAAAAATGCGGCCTTATTTCTAATTTTCTATTATATCAGTTCTAATTTTATATTATATTAGTTCTAAGTTATGCATTCTAACCTGCCGTTGCGCACGACACCGTGATTAACCTGATCCGGAAGTCCAAACCTCATAACGGGATTCAGGGAGTCACAAAAACTGTGAATTGGTTTACTACAGGGGTTAGGGTTAACTGAGATGGGTAAGGAATTATAGTTCCCCGGCCCAATTTACTAGATTGACTTGATGGACTTGGTCGGCCACAAATATAAAATGGAGGAATACAAGGCCTGCATCCCGTTTGCTTATTTCCATGGCCACGGCCACCATGGCCAACACGACCTCTGCCACCAATTTCACTCATTGACTTGTTCCTGTTTAAAGAAATTCCCTTGTAAAGAATTCTGGAATAGAATTTTCACTGCCTTTAATGTATTCAATATCAAAATCAAAAATACTTAAAAGTGATTGCCATCTTGCAAAAATATGTTTAGAGGCAATATTTTTGACATCTTTTTTCTAAAACATATTTAGCTGGCCTGCAATCAATTCTAATTAAAAATATTTTGTTTGATAAATCACTTTTTTCTAAAATATTTGTTATTAATACAAATTACTAATGATAAAATCTCTATTTTAATAGTAGAATAATTTACTTGTATACTATCACATGCACCAAAATGAAAACGAACAATTTGTTCTGGGGAAGTAGGGTTTAATTTTTGTTTGAGAATTCATTCGAATCCAATGTCAGAGGCATCTGTTTCAACAATCTTGAAAGCAGATGGATTAAAAATGCCAAGACAAGTCAATGTCTTAACATGCCTTTTAATATCTTGGACAATGGAAGTATGAATTGTTGTCCAAGGAGGAGGGTTATTTTCCAATTGTTCAAATAATAGTTTGTATTATTTTCTCAAATCTTTGTAGAAGTCACTGATATAATTAAGGGACTCTAAGAACATTTGAAGTTGGTTTTTATTTAGGATCTCATCAGGAAACTTATCTGGAAATTGAATTGCTCTATCAATGGGTTGGATTTGACTATACTGAATATTATGACTTGTGGGAGCATAAAAATTATGAAGTAATAATGGGCCTGGACATGAGCTAGCCCAAACTTTATGAGAGAATTTGTAAAGGGGTAGAGTAAGCCCTTTTTAGTCTTTTACACTTAACCCTAATGTAACATATGTAACCCTAATTCTATAAATATAAATAGAAGAAGGGATAGCCATCCTAGGGGCCTCCGGCCAGATCCTAGATGAGAGAAAATGAAGCTAGAGGAATTGTTTTAGAGAGAGAAAGTGGCAACTTGTATTCTCATTTTAATGGCCTTTGAGCTAATATAATCAAACACAGACACACAAATGGAGGATGTACTGTTGGAATAGCATAAGCGCTATCGGGGGAACCTACCATACCAAAAAAATCTCTTGTCTCTATACCATCTCCATCTATTACGCCATCAATTTTGCTAAGAGCTTCATCTTGTGGGTTTGCCCAAATTTTTGGCTACTCACATGACCTAAAAACCTAATTTTGGTTTGGAATAGACAACATTAAGTGGGTGATAGAAGTAATCCATTAATTTTGATGGTTTTGAAGAATGAATTCAAATGTTTCCAATGTTCTTCAATTGACTTGGAGAAGATGAGTACATCATCTATGTAAACTATAGTAAAGTGAATAAAAGGGTTCAAAATATCTTTCATAATATTCTGGAATTCACTAGGGGCATTTTTGAGCCCAAATGGCATTACATTCCATTCGTATGTTAGAGTGATATACTAAAAGCCATGATTTTATTATTATTGGTTTTGATATGTTATATAGACTCGGTTTTGCTATTTTAATGAGAATCTTTATAGGCAATGATTATATTATATTATTTATTTAAATATTGTGCATCTGTGTGTTTTTTATTCCATATAGTAGATGATTTGGTGTGTAGAGTATAGCCTACACAAAAATGATCATATCATCGGTTCTTGTGGAATATAAGTTTATTGGTTCACGGTTTTAGATAGAATTGGACAACCATCAATAGGATTGTAGTAGAAGTTTTAGTAGTTTATCTTTACTACATGAAACAGTATAGTTTTAACTCATTGTTTTAGTACACTTTGTGTGTATTGAACATGACCAGTTTGGGTTAATTGTTTTTATAATGACTATATAAAACAATTTAAAATCCTATGGTTATTATGATTACTTATGCTCTTAATCTTGAAATAATTAATAGACATATATATAGTGTTTGTTGTTTTCACTCATTAAGAGTGAGATTCATTTATGGATTAATAATCTTCATGAATTGGATGACGACACTATTTGTATGATGAATATTAATTATTGACAGAATCCACATTCCGGTATAGGGATTGATGATAACCCCTTGAGAAGCTTATAAGTTTTGATCATGTGACGCCCCGAAATCCCGTTCAGAGGATTTTACCTCCGGGACCCGGTTAGCCACGGAGTCGTACGCGACGACGGGTGATCAGGTGTAAAACTTGTAATTTTATACCAAAAACATGTTCAAGAAATAAAATCATTTTAAAAGAAATTCTGGCATGTGGAGTTTATTTATAAAGCAGTACCAAAACTTGTTAGAATTTATATACAATCCATATTCAATAGATACTCCACACTTAAGAAAAATCATTTATACAAAGCCTCAACTGAGGTCTCAATTTTAATGAACTTTATATCAAAATACAACACTGTAATACATAATCATTTACTAACTAATCAAGTAGTACATAAGTCGTTTCCTAACGACTTAAGTGATCAGGGTTCATCAGAGCTATCTAGACTTGTGCTCGTACCATTCCCGCGAACACCTGCAAAACCTGGTTTGGAAAATGGGAGTGAGCCAAACGGGCTCAGTGGGAACTATAAGAGTTTGTATAGGAGAATAGGTTAGAAATCATGCATGCCATGCAATGCAATATAATGAAAGTAAAGTTGGTTTATATGCTGCTTCTGTGTAATAAATCTCCTCTGGGTAGAAATATGTATATACAAATGTAAATACATGTACGTATACAATACATTTAAGAAGCAGCCAATGTATGGAAAACCTTTTCGTGAACTATGTATATTTAATGTCCCCAACCCAAAGTACAAGAAAAGCAATGTACGTATACATATGCATCATCGTACTACATAAGCCACAACACCGCGACTAGATCTATCACATCAATCACATATATCAACTCACGTCTAGGATTTTCATATATCTACTGTACAGAGATAGCCGGCACTCGGTTTCTTCTGCCCAAGGCAGGGACCACCTACCAGGTCCACCTAGACGCTACCTCACGCAGCCACACAGGCATACGCTACCTCACGCAGCCACACAGGCATACGCTACCTCACGCCGCCATAAAGGCGCACGCTACAATAATACTCACGTAGCCACCAAGGCTATACGCTACCGGTAATCACCATCTATCTAGTACGAACGGTGTGGCCATCCGATATGAAATCACATAAATCATCTCATCAAATCAATGAAATCACAAGAATATAGAATCGAACATATATACATATGAATATACATGCATTCCATATGTATTCGTAAAACTTGTATATATGTATATATCCATAGTGTAAAACATGTAGTGGTATTGTTGAGATTTAACAAGATCCGCCAAGTCCGTCAGTTAAGAAAGGAAACCATAAAAATCCTTAATTTGGGAGGTTTCATAACTTTCATCAAATTGGCCCCAAGCCAAGTCTAATATAATCAAATAGTGTATACGAGTTCCCAATTAGCCTCCCAATATGATTTAAAGACTTCATTTATTCAAAACACATATATATATTTGACCAGCATACTTACGGACTGGCTAGGTAAGTAGAAAATCTCATAAATATGGTCTATAACTTAAAACACAACAACAATACCACTAATATATGTAACTTTGTCCGAAATATGCTTTTAAAACCATGTATCGCATTATATATATGCGTAGTAGTGTATACTGTACACTATCGTATCCGTACATAAGGGTTTTGTGCCAATCTTACCAAAAACAGTATAGAAATTGGGGCTTTTTGTATAAAATAGCTACTGATGTCATATATGATTCAAATCCATCAAAATTATCCAAAGAAATTAACCCAAGCCCCATGCATATGCAACTTTGAGTAGAAAACCTAGGTTTAGTTTGATTTGGTGTGAATATGTTGTAATAACTTGAAAAGAAGTTTAAATACTATTGTTCCCACCTTAGGAGGGTCAATCCCTCGAAGAAATGTCGTTGAATCAAGCCGGAACCGCGTAGAAGCGAAAACCCCCAAGTTGTAGCTATAAACCCTAGAAATGGTGGATGAAGGTGGAGAAGATGATGAAGATGATGATGAAGATGGTTATGATGGCGTGGTTTTGATGCGGAAGAATTCGCCTTAGATGATCATGAGATCCTCCCCAAAATCGCCCTCAATCTCTCTCTAAAGGCTCTCCAATTGGTGGGGTGAAATGAGGATGAAAGGAGAAGAAGAAATATATAAAAAACCTGTCCAGCACGATGGAGTCGACTCCCTACTGTTCATGGAGTCGACTCCCTAGGCCTGAAGGTGCCCCTTTCAGCTTTTGGTCAAAAGCTCGACTTCGCATGCACTTTTGGGCCTCAAGGAGTTGGAATTGGCTCTCGGCCAAAACACGAAAATTGTAGAGGGCATTGAGATGAAGATGTGGCCGAAAACGGGGACTCATTTGGAGTTCGGATGAGGAAGTTATGGTCATCAAAAGTTGGGTAAAAATAACGTATCGCATAGGATCGAAACTTGTGATTTTCGACCCAATTTTCGTCCGAGCCACCCGAAACAACTTATAGTCATTATAACACACTTAAATATATTAATATGACTTGTTGGAAGTTTCCAAACCATACCAACCTTTATAGAACCCAATTTGGCCATTCGGAGCCCGATTCTGCCTTATACGTGATATAGGTTGCGATTTACGAGAGATGATTAAACCGGGTGTTACAATCTCCCCTCCTTAATAAATTTCGTCCTCGAAATTCCCGTAGGATAGCTATCAAACCAATGTACAAATGGTCTTGAATTCTACATAGCTACCTTTCCTTAAAAGAGAAGACTACAATAGCCAATGGAGAAAAATTCTGAAGTCGAGGATCAGAACAAAAGGAATCATCTTATCAAACAATAAAGAAGAAAGATCACATGAATAAAGTTACCTAATTCATTCTCTCTCAAAAGCCACAGCCTCTTTAAGAGGTTCAAAGGAAAGAGGCATTAACCAAACACGAAGGCTTTTCACCAGCCGATATACATAAACAAAGTAGCAGATGATAGAACTTTCATTCTATAGCCCCTTTCTCTCATCCCTTTATCAAGAAGAGAAACAATCTTGTCTTCGCCAACCCAATTTCTAATAACCATGTTCTTCAACTTGATACTAGCACTTTACTCAATATTCGCCTCTCCATGGCTTTAGAAGTTTCTAACTCACGAAACTTAGGATGATCATATTGCAATACGGGGTGATTGCAGTTCCATATCGAAATGGGTAATTTAGTAATCCTTAAATAGGTTCTCAAGGGACACTAAGTCTCATATATGGAAGGGTTTTCAGTGTCTCGTTACTCCCGAAAAAGGTATCATCTCTAAGGAATCATAGAGTGACTGATGGGTCCAAAATAAAGTGTCAGGTCTACTTTACGGTATATCGATAGCCTGAATCCAATTTCCATATACTCGGGAGAAAAGAGTATAAGCCAATCTCCCAAAAGTTAAATAAAAAATAATTCTCAATTCGGTTATGATAACTATAGTGTCATCTAGCCAATAGAAAAATAGTAGTACTAAAAGTTAGAGGCACCAGATCAAAATTGTTACTGTTTGATTATGGAAACCAAATTATGTACCTTGCTAGAAATTCGAACTGGATTTCAACCCCATTCAGTCGGATCGAGTAAATGAGAAAAATGCACGGGTCAATATCCGAAAGATGACTCAGAATAACTCACATAATTCAAAACTAAAGTTCTGGGAAGATTGTTTCAAAATACAAGCGGTAGTTATACCAACAAATGCATTCCTTGCCTTGAATGTCTCCTCTTAGCCTAGATGAATTTCCTGAACTGAGAATGAAATTTTTATGAACGTCGCGTAAATTTTAGGCAAAGAGGATAGGCTCACCAAAAGGGTGTGAAGTCTTCTCATCTGTATACACGATCTCGTGATCAAAACACAATCATGACCTTGGTTACTCCACTAGTAACTCAGGATGCGAAGCATCGCCATACACAAGCCTGAATTGAATGACATGATATGAATACTGCATATCTAACTGAAAATATTTCCTCGTAATGCATCTGTCATACATAGCATTTCCAGTAAAATAAACTTATAGAATCTTACCTTATCTCCCCCTTAACAGGCAATGGACATACATCTTGGGAAAATCCTTTCGGGAATCCACTAAGCACAGAGCGAAAGTAATAGACTCATTGTACACTAGCATGATCTTAGGAGAGTTCATACTCCTTAAAGGGTGAAATTTATGCCTGATAAAATGATCTAGACTATTATCTTGAGCTAGAACAAGCTTTGACATATATAAAATCAAGAGAAATGGTGGTGCAAACAAGGTCTATTTATCGAGGTTAAGTCTTGTCTCCCCTCCTTAAAGGGTTTGCCCGTAATTAGTATCATTAAAGCTTAAATCTGGAGTATGGCTTTAAATCCCAAGCTATCATCAAGAGGGGAATAGAAAAGTCTCAAACTTAAGATGCTTACCTCACCATCATCTGGATTCTTGAAATGGAGTAGGAGAAATTCTTGCTAGGACACTCACTCCGAGTTGAAATATGATTTCCTGCTCCAGACTTCTCCTTTAGTGAAAACTCGCTTTACAACTAGTATGCACATCACTCTAGCTAGATCTCCACACAGGAGGGTAGGGCCAATCTCTCGAAAATTCTCATCTCGCCGAGGCTAACTCAACAAGGGTCAAGCAATGGTACACCTCGTGTCTCAGAGGTACTACACCTTTCTAGCATGAGGAGAGTTCAAATCCTTAGTTCACTAAACCACAATTGATACAGCATCATGCAATTATTGAGTAATTCGAACCAATCTCCTCTATCGGGGTAAATGAAATCATAGTCAACTTGAATGTGTACCCAAAACTCCACTTGAAAACAACAAAGGAAATGAAATAGAAGAGCATCAAGTTCTACTAAGGGTTCAGCTCCTTTTTACCACGAGATACAATTGTTAAACAAACACTCTCCTTCAAGATTTACCAAGGGAGTTCACTTCTAGTCCCTTTACAAACCAAATTCTCAAAGTCCCCATGCAGTATACTTAACAAAGGAAAAAGGCTTACAAAAGAAATAGTCACCCTAGCCTCAATTTAACAAGTCCACAAGCTTTCGCTGCGTTACTCTGATAGGTCCCCCTTAACGAAGATGGAATAAAATTGTCCTTCAGACCAATTCGTTGTGGGTTCCTTATCGCGAAGGAAGAATGAGCCTACAGCTCCTAAAGGTGGAATGTCTAGTGGATACCATGAAAGATTCTCTATTATCACTATAGGGAACAAGGCATAACACATCTTTACTGGAGACAAGGTTCATTAAATGGGTTCTCGTTCCCAATTAAACTTACATGACAAACAAAATGAGGCTTCAATTCTGAAATAAGCATATTCAATGCTTTTCCTGAGGCATGAATACTTATAACTGATCATTCTCAAAAGAAAATACACATAAAGCATGTCTCACCACTGTCATATGCCTTTTTATTCCAAGGAATAGCACACCCCAGGCACAAACGAGGCATCGGCGTCCATAAGAAAATCCAGTCATACGTCCACATCGAATCCAAACTCATGAGATATGATATAAATATATACATGACAAAACTTGGTCATTCTCATATTATTCCATATGGGTTTTCAAGAAAACTTTGCTCACCATTCCACTATAAGATAGTCACCCTGCCAAAGAGGTCTCGCCAGCCAAATAATTTCTAGAACAATATAAAAGTTTACTCGTAACAGGGTAGTCAATCTGAATATAATCCACATATTCCCTCTCTCGTAACTAGACTTACAAGTTCGAACACGGCTCTATGGTTACAGAGGAACAATCATCCACGCACTAGGTTCACCCCGCAAGAAATCGAAGAAGAAGCAATGGGGGTAAACACTGGGAATAGGACTTTAGCAGCCACTCTCCTACGAGTATGCCACGTTCTAACCTCAGTCAGCAGTAGTGGACTGGTGGTTTATCAGATAGTCAACCGTTGGCCGACGGATGACTATGACATAATCCATCAGTCGCCTTTTGCTCACTTAGTGGCAGAACTAATCCTGAACACAAATCTCATAAGTAAACAGGTGATATAGGAGCCAATGATATAGATAATTTACGAAAGAGGCCAAATGAATTAATCAAGAACTTTGTGAATGGACGTAGCCAAGACAAGCCACATCTCCTTTCACAATACTCCCATTTTCCAAATATCCTAGCGGTAGAATCCTATTGCACAAGAGCGCATTAATTTTTCGAGGAATACTATAACTGCTTGCATCCCTAATCTCGGATCTACCCATGAATCCCCCGAGGAAAAATTCAAACCTATAGCTCTGATACCAACTTGTGACGCCCCGAAATCCCGTTCAGAGGATTTTACCTCCGGGACCCGGTTAGCCACGGAGTCGTACGCGACGACGGGTGATCAGGTGTAAAACTTGTAATTTTATACCAAAAACATGTTCAAGAAATAAAATCATTTTAAAAGAAATTCTGGCATGTGGAGTTTATTTATAAAGCAGTACCAAAACTTGTTAGAATTTATATACAATCCATATTCAATAGATACTCCACACTTAAGAAAAATCATTTATACAAAGCCTCAACTGAGGTCTCAATTTTAATGAACTTTATATCAAAATACAACACTGTAATACATAATCATTTACTAACTAATCAAGTAGTACATAAGTCGTTTCCTAACGACTTAAGTGATCAGGGTTCATCAGAGCTATCTAGACTTGTGCTCGTACCATTCCCGCGAACACCTGCAAAACCTGGTTTGGAAAATGGGAGTGAGCCAAACGGGCTCAGTGGGAACTATAAGAGTTTGTATAGGAGAATAGGTTAGAGATCATGTCAAACCCTGTAGGTGGATTATGTTAATCTGATATGTCAAATAAGTTTAGTGGTATGCGCAAGGATTAAGAATTCATTTAAATATAATTGTCATTAATTTAATTTAAATGATGGTTATCTAAAATCTTAACGTGTGGAGAATAATAAGTATTTAATAACAAGGAGTTCGAAATATAATTTTGAGATAAGGACGGGAGTGCAATTATAATTCTTTAGTGGTGTGAATTATAGTTTATGGAAGGAATCAATTCTTAATCGAATTAGGATTCCTGTTTTCCATAGTAAGCCCAAACACTTATTTCTCCTTAGGGTCCCTATCGTAGCCTGATATATATGCCAGCCTTCTCTCGACTCAATAATTCTCACGAATTTAGGGTTCGTGCCATAGACAGTAGAGAAGGAGATCTTGGTAATACCATAGCCCACACTCGATACAGAATTGCAAGGCGAAAGGAATACGATAGAAGATCTTAAGGTTCCATCGAGCCTGTGTTCTCGATTCGTCTGCACCAACCCCTGTTCGTGCTGAAACGAGATCAAACCAGAGAGATATCGAAGGTAAAATCTGATTCCGCACTAGGGTTTTACATAAAAATTTTGTTAAGTCTATAAGCAATATTAAACGATTTTGGAGCTAAGTTTCCATCATCGTAATTACCAAAAGGAGTGGTAAAGGCTGTCTTATACCTATTTTCTTCATGTATCTGGATTAGCCAAAATCCACTTTTTAAATCAAATTTACTAAAAGTTATTGCTTGATCTAATCTATTAATTAAATCTTTTTTATTTGGTAATGGATACCTTATCCATTCAAAAACTTTATTTAATGGTTTATGATTAATAACTAATCTTGGTGTTCCTCTTTCTATTTTAGCATTTTTATTGACATAGAAAGCTGGACATGACCAAGGGGATTTACTATTTCTTATAATCTTTTTATTGATTAAATCATTAATTTCTTGTTTACAATTTTCCATTTGTTCATGACTCATATGTATAGGTCATGCTTTAGTAGGAATTAAATGTTCTTTAAATTCATTAGCATAAGGTAACCTAACAATCTGTGTTTTCTATGCCAAAAGGCATGTGGTAAGTCAGAACATACTTTTTGGATTAATATATTTGTAAATTCTCAAATCTTATTTTGAAGCTTACTATCAGTTAACTGTTCTTCAATCTTTTTATATTTAATTTCATCTTGTAAGAATTTTAAATGATTACTTTTATTATGGATTAAATTTAAAGATTTGAAAATTGACTGTTCTTTAATTATTTTTAAATCTCTTTCTTTAGGTTCAGTAATAAAACTAAATGTGACCTTTTAACCTAAATGTTGACTTATTAATCCTTTAGTTGTAGTAGTAAATGGATACAATAAGTATATAAATGGGAATCCCGAAATGATTCTATCTGTCATGTTACGAATTAAGACAAAGGATGTCTTAAAGCAAACACCATCTTGGCAGATATGAACTTTAGGTAATTTATACTTAATATTCATTTATGTAATACTATGTATTTATTTTAATGCTAATTGTGCCATGTTGGGTTAAATTTGATGTGGAAATTGTACTTCTAAAAATTTTCTATTCATAATTTGGAGAAAAGTTCCGTCCGTAAAATGTAGGTCTCTAAATTGCCTTTCCATGGACATAAAAATCGTCTCAATCAGAGTCCCGAGCGAGAAGTTATGGCCAAAATAAAAACAGGGCATCGTAGCAGAAAATTGGCCTACGGACCGGTATGGGGAATTGGCAAACTGGTCCGGCATGTACATATTTTGGAAATATTTGGCAGCGGACCGGTATGGAGTTTTGGCATACCGATCTAACATGAAAATGATTGGAAGATTTTGGCTGCGGATCGGTATAGGATTTTTTCATACCGGTCCGGCGTATAAAAATTTGGAAAATTCTAGACTGCGGAACGGTCTCCCATTTTGGCATACTAATCCTCCAGTGTGAATAGCGCACCGACTTAACTTTGTTTTAAGTGCGTTTTATCCTTTTCTTTACTCATATTTCAACCAAAACACACCCTCACCCCCTAGAGAGCTCTAGAGAGAGAGAGCGAGAGAGCAAGGAATCGCATCTATTTTCCATCTATAATTCGAGGTTTGAGCTCTAAATCACTAAAAAATTCCTCTTTGCTACTATTAATCATCTTCCTCGTGAGAATTGCTTGGGGCGAGGCTTATATCTTCGTGTTTTTTTCTTCTTTCTCGCCAATAACTTGAGGTAGGCATTTTTTGGCTTTCAAAACCCAAAAATGCGAGTCTACTACTTAACAATCCATGATTTTGAATTGTAGGAACTTAGAAATTGAATATATAGATATATATATATATATATAGTTATGGTGGTTCATGATATGTGTGGTATTGATGGTATTGATGATATGTGTGGTATTGAATGCATGATTGGAGGCAAATATGCTATGTATACTTGCTATGAAAAGTAGTTTGGACCAATAAGATATCCCTTAGCTATGTATCTATGATATGGATTGATAAAAGTGGTTTATTAATGAACTTTTATATGCTAAGGGATATGTAGTTGAACCTGATAAAGTATATATAGCATAGATAGCTCCGTATGGATAATTAGTATCATGTTATACATATTATGTGCTACTATTGTGTCAACCGAAAGCTCAGCAGCTGCCAAAGTCATGGAGGCTCTATTATGGCTCTACGAGATAGAGAGCTTGCGTCTTTCGGGAAATGTTTTCTGGTATGATTGTATAGTGCTTGCCAGTGATGGGAAAATAGGTAGGGCTTGGTGCCCTTGAGTTGAAAAACCCTAAACCCCTAGGGGAGCAACGTTTGGCCGTCTGTAAGCCACCGATGTTGAGCCCGGCCCGGGAACCCAGGCAAATTGGCAATGCACTATGGTTTGGTTACTATTAGTGTGTATATGGGATCGGGATGATTGATCCTAGGATTGTTGTTATCGATATTCATATAGGACCGAGACAATTGATCCTAGGTTGTCAGATTTATGACCTGACATCTCGGTGGTATCGGAAGATTCTTATAGCTCGGAATCTCTATGATACGGAAACTGGTTGATACGGGAGGTAACCTGCATTAGCACGTACATGCATAGTCGATTGATGAACCTAATTCTTGTTTGCCTTAACAATTTAAACGTGGTTTGAGGAATATGTTTATCTACTTGTTTTGAACACTTGCCCTATACCCTCCTACTGAGCATATGGCTCACCCCTGTTTTCTTTAAATCCTTACAGGTACTCATGAGTCCCTCGAAGACAAGGATATGACAGGGTTAAGGACGATATAAAAGCTCTGATACAATAAGCATTTTATTTTTATGATATAAAAATGTTTTTCTGGGAAGCCATGGCTAGCCCGAGGATTGTATATATATTTTTGGAACGCAAGTGTTTTTGGATCATGTATATGTGATGCATGCTTTGATGTTATAATATAATTTTGGTATCCCATGCTTAGTTATTACTTGATATATTGGTTGTTGTTGATTTTTTTTCTATGCACCCATCTTAGTCTTACTAAGATGGGTCAGTAACACTCTAGGTCTTAATGTGAGGTGTTATACTGTAGATTAAGGCAGGGGTGTTACAATTTGACTACCATTTGTTGAACTTAACCTTTCACTTATTTTCTTATAATAGGTAGTTGGAACAAGACCTTCTTGAATACAATTCAAGTCTGCTCCAGTATCTATTAATGCAGGTAGTTCAACAACAAATATTTTGTTTATGACTAAGGTGACATTAACATACCATTTTTGGATTGTTATATCTATTAACACTTTTAATGTATTTCCTTATTCATTAATCATGTTTTCTAATTCAATATCACTATCTGGACAATTGTGTTTAGATGTTTCACAACCTTCATCAAAAGAATTATGAATCATAAGTTTTGACTTATTATTAAGCTTAGCAAACTTAGCTAGCATTTCTTGTTTTAATTCAGGAATTTCTTGTTTAAGCCTTGAAATCTCATTTTTTAATCTATTAACCTGTTGATTTAATTCAGGTAATGTGATTTCTTTAGTTGGATTTTTAAACCTTTCTAAAGTTTTATTTAAACTGGATACCCTTTTTGCTTTATTTTTGATTATTTTATCTGCTTTTGTTTCTTTAGTTAATAAGCCTTTTAATTGTTTCACATATTGAGTTTTTAATTGTGGGACTGTTATTTTACTTATTAAATCAACTAATAAGGTTTTTTTTCTTCGTCACTTTTAGCTTATACATTTAATCTTTTATTGCAATAGGCATCTACACAATTATTTGCGCATCCTAAGGTGACTTTTGGAGTTTGACTATATTCACTATCTCATTGGCTGCTGAAATTACTTAAAGAATAAGAAGGAATATCAGATCCTGGATTTCGTTACTGCTAGAGTTGTTCTCAATTCTCATTAATTATAGAATTTGTTTTGTATCTTCACTAGATATATTTAATTGACTAAGTTTTTCTTTAACCTTGCATTCATTTTTGTAATGCCCTTTATTTTCACAATTGTGGCAAATGACATTACTTTTCTCATATTTTTTATTATCTTTAAATTTATTTTTCTTTTTATTAGGCGACTGTTTTTTTGTAATAATCATCTTGAGTATTACTTCTTCTCTTATGTTTATATGGTTTATATTTCTTATGATATTTTTCCTTTTCACTATATTTATTTTTTCTTCTTGAGGGAGCTATTAGGGGTAATCCATATTGCTCATAGAAAGTTCTTAATTCATATTTGGCTTTATTTTTATCTTTATTTGCTTGTTCACTAATCTTAAAATCTATACACATTTTAAGAACTATTATCTGAATTTGACTTATTATATCTCCATATGTTAGGTTATCATTATCTATGAAACCTAAATTTTTACTTAATTCTTCTCGAATTTTGTGGGCAAATAAACTAGGTAGACCATTTACAAATTTTTCTTTTCAAAATGGTTTATTACTATCATCTCTCATCATGACTCTAGAGGTGAATCATCTTTAAACCATATAAAATCATTTAATGTGGGCCAAGTTGAATTCTTTCAGTAATATTACTAGGTGTTCCTATGAAATATTTTACTATAGTGAATATTAGTGTGTTTACACCATCAAGGAAGCCAAAACTAATTTCTTCATCAAAGATAGGGTTGCCTTCATCATCACATTGGATTGAATGAATTATAGAATCTCTAGCATCTTCTGTGAGATGTTTCTCCCACCAAGATCTAAGAAGATATATATATAATTATAGATAAATATATCAAAATAAAAATGTACATGTATGGATATAAAAATTATATCTGTTATATAAAAACAAATATAATATATATACTCTTATTTGCAAACTTTTAGATAAAAACATTTATATTTTGTAAAAATGGTCAAATAATATAAAAACATGTATGCATATCATACAATAGTTACTATATATTGGAAAATGAAATATAATTATGCAATAGATATAAAATTGAAAAATCAAATCAAAGAAATATAAAAATGTATACAACAGATATTTATTTATCTATATATATATATATATATATAATTATAGATAAATATATCAAGTTAAAAATGTAAAACAGGTATGGATATAAAAATTGTTACAAAATGAAATCACAAGAATCCACGACTCTCGCACTAGGGCGGTATAATACACAATAACCCTTAAGTTTAGTGCCTTGTAGATATGGTAAGAATTTGTAGAGAGAATGCAAACCAGATACTCTTTAAAAGTACAGCGAATATAGTTGATGGTACATAGGTTGCCTTGGCCATAATTATAAGCCAGTTAAGTGAGAAGAATCACAATAACAAATGCTTAAATTATTACGATGATGTGAGAACCTTATTAAAATGCACAAAGTCATAGTTTTATACACATGGCGTGTAACGCCTTTGTGAACACCCCAATCCACGACTCTCGCACGATTACTGGTTTTTTTTATAAAACGAGCATTTTACATTAGGTCTTGAGTCATTATGCATATAGAAGACTGATAGGAAAGACTCCAAGTTCGGATTCGCTGGGAGTTTGATATGACCAATGTTGCCACTTCGCTTATTAGGAAGGGGATCGACCTGCCCTGTCAGGTAGCGGGGTGCATGTGAGAATTTAATGAGCAAAGGCCCTGTCATTTATACTGTCACGGTTCCGACAGGTACGGCCGGAGGCTGTCCAACCTCCATCGTAAAAATTCACGGAGACTGAAAATCTTCGTAATTTTCCTAGCACCGATTCCATGAATAAAGCAACTCATAAGGAGAGAACTTCCCGTGTTTTCAAATGACTTTCCTAAAAACTCTTTTCGAAATGATTTTTCAAACTCTAGGCAGTAAGGGAACCCAAGGAATGTTTTTCCTACCCTACTTCTATACGGGGCTCTCAAGTTGGCACTGTTGGTCTGTTTTCAATCTTATCTAAAAAAAAACTTTCTTGTGTATTTAGTGTCGTCCCGATCGATGTATTTCTGGATAAGGTCCTACAGTTACTAAATGATATATTATTTTTATTTTTCGGGAAAATACGCGCGAATGGATTTGTCCTTCTCTCCCGCATCAGATATTCATCCAACCTGGCCTCTGCGTGGGCTGGAAGAGATAGTACCGGGCGATTTGTCAGACCAGACTCCTTCCAAAACATGGATCAGAACACATCGAAAAGGAATGTGAACAACCAATTCAATAATGCAGTGGATCTGCCACCCAGTGCTTTTCACCAAAACCAGGGGATACCTCAGAATAATACTATGGGGGGTTTACTACTACATCACACTCCACCTCTGAATACTGACCCGAACCTAGCCAACACGAGTGGAAATGGAAACGTTCCAAGTACCCAACCCCGAGGATATGTACCGGATGCTGATGAATCTGAGTCAAAGTATGGCCATACTCTTAACTAACAATCAAAATACTCGTGTCAAACTGGACGAGTTGGCCAAGGGACGCATGACAGAACCGGCAAGAGAAGCCCCGGTTATTCCACCACCACCACCACTCTCAATTCACACCGAAGTACCACCTCCATTTGAACAGTTAAACCAACCAAAGGCTATGCATGATCTGGTCAGTAATTGGTTATAACAAGACCTAATCGATCAAGCTCCTCCGCCGATACAACTAATCCATGAACCTTATCAGGATCCGTATTTTGAACCGGTAAAAAGGCCAATGAGTATTCAAGGGGAAGGCCCATCACCGATGGAAACCTATTGAGGAGACAAAGATCTATCTGAACTCAAGGAATAGTTACGAGCACTTACTCAAAAGGTGGCCGACAGTTCGAATGACTTAACTCAAATGAAAAGCTACAACTTGTACCCTGAAGCTCGTTATCCGATAGGCTTCAAAATGCCTTCCATCCTGAAATTCACGGGAACTAGGCCACCGGAACTCCATTTGAAATCCTACGTCAGATCGATGAGGATCTACGATATTGGCGAGGCTGAATTGGCCAATTCCTTTCATCTCACTCTTGCGGGAGCAACCCAAAGTTGGTTTTTGAATCTTGAGAAACACCGTGTCAGATCATGGTCCGCTGTCGTTCAAGAGTTTGTAGCACAATATAAAACTAATGAAGAGCTCAAGGTTACGAGGAAACACCTAGAAATGGCCAAGCAAAAAGAAGTCGAGCGCATTAGCGAGTTCGTTACATGATGGAGAGAATTAGCCGCACAAATGGTGGAACGTCTTGATGAGGAAGAACAGTTAGGAATGATTGTTAAGAATTTGAAGTCAAAAATTCGGGCTCAAATAGGACACCAATTCTTTGATAGATTCAATGCTTTACTTCACGTGGGCCATGCGATCGAAGAAGAGTTAGCCAGACAAGCTGAAACCAAGAAGTTTGCATCACAATACAAGAAGACTTCTACTTCAGCCATCAATCAAGTCACCTCTTACGAGTCTTACGGTAGGGGTTATTCTAACAATGCCTATGATCGAAACTCTACGAAGAATGTCGGGAATTATTCTGCACCTGGGTACCGTAACAACAACAATCCCGGAACATTCGACCGAAATCGATCACGAGATAGATACTTTTCACGATTGGCGGGACCTTTGGGAAAGGTATTCGAACAGTTGAAAGAAGCTGGGATAATATATCCCATGAATCCAAGACTGTTACCACAGCAAATACCACCCCATTGGAATATGAACGAACGTTGTGAGTACCATCAAGGGTTCGAACACACTACTGACAGTTGCATGGCCTTGCGACATACTATTCAAAACCTAATTAATAGTAAAAGAAAATCTGATATATCGACACCAAATGTCGCAAGAAATCCTCTTCCCAATCACTGAATTAATGCCATCGAGGAAGATTTTAACTTGCTAAATCTTGTATCTTTGATTAAACCTGTCGTGGATATGGAAAACGTTGAAGTGTTGAAATTTGGCTATACAAAGCCTTCACCTGCTGTTATCAAACATGATCCTGGAAAACCCCAAAAAGTTGTCGAGAAAACCAAAGATTAAACATTATTGGGATTATGCGTTGATGAAACTTCTACCCTGCAATCACAAGAAATGGTTAATCCAAAAGTCATGGGTTGGATGGAACGAATGCAATTTATACCCGGACTTGGACTCGAAAAAAAACCAAGGAATCGCTTACTTTCCTTAATTCAAAGATAATTCGAGACGATAAGGCCTTGGGTATAACCGTGGAAAAGCAATAAGGAAGGGTACGTACCAAAGCAAGTACACATCACAAGTAAATATGATCGCCTTCGACTGGAACAAAGTCGCTCAAGCCTAAAAGAAGACGCCTACAACCTCTATTGAACCACCTGAAGAAACAATTGATCTGGCAGCAACATGGGTCCAATAGTTGACTCACTCTAGAAGAGCTACCAAGCAACCTACCGTTACTACTCCTTCCAAACAATCGACAAAAGATCCGGAAGAATGGCGTGTTGTGGAACAATTGAAGAAAACACAAGCCCAAATCTCAATATGGGGACTCTTGGTTGCATCTAAGCCACACCATGTAGCATTGATGAAAATGTTAGATAAGTCAGTTGTTCCTTTCGAAGCTATCCCAAACGAATTAACAGCAATGATTGCTTCAATGGGGGTATGAGAATCCGGATCCGCGACCCGAGAGGCTTCCTCGTTCTCGATTTTCTTTGTTTTGAATGAAAACTTGTTTTGTAGAGTCACCGATTTGTTTTACAAGAAAACAAACAAAAGATCGTACAAAGGATAACTTGAAAATGAATCATCTTTTATACGTTTAAAACCAGAGTTTAAAATATACTTTGCTAGGGTTCGAGAACTACGTTACGAATTGGGAAGGTGTTAGGCACCCAATTCGCCCTTTCGGTCTCTTAATGGATCATGTATTTAATTCCTATTTTAGATGTCTTGCAAGTAGTTTGAATAATTTTTAGAACAGTCCTTTTCGGATAAATTTAGTTTAAAATGGTATTTTGAAATTAGACTCGAGCTTTGCGAGCGCCTATGTATTCATTCATAGAATGAAATCAGAGTCTCGTAGTTCCATTCTTTGGAAACTGTTTTTGTATTTTTGTTTTGTTTTGAAAATGTGTCAAAACGGATTTTAGATTTCTTGTAAAACTTAGAAAGGACTTATTTTGAAAACAGTGGACTTCTTTGCAATTTATCTAACCTTCTGTATTAAAACGAATATTTAAATGTAGTATTGAAATTTAGAAAAGGTTGTAGAAAGACGTACCTGATGCGCTTGAAGAAGAAGTGAGAACCTTGCCTTGATTGCCTTGCTTTCTTCCTTCTCTCTCTAAAACTTTCTCTATCTAGACTTTCTCTATCTATACTTTCTCTCTCTAAAAACTTTCTCTCTCTAGAATTTTCTCTCTCTAAAAACTCTCTATAAATGTTCTTGACCGAGCTTCTCCTCTCTAAAGAGTCCATTAAGTGTTGGGTAGCCGCGCGGCTAGGAGCTAGCTGTATGGCTAGGGAGGGCTGCGGCTAAGGCATGCGGATAGGGCGTGTGGCTCTGGCTTGCCATCCAAAGCCAACCGTACGGTTGGGAGCCAACCGTGTGGCTAGGGTATGGCCAACCGTGCGGTTAGGGAGCGTGCAGCTGGCTATCAAAAAACTCAATTTTTCTAGTAAGTGAAGTGGCAACAAGGTTGTGGTAGATTCCTGACGCGCTCGAAAATCAGGGTTTTTCCTAATGGTCTCCTGTATGCATGACTACTCAAGACTTGTTGCGGAATGCTCCTTTTGTATGAAAACCAAATTCATACGAGAGTCATGGATTGGGGTGTTTACAGGGGCTGCAAAAACAGATGCTCAGGTTCTCCGACGAAGACCTATCACCACTCTGTCGGGATCATAATCAAGCTTTATATATTACCGTTTTGGCCTGTGGAATGTCTATACCGTACGTTCTCGCGGATAATGGCTCTACGATTAATGTATGCCCGTTAAAGACTGCAGCCCGTTGGGGTATCGATTTCACCACACTAGAAGAATCACTGGTCACAGTTCGAGCCTATGACAATACAAAGTGAGAAGTATTGGGTTCTGTTATGCTGGATATGAAAATGGGACCGGCTACATTTACGACCGAGTTTCAAGTCATCGATATTCCATCGAGTTTCAATTTGTTATTGGGCCGGGTTTGGTTGCATGAAGTTAGTGCACTCCCTTCTTCCTTTCATCAAAAGATAAAAATACCTTTCAACAAGGATGTCATTATCATTATGGGAGATCCCGAAAGAACAATAGTGTCCAAAGACTAGCCTGTGTTGGGAATTGGTAGCCAAGACGTCCAACTCGGGGGATTTTCATATGAACTGAAAGTATAAGCTCTTACCACCCAAAATATGACGCCCCAAAATCCCGTTTAGAGGATTTCACCTCCGGGACCCGATTAATCATGGTGTTGTACGCGACGACGGGTGATCAGGTGTAAAACTTAGAATTTCATACCACAAACTTGTTCAAGTAATAAAATCATTTTAAAAGAAATTCTGGCATGTGGAGTTTATTTATCAAGAAATATCAAAACCTATTAAAATATACATACAATCCATATTCAATAGATACTCCACATTTAAAGAGAAGTCATTTATACAAAGCCTCCAATGAGGTCCCAATCTCAATAAGCTTTATATCAAAATACAATACTACAATACATAAACATTTATTGACTAAACAACTAGTACACAAGTTGTTTCCCAACGACTTAGGGGATCAGAGTCCATCAGAGCTATCTAGACTTGTACTCGTACTATTCCCACGAATACCTGCAACACTGGTTTAGAAAATGGGAGTGAGCCAAACGGGCTCAGTGGGAACTATAAGAGTTGCATAAGAAAATAGATTAAAAACCATGCATGCCATGCTATGCATTATATTGAAAATAGTTTGTATGCTGCTTCTCTGTAATAAACCACCTCTGGGTAGAAATGTGTATAGACAAATGTGAATATATATAGTACATCTCTGAAGCAGCCAATGCACAGAAAACCTTTCGTGAAATGTATATATAGAATGTCCCCAACCCAAAGTAAAAGAAAAGCAATACATGCACATATATATCATCATATTGTATATGCCACAGCACCGCGACTAGATCTATCACATCAGTCACATATATCATACTCACGTCTAGGATTTTCATACATCTACTGTGCGCAGAGATAGCCGGCAACTCGGTTTCTTCTTCCCAAGGCAGGGACCACCTAAACGCTACCTCACGCAGCCACACAGGCATACGCTACCTCACGCAGCCACACAGGCATACGCTACCAATAATACTCACGTAACCACCAAGGCTATACGCTACCGGTAATCACCATCTATCTAGTACGAACGGTGTGGCCATCCGATAATATATCCAAACAACAATAAACTCATCAAATCCATGAAATCATAAGAATATAGAATTCAACAGATATATAGATATGAATATGCATACATTCCACACGTATTCGTATAACTCGTATATATGTATCCATTATAGATATGTGTACATATACATAGTGTAAAACATGTAGTGGTATTGTTGAGATTAAACAAGATCCGCCAAGTCCGTCAGTTAAGAAAGGAAACCATAAAATCATCAGTTTGGGAGGTTTCATAACTTTCATCAATTTGGCCCCAAGTCAAGTCTAATACAATCAAACAATGTGTACGAGTTCCCAATTAGCCTCCCAATATGATTTAAAGACTTTATTTATTCAAAACACATTTATGTATTTGACCAGCATACTTATGGACTGGCTAGGTAAGTAGAAAATCTCATAAATGTAGCTCATGGCTTAAAACACAACAACAATACCACCAATATGTGTAAATTTGTCCAAAACATACTTTAAATCCCATATATGACATCATACATAAGCATACCAAAGTTTAGCATATAAAATCGTATACGTACTTGAAGGTCATATGTGAAACTTTCTCATAAATCATATCCAATTAGGGCTTTTTGTTTAAAATAGTTATTGATGTCATATATGATGCAAATATATCAAAAGTATCCAAAGAAATTGACCCAAGCCCCATGCATATGCAACTTTGATTAGAAAACCTAGGTTTTGTTTGATTTGAGATGAATAAGTTGTAATCGTAAGAGAAATTGTTCCCACCTTAGGACGGTTAATCCCTCGAAGAATCATAGCGGAATCGAGCCAAAGAGGCGCTGTCGCGGAAACCCCCAAAATCTTCTTCAAAAGCCTAGCTATGGTGGGTGGAGGTGAAGGAGGAGATGAAGATGATGATGGAGATGACGATCTTGTGTGGGGGTAGGAATCAAGGCGGATCATCCATATGAACCCCCCAAAATCTCCACTCAATCTCTCTCTAAGAGCTCTCAAGGTTTGGTGATCAAATGAGGAAGGAAGGAAGAAGAAGAGAATATATAAAAAATCTCGCCAGCCTGATGAAGCCGACTCCCCACTTATTCATGGAGTCGACTCCATGGCTTGATTTCTGCCTCCTTCAGCTTTTGGTCAACAGCTCGACTTCGCACCCACTTTTGGGCATCAAGGAGTTAGAACTGGGTCTTGGCCAAAATATGAAAGTTGTAGAGGGGATTAAGATGAAGACGTGGCCGAAAACGGGGACTCATTTGGAGTTCGGATGAAGAAGATATGGATTTTCAAAGTCAGGTAAAAATCATTAATCGCATAGGATCAAAACTTGTGATTTTCGAACCGATTTCCGTCCGAGCCACCCGAAACAACTTATGGTCATTATAACACACTTAAAAATGTTAATATAACTTGTTGGCGGTTTCCAAACCATGTCAACCTTTCCAGAACCCAATTTGGCCATTCGGAGCCCGATTCTGCCTTACACGCGATACGAATCGTGATTTGCGGGAGATAAGGAAACCAGGTGTTACACAAAATGTGAAATATCTACCTCCTGATGACATGTCAACAATGAACACGTGAGTGGTACAAATGATGAGGAAGATGAAATTCTTACTGTGAATTGGTCTGGGAAAATATAAAGCTAGAATTGCACAAATGATTAAGCCATACCAATAACCGAGTTCTCTTACATGGTTAGGGTATATGGGAGATGATAGCCGAATAAAAAGCACCATATTCACCGATAGCTCGTTAAATGGATGGTTTGTAAAAGAGGGTGAAGACTTCCCTTATTGTGGTTTCAAGAGCCATGGGTTAATAAAGATGGAAAAAGGCAACCGGGGTTATAAATCTTCTTCGAGGAAGATTTGTATATAAGTAAGGGTTTTACGCACACCTTCTCATCTCAGTTGAAGATCATCCAACCGCCTGTTGAGCCGTTAGAAGAAGAAGACATGTTGGGAAATACGTTCGAGGTAATGGCACTTGAAGAAGATTACCTCGGGGACCCTGTACACCTCATACGCCCCATTAAAGCAACGAAGAGGTACAAGAAGAAAGAAAATAATATTGATAGAGATGTATAAGAGTTAGAATGTATGTTATCTGTACAAAATGATATTTCTATCAATAAAATTGTCAATGTTTCCCCTTCCTTTGATTCTTATGATGTGGAAGCGATGATTGAGAATTTGAGTGATGAATAAAGAATATAACCCATTAAAGGGGACACTATCATAATAAATTTGGGCACCAGTGATGATAAAAAAAAAATTGGGGCTAAATTAGATAATGATGAAAAGACAGAATTAGAAAATTTGTTGAAAGAATTCGTCAATGTTTTTGCTTGCTCATATGCTGACATGCCGGGTTTAGATACTAACATTGTGATGCATGAAGTACACACAAAACCTAAATGTAAACCCGTCAAACAAAAGTTAAGAAAATTAATACTTGAGTGGTCCCTCAAAGTAAAGGAAGAAGTGACGAAACAATTAGATGTTGGGTTCATACGGGTCGTTGAATACCCTACTTGGTTGGCCAACATTGTGCCTATACCAAAACCCAACGGAAAAGTGAGGGTTTGTGTTGATTATCGCAATCTAAACGCCGCCTGTCTAAAAGATGATTTTTCACTGTTAAATATCGACCTCATTATCGACAACACTATAAATCATGCCTTAAAATCATTCATCGACTGATTTGCCGGCTATAATCAGATCAAAATGCACCCTGATTATCAAGAAAAGACAGCCTTCATCACACCATGGGGTACTTATTGCTACACTGTCATGCCGTTTGGGTTAAAGAATACCGGGGCTACATACTAACGAGCCACAACCACAATATTCCATGACATGATTCACAAAGAGGTCGAGGTTTATGTGGACGACATGATTATCAAGTCCCTCAACCGAGAAAGCCTTGTCGCAACTCTTCGGATCTTCTTTGAAAGACTTATTCGATTTTAGATGCTGTTGAATCCTCAAAAATGCATATTCGGGGTCACTAAAGGGAAGATGCTGGGATACATAGTCAGTAAAAAGGGAATCGAAGTTGATCCGGCAAAGATAAAAGCTATTCAAGAAATGCCAGTTCTTAAAACTGAGAAGGAAATTTGGGGTTTCGTAGGGAGATTGCAGTTCATAAGCAGATTCATTTTGCAACTGACTCAAACATGTGAGCCAATTTTCAAACTGCTTCAAAAGAACTCAGATGGGCAATGGAACGAGCAATGCCAAGAAGAATTTGATAAGATTAAACAATACTTGTCCATCCCACTAGTCTTAGCACCTCCCTAAGTGGGCATTCCATTGATATTGTACATGTCTGTCAACAACTCCTCGATAGGGGTAATGTTAGCACAACTTTTGTTGAGAACAAAAACTGAGCAACCAATATATTATCTAAGCAAAAAGCTTTCTTCGGGAGAACGAAATTACACAGCCTTAGAGAAATCATGTGCTTCATTGGTTTGAGCCACCCAAAAGTTGCGGCATTACATGTTGGCTTTTACCGTAATCTTAATCTCTCGCATGGATTGCTTATGATACTTGTTCAAGAAGCCGGTATTGACTAATAGAATGTCTAAATGGGTGTTTTTGCTCTTAAAGTTCGATATCTCGTACATAACCGAAAAGGCCGTCAAAGGGCAAGTCATAGCAGATCACCTAGTTGGAAACCCTATCATCGATACCGAGCTAGAGGAATTTGAATTCCCCGATGAGGGTATCATAAAGATTACAAAAGATGACGAATGGAAAATGTACTTTGATGGTGCTTGCAATCGAAATGGAAACAGAATCGGGATTCTATTGATTTCACCGGATCAGACCCATGCCCCCATGTCCTTTCGCTTGGAGTTTCCTTGTACTAACAACATTGCGGAATACGAAGCCTATATCGTCGGGTTAGAAATTGCTCTACAGAAAGGGGTTCGCAAGATCCAAGTGTTTGGGGACTCTGCCCTCATTATTCATCAGATTCTGAAAAAGTGGAAGATCAAAGCGGAAAAACTTGTAGCATTTTTAGCCTAACTCGAAGAAACTTCTGAAAAATTTGATTGTATTGAATTATTCTATATCCCAAGAACACAGAACAACTTCGCTGATGCATTGGCTACTCTGGCTTCAATGATTGAAATTCCAGGGGAGAAAAAGGAAATCCAGATCAATATTCAGAAGCGGGCAAATCCGGTGTTTTGTCAATCACTGGATATTGAAAGTGGAAACATGGTTGAACCAAGTGTTAGGTATTATGATATCTGGAAATTAATTAAGCACAATGAATACCCACCAAATACGGATAAAGCCACTCGAGTTGCACTTCGCCGACTTGCATCCCGATTCATTATTTGTGCGGGAAAATTATACCAAAGAAATGACGATGGTATATATCTTCAGTGCCTCAATGAGGAAAAGTTTCGAGAAATGATGGAACAAATCGATAGGGAGAGTGTGGCCCACACATGAGCGGTCATACTCTGGCACATAAGATAGTCCGTCAAGGGTATTATTGGCTGACAATGCAAAAAGATTGCTTTGAATACGTCAAAGGTTGTCATCAATGCCAAATATACGCCAAAGCACAGAAGTTCCCACCAAAAGAATTGTATCCTATGACATCTCCCTGGCCATTTTCCATCTGGGGTATCGACATAATCAATAAGATCTCACCAAAAGGTAGTAATGAGCACGAATACATCTTAGTTGTTATCGATTACTTCACCAAATGGGCTGAAGCCGAATCCTACAAAGATTTAAATGCTAAGAAGGTAGCTCAATTCATCCGAAAAAACATCATATGCCGATACGGGGTACCACATGAAATCATATCCGATAATGGGACACATTTTGAAGGTGAAGCTAACGAGGTTTTGGAGGAATACGGAATCAAACGCCATAAATCCTCCCCGTACCGCCCACAAACTAATGGTGCTGTTGAGGCTGCTAACAAAAATTTAAAGAACATTATTAGCAAGATGGTGAAATCCGGCAGAGATTGGCCTAGAAAACTCCCATACGCACTCTGGGGATATCGTACCACTGAAAGAGTTTCTGCGGGATCAACGCCTTTCTCCCTCACATATGGAATGGAAGCAATTTTACCAGTGGAAATGGAAATACCCTCTTTACGGGTTATCTTGGAAAATCCAGTCACTGAAAGTGATTAGATAATGGCACGATATGAGGAGTTGACAATGATCGATGAAAAACGATTAAAGGCTTCATATCAACATCAAGGGTACCAAAAGTGTGTTGCAAAAGCCTTTAATAAGAAAATTCAAGCTAGAGGCATCATAGTTGGAGACTTGGTCCTCAAAAAAATCCGAGAATTAGCGCGAGACCCACGAGGAAAATTCTTGCCAAAATGGACAGTCCCTTACATTGTCACTAAGATACTATCTGGGGGTGCCGTTCTTCTTACCAGTATTGATGGCCAAGAATTGAACTCGCCAGTCAACCTCGATCGATTGAAGATGTATTATCAGTGAAGTTGTACACATGAACTACGAAGGCTTGAACCCAAAAAAAAATTAAAAAAATTCAGGGGAAACGTAGGCAACCTGAGTTTAAATTTTAGGCCTAATCTATTCCTTATAATAACATTCATTCGTTTAAAAGCAAATGGGTAGAAAGAGATTTTCCATATATATAACCAAAGTTTTTCATACAAGACAACCTACATCAAACATACTTACATCCTTTCCTACATCATTTTCCTATATCTTTCACCTACATATCTACTGTCTAAACCCAAAATGCTTTCAAGAAGAAGCCATCCATAAAACCTAACCATCCCCGAAACTTATCAATCCGTCGCAGCATACAAGATCCTCTCCCGCTCTAGAGTATGGCATGAAGCAAGAACAGTCTCATCCGTCACTCGAGTATCCGCGAACCGAAACCATCTCATCATCATCGGCTCGTGCTCAACTGTCTAACGAACACGACGCCAAATGTGCAACACAACATCCGATCGAGTCACCTGGGTAACACCAACCTCTGCACCATGAAACCGTCGGGTATAGCAGGTGGACCACAAACCTCGTAAAGTCATCTCCAACCTCTGGGTAATAGGAAGAGCCATTAAAGAGAAGTCTCTCAATGGAAGGGGCACACTCAAGGGGACGCCAAACTGTCTTGTCAATCGCCCAGGTATATAGAAAGATGTTTCCCTCAATCTGCGGATCCGTACATAGTTCTGCCCGCCCATACTCATAATCATCGTCCTCATACTCCACCAGGGAATCTCCCAAAGAATCGAAGAGGCAGACTCAAAAAAATGGATGGCCTAATCAAATGATGAGAGACGATGAATCAAAACATAATCATGACGAAGAAAGAAATCCCAGGAATCCCAAGGAAGACGAGGCTCCAGAAATCGAAATCTCTCAGTCATCCACATGTACAACAGATAAGGACTGCCTTGAAAGTACTTAACTTGACACTAAACTAGGGCATCCAAACCATTTAGTGTCTTCGCCAAAAGAATGTGAGTCACTAAATGACCGCGTATAGCCTCAACTACAACTCGGATAATCAAGGGGTCTACAAGAATAGCATCTCCAGTAACCAAGAGCATCTGAGAAAAAGCAAAAATAAGACAAGCAGAAGTCCGACCTGAATAATATGCCGGATCATCACCATGATGAATGAAGAAGTCCACCATCTGACGTAAGTAAAACCGCCTGTCTATTATCATCGGCCGGCACTCACTCTTCCTCAAACCCAACAACTCAACAAGCATAACTCGCGGGCTCCTAACATCTCTCAGGGACGCCAATGGCCAGGAAACATCCTGTCGCATCAGTAATGTGAACTCCTCAATAGTCGGGCATAGCTCGTTTAATTCGATGTGAAAACAGTGATCCTCTAGATCCCAGAACTCAACAAGGCCTAGTAAAAAAGACCAGTTGATCCCATGAGAACACCATCGATGAAGATGGCTCAGGTCACCCCAATTGAGGCCTCAATCGGCCTCAGTTAAAGATACAAAGTCGAACAAAAGGGCAAAAGCAGCGCTGGTGCGAAAAGTAGACATGATTACAAAAAAAGAAAAGGTATCTTAGGCTAGAAAGATAGAATGGGTATTCAACACAGTGAGGAAAAAAGGACAAATTCACGCTCTATTTACAGCAAAAGTATAGGCCAACAGCACGGCTAGCTCCCAAACTTACGGCTGGCTAGCAACCATACGGTTGGCTCCCAACCATGCGGCTCCCCCTGCAGGTGGGGCATGCAGTTGGCTTTTCCCATTTGATAAAACTTTTCATTTTGTCCGAGCTTTCTTCACAATATATTATGATACGAATATTGCCAGACTTTATTCAGGAAGAACAATCTATCATTGCATGCATATAGGTTTGATAATCACTTGCCAACCTATGTACTTAACCATTTTTCACAATTAAATTTGTAATAACTTTGCCGACATATGAACTTAACCTTTTTTCACAATCGAGTTCGTAATAATTTTGCTACATTCTCATATTTCAAAACATGTAACATCACACACAAACATACTTTCTTCTAAAATAAATACTTCATTAATTAATAATTAAAACCCAGTCACACTAATTTATAACTTAAAATAACCAACTTGTTCATGAAAACAAATACATCTAAATTAATAACTAATTTAAGAAGTTTTTATCAAAAAACCTAAAACCAACACTAAAACCATCGTAAACCATCAAAACTGAACCATCATCACTAACGCTGTGGAAAACGAAGAGGATCCATCGTACGCAGGCATTTCGCTTCAGTTTCCCCAACGCCCTCCCCCGGAGTCTCTCACACTGTGCGACCACGGCCTTGAGGGGGAGGAGCGAGCCTAGACGTTTGATCCGACTACTGCCCACCATGAACGGACTGTGATGGCACCGCTGGCCAAGAACGTGAGCGTGAGGGATGGTAGGTAGCCGTCACGTCACCCGCCAAACGCTGGTTGTACTTTCCCATGTACTCCATCGGGAAAAGAGCCGCAAAGGTCAACAACCCGTAGGAGTTAAAATAGCTCCTCAGTAACTCGGCCACCTCCCAAAGCCGGAACAAACCTATTTGTCAAATACAGTCATGAAATCCATCATTATTCATAAACGCCACAAAATCCGAGACGTGTGCCAATGCACCCATCTGCTTATCATCCACAGGAACGTTAGGAATCCGATATTTCATCAGCCAGCCGAAATCCATGTAAGGAATCTCTCTCGGATACTCAGGGATGGAGTACGATGTTGGCGCGCTGCTAGCTTGTGACGGACAAGCCTTAGCTCCACCAACTCCTCCACCCGCCGGGGGGATATCCTCCTCAGACTCCTCCATCCTCTCCGACACCGAGGTCACCTCTTTCCCCTTCCCCTTGTCAGCTTCCTCACCCGCTGAAGCCTGACTTATACCTGCATCCACCCCCAATCGAGTAGTAAACTCCCCCACTTCTCTAAAAACAATACCATTAGCAGTGCCTGATGATGGAGTAGACAATAAATAGGGCTTCAGACCTACTGACCCGGCACTAGGAGACCCAACAGGATTGCGTAACAACGGCGAAAAGGAAACATGATAAGCCCAATCCATGTCCCTGGCCCATATATGGGCGATGAGCCCAATACGGACCTGCGACCCGAAAACCCCCGTCCTTCCGGCGTCCATAACAACTCCACCACCTGCACTACCGCCTCCGCGGACATCTGAGGTGTCCTCCCAGACATTATTGGTAGGATGGACGGCCTTAATACCAGACTCCTACCCCCTCTTGGGCTCCTACCTCCTCTCACCCCTTTCCCCTGTCCAGGTGCTACAGCTACTGACATTCAGGTGAACCATGATCGATCATGGGTCCCCAAGATCGATCATGAACCCTTCTGGAACTCCTTTGGAAGACCATGATCGATCATGGAAGTCACTACAGCAGCAAATGACTTTCTGAGCCCGAAACAGACCTCAAAACGGCTAAATCTCGACTCGGCCCAAACACAAAAGTTGTAGAGGGAAAAGAAATGAATACTTGGCCAAAAATGGAAAGTCATTTTGACATCGAATGAAGAAGTTATGGCCTCTCAAAGTTGTCCAAAAATCGACAGATAACAAAAACTCGAAACACGCAATTATCGTTTCGATTTCGATCCGAACCACTCGAATGACTAAACGAACACTCACATGAGTGGAAGGAGGCTAATATGACCAATACGGAGTGCTAGAACATTACAAGGCTCTACGAATTAAAATTTCACCACCTGAGGCCAAATGAGCGGACGAATGAAGACAACTACGAGAAAACGAAAGAACAGGGTGTTACATGATGGGTTCGAGATGAACCTTATTATTAGTTATACGGCACAATTACTCTCTTATGGGATTGTTACTTGAGTGATTTAATTTGTATACATACATGGTTACACTAGTCCATGGTAGGACCTAGGTTGGTCTTTAAAGGTTGGGCCGTAAGTTGGGGCTGAGTGCCCCTGGGTGAAAGACCCGAAACCGTGCACGAAAGCGAACTAGAGGCCCTGCTGCCCGTGGGTGAAAGGCCACGAAATGCAGACCTGGCGCAAGCTTGGATAGTTGCGAGTTGTTGAGATGATCATCGAGAGAGAGCGAGAGGTTTTTAGATGATACAATTATGAGGCCACTCAGTTTTGCAGGTACATCTCTGGGGATGGCACAATTGTGAAGTCTAGGACCTCTGATTACCTTAGATATGTATAGTCGTCCGTAAATGATTTGTCTTTTACCAGTTTCAAACATCGTTTGTATAATTGAGCTTTAAGTTTATTATATGTATAATTGTTGAAAATGGTGTATAGTATTTTAACTTGAATTGGGATCTCATTGGAGGAATTGTGATTGAAAATTCTATTTGTTTGAAAGTTGTTTCAAATTTTACAGGGCGAATTGTTGTTCAAACGAACACCTCATGCTGAAATTTTATAAAACGGGTTTTTCAAACGTGTCAAGTTTTACCCAAGAAAAAGGTTGTGATTTTAATATTTTAACCCGCCGTTTGCACGGCATTCGTGATTAATCAGGTCTCGGAGGTGAAAATCTCGAAACAAGATTCAGGGCGTCACACGGCGTATGTGACTCAGGCTTATAATAGAAGATCAACATTTCACTATTAGGCAATGTAATTGATACTCGATGTTTAGAACAATCAATTATCACATGAAAAGTAGCCAACCAATCCATTCCAAAAATAAGATCATAGACTTCTATATCCATCACAATAAAATCAAACTCTATCGAGGATTCTCTAACACTTAAGGAACAATTTCTACAAATAGAACTCAACCGTACATCACTCCCCAAAAGCAAACCAACACATATCGATATGTCAAAACGTTTAACATTTAATCCCAATCTATTGACTAAAGCCAATGAGATAAATGAATGAGAAGCACCGGTATCAAACAAAACTTTAACCCAAGAGCTAAATAATATAATGGTACCTTCCATCACTTTAGTTTCAGGTTGCTCCACCTAACTCAGGGTATACACTAGACCCAAAGTCCTACCGCCTCCCCGAGCATACGAACTTCCACCCCCATGGGATTGACTCTGACCCTAGCCTTGACCACTAGAGAAAGATTGGCCTATTCTACTACCACGGCTCGAGCCCTGAGTTTAAGACTGGTTGTAGGGAGGTTGAGATGGTTGTTGCTCTCGACTCACAGTTGGAGAATCCCTATGAATATGCCCCGGTTGACTGCACGCATAACAAACCCTCTTTCTCTGTCCGTGGTGCTCGCTACTGCTCCCAAAAAATGGCCTCTACCAACACTACCACTGGAAAACCCTGAATCACCTCTATGCTTCTTCCCCTAATTACCCGATTTCTTCCCCTCGATACCCTTTTTCCTTTCTAGGAATCTACTGGCATCTACTCTCTCTTGCTCTACTTTCAGGGCCACTCTTACAGCTTCAGTCACACTATTATAGTTTAAGTGATACACCTTTTCTCTGATAGAAGGCTTCAACCCTTCCAGAAAAAAATTATTTTCTCCTCAAGATCACTATCTAAACCTTTCTCAAAATCGCTCAGTTTTCTCATACTCCGTCACGGATATATTCCCTTAGATAAGGGAACGAAACTCATCCTTCTTGATACTATGATGGACCGGTGAGAAATAACACTCTAAAAACAACTGGGTGAACTACTCCCAGGTAATAGGAGCATCCGCCCTCCTCGACACGTTCCTCTACCAGACACCTGCCTGATCAACCAATTGATATGTACCAAGGCTGAGTCTCAAATCATCCAGTAAATGCATGACATCAAAGGCTCTCTCTATCTGATCGAGCCATGACTCCGCGG
This sequence comes from Lonicera japonica, assembly GCA_021464415.1. Classification (NCBI taxonomy): domain Eukaryota; kingdom Viridiplantae; phylum Streptophyta; class Magnoliopsida; order Dipsacales; family Caprifoliaceae; genus Lonicera; species Lonicera japonica. Next base: position 37,292,481 of record CM038463.1, read on the forward strand.
TATCAGGACTGGACATCCCATTGAAAGTAAGAGGATACAACTTTTTAAACTTTTCAAGAGCGACCATAGCCCAATTCTCCTGAACTCTTTCTCGAGATTGTTTAGTATGAGCCAACACATTGGTTAACTGCCTAGATATCCCACAAATAGGATCTATAGACTCCCCTCCCAAGGTAGAACTCTCGTGAGTGGCATGGTTATCCCTATCATCTGGTGGAGTAGCCATTCACTATACGAAAACAAGAAAAATATCATGATAACCTGATATACACATATTCATAAATCGCAAACCTATGCTCTTGTAATACCCCGTCCTTTCAATTCACCATAATCATCTTCACTTGTTTGTCTATTTCACCGTGAGAGGTGAAATCGTGTATTGTGGAGCCTTATAGCATACTATTGTATTTCACTAGTCATAGTAGCCTTTTTATACTCACATGAGACATCGTTTAGTGATTCGGGTGATCCGAATCAATTCCGGCTTATAAATTGTAAGTTTCGGTCTTACACGATTTCTTTGTTTTTAGCCAACTTTGGTCTATCGGAACTTCTTCGTTTCATATCCGAATTAGTTTCTATTTGAGCCTACATCTAGGTTTCATACCATTCTACAAATTTTGTGTTTTGACCGAAGTCCAATTCATACTCCTCGTTGGTCAAAACATCGTACGAAGTAGGCCGGCTACTAAATTCTAATCGTTCGATAGCATTTTGGCAGAGCGCTGTCTTTGGAGCATTTTTGGGAATTATCCATTCACAAATTGGGAAACCTCCTCTTACAAAGTTGTAGATCTTCGAGTTAGCTTTCCGTGGACATAAAGATCACCCAAATCGGAGTCCTGAGTGAAAAGTTATGGTAAAATTACGAACAGTGCTCTAGATCCAAAATGCCTATTCCAGCAGTGGACTCCATAATCGATTATGGGGTATTCCATGATCGATCATGGTACCCTGATGGTCGGTTTTGACTGTGTTTAACTCAATTTTTCACCTCTTTAAACCCCACATATCACCATTTTCGACCAACACATATACACAACACATTTGGGGGTTCTAAAGAGAGAGTGTTAGGAATTTTTGAGGGATCATTGAGGGTTCATCTTTTCTATACAAGATTTGGGGCCAAATCCGCACTATTCATCATTCTATTCATCTCTCCCACCATTGGAGTTCATGTAGAGAAGCTAGGGTTTCGTGATCTTGACGAGGGAGCATCATCAAGCCTTCATTTATGGAATTTAAGCTCTTGAGAGGTGGGAATACTAGTACTTAAGCTTTATTTTAAAATATTAATGTATTGTAAGCTTCAAATCAAACCAAACTTGAGCTTTTACCTATAAATTCGAAAATTGAATGTTCATGCGGTTTGGGGGTGTTTTCTTGTGATTATTTGGTTAACTTGCATTTCATATAACTCCATTATGATTTTTATACAAGAACCCCTAATTTATATGTTGATTTCGAAGAGATTTCTATGAAACCTTCACTTACGGATACGATAATGAATAGTAATTTATGATATGTATATATATGGAGTTATACATGGATTTGAAGGTATAATTTGGCTATAGTTACTTGTATTTATGATATTGCTGTTGTACGATGGCTATTAGTTCACTATTCGTTGGATTTTTAGTTATTTAGCCAGTCCGTAACTACACTGGGCAAGTTTATAAGTTTATTTTGAATAAACCATGTGTTGGTACCACAAGGGGGAGTTTATGGTGAACCTAAATATTATAAAAATATATGTTATACTTGGCTTAGCACCAATTGGACGAAAACTCGTGAAATTCCCCAAAGTGGTGGTGTTCTTAACTAAGCCACTAGTTGACGGACTTAGCGTATTTGGTTTCAATTACAACAACAATATGACAGTAAATAAAGATGAGAGTATAGTTAAATAATTGAATTTATATGTAATGTATGTAAATATATATTAAGTATGTGCTTTGGGTATAATTAAATCATTTGACGAGAAAAGCGTTTTGATTAACGTATATGGTATTTGTGAGTAAAGGCTTTATAAGTATGGTTTCCATTTTCTTTATCTGGGTTGACTAGTTGATGGATTTCGGTATGAACTATTATGTTGTTTTGTTTGGCACAATTGTTCATTTGTGGATCAAACACCTAGAATGCTTCGATATATTATTGCGCTAGTCCATGATAGGTCCCAGATTTGTCTCTAACGATTAAGACTTTAAGTTGGGACAGAGAGCCCCTAGGTGCAAGACCTGAAACCGTGCACGGAAAATAACGGGAGGCCCTGATGCCGTGTGGTTGAAAGGCCACGAAATGCAGACCTGGTTGTACGCTTGGATAGTCGCGGATTATCGAGATGATTGTCTCCGATGATATATGTTTTGATGATGCAATTGTAGTGCCAAGTTCTACAAACTAGCCAACAGTTATATATATACGTATATGAGTTGGAAGTACATACTTTCTTGCTATAGATTATTCGTTTTACCGTACGATGAGTTTTACAAATATATTTTGTTATCAGTGCGATTTTAGTTGTATTTTCAAATGATCTCTATCTTATTATATTTTGGGAATGGGAAAGCATTACATACATATTATAAAATGACCTTCGTAGTATTGATACTATAAATCTATAAATGTTTATAATTTATAGAGACGGCATATTCACATAACATATATGAAAGGAAATACTTTCATTATTCCACATTGCGTGCATTGTTTTGAAAATATACTTTTTATACATTAAACCTTCTAGTTCCCACTGAGCCCATTTGGCTCAGTCCCATTTTCCCAAAACAATTTTGCAGGTACTCTTCGAGGGATGGCAGGGGTACGAGTCTAGGGAGCCTCTGATAACTTAGAACTATGTAGTTGTCTAAGGACAACTTGATGATTATAAAACCCTTATCTTTTGAATACTTTGTATAATTTATTAGTATTGCTTGGGACCTCGTTGGAGGAAATTGGATTGTACAACATTTGTAATTAAGTGGTTGGATATGAATCTATGTGAATGTGGAGGAGTTTGTTTCTAAGGCTTTTGAATCTTACATTGTTATATATAGGTTTTTGGAATTATTAAATTTACAGACTCCACATGCCAAATTTTTTTCTAAACTAGAATTTTACACAAGAAATGTTTTAGATATTGTTTTAATTTAACTCCGCCGTCGCGTACGGCACCGTGATTAACCGAGTCTCGGAAGTGAAAATCTCAGAACGGGATTCGGGGCGTCACAGCTCTAATACCAATTTGTAACACCCCTGCGTTAATTAGTAGGATAACACCTGTAATTAAGACCTGAGCGTCAACCCACCTTAGACGAGCTAAAGTAGGTCTAAAACAAATAATGAAACAATAAATCTGGGAAAATCACATATCTTAGAATAAACAACCTTGATACTCATGCTGTGGGCGATAATATAAAACATAAGTATAATATACATCTATACACATACATAGAATCCGAGAGCCATACACATTATGTTAACATATATTACAAAGTAAACAACAATTTAGGCTAGCCGTGACTTGCCATGTACACACCTACACAACAAAAATTAGTCGATATCAGAGGTCCTCTACTTCGTTCTCGACCTAGCCGCTTCTTCTGTCGTATCCATCTCCTAGATACCTGAATTTGTTTACATAAAACGGGGTGAGCTCATAGCTCAGTAGGGGGATATAACATGCAATATTACGTATAAAACGTAATTAACTATTTAATCATAAATTATGGCTCAACCAATAAAACAATGCATGCATGTGCATATGCATGTTACCTCCCTGGTGTCAACCATTATACCGAGAGAATACCGAGACCGAACTGAATCATAATAATAATAATAATAACAATGGGCCTAACTGCCCCCAAGAGATACCGAAGCTGGGCCGAACCATAATCATAAGAAGATGAACAGTCCTGACTGCCCCAGAGAATGAACAGCACATAATCACGATATAACATCCTCCGGCCCATAAAAGATCATCATCGTATCATAATAAAATTGGACCACATGTCCATCCATATCATATCACAGAATCACAAGTGCTTTACCGAGGTCTAGATTTTCGGGCTACTCACCACTGGCTCTAAATAGCCGACCTTATTGCTGTCCTCTGGTGGTTTAGGGATTTTGAACCCACGAGCACCGATCCCTACTTATTTTCACATCGAAAAGCACTTGTTAATACATATTCCCTTCATTATCGAAGGGCCATAATAACAATCATAATCAAATCCATCAGGGGATCATATCACGTCCCAGAATGATATAACAGACATAAGAAACTTTCGGCACCATAGATACAAGATATATGCCCACATGATAGGCCATAAGTATAGTCCGAGTTTGCTGAATGGTCTCCAAGAATTCGGTTGACACAATAACGATGCACAATATGCATAACATGCTAATAAATGAATATTTGAAACAACTTATGTCATATAACTACAACAAATTTCTATACATGTCCCTTGATGTATATAATTCATCAATTAATTAATTTTATAAATATAAATTATTTATAAATGCAAGGGATATCTCATGTATATCAAATAACACAACTATATCAAGCGTAGTGGCATATCTTGCTTCAAATCACATGCTCATGACTTAATAAATCATAAAACATCATCATCCTCATCATATAATAATTCTTAAAACAAAGACAATTAAAATATAATGATTCATATATAACAAAATCATACTATCGAATTTTAAAAATAATTAAACCCATACCTCAAAATATTTAGCCCTAAAGAATGAAATTTAAGTTAATACCCAAACTCCGACCAGCACAGCTCTAAAATTCTTATACCCCTGCGTAGCCCTCGACGTATAGAACAACTTTTCCTTAAGGAATCGACTCGATTCGGCGGAGTTTTGATGACTAATTTATGGAAAGAAAGTTTTCGTACTTATTTTCTTTTTCTTACTATCTCTCTTGGCAATCCCGTTTAATGAAAGATGGTTGAAGACTAAATGGAATGGTGTAAGTCGGTGTTCAAGGAAAAAAATCAAAGTTTTGGCATAATTACGGTATTTAACCCTGAAATTTCATAACTTTATTATTTTAACCCTGAACATTTACAACTTTACAATTTAGCCCATGCTCAACCAATAAATATGTGTCTAATTTACACTAATTATATTACGGTGTATTACACTTTGAGTATTTCATCACATTTGTAGATGATTATTTAAAGTATAGATACATTTACTTAATACGACGTAAGTCTAAAGTCTTTGAGAAATTCAAAGAATTCAAGATAGAAACAGAGAAGCATCTAGGAAAATGTATCAAGGAATACATATTATAGAATGAGATTACATCCCAGTTGTCTGCACCGGGGATGCCACAACATGATGGTGTAGCAGAAAGAATGAATAAGACTCTTATAAAAATTGTAAGATCTATGATGAGTTCTTTAGACTGTAATACCCCATACTTTAAATTGTTTTAAATAGAATTATTTTGGCTTATTTATACTCATGTGAGTGATCGTTAAGTTATTCGGGTGGTTCGAATCGATTTTCATTGGTAAATAAGAAGTTTTGTTTTTTCGCGATTCGTTGATTCTAGCTAACTTTGAGCTACCATAATTTCTTCTCTATTTATTCGATTGAGATTATGCTCACGAAGGTGCCTATTATTTGTACCATTCTACAACTTTTGTGTTTTGTTAAAAGTCCAATTCACACTCCTCATAGGTCAAAACAAGGCGCAAAGTAGGCTCATTGCAAAATTCTGGTCATTCGGTAACGTTTTGGCAGGGCGCTATCTTCGGTGAATTTATGGGAAACATATATCCATATTTTGTAAAAACATCCTCTTATAAAGTTTTAGATCTTTGAAATACCTTTCCGTGGACATAAACATCACCTCAATCGGAGTTTTGAGTAAAACGTTATGGCCGAAACAAAAATAGTGCATCAGGGCACCAAATTTACCCGCGGACCGGTATGGCCTTTTTGGCATACCGGTTGGGCACCAAAGTTTTGGAAAATTTGTGCTCCATGGACTGGTATTGGGTATTTTTCATACTGGTCCGTCAGTTAACTATTTCCACCGATTTAAGCTCATTTTTAAGCCAGTTTTGATCATTTTTTGCCCCAACTTCGACCTAAACTCCTCCATACTCCTCTAGGGAGTTCTAGAGGGTTCTAGAGAGAGAAAGGAATGGATTTCTACGCATCTATCCATCCAAATTGAAGAATCAAAGTTTCAAATCATCCAAACCCATCTCTAAGGTACTATTCATCATCTTCTACCTTGATTTTCTTCTATAAAAGCTCAAGCGAGAGCTTTGGCTACTTGGGTTGGGTTTGTACTCTATTAATTCGAGGATTTGGCTATGCTAGGAATGCGGTGAAACGAGAGCTTGAGGATTTCACCGAATGGGGCTTCGGTTTATAACTTTCGTTTATTCTTTTGGTCTACAAACTTGAGGTTGGGGTTATATCTTCTCTAAGCATGATAATATTTTTTTTATTTCAACAAGAAATGGATGATTATACATATACATGATATATAAACCACATATCTCTTTTTATTAATTATACATGGATGATTTTATACATGTATGTTAACATATTAATCATATCATTTGATATACATACGTTGTGCATGATTGAGCTATGAATTTCCTAAAGTGAAGCGAGGTATGCCATATAAACTCAATATTCACATAGTATTTGATATCTATGGGATGTCCCTCAGGTGTATATGTGTTAAATTGATATGATTGAACTAATAAATGATTTTGGTATGCACCAAGGGACAAGTATGATGTTGATGAGGTTTATATGGCATATTTTTTTTCTAGCTTGCATTTAGAGCATGCTGTGCATGTTTGCATCTTTATTGTGCCAACCCGGCATCTTGATGATCTCGTGGCAAGTTCGGAGCCTCCTTATGGCATATGGTGTGAAAATTATCTCTTAGGAGAACTATATCTCGTATCCATGTTATGGATGGCTTTCTATGCTCTTGAGACATTCTTGAACATGTGATTATCTCTTTTCGGGAGTTCTTCATCCGTATGGAGATATAGTCTTTACTATGTTATATAGTGGGATGTTGCCCACAGTCATCAGTATCTATGTTAGGCCTTCCATCGGTGAAGGGGAATAATTATGGTTAGTGCTTGCGGTATGGAAAATAGGCAGTGCCCGATGCCCTTGGGTTGAAAAGCCCTAAACCTTCGAGGGGTCAACACGTTGTCGGCAATCTAGAGCCAGCGATGAGCAGTTCAAAAATCTAGACAACAGCAAGACACTAATATTCTGGTTGATATGGAAATGAGCTGTTGATGTGATATGGTGGACTGTGGTCCAAATTGCTATTATTTATTGATATTCACCTGAGACAGAGAGGCCATGTTATGATCTTGATCCAATGTCTTTTGAGGGCGGTAAGGCCCATGTTATGAATGTTCATGGATTGAACTTCTGGCAGGGCGGTCAGGCGCACGGTTATTGTTACAGCTATGATTCAGTCCAGTTATAATTCCTGATAAGGACTGGCTATGGTCTTGGACAGGCAGACTCATATCATTTGCTACCTCGGCTCACTCATATTCTGGTGATTCGACGTAACGGTTGACACAAGGGAGGTAACCTGCATTAGCGTGAGCATACATGGTTTTATAAAATTATGATAAGTTACAAATCATGTTTGAATTGTATTATGAAAATGTTTACTTTGTTTAAAGTAACGAATCAAGAAATGTTTTCAAAGTTGTTCCCTTTTTCTTTCCCCCTTACTGGCGATATGCTCACCCTGTTTTTCTAAAACTATACAGTATTCAGGAGTCTAAAGATGACATGGACACAACGGGATCGAGGACAATCGGGGACGTGTTAGTAGCTCTAATACGGACTCAATTTTATCATGTATATGTTCTCCCGGAAAGCCACGGCTAGCCCGAAGTGTAGTATATTCACTTGGGTTACTTAGTTGGTTATGTAACATGAATATGTATATGTTTGTATGTTTGTGTGCAGTATTAACATCATCAATATGATTATGAAGTTGATGTTTGACATGCATGATATTAATATTTGTATTTCTTTATGCATTTACATATATACCCATTTTAGGTAGTCTAAGATGAGTCAGTAGCACTCCATGTCTTCATTACGGGTGTTGTCCTGTAGATTAAGGCGGGAGCATTACACAGACATACCTTATTGTTTTTGGGGATATGCTTTAAAAATAGCTGGATATATTCTGAACTTGGTACCATCAAAGTCAGTACCTACTACACCTATAGAATTGTAGACCAGGCGTAAGCCCAGTTTACGGCATATTCGGGTATGAGGTAGTCCAGCACACATGCTAAAAGCTAATGCGGATTAGTTGGGATCAAGAATAGAAGTGTATTTCTTTGTTGCGTATCTAAAAGGAACCTAGGGTGGTTTATTTTATAATCCTTAAAAATGTAAGGTTATTGTTATCAATTCCAGATTCTTAGAAGATGATTATATCATGGACCATAAGCCTAGGAGTAGTGTCGTTGTATTGGAAATGAGAGGAGAGAAAAAACAGGGCACGATTCACCTATACCTTTAGTACAAGAGAAAATACCACAGTAAATGGATATCGACATTCCATTACCTCGTCGTAGTGGGAGAATTGCTGATACTTGTGCACATCTTGAACAAATCACTATACGTAGGTTCTTGAATTAGCACAACGTGTGGATAGTGAGTTAGAAACTTCAATATTTGCTTAATGTACACAAACACAAGTAGTGCATCATCGTAGTGGGAGGGTTGTTCGTCAACCTAGTCGCTTTATGTTCTTGGGAGAGTCTTATGACAAGGTCGCGGATGAATAAGAAACGAACCCTTTTTTAACTATAATGAAGTACTTCAAGATAAAGATACAGAAAATGGCAAAGGGTTATGAAATCTGACATGGAGTTCATGTACTTTAAAAAAGTATGGAATCTTGTAAAACCACACGAAGGGATAAAACTTATTGCATGCAAATGGGTATATAAGAGATAGAGAGTATTAGACGAGCTTAAATCAAGGATTGTTGCTAAAAGGGTTCACTCAGAAAGAAGGGGATCGATTATGATGAAACCTTTTCGCCGATAGCCATGCCAAAGTCTATTCGGATTCTCTTATCCATTGTGGCTCTTCTTGATTACAAGATTTGGTAAGTGGATGTCAAGACAAGTTTCCTTAATGGAAGTCTTAATAAAAGCATCTATATAATGCAACCAGAAGAATTCATAGCAAAGGGCCAAGAGCACATGTTGTGCAAGCTCAAGAAGCCCATTTATGGGCTTAAGCAAGTGTCTAGATCTTGGAACATATGTTTTGACCATGCAATCATATCATTTCATTTTGATCAATATTCGGATGAGTCTTATATGTGGATAATATCTTACTTATTGGAAGCGATATATGAATATAATCTTCAGTGACGGTATGGTTAGCAAGTCAGCTCGATATGAAGGACTTGGGAAAAGTCAGTCACATCCTTGGTATTAAGCTTATGCGAATCGGAAAAATAAGATGTTGGACTTATCGCAAGGTACTTATATCGATACAATTCTTGCCAGATTTAGTATACAGGATTCCAAGAAAGGGTTTCTCCCTTTTAGGCATCGAATCACTCTATCCAATATCAGTGTCATAAGGCACATGATGAAATAGAGATGATGAGGGCAGTTCCTTATGCTTCAGTAGTAAAAAGCCTCATGTATGCTATATTGTGTACTAGACCAGACATCTACTTTACCGTTGATATGGTTAGCAGATATTAGTCTAATCCAGGGAAAGAACAGTAAATTGCAGTAAAACATATACTTAAGTACCTTAAAATGACTCGAGATTTTATGTTGGTTTACCAGGCAAACAGCCGTACTTGTTGGATACACAGACCGGAATTTTTAGTCAAATGTTAGGATTCTAAAAAGCCAACTTCAGGTTATGTGTTTACTCTAAAAGTTGGAGTCATTGGTTGGAGGAGTATCAAGCAGTTCTGCATTGCTGACTCCACCATGAAAACTGAATATGTGGTTTCTTTAAAAGCAGTTAAGGCAGCGGTTTGGCTCAAGAACTTCCATATGAATCCAGATGTGGCACCTTCAGTGTAATCAGCTATTTTACTTTGTTTTGATAATAGTAAAACGGTTGCGAACTTGAAAGAGCCAAGGATTCATAAGAAGGAAAAACACATAGAGTGTTCACGTTGTGAAAAACACATAGAGTGTAAGGCCATTGATGTTATATAATAATTCCTAAGTCATATTATCGAGTTATGAATCAATTTTTATAATTCTCCCCCAACCGATAGGTTGAAGGTACCCTTAGCTTCACATACTCAAAGCCACGACAACCAATGCCCCACAATTTATCCATATCTCACTATTAGAATGTATCTAAGTGGCGTACTCATTACTAGCATTAACAATAATCTACATGGGACGCAAGACTACCAAATCACTACTTACGGTACCTCCTTTGTGCTTTTTAAGGCAAACATATGGATAAGGTTCTACACTTTCTATTAACATCATATATATATATATATATATATATGTTTCTACCATTTACAACCCACAATTCAACATTCATTATGCATAATCCCCAAAACCCCCAATTCTTAAATTGTACGTGCAACTAGAAAATGGGTTTTTAGTGCAAATGCGAGGATAATGTTTTACACCAGCAACTAAGGGCGTATCTACATATAAGTAACTTTTGAAACCCATAGCCAACTCTAATCCAAGCACCAATCCCGAAATCCCCTCAAGCCAAGTTCACACCATTGACTACAAAGTGGGTATGATGTATAAACGCAAATAATAAGCTCACAACATGGTGAGAATTGATGATACATGATCTATGAATAATAATATATCCATATGCATCACTAATTGAACCTTAAACTAACCCAATCCCACATGTACATCACAAATCTAAGGTTTCTATGAAAAATCCCCATTGTTGGTAGAAAACTCTAATACAACATATAATAACTTGAAAAACATGATTAATACTAGTGTCCCCACCTCTATTGATGATATCCACGAGATTACAGTGCAAGATGGAGTGTTGAGACCAACAACCCAAAACCCTAGCTCGCCATTCAAGCTCCCATGGTGGAATTCCAATCTTGAAGATGATGAATAATGATAGAGATGGTGTTTTAGGGCTTGAATCTTGGAGGGAGATGAAAGGTGTGTGGAGTCTCTTCTCTTTCTCTCTTTAGATCTTTCTAGAACACTCCATGGATGTGTGGAAGTGTTTATGCTCAAAGTTGGGTGTTTTGGGTTGATAAGGTGTGAGAAAAACGGGTCAAAAGTAGTCAAAATACGCCCGCGCTGATAAGTAAAATCAATCCCATTCTCGATAAAAAGTGCACTGGTTAGTAAGATTGATCTTACTACGGGAAAAAAGTGCATTGTTGGTATTTTGGTCATAATTTCTTGATCGGAACTCAGATTTGGATGATCCACATATCGACAGAAATCTAATTCAAAGATCTACAACTTTTCTCAAGGAAGTTTCCTTATATTATGAATGGATTAATCCCTGAAATCCTCCGAAGACAGCGCTCTGCCACAGTGTTACCGAACAGCTAGATTTTTCTAACCAGCCTACTTCGCACGACGTTTTGACCAACAAAGAGTATGAATTGAACTTCGGTCAAAACACGAAAGTTTAAGAATAGCATGACACCTAGAATTAGGAACAAACAGGGACCTATTCGAATAAGATGCGAGGAAGTTACGAAAGCTCAAAGTCAGATGAAAAGAAAAAATCGCGTAAGACCAAAACTCACCATTTATGAGCCGATATTGATTTGGACCATCCGAATTGTAAAATGATAACTCCTTCAAGCTTAACATACCTATTATGATATACTAGAAGTGTCGAATCAACTAAGATGGGTTCAAAACAAAAATTTACCCCTTAATGGAGATTAAGCCTTAACCGGGCTTAATGGAAGGATTAACTCGAAAATGAAATATGGGGTGTAACGACCCGGTCCCACCTCAGTACGATATTGTCCGCTTTGGGCTACATGGTCCCACTCACCCGCACGGATTTGTTTTCGGGAGCTCACGACCAGCTTCCCAGGGGGTCACCCATCCTGGGATTGCTCTGGCCAGCTACTCGCTTAACTTCGGAGTTCTTATGGGATCCGAAGCCAGTGAGCTACCCAAAAGGCCTCGTACTTAATTAGCGACCGTTTCTTACTTATATGGGTTTCCAAGGATCCCCCACTTTCCGATGTGGGATGCCCCCTTTGAGCTACAATTCCTCCCCTAAGGGAGTACTCCATCACTCGCACGGCGTCACATCAAGGTATTGACGCCCTGCGAGTGATGGAGTACTCCCTTAGGGGAGGAATTGTAGCTCAAAGGGGGCATCCCACATCGGAAAGTGGGGGATCCTTGGAAACCCATATAAGTAAGAAACGATCGCTAATTAAGTACGAGGCCTTTTGGGTAGCTCACTGGCTTCGGATCCCATAAGAACTCCGAAGTTAAGCGAGTAGCTGGCCAGAGCAATCCCAGGATGGGTGACCCCCTGGGAAGCTGGTCGTGAGCTCCCGAAAACAAATCCGTATGGGTGAGTGGGACCATGTAGCCCAAAGCGGACAATATCGTACAGAGGTAGGACCGGGTCGTTACAAATGGTATCAGAGCGGACCCCGCAGAGTACGGTGTGTCGATGAGGACGTCGATTCCCTTGGGGGGAAGGATGTGACGCCCTGCGAGTGATGGAGTACTCCTTTAGGGGAGGAATTGTAGCTCAAAGGGGGCATCCCACATCGGAAAGTGGGGGATCCATGGAAACCCATATAAGTAAGAAACGATCGCTAATTAAGTACGAGGCCTTTTGGGTAGCTCACTGGCTTCGGATCCCATAAGAACTCCGAAGTTAAGCGAGTAGCTGGCCAGAGCAATCCCAGGATGGGTGACCCCCTGGGAAGCTGGTCGTGAGCTCCCGAAAACAAATCCGTGCGGGTGAGTAGGACCATGTAGCCCAAAGCGGACAATATCGTACAGAGGTGGGACCGGGTCGTTACAAATGGTATCAGAGCGGACCCCACAGAGTACGGTGTGTCGATGAGGACGTCGATTCCCTTGGGGGGAAGGATGTGACGCCCTGCGAGTGATGGAGTACTCCCTTAGAGGAGGAATTTTAGCTCAAAGGGGGCATCCCACATCGGAAAGTGGGGGATCCTTGGAAACCCATATAAGTAAGAAACGGTCGCTAATTAAGTACGAGGCCTTTTGGATAGCTCACTGGCTTCGGATCCCATAAGAACTCCGAAGTTAAGCGAGTAGTTGGCCAGAGCAATCCCAGGATGGGTGACCCCCTGGGAAGCTGGTCGTGAGCTCCCGAAAACAAATTCGTGCGGGTGAGTGGGACCATGTAGCCCAAAGCGGACAATATCGTACAGAGGTGGGACCGGGTCGTTACAAATGGTATCAGAGCGGACCCCGCAGAGTACGGTGTGTCGATGAGGACGTCGATTCCCTTGGAGGGAAGGATGTGACGCCCTGCGAGTGATGGAGTACTCCTTTAGGGGAGGAATTGTAGCTCAAAGGGGGCATCCCACATCGGAAAGTGGGGGATCCTTGGAAACCCATATAAGTAAGAAACGGTCGCTAATTAAGTACGAGGCCTTTTGGGTAGCTCACTAGCTTCGGATCCCATAAGAACTCCGAAGTTAAGCGAGTAGCTGGCCAGAGCAATCCAAGGATGGGTGACCCCCTGGGAAGCTGGTCGTGAGCTCCCGAAAACAAATCCGTGCGGGTGAGTGGGACCTTGTAGCCCAAAGCGGACAATATCGTACAGAGGTGGGACCGGGTCGTTACAAATGGTATCAGAGCGGACCCCACAGAGTACGGTGTGTCGATGAGGACGTCGATTCCCTTGGGGGGAAGGATGTGACGCCCTGCGAGTGATGGAGTACTCCCTTAGGGGAGGAATTGTAGCTCAAAGGGGGCATCCTACATCGGAAAGTGGGGGATCCTTGGAAACCCATATAAGTAAGAAACGGTCGCTAATTAAGTACGAGGCCTTTTGGGTAGCTCACTGGCTTCGAATCCCATAAGAACTCCGAAGTTAAGCGAGTAGCTGGCCAGAGCAATCCCAGGATGGGTGACCCCCTGGGAAGCTGGTCGTGAGCTCCTGAAAACAAATCCGTGCGGGTGAGTGGGACCATGTAGCCCAAAGCGGACAATATCGTACTGAGGTGGGACCGGGTCGTTACATGGGGTGTTACATCATTACTTTCTGTTGATATTTCTGCCAAATTGTTGACTAATGGTAGGGATAGATGTATTACAGTACTAAGTGATAGTATCGCCATTTTTCTTATCCATTCGTCTTTGCGATTCGCAAATTCTTCATCGGACTCATTTTTCTTTATATCAGGGCTATCACTTCTCTGGTAATAAAGTGCAAAACCCATTGACCCTGAAGAAAGCTAGTCATTGCCTAAGACCAATGAATATAGTTTGGCCTCTTGAGAGTGAAGGAGATGGGTCGGGTAATTTCTGAACAATCCATAATGCACACACAAGTGAAAGTGTAACTTTGAAGTGGATTATGGAAAAACGGAGGCTGTGGCTGCAACCAGAATGGTTGAAAACTAAAGGAACTAGTATGGGTTGTTAAAGAACCGGGGTAAAAAGGCAAAAACAGTCAAATTGAAGTAAACTGGTTTAATCTAATAAAAAAAACCTAATAGCCGTTAGGTTTAACGAAAACACTGTTAATTTTTATAGTGATGGTGATGGTGACCCTAATGGTATCGGCTAACGCCATTAGGGTTAACGGTAAGCGGATGAGGAACGTGGGGTAGGAACCGGAGACACACGCACAACTCGTGAGGGCACGTGCACGGGTATTTTGGTCTGATTTTGGCGGCATTAGAATTTTCCAGACAAGACAAAGCATATGATGGTTTTTGTTTTTATTTTAGAGTACTAGATATTAAATGTTGTTTCTTTGTTTGGACGTTTGATGGTGGTTTTGATTTGATAATGGATGTCAGTTTTGATTTAGAGATTGATGGTTTTAAAACTGGAGGTTTTGGTTGGGAATTTCGAATCTGGGCAGTGTGTGGTTAACTTAATAATCGGAACGACTTGGAGAGGAAAAGAAGACAAGGTTTTGGATGATCGACTTGGAGACGAAGACGAGGTTTTGGTTGGTTAGATTTGATGTGGATTGAAGGTTTTATTTTAATGGTAAAAGATATGAAAGGATCATAATCGCTCTGATATCATGTTAGAATGATGAAAACGATGAAGAAGATGAGAGAAAGAATATTATGATTGATGATTAAAATAATACATATGAACCCTTTATATCGAACTGTAGAGAAATACAAGAAAGGAAACAAAATCAACCCTAATCTATATACACAAATTAAGGGATATGAATAAACTAAATATGGATAGAAATATGTGAGGAAATTATACAATATTATGACAATATTCTCTAACAACAACAAAGTTCTTTTAAGGAAAAATAATAATTTGTGAACTGAAGTTAGTGCCAAAATTTTAGATTTGGCATGTGTTTAGCCAACAAGTAATCTATAAGTAATCTACTTTGGGGGTTTTTGTTTTTATTTTAGAGTACTAGACGTTTAACACTGTCTATTTGTTTGGACGTTTGCTGGTGGTTTTGATTTGATAATGGATGTCGGTTTTGATTTAGAGATTGATGGTTTTAAAACCGGAGGTTTTTGTTGGGAATTTCAAATGTGGGCAGTGTGTGGTTAACTTAATAATCGGAACGACTTGGAGAGGAGAAGAAGACGAGGTTTTGGATGATCGACTTGGAGACGAACACGAGGTTTAATTGGTTTGTTGGATTTGATGTGGATTGAAGGTTTTATTTTAATGGTAAAAGATATGAAAGGATCATAATCGCTCTGATATCATGTTAGAATGATGAAAAAGATGGAGGAGATGAGAGAAAGAATATTATGATTGATGATTAAAATAATACATATGAACCCTTTATATAAAACTGTAGAGAAATACAAGAAAGGAAAAAACATCAACCCTAATCTCTAAACCCAATTTAAGGGATATGAATAAACTAAATATGGATACAAATATGTGAGGAAACTATACAATATTATGACAATATTCTCTAACAACAACAAAGTTCTTTTCAGGAAAAATAATAATTTGTGAACTTAAGTTAGTGCCAAAATTTTAGATTTGGCATGTGTTTAGCCAACAAGTAATCTACTTTGTCGGGTGAAAGCTTCTTTGCCAGCAAAACAAATTTTTTCGGATAAAAATTTGTCGACAAAAATAAATTTTCTTGTAGTGATCACTACAGAAATAAGGTTTATTGACTTTAGCTATTGTGTAATCGGAACTGATTATGGAGTTATATATAATTTAGAAGTTTAATAGTTTGTTTATGAAGTTATATATTTTGCATTCACCAACATATACGGTCAAAATAGAATCTTATTTTACAAAAGTGATATTCCTTCTTCTAGATTTTACAAATTTGCATATAAAAATAAATAAGTATGCAAGAATACACGGGCAAGAAGATTTCATTAAACTATATAGGCAAAAGCAGTAACGTCTTACACGTACAATCCTTAATATTACACACAAGGAAATACTTTGACAACCTCAAATTTATTCTCACACGCATTACATATAGAGAAGCCTCATGGCCCTTTATTGGATAGGTGTAGGTAACGAAACCCACAAGAGGTTGCAAAGCCAATATACATATTATTTCTATTTTTGGAGGAGAAATCTGAGCCATCCAGACGACAACTTAGGGTACCTTGCACAATTATTATGATAATCAACGAAATTATTTCCAAAACGAGAAGAAAAGGCAGAAGCCCATTCAAAACCGTCCAAAATTGACCATGCAAAGTATCCCCGGACATCACAACCCTCCCTACATGATATAACAAAAATGAATTAGACAGATATAGGTCACAAAAACATATGAAAACATTCATTGGTTAACGATGAAGAGAAAAAACAAAGGTGAATTCTTTATATTACCAAAAGTTACAATTAGAAGACTGGTCTTTTTTTCTTTTTTTTGTCGAGATGCACTTAAAATCGTTTAGTGGTATATAATTCTTATAGAAAATTATGAGTACTTACTTAATTGCAGTGTTAGTCTTGATAAGATGATCATGGTGGTAGGCTACCCTCCTATGATCGAAAAGAGCTTCCCAAACTGTTGAGTTCGGATCATTTACTTCATCAAGCCCTACCAAAAAAAAAAAAAAATTACATCCATATCAAATTGTCAAAGTAAATAAAAAGTACATATAAAAAGACTAACAACATTTAAATTGATTTATATACCATTTCCTGTAATGTGAATGACAGGATTGTTGTATTTCTTCCTAACATACGTCAAAAGTTTATGAATTCCATCTGGATACATGAAGAGCCAAGCTGATCCACCCTGAACATCAATAATTATAAAATTTCATTACTGGACTGAAAATATGAGAATTAAAAATGTGACGATAAAAAGTAACTCTAGAAAAACACAAATTTCAGATATGTATGTAGTTAACGAACATACTGGTTCACCGATGGTGAGCCCATCTCGCTCACCTACAAAATTAGAAACACCATAATCGTATTAGTATATTGTTGTGACCATTTTTTTGTATTCAAAAATTAACACAACAATTAAATATAATTTGAACTTACTGTGATATACAACTAGCGGATCTGTAACGTAATGACCATTTTGACTGCTAACATCAGGTGCATCTTCTACGTAATTAGCAGTGTAGTAGTTCAAGCCTAGAAATTCAATAGATCCTTTAATCAATTTAGATTCTTCTCTTGTAAACCTGGGAAGGCGGTCTCCAACCATCTTTTTCATGCTAGCCGGATAATCCCCCATTGTTATCGGATCCATAAACCTATAATTTTGCAGGAATAATTGATGATTTGGGTATTGTGTTCAATTGTTTTATTTACAACCGCAGTTATACCCACCTAGTGATGGAATTAAATACAACTGAAAATAGTCCGTAGAGAATGAAATAAGTGCTCACCATCCCAACATGAACTCTTGGGCCCGTTCTGCAGCGGCTATATCCTCAGGTGTCTTTCTATAGGGTTCTGTCCAAATTGTCACAAGAGCAATCCCAATCGTTCCTTTTTGAGTTGCCTACAAACATAAGAACATTATTTTAAATTGACAATTCATTTTCCTCTATTTTTTTTAAATTTTTGGATACCTACATGGGTTTTCTTTCATCATGAAAGTAACATGTACATTTTTTTTCCAAATATATACTTCGGATCATTTATATAAAATTTAAATTAAAAAAAATATTATGTTACACATTTTCCATGGTTGCTTATATCCATGATTTATAAAAGAAAATTAGTTTGAAATGATTATAGTGCTTGTATAGACGATACTAAAATATAACACCTGATATTTATTCCTGTATATTTGCACTGCATGTGCATGAGCAAGAAGTTGATGATGTGACACCATGTATGGTTCTGTTCCTGGATCTCCAACTGGAGCACCAGATCCTCCTTGAGCAGGTGGTATTGGAAAAGAATACGGACTAGGAGGAAGTAAATCTTGTACAGATCTCTTTGATCTTGCAGGCATAGCAGGAAAGCAGCCTCGACCAGGTGCCAAGGTGCCCAATGCATACCCACCATAGCTAAAGCTCCATGGCTCATTTAATGTGATCCAGTGCTTTACTCGATCACCAAATTCTTGGAAACAAACTTCGGCATAATCTCGAAAATCTTCACTGGAAAGCAGTTTAACATGTCCTTTATTAAATTTGTTTTTTCTCTTGATTTGAACACAAGATAGATAAGAAAAAATAAACGTAACATACACAATCCTGCGATTCCTGAAACCGCCATATTCATGTTCTAAGGCTTGTGGGAGATCCCAGTGAAAAAGAGTTATGAACGGTTGTATACCTGGCGATATATAACACCATATGCCATTTAAAATTGATAAAGAATCAAAACAGAGAAGGTATATGGATATATATATATATAGTCCGTTTCCCGTACAAATCGGGCCTTTTTATGACTCTTTTTTTGTCGTAAAAATATTGAGAGATATTTTTTATAACGAAAAAAGGTTATAAAAAGGCCCGATCCGCACTTGAAAATTTTCGTATATATATATTTTATTTTATTACATAAACTACTATTAAGGTTGAAATATATTCGCCACCATTGGCTAGCAGCTTGTTGATAAGATTGTTGTAAAATGCAATTCCACGTTCGTTCTTGCCTCCGGCCAAGTTCCCTTCTGCATATTGTAATATTAAAAAAATATATATTAGTGTAACAAAGACAAATTACAATTAAAATATGAACTTGTTCTGACAATAATACCACCCTAAAAAAATTACAAATTTATATATGTATGTGAATGATTTACAGGTCAGTTTCCTCTAATTTAATTTAAATACAAAAATATCTTAACGTTTTGTAAATCAATTGCATGCAAATGCAAAAAAAATCTAGTGTGGACCTCTCCGTACAGACCGAAGCTTTTAGCAACTTTTTTTTGTCCCTAAAAACATCTTCCCAATATTTTGGCAACTAAAAAATGTCGCTAATGCTCCGGTCTTTACAGACCGATTCGAACTAGAAAAATACTCCATGTAAATGAATTAAAAATTATATAGCTTTAATTTATCTTCAGACATAAAAAATAGATGAAAGCTTACTTGGCAAAATTCTGGACCACGAAATTGAAAACCTGTAGGAATCTAAACCCATCTCTTTCATGATCTTCACATCTTCCTAAAAGAGATTTCAAAAAATAAAATTAATTAATGATCAACAAATATTTTAGCATGGGGAGGCATATCCACATATCAATTTATATTCTTATATGTCAATAAAAATAAAACCAATCCACTTATAATTAAATTCAAGGCATAGCACTTTCTATTTTTAACCTTCCACTTATAATTAAATCTCTAATTACCTCGTAGCGGTTATAATGATCAGTAGCTACACGCCAACTATGACCTCCCGTCACAAGATCTGTTGTCAGTGATAATGCAAAATATGAGATGTATTTATGACATTACGTGGAGGGAGGGAGGGAGGGAGGGAGAGAGAGAGAGAGAGAGAGAGAGAGAGAGAGAGAGAGACTATGCTTCTCAGAGAAAGTATCCCAAATACTTGGCAGTCTACCATCTTGATCTACTGCACCTTCAATCTAAAAAGCAAAACAAAGGACAATATATTTCAAGCTTTCAATATCTTACCAAGTACTTGTAATGTTATTTATGTATTTTAGAGATTTCAACAAATATTCATCAAGTCTGTATGCAAATTTTATGTACTCTTACCAAGAACTTATAGATACATTAACAATTATTTTAGAGATTTCAACAAAACATGGTTATTGTAGTTACAATGAACATAATGTGACTAGTACATGTGTTCCTAGGTCACCGAGTAAAAGTTCGATCATTAGTTTCAGTTTAAGCACGGGATCATATATATTTCAAGGCCGATCATGACAAAATGCTTCAAATTTGATAAGTCTTATAATCGCACCTTCTCACTAGTACATGGTGTCCACATAGATACGAACTTTTTCCATCACATTATTATGTCCCTACGGTTCTGAATGGGCACTTCTTACCATTTACTTGTACGCATTCTATTTTAATTTATATATATATATATTCATCCATGATCTAGCGCAAACTGTTCATATATAAATTGTACCTTTAGCAACAAATTCTTATCGCTAAAAATATCTCTAACATTTTGACAATGAAAAGTTGTTATTTATTACAAAGAAGGTCCATGCATATATATGTATGAGGAGTGCTACCTGAAAAGCAGATGATGCTGCCCCAAAATTGAAACCATGGGGGAATTGAGAACGATGGAGTTGGGTGACAAGAGTTGGAGTAGTGGCCATTGAAAAAGATGCTAAAAAGGCTTTCAAAATGAGTAGTTACTATTTTTGATATATGCTTGGTGATATAACAACTCAAATGTGCTTTGCCTCTTTCTCTTGGCTTGCTATTTATAGATGGAAAGGCAGTATCTTTTTCTTCTTTGCATGGTGTTGAGTCACCTACATGTGACTCTAATACTCACATCCAACAACATTTTTAATATTTTGAATTTATGGATAATCTAATTATTACTATGGGGACACTATACACAAGGATAAAACTACACGGTGGTTGGGAAAAAGACTTATGACTCTTAGAATTTGTCCACTCCCTTAAATTTATTCTTATTTAATTAAATTTTGTACAATGATAATTTTTAAAATTAATTTAAACCTCTTGTTTGTCTAGGTTAAATTAATTTAATATTTTACAAAGTCTTATATTGCTTACATTAAGTCAAATAAAACATTAATAATAGGGATAAAATCAAAATACCCCATTCAAATAGATTTAACATATACAAATTTTATGATTTTATAAATTCATTGTCACACACATATTTACTTGGTTCTACTCTAACCTACTCATTTTGCGCAGATGTAGCTACTGCATAGACACATTCTCATTGTATATGCGACAAGTGAATAAATAATTTTTTTGTACTCAACACTGGCGTAACCCATATGCAGCAATACGTGCCTATTAATTCATTGCATATGCGTCGAATGAGTGCGATAAAGTAAAACCAACTAAAAAGCTTATGGTTTACCTGATTAGGAAGTTTAGACTGTAGCAGTTCATCTACTGTGGGAAAATCAACTCCATGCTGTGCTCACTGGCACATAGGCTGAGCACAGGGCCCTAATAAGGCCCACTCATTTGCTCACATAATAACAATAATTTTTCCAACTGAAACACCTTTTGTCCATAGATGTGGGTTTTTGGCATCGTTACTATATGGTGATACCACATTACTTATATACCCATGTTGAGTTCTACAATTTTTTTCTATGGGTGAGATCAATGGTTTGAGCCAACCTTTCTCAACAATTACCACATTGGATTAAATCAGTCCACCTTTGACTCCACCTGGACCTAAAACTATATCTTAGTTCACCCTGAATCAACCTTTGGACTATCCATGTAGATCACCATTCAACATTGTTCGCAACATCGTCCACCTAGATTAATACACATCTCGAGGTACACCATATTTCAACTTATTCGAAGAACTTGCACAACCACCTTGACAGTATCTTGGACTAACATCGGTCCAACTTGGCACCACCTAAACCTTAAACTATACCTTAGTGCCCCCTAAATCCACATGTGGACTATCCATGTAAATCACCATGTACTCAACATTGTTCATTAGATTGTCCACCTTAATTAATGCACATCTTAAGGCACACCATAGTCCACCTTACTCAAAAAACCTGTAAAAGCACCTTAAAAGTTTCTCAGGTGTATGCAGGTTATAACGATTCCACCCTTGTCTTTTTTGAGTCTAACTCCACCAAGTTCCACCAAGTCGAGCTACCAAGATGTTATTTGTAGCGACTCATCACCTTAAGCTCTATCGAACTCTTCCTAACTTCACCGATTCCAACTGCCAGTACTGCTCCACAAGTGCGTAGATTCACCATCATCCTATGATATCAATTGATGTGGTCACCAGCACATGGGTTGGGCTCAGGGTGCCAACTGACCCATCAGTCCGCTTACATAATGACGACATTGTCCCCAACTTTAACACCTTTAGGCCACATGTGTAAGGTTTTATCTTAAAAACCTCGTTATTCTATGGTGCCACTACCCTATTTATAAATCCATGTTGAGTTCTATATTTTTTCTCATGCAACATAAATGATTTAAAGCAACCGTTCTCAATATTGCAGAAATAAAGTGTTAGCATCTTGACCCTCCATTTTCATAAGAGGCTAAGATTTTGACACGTATCTAAACTAATCTAAAAAGATGTTAGAGTATGTGGTTTTAAATATTTTAATTTAATCGCGGCTTCAAAACTCAAGCCACTTTCCCCACATCCGTAGTACCAAAAGGAAAGAGAAAAGCATAAGGAAAAATGGAGGAAGGCCCAAATAAACAAAGTTTTGGAAATACCTAGATGGTATGTCTCATTGTAATAAAATCAAATGGTGACAAAAGTTACCACTTGGAACTCAATTAGCACAAGAAACCTAACCATATATGAATCTTCATAAACTTAATTGACAAAACAAGATTGTTCAAGATAGTTGAGCACCAACAAAAAGGAAGAAAAACAATACCACTTACACTTCATTTGATAACAACATGAAAAATAACTAATGTAGACAGTAAAATGAAAAATAAGTACGAAAATATGGTAAACCATTTTATGCTCATTTTTATGAGTACATGTCCTCTGTATTCCTTTATATTGTGTGAAAAACATTTCTTCACTTCAACTCAAAGAAAAAATTTCTATAGAAGAAATCAAAAAGTGTTAACATCCCTCAACTTATTCTTTAAATTTTTATAAAAATAATTATTTTTTTAATATTTTCTGTCTTATTATCGAATGGAACCTTAGAACTCAATTAGTAGAAGGAAACCTAACCATCTACGAATCTCCATAAAATTAATCTGCAAAACAAGAATGATCAAGATAGTTGAGCACCAATAAGAAGGAAGAAAAATTAAAAGCAAATAGCATAGCGTCAACAAAAAGACCCAAACTTTTATTCATGCTCTGTTTTTGCTTTTCACTCGTCTTCCTTTTTATCTTCCTCTATTGATCCACTTCTTTCTCTTTTGTTTTGGAACTACCAACACCAATAAGGCAAATAGGGGGTGGGGATGTTTTGCTATTGTTTCCAATGGTTGGTACTGGTGCTGCAGTTATTAATAAAGTTGTAAAAACATTGAAATTAAGGTGAAAGAGTTTGTGAGATTTGAAACAGAGCTAAACCTGAATTATTTAAGACCAACTTCAACAAAAATGTATATTATGATTTTAATAGAGCTAAACCTAAATTATTTAAGAGCACCTTCAACAAAAATGTATATTATAATTTTGTGTATAATTTATACAACTTGTTAAAGTTTGGATTTCCATCTATCTTTTAAATTTGACTTTTGTGAAGTTTATATTGCCAAGTAACCTTTTTCTATCTCTAATTTTTTATAAAACCTTAAAATGCGATAACTTTTGATATAAATATATACATTTTAACAAATACTTTATATTTTAAATCAACTCATTAAAGACTATATAAGATTGGTCTAATGATTCACTAAATACTTGTGGTCCTTGTGGATGACGATATAGTTAGAGGTAAATCTCACATTCTAATTCTTCTAGTTAGAGTTGCTCAAAAAAAAATCTACTCATCAAGACTAATAACTTAAAATCCATTATAATTATAAAAATTTGTATAGATATATTCAAAAAAGCTGATAATAAAAATTGCCCAAAATGACATCATACATGACTACATGTGTCCATATATATCTTAATGGTTTATTGAAATGTTATACAAAAATTTACAAATATATCATTATAATATATTTTTTTTAAAATTTAAAATTTGTATAAAACTAATTTGATACATAAAATTTACATAATAATTTTTATACTACAATTAAAAATATTATAAAGTAACACAATATAATTTTTGTTTACCTAATTTATTTAAACACGTGTTAAAATCTTAACATTCTAGAATTTCTCCACTGCAGAGGAGCAGTACCCTGTTGGAACCCCCGCCCCCCCCCCCCCCCCTTCTTCTCTCTCTGTCTCTGTCTCTGTCTCTTGAGGCCTTATCTTGTTGTGGTCGTTTTCCCGCGTCCTCTTTATCCGGTCGATCAATTCAAGTTCCTTTTATGAAATCCATTTTGGACGGCTATTGAAGTGCCACGTATAGTAATCAACAGATTTTTGTATGGAGTTGTTGTCCGATAATTTGATGCCTATTT
Source organism: Lonicera japonica (assembly GCA_021464415.1). Lineage (NCBI taxonomy): Eukaryota > Viridiplantae > Streptophyta > Magnoliopsida > Dipsacales > Caprifoliaceae > Lonicera > Lonicera japonica. The sequence continues at coordinate 37,317,364 of CM038463.1, forward strand.
ATAGTATCTGTGTACGAAAACACCTGGCATTTAATATAGAGAAAAGAAAGATTATAAGTGGATTTTGTAATGATGGAAGTTTAGAATTTAATATAAATCAATTTATGCACTATTTGCCTAAATTCCCCATTATCAGAAACATGTTTTTACATTACGTTCGTAATTAATTAATGAGTTAGATTTTAGTATAAATATATTTTTATACTAAATTTGAATATAAGTTTTAGTGTAAATATTTTTTGTATTAAAAAGACAAAAAATATAATTAAATTTTTGCAATATACACATTTACATCTAATAATGTAACTTTTAGTACAAAAATATGTTTAGGTTGTATACAAATTTGATAGTATTTAAGACCTAAAACTTGTCACCATATTTTAAAAATATCTAATTATTTATATGCCAGCAATTTACTTTTTTCTATAAAAACTTGTTGATAACATGAGTTAAAACCTGATCAGGGGCGTTGGGATATAGGGGCAATTGACTCCCCTTTTTTTTTTAATCATATATATATATATATATATATCTATAATACAAAGGGTGATGTTATAGGCACCCCGATTTTGTAGCCAAAACACCAATGTATCCTTAACACCGCAATAATAATCATGGCAATCATATGGTGACACCTCAAATTTAAGCACCGAGTCGGTGTCTTGTTACCGAATTTCGACATTCGATTCGGTAACCTTCCACCGACTTAACATTCGACAAAGTTTGGCCGAGTCAATTTTTAGAAATATTTCACTGACATTTGATCTCGGCAAAAGGTTACCGAATTTTAACTTCTAACTCGGTGAATTGCCACCGAATGTTGACCTTGAAGTCGGCAACATGCTACCGACTTAGATGTTTTGTATTTGGGCAACCAACCCGTACGGTGACACCCCAAATTTAAGTACCGAGTCGGTGTCTTGTTACCGAATTTCGACATTCGATTCGGTAACCTTCCACTGACTTGACATTCGGCAATCTTTGGTCTAGTCAATTTTTAAAAATATTTCACTAACATTTGATCTCGGTAAAAGGTTACCGAATTTTAATCTCAAACTCGGTAAACTGCCACCGAATGTTGATATTTAAGTCGGCAACTTGCTACCGACTTGTATGTTATGTGTTGGGGGCACCAAACTCCTAATTTATAGCCACAACACCGAATGGTTAATATTTTGGTTGCCCTTATAAAAAAACACCTTATTTTAAATTTGTGGTGTTCTGGCTACAAAAGAGGGGTGTGTATAACATCACCCTAATACAAATTAAGGATTCACTATTAATTGATTTGACCGCTATCTATTTTAATCCAATGGTCATAAATCAATTCAACAATTCAATGGTCAAGAATTTAGTATATGTATATTTATTTAATTCTCTCTTTAAATCTTTTTCTATGTAAAAATAATTATTTTATTAGTTTTATTTTCTTTATATTTTTTACTTTTTATAACTTTTATTTTTTTGTTTTGGTTATTGGCAATTTTTTTTGTTAATTTTGAATTAATTTAGTTATGTTCTCCTCTCTAACTTACGAAATTAGTATATTTAGAATATTAATTTGTTTAGTTATGTTTTTTAATAGAAAGTAAAATAAATAAATTTAAAATTATTAAGGTGATTTACTATTTTGATACAAGAACTAAGTATATGGATAATTATTTAACACCCTCTTTAAATCTTCTTCTATGTAAAATTAACTATGTTATTAGTTTTATTTTCACTATTTTTTTTGTTTTGGTTATTGATTTTTTTTTAAATTGAGTAGGTAGAATGTAGAGCAAAGCTAATCTATAATACAAATCAAGGATTCACTGTTCATTGATTTGACCGCTATCTTTTTTAATCCAATGGTCATAAATCAATTCAACAATCCAATGGTCAAGAATTTAGCATATGTATAATTATTTAACACCCTCTTTAAATCTTCTTCTATGTAAAATTAACTATGTTATTAGTTTTATTTTCACAATTTTTTTTGTTTTGGTTATTGATTTTTTTTTAATTGAGTGGATAGAATGTAGAGCGAAGCTAATCTATAATACAAATTAAGGTTATTTATGTGACCATTGTCCTGTGTGGAAATAACATCTTTTTACTTTTTTTTTGTTTATTCTCTTCGAACATTACTTATTATCTCTATTTAAATATTTAGGACTTGAAAAATGAAACCTCCGACTTTTTCTTGCTTACTTTTGTCATTTCAGAAAAAAAAAAATTTGAATCAAAACATATTTAATTAAAATCTTTATTTGTCAAATCAAGTGCAAACAACATAGTTATCTGGTAAATAGAATCAATAAGTATATCATTTCCCTAAAGTATATTAAAGAATTTTTTTCCATCTCAAATTCAAAATTCAATTTTCTATTTGGTTGTATATTTATGATTACAAAAGTTAAATATGGGTTCTTTCTTAACTAGGATTATACAATATACTTACTAGGTGATGATTTTGTTGAGTCGCTATTTAACAGAGTAACAGTGATACTGGGTGATCTTTCACAAGTAATTTCATGTTTGTATATTTTAGTTTTTTTGTTTCCTAAAATTTCGAGTGTCTTTTTTTTGGCATTTAAAGGTTTAGCAGTTGATAAATCGTCACCTTGTATTACACAAAATCGAACTTAAATATTGCTTTCCACATAATGTTACAGAAAATATTGCGCATTAATCGATCACCTCGCTTTTAACGTTTGACATTTTTTTTGAAGAAACATTATACATTTTTTTTAATTACACACAATGTCTTTTATCATCAATTTTTTCTTTCTTTTGATAGTGCCAAATGGCATGAGCTATTTTATAATATTAAATAAAAATTAATTATCATTGTTAATTGCTACAATAGAGTGCTTAATGATGGTACATCTATCAATCACCATTTTTTTTACGTTATACATTGTTTTGCTCTCTAGAATATGGTACACTAAGGTATACCCGTGCCGATTTGGTTATAGATGTAGAAATGGACTGGTCTCATGTCGGTTCTTAATAATTACTGGTTATTTTTGCCTTTCCCCAAACCCTACCTAATAAACTATTTTTTGATTATTTTTCATATTTGTATATAGTGTGATTTTTTTCATATTTGTATATGATTTGATTTGTTATTGGGTAAGACACAATCCAATAGTTCCCATTAAGTAGACAAAAACAAATATGTAGAAACTTTAACTTGATTTATGTCATGTTATTGTTTAATGTGTAATTACAAAAATTTTAATTGATTACATCACAAAACAACAAGTGGAGCCTTAAATCGAGAAATTCTTATAAATTGTTTGGTAAACTTTAAATTTTTGAAATAACATTGTAAGAATTAATGTTGATGTACATTTATTTTAGAAACATTATTTGTGATGATTTCTTATTTTCAACAATTCAATTTCTTATCTTTTGTAATAGTAATGAGGGTAAGTGAAAAATTATGTATGATAATTTTCAATATACAGTTAATTAACATCAATACGTCAAATACGGTATAAAACAAAACATAAGTAAACAAGTTAAATAAAACTTAAATGTACAATATATATATATATATATATATTATTTTTTTGTTCTATCAGCACGGACATACCCTAGTATTATAAGGTTGTAGGGCTTTTGTGAGATTTTAAAAAATGAATAGAATCTTTTATAAGGCATAAAATTTACAGAAGTAAAAAAATAATAAATAAATAAATAAAACAGGTTATGTTTTGTACTTTTGTCAGAGTAAACAATAGAGGTTAAAATGATTTTCCTTTTTCCTCTTTTATTTACAATTTTCAAAACACATCTTTTTCTATACTTTTTAACAATCTTGATTTAATATCCTAATAATTTTTGTGTATGGCATGTTGATTTAAGAAATTCATTATCTGCTTTTGATTAGCAAAAAATTCTTCAGTTTGCAAGAACGACTTTGAGGATATACATTTAATATGACATTTCAAAAAAAATTAAAAAATCGTAGAACGTAATTTTAATCAATATTTTTGTTATATTGTGGAAAAAATTTCTAGTATTATGCTTGTGTTAAAATATTAATTTATTAATAATCTATTTTTTGGTCTTGTTTTGTTTGTTTAAAAAAAGTTATAATTGACAACAACCCCACCCCACCCCACCCCACATCCAAGGCTTCGCCTATGACCCTACACTATTACTTTTTTCTTTTTTTCTTTTTTTGTTCTACACACTATTACTTAACTATCAAACTATTTTTCATTTTTATTAAAATGTTTCTCTTGAAATTATGTATGCCACTTTCCCAAGATATCTTTAAACTTGTGGATGATCTTGTGATAGTGACACTTATTTTGTTAACTTTCTGGAATTTAAATGAGTACCGGATGAAATTAAGAAACAATGGAAGTAAATATTTTTTCATACATGAAGTGATATGTAATTATGAGTTGTCTCTTAGTGGCTTGGTCACTTTTGCGTTCGAGCTTTGGGGTTGACGAAAGCTTTTCAAGTCGATTTTTAACATTAATAAAATAATTATGGTCAGTAGCAAATTAAGATATGTAAGTAAGAATTAGTTGAAATATGAGAAAATTAGCCCAAACACTCATGACATAATAAATATATATATATATATATATATATGATGGTGTCAAAATCTAGAAATAGATAATTAACCAATCAATAAGTAAATATCGGTAAATAAAAAATAAATGCGGCGTAGTGATAAATACATGATTTTTTTTTAAGGTAGGTTCTCCCGGTAGCGCTTATGCTAGTCCGGCGGTACGTCATTCTTTCGTGTGTGCTTGCTTTGTATTAGCTCAAAGGCAATCAATTTGGATGATAATAAAAGCCACCAATCTCTCTCTATATAATTTACGTAATTATATCTATAAGTATAGAATTAGGATTACAAAATATTTCAAGAAGATGAATAAAATATATAGGAGATAAAGTGTATATTTTGAGTAAAAAGAATTGTGTATTTTTCTTGGCTTGGCTTATTTTTTGGTAGAGAAGGATGGTTTTGGATGAGAAGAATGATGTGTTTTTGTTGTGTGTGTTTTTTTGGTGTATGTTTTGATGTGTTGAATGAATGAATGAGGGGAGATATTTATAGGTAAATGTAGAATGGGAAAAAAGTAAATTTGATAAAAATGAGAGACAAAAAGGTAATTTAAAGAAAGTGTAGAAAATTATGGAGAGAAATATTTATTTAAAGGAAAGTGATGAATATTATGGAGTGGAATAATTATTTAAAGAAAAGTGATGAATGGAGTGAAATATTTATTTAAAAAAAGTGATGAATATTATGGAGAGAAATATTTATTTAAAGGAAAGTGATGAATATTATAGAGTGTAATATTTATTTAAAGAAAAGTGAGGAATGGAGTGAAATATTTATTTAAAGAAAGTGATGAATATTATGGAGATAAATATTTATTTAAAGAAAAGTGAGGAATGAAGTGAAATATTTATTTAAAGAAAGTGTAGAATATGAGTAAAATATTTATTTAAAAGAAAGTGTAAAATATTATCTTTGTCTGCCAATGATAAAATTACTTTTTACCCCATCAATTGCCCCATATCCTTTATTTTTATGATGAAAGCTGAATGTGAATGATAAATATTTTTGTCGGTTAAGTGGTTCGGCTCAAAATTAAGGTGTGAGAGCGGATACTTGTCAAGGCAGATAATCAAGGGGAGAGATCGAGTAATCGACGTGTAAGGTTTCGTTAACCCTTGACCGTAAGTTTGTGGAGCTTGGAACATAAATGTGTAAAGCTAGCTAGACTTTTATCATTAGTCTTAGAGTTTTTAGAACATCATTTTGTAAGGCTGGCTAGATGTTGATCTCGAGTCTTAATTCAAGGAAGCTAGATCTCGGATGTTAGTCATTGAGCTTGAAACATCAATGTGTAGAACTCGTTAGACATTGGATGCAGGTCGTAGAGTTTGGAACATTAACATGTAAAGCTCGCTACACTTTTGGTCATAAATAGTTTGATTCTATTCGGGCTTTTTTTTAACTCTTTATTTCATATATATACATATATATTATGGCACCTTTTTATTGTCGGCCCTTTTTCAGCAAAATTGCTTCCCTCAAAATTCTCTCTATCGGAAGCTCCTCGCCATCTCCCATTTTCAGACAGCTTTCCCTTCTTTTCCGAACTCGAAATCCGTGCTCTTATCCCTTCTCCTTCTTCATCTTCTTTGAGACCCAATCCATTTCTTCCAACGCCATTTTTCTCTTTCGTAATACAATTTCTCTTACAAAAGTAAACCGAAATAATATCGAACACTCATCGTTTTGCAGGTCCTCCATGTGTAACTTGTACTTATAGCCATAAGAGATGTCCTCTATTTTGCGAATATGCTAAAAAAATTTCAAATGTGATTGATCGTCAGGATTATCACACAATCTTCACTGTTTTCGGGGTAAGGAACGTTGCATATTTTTTGCAAGATGTCCCCGAAAACCAACATCTTGAGATTCTCAGTTCATATCTTCTTGAAGCCACGACGAGAATCGAGAATCCCACTAAAGGCCGTACTACTCTCCTTACTTCTCTTGAACAGAAGGTGGAAGAGTTATAGGCACGGGTGACGGCATTAGAAGCTCGATTAGAAGGAAGGTCTTCCTACATTAACCCGTTATGCTCCTTTGGTCCTCCTAGAGATTCCTCGAGGTTCTCTTCGTCAGTAGAAAATAACGTGCCTGATGTTATTTCGACTACCGTGAATCTTTCAGAACCTATTCCCGAATGTTTTTTAAGGCTCCTTATGTCGGAAGAGGGTGTACATGATATCCTTTCGACTACCGTGAATCTTATAAAAAATGGGGCTCTTCCAACTGAAGTGGATTTGCCATCATTTTCGAATCTATCCTATTACCAGGCTGCCTCAGGCCCCTATCAACAGGCTACCTTGGATGCCTATCACTAGGCTGCCTCGGATGATTTTTTATCTCAATTTTCGCAAGCTGATTTTGTTGTGGAGTTTGCCGAACCAATGAGCCTTGACTGGACAGCTTTAGGGGATATAGGACATGATTTTTCTGATTATTCTTTTGATTTTAGCACTGTTTTGAATTTTGGTGCTGATGATCTTCAGATTCTTAAGCCTTTTTTGAGTGACTAGATAATGTGCACCTCTAGTGATGGTTTTGTACAAATGTTTCGGAGATATTCCACTTATGATTGTTTAAAGCATGGCCCTTCTATATGGTGAAAAGAATCTTTTTCGAAATCCTTGGTTTTTTTTAAAAGAAAAATTTGTTCTTTTTTGCTAAGTCTTGAGTGGAGTCATACCCCCTTCTGACTTAGGCAAATTCTGACAAATTTATCATTTAAGTCCCTGGTTTCTTAAAAGAAAAATTTGTTCTTTTTGGCTAAGTCTTGAGTAGAGTCATCCTCCCTTTTGACTTAGGCAAATTCTGACAATTTTCTGATTTAAGTCCTTGTTTTTTTAAAAGGAAAGTTTGTTCTTTTTGGCTAAGTTTTGAGTAGAGTCATGCCCCCTTCTGACTTAGGCAAATTCTGACAATTTTCTCATTTATTACCAGGAAATGTCAAAATTTTGGTCTCTAAACTAGTCGTGTAGCAGTAGATGACCATTCTCAGCCAGATCTCTTTGAGCTGAGGTGGTCCTGCGGTTGTCTGACAGTCTTCAAAATCACATTCAGCTTTCGGAAAGTTTGATATCCGCTGAAAATTTCTTTAATTTCTTTCTTATGGTTTGTCGGATGAACTTGATAAAAATTATATTCAATTGTAATATTTTTTTTATGTTTGTCGATTTCACCTGATTTTTGAATGATTATGCGCCCGTAAATATTGAGTTAGTGTAGGCCTGCGGGATTTTCGCATTTTTTTTGTTGCAGCAACTTTGTATCGCCGTTTTGAATCTCGAGATGGCCAAATTTGAAAAAAGCTTGAACTAAAAAGTTGTAGCTTTTGAAAGTTTCTTTAAAACGGACACCATAATCGAATAATTTAAAATTTTGAATAAAAAGTTATGCGCCCAATAATATGGAGCTGCCGTAGGCCCGCAGAATTTTTGCCCTTTTCTTTCCAGAAAGTTTGTATCTCAGTTTTGAACCCTGAGATGGCCGAATTTGAAAATGGCTTGAACTAAAAAATTGTAGCTCTTGAAATTTTATCCAAAATGGATTTCAGAATCGCATAATTTGGAGTCCTGAGTCAAAAGTTATGCGCCCGAAAATATTGAGCTACGTTGACCTGCGGGATTTGGAGTTTTTGTACCAAAAATTCACTTGTAATTTCTAAAGAACGACAGCTTTAGAGAGCTTATTGTTCCCACAGACGGTGCCAACTGATGGTGTCAAAATCTAGAAATAGATAATTAAACAATCAATAAGTAAATATCGGTAAATAAAAAATAAATGCGGCACAATGATGAACACATGATTTTTTTTTAAGGTAGGTTCCCCCGGTAGCGCTTATGCTAGTCCGGCGGTACGTCCTCCTTTTGCGTGTGCTTGCTTTGTATTAGCTCAAAGGCAATCAATTTGGATGATAATACAAGCTACCAATCTCTCTCTCTATAATTTCCTTAATTCTATTTATAAGTATAGAATTAGAATTACAAAATATTTCAAGAAGATGAATAAAATATATATGAGAGAAAGTGTATATTTTGGGTAAAAAGAATGGTGTGTTTTTCTTGGCTTGGCTTATTTTTTGGTAGAAAAGGATGGTGTTGGATGAGAAGAATGATGTGTTTTTGTTATGTGTCTTTTTGGTGTGTTGAATGAATGAATGAATGAGGGGATGTATTTATAGGTAAATGTAGAATGGCAAAAAAGTAAATTTGATAAAAATGAGGGGCAAAAAGGTAATTTAAAGAAAGTGTAGAAAATTATGGAGAGAAATATTTATTTAAAGGATAGTGATGAATATTATGGAGTTGAATATTTATTTTAAAAAAAGTGATGAATGGAGTGAAATATTTATTTAAAGAAAGTGATGAATATTATGGAGTGTAATATTTGTTTAAAGAAAAGTGAGGAATAGAGTGAAATATTTATTTAAAGAAAGTGATGAATATTATGGAGAGAAATATTTGTTTAAAGAAAATTGAGGAATGAAGTGAAATATTTATTTAAAGATAGTGTAGAATATGAGAAAAATATTTATTTAAAAGAAAGTGTAAAAAATTATCTTTGTCTACCAATGATAAAATTATTTTTTACCCCATCAATATATAATTGAGATGTTAGACATAGTGGTTTTGCTAAAATAATTTTAGCGATAATGATACTTTTTAGTCTTAGTCCATTTAAAAGAATCTCCTTTTCTTCAAATGGATATATAATTATTCTTTTTTAATAAAATTTTATTTCCTTATTTTTATGGGTGGTCAATAAGTTACACTAAAATCTATATATTTAATTATATGCAGATTTAATGCAAAATCAGATTTGCATTGCTCATGGATTTAGTGCAAAAATAAAATTGGACCAAAATATATTTCTTAATTACTTATGAATTTGGCTTAAAAATATATTTATAATATCCCGTATCAGTGCAAAAATTATTTTGCATTAAAATCTACTCCCTCCGTCCCAAATTGCTGGTCCCTTTTGGAGAATCTAACTTATTAAGAATCCAACATTATTATTACACTTTTTGGCTTAATTTGCATAGACTTTTTCTTTTTACCCTTTACTTTATTCAAAATTTTTACTTTAAAAGTGAAAGTACAAAAAGACAAAATAGGTATATATTTACTTTTTATGAAAAATAAATATTTATTTTGAGACATCTAAAAAATAAAAGAAGAACTAGGAATTTGGGGCAGAGAGAGTATGACTTAAGTTGCAAGCGAATTAATGTAAAAATAAATTTGCACACGTCGCATCACAGCTTTGATCCGTAGTGGTTGGCACATCTTCGGTAGTGAAATGAAAAAGGAATCTTTATTTTGCAGTGACAGAATTAAGTTATTACTCCTTTAAATATATTTGTGGTGGGTGACTTTTCAAACCACCCATTATTCATTTTTATTGTTTACTTCTTACATTTTAGGTTATTTTATTATTAATGTATCAAAAAATTAGTATATTTTATTATATTAATTTAAACATTAAAGAATATATTTTATCAGTAATTATTATCTTTTTAGTGGTTTTTAGGTTTTAGTAAAGAATTAGAGAAAATTGAGAAAAAAAATGAAAAATTAAAATAAGTGAAGATACTTAAATTGGTCAATACTTCTAGATTCATAACTTTTTACTCGGAACTTCAATTAATGTGATTCTTTAGCTTAATTTGAAGAAAATTTCGAGAATGACAACTTTGCAGTTCAAAACTTTTCAAATACAACTATCACGAGATCCGAAATTGTGACACAAAATTCAACAATTAAAAAGTAACAAAAAATTATTATATTTAATTGTGGATCATTTATAAATTTATCATTTAAATTAAGCAAGCCCAACTACTAAAGTAAAGTCTAAGGCCATCTCCAATGGTGTTTTCTATTTTTGCATTTCTATCCTATGTGTCAATATTATTTTATAATATTTCTATATCTATTGGCAATATATTTGCATTGGTGTAGAAGGATAGAAATGATGGTCTCCAATGGCAATTTCTATCTTCCATTTCTTCCATGCTTTGTCCCCTATTTAATGAAGAGAGAGAATTAGTGGGTGTACAACAACCAATGAAAATTTGCCATGTCACATAGAAAATTTCTATAACCATTTCTACATGTAGAAAATGGTGATAGAAATTCCCAATTCTACTAGACTTTCACTTAGGATAGAAATTGAGATAGAAATGCCCATTGGAGAAGAGTTTTTCTATTATTCATTTCTATCATAGAAATTTGCTAGTGTAGAAATGCCCATTGGAGATGGCCTAAGTCCATCAATCAAGTTAACTAAACCATTATTAAAGCTCAAAGTCCGTATCTTAATCCAAGCCAAGCCCATAAAAAAGAACCCGAAAGGAAAAGAACACAATTATATAAAGACGGAGCTGTAGCAATTATAAGCGGAACAACTTGCAAAGTTCTGAGCACTATTCACTCTCGTCCTCTCTTTTATTTAACGGCAAATTAGTAATTGGCCCAATATTTTCATATGTTGAATACTTAGATCCACATCGTTTGAGTAATTAGTGAACAACCCTTATTTTTGTTTTTAGCCCAAATTACTTAATATGTTTAATTTTATATTTTTATTTTTATTCTGATGTAAATGTCATGTTAGCCCTTTTTTGGTATTTAGGGTTTAACCCGTCTGGTAGTTACATTGGATTTTTTATATCCTAGATTTAAGTAAATTGTTAGTCATTTATCTTGATAACTACCTTTACAATATTTATCCATTCAAGTAAGTGTTTTTGTTGCATCTTTATCATTTTGTTATATACTCCTATATTTTTGCCGATTTATATAGTCCTTTACATTTGCAATTCGTTGTTTCTAATTGCTTTTTGTCTGCTTGTTCTCATATTGGATTCACTGGAGCCTGTTCATTTATACGGAATAGGTAATATTAGCATTTTTTAATCTTAGTTTTGCTTCATAATCCAATTATGTTAGTACATGTAATGTGTTTGTTTGAGATTACTAATTCAAAATTTTCCTGACATTTTACATAATGTTGTAATGCATTAATATTGATGATATTTTTCTAGTCATGCTTATTTTTGTAAAAAATATTAGCTATTTTTGATTTTTTACAACTCGTGTAGTTGGTAAAACACAATAAACTACTTTTTTTGAAGTCACATCAATATTTTTCTAGATTTATCAGTTGTATTGGTACTCGTTATGTCCTATCAAATTAATATGACTTCAAGTTCATATTATCATAGATTTAACAGTTGTATTATAAGCTATTTTGTGATTTTGATTTAATATGACTACACAAGGGGATTATGAACTTCTCCACCTTTAGAGGTATATGGATATATATATTATATAAAATGACTACTGAAGTTGAAGTGTTGTATTTGCACTATTCTGTTGATATACCAGTCATATTAGGAGAATAATTTTTTGGTACTCATAACAGCAATAGTGATGTCATTATGACTATCGCATGTATTTTCTGTTTTGCATTCAATATTAATGCCATAGCAGTTGGTTACATGTATTATGATTTCAACATTTGTATTGTGACTAATACCATGTCATTGACTTTATTTCAATATTAATTCAAATGTAATTTGGTTATGAAATTTTCACAACATTAACACATGTTCAATCCTACACGTGAGAATCATCTATATTATGGCTTTAATATGGTTTTCCATCGGTTTTTTGTGTTTATCTTTTTAGTCTTATTATTTGAATTTAGTGTGATAAACATGTTTTGGCAATTTGGCTAAATGGATTTCAACGTTGAAGTTAGCTGTAAGTTTGGCAGAAATTATGTTTGTTAGGATTTTAGATATTCTTCGTTTGAATTTCAAAAATTGAGTAATCATAATAACCAACAAAATCTTATTTTAGATTTTTTTTTAATTTAACAATTAATATTAGGATCAGAAAATAAAAAGGGCAAGAAAGGAAAACCAAAAAATGAATTAAAATAACTAAATTTATTAAATTAAAAACAAAACCATAATTATCCATTAAATTGGGCCAACAACTAATTAACATATCCAAGTGGGTTAAATGCAAAACAATTCAAAAAAACTGGGGTAAATACAAAAAGCCCCTTTATTTAATTTCTTTTGCTTTATTAAAGATTAGAAGATTGAAAGTTTAATTTTAATTTTTAATTCAATACTAAGTAAAAAAAATTTAATTTAATTTAATATTTATTTTTTTATTTTTTATTTTTATTTCTTTTGCTTTCTTAAAGACTAGAAGATTGAATGTTTAATTTTAATTTTTAATTTAATGCCAAGTAAGTTTTATTTTCTTTTGATTTTATTTACTATTTAATTTATTCTGTACTAGCATAAATTTGTGCCAAGATTATTATGAATATATTTAATTAATTTCATTGTGTTTATCCATGCTGCTTGATTCTGCAAATTTAGTACTTTATTCTTAAATACAATTCTTCTTATTGGATGCATATTTTAATTGATAAAAATAAAGTTGAATTTTTATTATTTTTTTGTTGGATTCACCTTATAATTTATTAAGAGCGGATATGGGGTGTATTTTGATAGATATAGTGAGTATTTTGACCTTATACGTAAGTTTAGTTGTGGAAGAACTACAATTGAAATTTATTAATTAATTAGATTTTATTGATTTTATTTTTCGCAAATAATAAAGTCGAGAGATCAAATATTGCGAGACAAGAGTAAAATTAATGCATATGAATACTTGGGAAGATGATATTAAATACATGACTCTGAAACCCTAGTTAATTAATTAATTAATTTTATTATCTTAATTAGTATTATTTAATTTATTTTCGTTACTTGAGTTTACTTGTTTTGCTTTCTTTTATTTTATTTGTTTGATTCACATAAACTTTTATGTCTAGATTAGGAGTTTAGTGAAAGATTAATAAGATAATTATCAAACATATATTTGAGTTTTTGTGGGATCGACCTCGCTTACACGCTGCACTATAAATTGATTCATGCACTTGCGAGTATTTAAAATTTATCACAACAATTGCAAAAGTAATTTTGACGTTGCTAGAGTAAAATATTGCTTTTATGAATTGTACATGTGAGAATCCATGCTCCCGACGCCTAAATCCTTGTGGGCGGTGATTCTATGTTACTTTGAAAATTGGTTTTAAAAAGAAAAAAAATTGCTAGTTTGTTTTACTAAACAAACAAAAGGTTTGTGTAAAAGAGACATATTTATGAACTAAATATCATCTTATACACAATGTATGCGAAACCAGTTGATTTGAAGGTTCGGGGATTAAGTTACGAATTAAGAAGGTGTTAGGCGTGTGTTATAATTCGGTTCTTGTGAGTTATTGCCATTACTTTACAGCTTTTCGTGCTTTCTTTAAAAACCGAGATTTTTGGGGACGGGATGAAAATGATGTGTTTACTAGTTTGCCCATGATTTTGAAAATAAGTGTGTGTGTATGATTTGAAAAGGAGAGTTTGATAATAGTTGAGATAATGAAACAAGTTATTTTGTAAAGCTTTGGGCTTTTTAGAAACTGATTTGATGTGAAATCTTATATTCGATGTAATGTGAGGCTAGTTGACTGATCGTGTACCATAGTCTATTGATTAAACCAGTATAGATGGCACTAGTACTCTCATAATTGAGTATTTATCACATATACACCGCAATCTATGAGTTATATTAGATATATAATGATTATCAATTCCTTCGTATACAATACCGCTAATCTAGGATTTTGAAAAAGTAAGAAAGTAATAATACTATTTTAGAATTGGATTAGGTTTTGTTGTACACCTTTGGTTTTGAAAAACAATTTGCAAAATGGTTTTAAAAAGTTATCAAGTGATAGTAATTATGCAGACAAGAGTCTAAATTATAAGACTGACGAATAAATAAAAGAAGAGAGAGAAAATTATGCTTGAGCCTTCTTGAAGGGAGAAAATATAGGTCTCTTGGTGTGCACTACAAAATCCCAGTGATTGTTGATGAAAAATATGAATAGAGAGAGGTCTATATATAGCTGTAGCTTACTTGGAGAGCAAGAAAGTATATTGTAACTAGGACTCTATGAGCTTATCGCAAAGCCTTCCCACCTTGGATGATGCTGATTTTTGGATATGGATTGGAAATAGAAGTCTGCTAGACCTTACCAAAATTTGAAGCTGATCGGAGTTTGAGAAGGACTCTATTTCCTCAAATTAGTACTAAGAGTTTTTTCCACATAAGAAAGGTACTTGTGTACAACAAGCTCACTTGTTGTACAACAACTGAAGTTCTAGTCATTAGATGATGCTGATTTCTGGATATGTATTTGAAATAGAAGTCTTATAGAATTATCAAAAACTTGAAGTCGATTGGAGTTCATAAAGGACTCTGTTTGCTCAAATTAGTAAGAAGGGTTTTTCTTGCATAGGAAAGGTACTCGCGCACAACAAGCTCACTTGTCGTACGACAAGTGAAGTTGTAGTCGTTGGATGATGTTGAATTTTGAATATGTTTTGTCTCCAAATGTCTTCTGGCTTGTGTCGAAATATCTTGATTACCCGAAGTGAACTACTAATTTTTTAAATTCCTAGATATCCGGCAGTCGGATCGAGCTAACTTTTTAGTACGCCAGTCCTTACGGTGCTCTCTAACAACCTTCAAAGTTTGAGGATGATCAGAAATCAAGAAATCTCTTTGTACAAATACTCACAAGATTTGACGATTTTCGATTCCGGCAACTTCTAGCAATTCTCGTAACTTCTCTTCTGGGTATCATTTTTGCTTCCTTCTTTGACATGTATCACATGTATATAGTATGTATGCATGTATGCGTGTTCATTTTTTTAGAGATCGGGATTCTTACGAGGGTCGCAAAATGAGGTGTTCACAATATCGTATCTATCAAAAATTGTACATATAATTGCTTTAGCACAATTATAACATATTTTCTTACTGATTTACAAGTGATTATTACCCCTTTTATTGGCAAATGTTTAAATCCTATAGCTTTTACAACTTATACATTTTTTTATACTTTTAAACTCTAGTATGAGAATCTGCAAATACTGTTAGAGTGATATACTAAAAGCCATATTTTTCTTATTGGTTTGGATATGTTATAAACTTGGTTTTACTATTTTAATGAGAATCTTTATAGGCAATGGTTGCATTATATTATTTATTCAAATATTGTGCATGTGTGTCTTTTATTCCATATAGTAGATGATTTGGTGTGTAGAGTATAGCTTACACACAGAAGATCATATCATTAGTTCTTATGGAATATAAGTTTAATGTTTCACAGTCTTAGATGGAATTAGATACCCATCGGTCAGATTGTAGCACAAGTTTTAGTAGTTTATCTTAACTACAGGAAACGGTATAGTTTTAACTCGTTGTGCTAGTACACTTTATGTGTATTGAATAGGACCAGCTTGGGTTAATTATTTTTATACTGACTATATAAAATAATTTAAAATCCCATGGTTATTATGATTACTTATACTGTTAATCTTGAAATAATTAATAGACATATATATGTAGTGTTTGTTGTTTTGACTCATTATGAGTGAGATTCATTTATGGATCAATAATCTTTGTGAATTGGATGACGACACTATATGTATGATGAATATTAATTATTGATGGAATCCACGTCCCGGTATAGGGATTGATGATAGCCCCTTGAGAAGCTTATAAGTTTTGATCATGTCAAAACTCTGCAGGTGGATTATGTTAATCCGACATGTTAAATAAGTTAAGTGGTAGGCTCAAGGATTAAGAAGTCATTTAAATATAATTGTCAGTAATTTAATTTAAATGACGGTTATCTGTAATCTTAACGTGGGGAGAATAATAAGTGTTTAATAACAAGGAGCTCGAAATATAATTTTGAGATAAGGACGGGAGTGAAATTATAATTCTTTAGTGGTGTGAATTATAATTTATGGAAGGAACTAACTCATAGCAGAATTAGGATTCCAACTTTCCATAGGAAGCCCAAACACTTATTTCTCCTTAAGGTCCCTATCGTAGCCTTATATATACGCCGCCCTTGTTTCTTCTCAAGATAACAATAATTCTCATGAGTTAGGGTTTGTTCTATTGAGAGAGGAGAAAATCTTTGTGATACTGTAGCCCACACTCGGTGCAAGATTTGATGGCGGAAGGAATACGATAGAAGATCTTTAGGTTTTTCGGCACAGCAGTCGTAAATCAATCGTAACTTTTGATCCCACCGTTGGATAGGGTTGATTTTTGGATATGTGGTTTGGAACGCAAAGTTATAATTGTTGCGCGAAAAATCAGGACGATCAGAAGTCGTTTCGGTGGAAAAAAAATTTAATTTTCGCAGCCCAGCGAGAATTAAAAAAATCTGACCAAATCGCAATCTGATGCTTTCAAACCCTAGTCTCCTCATATGGATCCTCTACATGATCCACAAAGGTGAAATCCCTTTATTCTTATAGGGTTTTAGCATAAGTTTTTTTTTGTTGTTCAATCTATACGCAATATCAAACGATCCTGTATTTATGTCTCCATCAAATACAACCCCTGAGTCTCAACCTTTAGTTTTGGGGTCTGAACTGTTGTAAGGAATTCCATTATTTTATTTGCTTCTATGTGTGGATAATTCATTTCGTGTATCCCTTTATCATATTCTAGATGCAAAAGGGTTCATTTTAGAGTCGCCAGTACGTTTTACAAGAAAACTAACAAAAAAGGAGTGTTAAATGCTATATATAAGCCTTTTTCTTACACATTTATTTACGAAACCAAGATTCTATAGGGTTTGGGAACTATATTACGGATCTGGATAGTATTGATGGAAACTTAGTTCCAGAATCGTTTAATATTGCGTATAGACCGAAATTTTTTTTTATGTAAAACTCTGGTGCGGAATCGGATTTTACCTTCAAGATCTCTCTGGTTTGATCTCGTCTCAGCACGAACAGGGGTTGATGGAGACGAATCGAGAACACGGGCTCGATAGAACCTCAAGATCTTCTATTGTATTCCTTTCATCGTGCAATCCTGTACCGAGTATGGGCTGCGGTATCACCAAGATCTCCTTCTTTACTCTTTACGGCACAAACCCTAAATTCGTGAGAATTATTGTGTCGAGAGGAGAGGCAAGGCTGGCATATATGTAAGGCTACGATAGGGACCCTCAGGAGAAATAAGTGCTTGGGCTTACTATGGAAAACTGGAATCCTAATTCGACTAAGAATTGATTCATTCCATAAATTATAATTCACACCACTAAAGAATTATAATTGCACTCCCATCCTTATCTCAAAATTATATTTCGAGCTCTTTGTTATTAAATACTTATTATTCTCCCCATGTTAAGATTTCAGATAAGCGTCATTTAAAATTAAATTACTGACAATTATATTTAAATGACTTCTTAATCCTTGAGCGTACCACTTAACTTATTTGACATGTTGGATTAACATAATTCACCTGCAGGGTCTGACATGATCAAAACTTATAAGCTTCTCAAGGGGTTACCATTAATCCCTATATCGGGACGTGGATTCCGTCAATAATTAATATTCATCATACATATAGTGTCGCCATCCAATTCACGAAGATTATTGATCCATAAATGAATCTCACTTTTAACGAGTCAAAACAACAAACACTACATATATATGTCTATTAATTATTTCAAGATTAAGAGCATAAGTAATCATAATAACCATGGAATTTTAAATTGTTTTATATAGTCAGTATAAAAACAATTAACCCAAATTGGTCGTGTTCAATACACACAAAGTGTACTAGCACAACGAGTTAAAACTGCACCGTTTCTGTAGTCAAGATAAACTACTAAAACTTGTGCTACAATCCTACTGATGGTTGTCCAATTCCATCTAAGACCGTGAACCAATGAACTTATATTACATAAGAACCGATGATATGATCCTCTGTGTGTAAGCTATACTCTACACACCAAATCATCTACTATATGGAATAAAATACACCCACATGCACAATATTTAAATAAAAAAATATAATGCAACCATTGCCCATAAAAATTCTCATTAAAATAGCAAAACCGAGTCTATATATCAAAACCAACAATAATAAAATCATGGCTTTTAGTATATCACTTTAAGAATCTCCCACTTAGACTCAAAGCCATGCAGCTATGCACCTCACCCCCATTCCCTCAACATGACTTTCAAAAATCTTGGCCGGTAAGCTCTTCGTAAAAGGATCAGCTAGGTTGTCCCCTGATGCAATCTTAGTCACTATGACATCGCCTCTCTGCACAATATCTCTAATTAGATGATATTTGCGCTCTATGTGTTTTCCCTTCTTATGAGTCCTTGGCTCCTTCGAATTTGCAACTGCTCCACTATTATCACAATAAAGTGTAATAGCTGAATGCACTGAAGGTACCACATCTAGATCCATAAGAAAGTTCCTGAGCCAAACTGCCTCCTTAGCCGCTTCTGAAGCAGCCACATATTCAGCTTCCATGGTGGAGTCAGCAATACAAGACTGCTTAATACTCCTCCAACTAATGGCCCCACCTCCTAGAGTAAACACATATCCTGAAGTTGACTTTCTAGAATCCCTATCTGACTGAAAATCTGAGTCTGTGTACCCAATGGGCACTAGATTATTTGCCTGGTAAACCAACATAAGATTTCGAGTCCTTTTAAGATACTTGAGTATATGTTTTACCGCAGTCCAGTGTTCTTGCCCTGGATTAGACTGATATCTACTAACCATGCCAACAGCAAAGCAGATGTCTGGTATAGTACACAACATAGCATACATGAGGTTTCCTACTGCCGAGGCATAAGGAACTGCCTTCATTTTCTCTATCTCATTAGGTGTCTTAGGACACTGATCCTTGGATAGAGTGATTCCATGCCTGAAAGGGAGAAACCCTTTCTTGGAATCCTGCATACTAAATCTAGAAAGAATTGTATCAATATAAGTAACTTGTGACAAGCCCAACATCATATTTTTTTGATCTCGCATAAGCTTAATACCAAGGATGTGACTAGCTTCTCCCAAGTCCTTCATATCGAATTGACTTGCTAACCATACCCTCATTGAAGATAATAACCCCATATCGTTCCCAATAAGTAAGATATCATCTACGTACAATACCAGAAATACCACTGCGTTTCTGTTGCACCTTTTGTACACACAAGACTCATCCGAACATTGATCAAAACCAAAAGACTTGTCTGCCTGATCAAAACGGATGTTCCAAGATCTAGACGCTTGCTTAAGCCCATAAATAGACTTTTTAAGCTTGCACAACATGTGCTCTTGGCTCTTTGTTATGAATCCATCTGGCTGCATCATATAGATGCTTTCATGAAGACTTCCATTAAGGAAAGCTGTCTTGAGATCCATTTGCCAAATCTCGTAATCAAGATGAGCCGCAATGGATAAGAGAATCCGAATAGACTTTAGCATGGCAACCGGTGAAAAGGTTTCATCATAATCGATTCCTTCTTTCTGAGTGAACCCTTTTGCAACAAGCCTTCCTTTAAAGGTTTCCACCTTCCCGTTTGCTCCCCTCTTTCTCTTATATACCCACTTACATCCGATGGGTTTGATCCCTTCTGGTGGTTCTACAAGATCCCAGAATTTATTAGAGTACATGGACTCCATTTCAGATTTTATAGCGGTTTGCCATTTTTCTGCATCTTTATCTTGAAGTGCTTCATTGTAATTAAAAGGATCCATTTCTTGTTCATCAGGGACCTTTTCATAAGACTCTTCCAAGAACATAAAACGGTCGGGTTTACGTACAACCCTCCCACTACGACGAAGCACTACTTGTGTTTGTATACCCTGTGCAAGTACTAAACTTCCCAACTCACTATCCACACGTTGTGCTGGTTCTAAAATCTGCGTTGGTTCAGGAACCTGTGCTGGTTCCGGAACATGCGTGTTAGTGGTTCATTCAGATTGTGCACGAGCATTAGCAATTCTCCCACTACGACAAGGTAATGGGATAATATCTATCTCTTGTGGTACTTCCTCTTGTACTGAAGGTACAGACAAATTGTGCCCTACTTTTTCTCCTCTTATCTCCTCTAGAACAACACTACTTCTGGGCTTGTGGTCCATGATATAACCCTCTTCTAAGAATTTGGCATTGGTGCTAACAATAACCTTTTGTTCTCGAGGATTATAAAATAGGCCACCCTTGGTTCCTTTAGGATATCCAACAAAGAAACACACTTCTGTTCTTGACTCCAATTTATCCGCATTACCTTTCAGCACGTGTGCTGGACTACCCCATATCCAAATATGCCGCAAACTAGGCTTACGGCCAGTCCACAATTCTATGGGTGTAGTAGGTATTGACTTTGATGGCACCAAGTTAAGAATATATGTTGTTGTTTCTAAAGCATATCCCTAAAAGGAATCAGGTAAGTCTGAATAACTCATCATAGATCTTACCATTTCCATAAGAGTCCTATTCCTTCTTTCTACTACACCATTATGCTATGGCATACCCAGTGCAGACAGCTGGGATGTAATCCCATTCTCTGACAAGTATTCCCTAAACTCTCCTAAGAGATATTCACCACCACGATCTGATCGTAGTGTTTTGATACATTTTCCTAGACGCTTCTTTGTTTCTGCCTTGAATACTTTGAATTTCTCAAAGGCTTCAGACTTTCGTCGCATTAAGTAAATGTATCCATACCTTGAGTAATCATCGGTGAATGTGATGAAGTACTAAAAGCCACCTCTAGCCTGGACAGTTATGGGACCACACAAATCAGAATGAACCAGTTCTAATTGTTCTTTAGCCCTATAGCCTTTTGCCGAGAATGGTCTCTTAGTCATTTTACCTTCTAAACAGGATTCACGGACTGGAAGTGCCTCCACTTCCAATGAACCTAATGGCCCATTTTCAACCAGTCTTTGAATTCTTTTTAGATTAATATGACCAAGGCGTAAGTGCCAAAGATATGTTTGATTCATCTTTGAAGGTTCCTTTCTCTTAATTGGTAAACTATTAGTGTTACTCAATTTGTATAGTTGCAATTTAGACAAGTCAGGATTTATTATATAAAGATCATTCACCAATGTACCAGAACAAATAAACTGTTTATTTTTTCTAATAATAACTGATTTATCATTAAAATGAACAAAATATTTGTCCTCAACCAATTTAGAAACATAAATTAAATTCCTTCTAATGGAAGGTACATATAGACAATCCTTAATAACTAAAATCCTATCCTGACTAAACTGAAGATAAACATCTCCTACTGCAACTGCTGCCACCTTCGTAGCATTACCCATGTGCAGATAAATTTCCCCATTCCTAAGTTGTTTGGTTTCCTAGAACCCCTGCAAAGTATTGCAGACATGATTAGTGGCTCCCGAATCTACACACCAGGTACTAATAGATCGGACCGTTAAACAAGTTTCAACAACTAATAAATGAAATTTACCTCCATTGTTCTGGCGGTTTAGGAAACGGGGACTATCCTTCTTCCAGTGCCCTTTCTGTTTACAGTGAAAACACTTGTATATAGGCTTTTTCACTCCTCCTTGAGGTCCAGCGACTGCTACACGTGCTGCTCCTTGTGGGACTGCAGCTTGTGCGTTCTTCTTATTCTTCTTCTTATTTTTCTTGCTTTTAGGCTTAGAAGTAGAAGCTTTCTCAGCCACCAGAGCACTAGCTGACTTACCAAGGAGTCCCTCAGCTGCTTGAAGTTCTTTAAGAAGTTCCGACAACGAATATTTAAAGTTATTCATGTTGTAATTCAGTCGGAATCCCTTAAATGAATCCGGCAACGACTGGAGAATGATATCGACCTGAGTTTCCCCATCGATTTCAGCTCCAAGGATCTCTAGTTCATTCATGAGGTCCTTCATCGCAACCTGCCTTGCGGCACGATCTTGATCCCCAAACATATCTTTGAGGTTCAGCATTATGTCGTAGGTCGTGGTTAAAGACTTATGCTGATGTTGCAGCACATTTGACATAGAAGCCAAAATGTAACACTGCGCCATCTCATCAGCCTTTTTCCACTTTCGGTAAGCCTGGGTTTCCTCTTCGGTCACCCCCTCACCAGGTTCTTCTGGACAAACCTCAATGAGCACAAACTTGTACTCTTCAGCAGTAAGCACAATGTTCAAGTTTCTTTTCCAGTCAATATAATTAGGTCCAGTCAATTTGTTTTGGTTGAGTATAATAGAAAGTGGGTTGAAAGAGTTTGCCATTTTAAATCCTGAGAATCACATAATAATAATAATACAAATTATAATGGGCAATAACAACTTTGAACACTATATTTAACTATGGTACCCTATACCATTTTAAAAAGTATTCGCCAGCAGCCTAAACTTTGAAAAATATGCCTCGTCGGTGAGGTCGTCTATTATTCATTATTTTTAGACAGGTCCAAACCTATTAAATTTTATTATCTAGGCAATCCTTTATTGTCAAGTAACGTATACTATCTAGACAATTATTGTCAAATAAAATTCAAATAGCTGACTTCATTCAGTCCTATAAATAATAGTAGAGACTTAGTTGGAGAGCATGCTATTATTTATATCTAAATGTATACCATCATTTTAATTTAATCCAATGATTCTGTAATTTATTCTTTCCGATATGGAGGTGGGTACTAAAACCCACACAAAAAATAAATCACATCATTTAAATTATCTTTCAAAGAAATTTGTACAATGATTTCACAATCTATTCTTTCCGATATGGAGGTGAGCACTATAACTCGCATGAAGAATAAATTATATCATCTACAAATCAATGATGGAGACTGTGGGATATTTATGTGAAAAAATCCCTCACCCACTTCGTATTTAAAACATTATTATCTAAGGGTTATAAAAAAATGTTCAATTCTAGTCAATTAGAATACAAGGGTATGAAACATAAGACCTATGTGCAATAAAATTATTCTACCTCCTTTTAAAACTTAAATTTTGCAATTGCACAATACTTACATTTATATACCCAATTATTAATTGACAAGTATTAAACAAAACGTGATCTAGGTGTGGTCACGTATCCATGTTGTCCAAAATTATAAGGAAACCTAATAATTAAACATATACTACCAAACACACAATCACACAAAGCATCAAACCATTCAATAATAAGGAAAAAACAAATCCCTGCTATTATGGATCTAAGCTTCTCCCTAGTCCGTTAGGAAACTGCCACGACCAATGTTGCCACGACCAAGAATTCTGATTAATTTCTGAATCGATCTCCATGGTAAAAACGCGTTCTTCAACTTTCTGCCCCATCTTCGTTAAAGAGACAACAGTCTTTAGATACAAAGTCCTATGCCTCCATGTAAGGAGTTCACACATGAACTATTCTATCTAAATCGAAATCGAAACTAATTACATAGATCCTATGCCTCTGTTTAAGGAGTTCACATAACTGATCTAATATATCAAAATCAAAATCGAATTAATTACACAGATCCTATGCCTCTGTTCAAAGAGTTCACATAACTGATCTAATATATCGAAATCAAAACCAAATTAATTACACAGATCCAATGCCTCTGTTCAAAGAGTTCACATAACTGATCTAATATATCGAAATCAAAATCGAATTAATTACATAGATCCTATGCCTCTGTTCAAAGAGTTCACATAACTGATCTAAATTAAATTTAGGATTACAACCACGAATAAAACCAAATCATCACGCAAATTAAAGTAACCACGAATAAAACCATCGTGGGATCCAATCACATAAAACAGAATTACGTGACCATAATAGCGGGACAAGAACACTTCAAAACAAGGGTTAGCGAGTTCTACGTTCTACCCATTATCAATATGCATGAATCGATTTAAACTGGACAACATGGTTAGTTCAATCCGTACGCATTATTAAATAAAAACCAATCGCTCTGATACCAATTGATGGAAACTTAGTTCCAGAATCGTTTAGTATTGCGTATAGACCGAACAAAATTTTTATGTAAAACCCTAGTGCAGAATCGGATTTTACCTTCGAGATCTCTCTGGTTTGATCTTGTCTCAGCACGAACAAGGGTTGATGGAGACGAATTGAGAACACGGGCTCGATAGAACCTCAAGATCTTCTATCGTATTCCTTTCGCTGTGCAATCCTGTACCGAGTGTGGGCTGCGGTATCACCAAGATCTCCTTCTCTACTCTCTACGGCACAAACCCTAAATTCGTGAGAATTATTGTGTCGAGAGGAAAGGCAAGGCTGGCATATATGTAAGGCTACGATAGGAAATTTGAATGCTTTTACTAACATTCTATTACTTTCTGAAAATACCTCATAAAAAAAACATGATTTTAGGAAAAACGGGGAAAGGGATGGAAACATTGTATTTTGTGATCCAATGTTTTGGTTTTGTCGAAATCGAATTACTAATGACAAAAGTTTATCTGTTTTAAAATGAGAGTGATTGGGTATTATTTCCTCAAATAAAAAAATCAATTATCTCGTTTGATTAATTTAGAAAATATCAAATCTTATTCGAATTGTTTTGATATGGAATTGAACTCTTGAGGAGAGTGTATTAGATATATTACAGTCTATATGTAAAATATAATATATCTTAGTCAGACGATAATGGCCTTAGTCCTTCTGATTTTATAAAATGATTTTACTAGAGTTTTGAAAAAACGTTTTGCCTGAAAACAATAAACTATCAGTAACCTGACAATAAGTTTATCCGACTAGAAAGTGGACAGAACAACAAATATAACTAATTTTACTGCTAAAGATGATTACTATAAAACAAGTGCACACATATATTAATCACTATAAGATTATTAAATTACCTTCCCAATGATATATAATAAAGAAAGAGAGAAAATATAATGCGACAAAATATATATAACACCCCGTAATTTATCTCGCCTCATTTGCAATTTTTTTCATCTCGGTAAGAGTTAATTTGAACCTCAAATGGTGAAAAAGTATTTGCTTAAGGAGTTGGGATTAGTGGAGGACTTCTTGTATATTATATCGATGTTTTGTAACTCCATGGTGTGGTTGTAGAGTGTATTGAGTGGTTTGGGTGAGGATTAGTTTAAAACTAACACGTTCTAGCTTTACTGATAAATTGGTGTCTTTGTTTTTAGAAAGGCATAACTTCTCCATCCAAAGTCCAAATGAGTCCCCGTTTATGTGGTTAGAAAGGTATTTTGACGATCTAAAATTTCATGTTTTGGCCAAAGTCCAATTCCCACTCCTCGATAGTGAAACATGAGCGCAAAGTTACAAAACTGCCAAAATCTATTCAGGGCAAGTTATCTACGCGGACTGGTATGGGATTTGGCCATATTGGTTCGGCCATACCGGTCTGGCCTACCGACCTAGGCACCGACTTAATTATATTAAGTCGAGCTTCTCCCATTTCATTTCCATTTTCAAGCAATACATCAAGAGGAGACTAGAGAAGGTTGAGAGCTCCTTTAGAAAGCTTTTGAGGAGACTTATACTCCATCTCTCAACCCCAAATCAAGCCATCATCACCACCATCTTGATTTTCTTCATTTTCTTCATCCTCTTTCCTCCATTGTTATGGGTTCAATCTTAAGTTTGGGGGTTTCACGATCTAGCTACTCTTGACTTTATCCGATGCTTCTAAACCCAAGTTATTGTTTTATTGAGATGGGAACCATCCTTTCAAACTTATTTCCCATCCTATTATTGCTCGTTTTCAATTATACTACATGTATCACAAAACCTAGGTTTTATATATATATATATATGGGTTTTGGGGTAAATGATGAGATGGGGTCTTATTATTGAAATTGATGATCCTAATCACCAGATTGTTACTCATATAACCTAATCCAACTAGAAATTCATACTAATTGCTTGATTGGTTTATGAAACCACATGAATCTCACTCTAATACTCATAAACCATTGTATAAAGCCTATTACCCACTAAAATGGTTCAAGCGGGGGACATTCTCTACATAATTTATATCTTAGACTATTTATTCATTTGAAATGTTACTCGCCTATGGATGATTATACGAGTATCCTATGTTGGCACTAGTCCACGATGGTCCAAGGTTTGGTCTCTAAAGATTGGGGCCGAAATTTGGGACATAGTCTCCTGGGTGCAAGACCTGAAATCGTGCACGGAAATGAACCCTTTTTAACTACAATGAAGTACTTCAAAATAAAGTTACAAAAAATGGAAAAATGTTATTAAATATGAAATGGAGTCCATGTACTATAACAAAGTCTGGGATCTTGTAAAATCACCCAAAGGGATAAAACATATAGGATGCAAGTGGGTATATAAGAGATAGAGAGGATTAGACGGGCTTAAATCAAGGCTTGTTGCTAAAAGGGTTCACTCAGAAAGAAGGGGATCGATTATGATGAAACCTTTTTGCAGGTAGCCATGCCAAAGTCTATTCGGATTCTCTTATCCATTGTGGCTCATCTTGATTACGAGATTTAGCAAGTATATGTCAAGACAGGCTTCTGTAATGGAAGTCTTGATAAAAGCATCTATATGATGCAACCAGAAGGATTCATAGCAAAGGGCCAAGAGCACATGTTGTGCAAGCTTAAGAAGCCCATTTATGGGCTTAAGCAAGTCTCTAGACCTTGGAACATCTGTTTTGACCATACAATCAAATCTTTTGGTTTTGATCAATGTTCGGATAAGTCTTGTATGTACAAAATGCACAACGGAAGCGCGGTGGTGTGAGAACTCTCGTTTTTCAACGCCAGATCCCATGGAGGCGATTCTTTAGATTTTTCGATTAATTTTTGAAAAATATGTTTATTATCATTTTTTAGAAAAAATATGTTAATTTAAAGGAAAAATTAGAGTCACCAGTTTGTTTTACTAAACAAACAAAAGTTTGTGTAAAAGATGAGCATTTATGAATTAAACGACCTCTTAAACACAATTATTGCGGAGATTTCGACACTTTAGTCCCTTGAAGTTTGCCCCAGTTGTCACTTTCGTCCCTAAATTTCATTTTTCGATTTTCCACACCCCAATGTTTCCACAGTGCTTCAATTTAGTCCTTCACTCCACTTTCCGTCAATCAAGTGGACGGAGCACGTTATGTTAAAGGGGTATTTTGGTCCATCTTCCATTAAATTTTCCCTCCAAAATTAATATATTTTCTCCTTATATTCCTCCAAGCATTTCCATCTAAAAAAAACAGAGAAAGAGATAGAGAGATTTCGAACTTGTGGAGTTAATGGCGTGTTGATTTTCTCTCCTCAATTCTATCGATGATGCTCGCCATTCTCCTATTGATAATTGATGGTGAGGGGACTGAAGTGTAGATTAATTTGTTTTGCAATGAATCACACAATATATATATATATATATATATAAATTATTACAAAACAACAAATTCGGAACACACATACCAGAAATTCAAGTAACACACAGCCAAAATATACTTCGGATATTCAATATCAAAAACCCCCAAATCTCATAGGAAAACTAACCAAAATAGAGGAAAAGAAAATATATAAGAGGCCGCCTGTGTTGTGTGTGTTAAGACAAAGAACTTTTGTTCTTCAAATTATTCTAGAGAGAGAAACGAGAGAGAGAATGATCAAAAATTGGGGCTCGTGTGAGTTGTGTGTGCTGCGGCTGCTTCAAGAGAGAAAGAGAGAGATTTAAGGCATGGTTAGAATATCTATACTGTGTCTAAAGTGGAGAAAAAGATGAATTTATACTCTCTTAATTAAAGGCCAAGATCAAAGTAATCCAACCACTCAAAATAAAAGAGAAGCAAAAATATTAGCTCACTTAAACCCAATCTCATATAAGGAAATAAAGCACATATTATCCGGATAAAATTTAATTAATAAAAATTGCAAGAATCATTTTTAATAAAATCACAATTAAAGAGCATATAAAAAATTGAGTTCCAGAATAACCCATTCAAGAATAACCCATAATTTAGACAAATTCAAACCCAAGAACCAAGAAGAAAAATAAAATTGACGGCTCCGGTTCATAGAAATTTGTGCCAAAAAGCTTGAAAATGTGAAATATCATATATTATTATAGCTAGCTCTCAGAAAGCTGGACCCAATACAAGAATGGTACAAGTAAAAAGGGCAAGGACTCCAATAGCTTGGGCATGGAGAATTAGCTCTCTCTCTCTCTTGCTCTTTTTTTTTAGATGGAAATACTTGGAGGGAATATAAGGAGCCAACATATTAATTTTGGAGGGAAAGTTTAATGGAAGATGGACCAAAATACCCATTTAACATAACATGCTCCGTCCACTTGATTGACGAAAAGTGGAGCGAAGGACTAAATTGAAGCACTGTGGAAACATTGGGTTGTGGAAAATTAGAAAATGAAGTTTAGGGACAAAAGTGACAATCGGAGCAAACGTCAAGGGACTAAAGTGTCGAAAACTCATTATTGCGAAACCAGATATTTTGAAAGCTCAGGGATTAAGTTAAGAATTGGGAAGGTTTTAGGCACCCAATTCGCCTTTTCGGTCTCTTCAATAGAATATGCGTGTAGTTATAGTCAAATATTTGCATGTTTACTAATATTATCACATATCAGTCCATAATTTTAGAAAACCGAGATTTTGGGGTGGGGATTGAAGACGTATGCTTCGTATTTCGCCCTGACAATTTTAGAAATCAACGTGTATGTGTAGTTTTAAAAATAATTTTTGGGAATGATAGATAACAAAACAAGTGTTTTTAACAAAGTTCATGACTTTTTGAAAGCTAATTCGAATTGGAATTGAATAACCGTTAATCCTTGAGATTTCTTCGTCAAATAATTTATCACAATTTAATTTGTTAAATTGGTATTTGTCGAATCCAAAACACTCATGTTGGATATTTAGCTAGGTATCGCGAGTTATGGATTAAATTGGATACAATTGCTAATTAATTTCTCAGTGGATTGAGACTGATAAATTGATAATTAACTGATAAAAATTTATTTTCAAAAAATGATTTTGACTCATTCCACACCTTTGGTTTTGAAAATGAAGCTCAAATATAAAATTTTGTCTAATTTGGAGATGAATTGGATACCAAAATTAATTAATTGCGCATCAGATTGAGATTGATAAGTCAATAATTAACTAATAAAAATTTATACCCAAAAAATTATATTAACTCAATCTAAATTTTTAATATTAGAAATAAAGCTGAAATATGAAATTTGGACCGATTTGGAGATGAATAGCAGTGTCTATAAGCGATTAATTGAAAATAACACTAATAAAAAATTTAATTCAGATTACGACGAAAATTACCTCAAATCTTCAAAAATGAAAATAGATAATTTTGGAGCACCTTTCCCAAAGTTTTAGCCTTGAATCATGCCTCAAAAGTGGAGAAATAGGGGTCTATTTATAGCTGGAGGAGATAGAAATAGGGGTCTATTGTTCCACATGATAAAACACACCTAATGACCAATTTTCAGAATTTTTGGACATCGGGAAGGCCTTCGTTTGATTTTTCGAGCAAAATTCCCGGTATATCGAATTCCCCAAGATCCGACCGTCGGATCAAGCTAACTTTTTAATATGTTGCTCCTGGTATTATTCCCTAGGTCTCCACGAAATTTCATGATTTTAAAGGGTTGAGAAGTCCTTCAAACGAGAATCCTTAGAACATCTGTCTTGGCTATAGATGTTAAGCATCTGTCTTGGTGACAGATATCTACTTGCGATGATTTTTGGGATTTTGGACAAACGAGATATTGGATCAATCTGATTTTTTTTCATTTATCTCTTCAAAATATATCCTATCTCTTGACCAAATTTGGGCTCATTTGGACTTCGGGAAGGTATTCGTTCAAATACCCGAAATGAACTTCCGATTTCCTAAATTTCTAGAGATCCGACTGTCGGAACGAGTTGAGTTTTGAGTACGATACTCCTGATATTATTACCTGACAACCTTAAAAATTTGAGGATGATTAGGAATCAGGAACTATCGTTTTTATTTTCTCAGGCGATTTGACGGTTCTCGGTCTCGGTATTTTTCGGTAATTCTCATAACTCTCAATCTGAATGCTCTTTTCGACTCGTTCTTTGACCTGTAGCACATGTAAAGAATATGTATGCATCTATGAATGTTTTTGCATATATCTGTGTTCATCTTCTTAGTGTTCGGGAATCTTACGAGGGTCAAAAAATGAGGTGTTCACAGGTGGTATTCCAGGTATTGTTTGTGAATATTATCTTCAGTGAGGGTATGGTCATCAAGTCATCTCGATATGAAGGATTTGGGAAAAGTCAGTCACATCCTTAGTATTAAGCTTAAGCGAGATCTGAAGAATAGGATGTTGGGCTTATCGCAAGGTACTTATATTGATACA
This sequence comes from Lonicera japonica, assembly GCA_021464415.1. NCBI lineage: Eukaryota > Viridiplantae > Streptophyta > Magnoliopsida > Dipsacales > Caprifoliaceae > Lonicera > Lonicera japonica. Next base: position 37,348,238 of record CM038463.1, read on the forward strand.
ATTCTTGCCAGATTTAGTATACAGGATTCCAAGAAAAGGTTTCTCCCTTTTAGGCATGGAATCACTCTATCCAAGATTAGTGTCATAAGACACATGATAAGATAGAGATGATGAGGGCAGTTCCTTATGCTTCGGCAGTAGGAAGCCTCATTTATGCTATATTGTGTATTAGACCAGACATCTGCTTTACCGTTGATATGGTTAGCAGATATCAGTTTAATCCAGGGAAAGAACACTGAAATGCCGTAAAACATATACTTAAGTACCTTAAGAGTACTCGAGATTTTATGTTGGTTTACCAAGCAAACAGTTGTACTTGTTGGATACACAAAGCTGAATTTTTAGCTAAATGTTAGGATTCTAGAAAGTCAACTTCAGGTTATGTGTTTGCTCTAAGAGGTGGAGTCATTGGTGTTATACCCTGTGATTCTTCTACCACTTTGACCTTCCCTTAAGCCCGGTGTGGCTTAATCTCCGTTAGAGAGCGAGCATTGGGTTCTGAACCCTTAGTACTAAACCCGATACATTTAACATGTCATGTTAGGTATATTTAATTCGAGGGAGCAATCTTTACATTATTCGAGTGGTTCGGATTGAAATTGAGGTGATAATCACATGTTTCAACTTTTCGTGATTTGTCGATTTATGGCCAACTTTGAGAGGCCATAACTTCTTCATCCGACATCTAAACGACTCTCTGTTTACGGCCACATCTTCATTTCTTCCCCCTACAACTTCTTTGTTTGAGCCGAGTCAAGATTTAGCCATTTCGAGGTCTATTTCGGGCTCAAAAAGTCATTTGCTGCTGCAGTGACTTCCATGATCGATCATGGTTTAAACTTGGCAAGTTTTTAAGCATTTGAAACCCGTTTTTCACCCATTTAACACCCATCACTCCTCATTTTTGAGCCACACACATCCAGCACACTCTAGAGAGTTTTAGAGAGAGTGGGAGATTCTTGAGGTTTCTTCATCCTCCTATAAGATTTGAGCCTCAAATCGCTTCCTTTTTCACTATTCATCGTCTTCCACCTTCATCTTTGCGTGTGGAGCTTGGAGGCGAGCTAGGGTTTTGGCGAGATGACGTCTATGCTTCCTTAACTCCTTGATATAGCTACTCTAAGGTGGGAACACTATTATGAAATCTCTTTTATAAACTTTTACTTGTTGTTTTAATGATTTGAACTCAAGTTGGGGATTTGAACTCAAATTGGGGATTTTCATCAAAACCATGGGTTGTTTACATCTCTTGGGGTCTGGGCTGGATCAATCTTAGATTAGTGGTGGATATTGATAGATTTTCACTTCTATAGCAAGATTGATCCTCTAGTTCCATGATTTAGTATGCATACCTAGAGATTCATGTGAAACACACTTTGTATTTACCTGTATGACCTAAGAATTGGGGGTTTTTGGATTTGTATGTATTAAATGGATGATTATGGGTTATTGATGATAGATACACACATATATACCATTAGATGCGATCGTAAGGCATTATTTTTGGTATGCGTAGTGAGAACCCATCACGGCAGAGCGATACGCCATAACATAAGGGTTTAGTGATTTGTATGGAGCGTGCTAGGCGCTAGTAATAAGAATATAACCTTGATACTGTTTAAGAACACATATAACATATTTGTTAGGGAATGGATCACCTTAGTTATGAACATAACATGAACATTTAGGTGAGTTGTATTAATATGCCCATTGAACAAGGGGCGCACTGATCGATACTTGGCTTAATGGCTAGCTAGAGAATTAACATGGAACGCTTATGGCCATAGTTTGATACATATGACACATAATGAGATGTATATATATATATATTGATAACGAATCAATCGACTGAATAATGGGGATTATTAGTTAAATGATATGGTCCTGGATAATTGGATCAATAATAATGATGATGTGATGAATGATGAATGATGAATGAATGAGGATTATAATGATGATGATTGTGTGATTGTATACATATGTTGTTGGCCATACGTGTGATGGATGATTTGATGATTGTATATATTGTTGAATAAGGAATCGAGATATTCTTGTTGATGTGATCACAGGCATGGGCTGGATATGATTGACCGAGCCTCAGGTAGCTCCCGGTGACTCGAAGACGGACAGCCTATTGCCACACATGGGTGAAATTTCCTAAATCGTGCACAAAAAAAATGAAGTCGATGACTCCGCTGGTGGTTTTGGTTGCCCACAAAGGAGAGCCCACTCTATGTATCTTGCCTTCCGACAGGACTATGTGTTCTCGGTTAGATGAGTTTTCCTGGTAGCGGAGCAGGTCCCGTGTGCCACTAATTACCCATTTGGTGAGTTCCAGGGAAGTAGTTGGGCTACTAATGGTCATTACCCTACTAGGGTATCACCTGGTGTAGTTTTTTCCGGAGTGTCGAGATGGCTTGTATGAGGTGTTCCCTTCGTTAATTATTCAGAGTTTATTCCTGGGAAATGTCCTGCATGGTTATCTCCGAATGAATTACTTGGAGAACAAGTCCCTGAGCCACTCCCCACTCGGAGGAGACATGGATAAGAACCTTGGACCTTTTGAGATCCGTTGTTCTGGGCCTGGACTGACCGCGGGGTGAAACTGAGGCATTATACTGGAGACGTGATACGAGAGTTATTGTGAGTTTGTGATTATGGTGTTATTATTATTGTATTATATTATGTCTCGTATTGGTTTATGTATATTGCCTCGGCTATGATATAAGCGATGTAAAGACTTATGCGGACACATCTAGACAGAACAGGGTACACGTAGAGAACTGTCGAGCCTTTCATAATGTATTAATATACAAAGTGGAAAGAGATAATAACTATTGAACTTAGAAATAATGTATGGGTATACGAACGCATATGGATTACGGAAGAGTGATCTAGATTATAATGCATATAATGTACTAATAATTTAAAGGGGAATTCATAGCTAATGAGATAGTTTAATGAGGGTACGCCGTAACATAACATTTTAGACTAGTGATCCTATTAGCTGGCCAAGTATAGGCTCCATAATGAATTATAATTAAAGATGAAATAATAAATACTTGGCCAATAGTTATAACTTACGGAGTAAGGACCGGATAGCATAGAAGAGTTGGAGTTACACTTGAGAGTGGATAGTCCATAGCATGTCGAACCTTAGGAAGCTAAAGTTTGATACGAGGTGACTTTGGACTAGCGATCTCCTCGAATTGTGAAAATTCCTTGGAGTTTTATCTTATGGATGGTTATAGGAGAGATCAGGTTGTTGGGTAAATGGCTTCTAGGCAGCTAGGATAGGAATCCTAGTGGGGTTGCATGCACTCGGGTTTGCATTGTATTGTATTGCACGTTTTCAAACTATTACATTTAAGTAAATTATTTTACATACAAAACCTATATAGTTCCCACTGAGCCCGGATTTGGCTTATCCCGTTTTCTAATAGTTTTGCAGGCATAGCATCTCGGGTGGTGTATGATGTACGTGTATAGAGGCCTCTGATGTCCTCAGTTTGCATCAAGTCATTCTTCAGGAAAGGACTATATTGTATAGTCATTTTGGCTTCCTTTTTATTGTAAATAGACTATGATTTGATAAACGATTTGTATTGTAAATTTGTATAAATGATTTTATATATGTGGAGTGGATTTGAAATTGCGGTTAGGTGTGATTATTTATATTAAATGGTTTTAAACCTTACAGGGCGGTTTCTTATTTAAATAGACTCCACATGGCGTGATTTTTGAAATAAGCTTTTAAACATGATCACATTTCATTTAAGAAAAGTTTTTAAAAGTCGTGATTTTTATATTTCAAAGCCGCCGTCGCGCACGGCATCCGTGATTAACCAGGTCACGGAGGTGAAAATCTTAGAACGGGATTCGAGGTGTCACAATTGGTTGGAGGAGTATCAAGCAGTCATGCATTGCTGACTCCACCATGAAAGCTGAATATTTGGCTGCTTTAGGAGCAACTAAGGCAGCAGTTTGGCTCGGGAACTTCCATATGAATCTAGATGTCGCACCTTCAGTGTTATCGGCTATTTCACTTTATTTTGATAATAGTGAAACGGTTAGGAACTCGAAAGAGCCGAGGATTCATAAGAAGGAAAAACACATAGAGTGTTCACATTGAGGGAATAGGGTGAGATGTATAGCTGCATGGCTTTGAGTATAAGTGGGAGATTGTTAGAGTGATATACTAAAAGCCATAATTTTTTTATTGGTTTGGATATATTATAAACTTGGTTTTGCTATTTTAATGAGAATCTTTATAGGCAATGGTTGCATTATATTATTTATTTAAATATTGTGCACGTGTGTCTTTTATTCCATATAGTAGATGACTTGGTGTGTAGAGTATAGATTACACACATAAGATCATATCATCGGTTCTTGTGGAATATAAGTTTAATGGTTCACAGTCTTAGAAGGAATTGGACATCATTGGTAGGATTGCAGCACAAGTTTTAGTAGTTTATCTTGACTACAGGAAACGGTATAGTTTTAACTCATTGTGCTAGTACACTTTGTGTGTATCGAATTGGACCAGTTTGGGTTAATTTTTTTTATACTGACTGTATAAAAAAATTTAAAATCCCATGGTTACTATGATTACTTATGCTCTTAATCTTGAAATAATTAATAGACATATATATGTATTGTTTGTTGTTTTGACTCATTAAGAGTGATATTCATTAACGGATTAATAATCTTCGTGAATTGGATGACGACACTATATGTATGATGAATATTAATTATTGACGGAATCCACGTTCCAGTATAGGGATTGATGATAACCCCTTAAGAAGCTTATAAGTTTTGATAATGTCAAACCTTACAAGTGGATTATGTTAATTCGACATGTCAAATAAGTTAAATGGTAGGCTGAAGGATTAAGAAGTTATTTAAATATAATTTTCAGTAATTTAATTTAAATGATGGTTATCTGTAATCTTAACGTGGGGAGAATAATAAGTATTTAGTAACAAGGAGCTTGAAATTAAATTTTGAGATAAGGACGGGAATGCAATTATAATTCTTTAGTGGTGTGAATTATAATTTATGGAAGGAACAAATTCATAGTGGAATTAGGATTCCAACTTTCCATAAGAAGCCCAAACACTAGAAATTAAAGAACGCAATTTGGGTAAGATGATGATGGGGGTTTGGTGTAGGATGGAGATCCTTGAAAGATGACCCACTTAGACCCTTTATATGAGAGCTCTCACCTTTCTCTAGCCTCTCTAATGGTGGTGGTTCAATTGGGGAAGAAAGGAAGGAAGAAAGGTGAACATATAGCAACGAAAAAAGCATAAAATCCCGCTGCGTAAGCTCTGATCGATCAGAGGAGCATTTTTCCAAAGCTCTGTTCGTAATTTGGTCATGACTTTCGCTCGGAACTCCGATCGAGGTGATCTTTATGCGGATAGAAAAATAATTAAAAGATCTATAACTTTCTAAGAGGAAGTTTCCTCAAATTCTAGATGGATAATTCCCAAAAATTTACCGAAGACAACGCTCTGCTAAAGCGCTACCGAACAATCAGTTTTTGCCAAGTGGCCTACTTCGCACACTGTTTTGACCAACGAGGAGTACCAATTGTCTTTTGGTAAAAACACAAAAGTTGTAGAATGGATTAAAACCTAGAGATAGGCATAAATGGAGACTCTGTAGACATCGTATGAGAAAGTTATGACCTCTCAAAGTTGGCCAAAGGTTTGATTTTTCGCTATTAGCCACCAATTTTAAACGTGGCTTCCCGAATGGATTTCTAACCATGCAAACATAGTTACAAATATTAAAATGACTTATTGGAATTGTTGGATCAACTAAGGAGGCTACAAAATGAAAATTGACTCCTTACACAGAGGTTTGGACTTAAACAAGCTTATGAAAAAGATTGGCGCGAAAACGAAATTGTGAGGCATTACAATCTCCCTTCCTTAAGAGGTTGTGTCCTCGAAACTTAAATAATGATGGTTAAAAAGAAAAACAACAATTTTAAGTCGTGTCAATCTCCCCTCTTTAAGAGGGCATTTATGACTTTAACATGTAATAAAGGATTTTAAGGCACACAAAGCCCTCAATTCGAGTTCCATACTGAGAAATGGATAAAATGCCTCTAAATGCGGTTCCCTATTACTAGAGTGACCAAGAATACTAAAAATCAAGCTACTAGTCTACAAAAATCAAATGAATCCCAATATGGTATATACAGACAAATATAAAAGGTTTCTTGACGTTGCACTTCACATGATGCTGTACTTAATAATTTAGATCACAAAATATATCAACAATTCAAAATTTAAATTAGCCCAATACAAAATATGATATAAAAGGTGATCATTCTAGTTGAATCAATTTCAATAAGCTTGCCACCCAAATGGTCGATAAGTAGAAAGCTCTACTTGAGTTTATGGACATCAAATCAAGTTGTTAGTGCTTAAACAGGAAAGTTGGGCCTTGTATACCGAAGACAAATTCAAGTTCCTACTAGGTCGAAACTGAGTGCGAAATAGGAAAATCACTATGAGTTGTTCATTCGGTAACATTAACGCATTGACTTCGTCGAATTTCTAGGAATTATCTATCCAGAATTTGGGGATGCTTCCTTTTAGGAAGTTGTAGAGCTCTGAAAAAAAATTTCGTGGACATAAAGATCCCATCAATCGGACTTCTGAGCGAGAAGTTATGACCGTGTAAAGTTCAATGCTGCAACTCCCCCACGCGTGAACAATAACTGCGGGATTAAAAGCATCAGATATATATGTATACGTTCAGTTCTTCTTCCTCATTTCATTACACCATTAGAGAGCTCTTAGAGAAAGAAAGAGTGACAAAATTGGAAGGGGTTCGAGGTGTCCTCATCTACACATCTTCACCACACCAAAATAACCTCAAATAACCTCAAATAAACACTATTCATCTTCTTCTCCAAGCTCCATCAGCATTTTTGTACAATTGGGGATTTTGCGATTTCTAGCAGTGCGGCTTGATTCAGCTCTCAATACTTCGAAGGCTCGGCATGTATAAGGTGGGAACACCTCTACTAAAGTTTATTTCCAACTTATTACTTTTGAAATCAAAGATTTTATTACAAATGGGGTTTTTACATATAAACTCTAGGTTTATAGTGCGTGTATGATATTGGGTTGTTTTAGGGCCAAATTATTGATGCGTATGAGTATATTATCACTCATATATCCCTTGTTAACTATCCTCATCTTGTTATGAGCCCATTACATGCACTTGTATATCATACCCATTACATAGTTGCGTGTAAGAATTAGTTTGTGAGTAATTTGGGGTTGTGAGCGGGAAGTGATTTGTTTTGGATTATTAATGACGTATAGTGATAAATTATTACTCCAATAGCATTTTTTACCAATTATTTCCATGCCTTGTTATATATATGTTAAGTTTCCTAACGAACCTACGTGGGGGCGATGCGTATAAACTACGTAATTGGGGGTATTGGAGGTTTTGGGAGATTTTGGCTTAATAAATGGTAAATTATAAGTTATAGGACCTAGATATATACATTTGTACAATAAGGTACTAATGGGTAAAGTTAACACACGTAACTTGACATGGGATGTAGTTTAGTACTAATGAGCATGTAGATCGTAATAGTTGAATTGCCTAGTATTTATAAGCCTTTAAAAGCTATGTGTACTGATGACGTATGTGACAATGAGCCGAGTGGCTTAGATAATGATGATTATGAAAATTATATAATGGTATTGATGTGTATGGCCACATGTGTATTATGATGTTATATGTACATATTTGTATGGAATTGATATATACATACATGTGCATTTATTTGTGAGAAACGAATGACTGTGACTATTGTGGTTATTTATATGTTCACGTATTCTATCATGTGATGATTGTGTATTGATCATCTATATATATATGTATGTGTGATAATGATGAGATTGTATAGTCCATGTGAGGTCCTGGGTTGGTCTTTAACGATTAAGGCCCTAAGTTGGGATAGAGTGACCCTGGGTGCAAGACCTAAAACCGTGCACGAAAACTAACGAGAGGCCTTGCTGCCGCGTGGGTGAAAGGCCACGAAATGTAGACCTGGCGACGCTTGGACGATTGCAATTATTATTGTGATGGTCGATGCCATGAGGGCCATTCAGATACATGTCTCGAATGATATTAATACGTGACAATGACGGATGTGGCGGTGTTTCAATATATATATTTTTGTGTTTTATTTTATATTATTCTATATGTTGCCTTCGGTATATTATGGATAATGTAAGAATGAATATATATATATATATATGCGTATCGATGTGGATACGTGAAAGCATGTAGATATGAGATTAGTCTACTAGTTTATATTTAACGTAAATTATTAATAACCTAAGTGGCTAACATAGTGCACGAATGGCTAGACGGGAGGAATATCTTAATGTAACGCTTAAGCTAGACGGCCTGGTAGTAATGCATAGTAGTAGGCCAAGTATGTAACTCTTAATGTACTGTAAATAAAGTGATAACTATGAATGATTGGCATAAGGGGTATATACCCCTCAGATGTAGTTGAGTAACATAGAACATAATGATTCTTATAGCATGTGAAACCTAGGAAGCTAGAAAGAGTAGAATGCTATATGATGAGAATTGGGGAACAATTTTGATACATGAGATAGAACAGTTAATGGGTTGTGGCAGGCACATACATGGTGAATTGCATAGTAAGGTTTTCAAAGAGATTGTATTGTTGATGCAACATATATACGATACATATATTTCAAATGAAAACCTTATTTTTATTGTAAACGCTTATAGTTCCCACTGAGCCCGGATTTGGCTCATTCCTTCATTTTCAACAGTTTTGTAGGTCCATACTTGAGGGTTGTACTTGGTACGGTTATAGAAGCTCTGATGACCTCGAACTACTTTGTAGTCCTTAATATAAGGACAATGCAATTGAGGCCTTTATATTACACTTTAAGACACTTGTATTTATTTAAAAAGGATTTGGGACTGTTGTATAATCTTATACTTAAACGGACTTTAATAAAGTGTAATAGATGTGGAGTATTTTTATTTAATTGTTGTTTGTGAAACGATTGAACAGAGATTGTTCTTTTTATTTACAGGGCAGATATCGCATTTTACAAACTCCACATGCCGAAATTTTTCTAAATGGATTTTACTTAATTTTGTTTTATAACTCACACCCATCATCGCGTACGACACCGTGATTAATCGGGTCCCGGAAGTTAAATTCTCTTAACGGAATTCGGGGCGTCACACTTGCCGAGAAAATTCAACTCGCATGATTTACATTTAGATCCACATTTGAGATCAAGCCGAAACATCATGGTTCTACAAGGGGTCACCAAAACATACTCATGACCAGGCAACCATTGTGCAATCATAACTTAAATCAAACTCGGTCAATCAGAATGGCGAAGGCCATAGTACGCAAGCATTAATTAGCTATCAACACGAGTAATGGAATTTCTCCTTGAATGAACCCCGTAAATTTTATCTAAATTTGGGTTGGCATTACTTGAGGAAAAATCTACTTATCCCTATACAGTAAGGTCATATATTCAGTATAACACTTCTCAACACATCACCTCAGATGATGGTAAGAAAAGAACTTGGGTACAAATAAGGCTCAGAAACGAACACAACACATCACCTTATATAGTGTAGGACATTATTACATTCATGTATAACACAATCTCATACCATTCTACTCTCTATAAATATCGACTCCAAATACTTAGCTTAAAGCTATACCACGCTATACACCAGAGCTTAGAGCTGATTCCATTCCAGGGAGATATCAAAGTTGCCTCTGCAACCCACTAAGAGTGTTGCCTTACAATTTAAACAATTGAATGTTAGAAGTTCTACTTATCCATTAGTAAGAGTTAATGGTGAGGCTCTGAATCTTTTGCATCCACTTATCATCTGATATGGTAAAACACCTTAACTTTTCCCCTTTAAAAATTTGTCTATCAACCCATACAAACAGAACATTAAAAGATGAAATATCAACATGATCCTTAATCTAAGAGGGTTCACAATACCATAATCCCATACCACCCTAAATGGGTGTTTATGCAGAAGAATTTAGAAAATTCTCTAAGAACACCCATACAAGCTTCCACGACACCTGAGAAAAACTACACCAGGAGATACCCTAGTAGGGTGATGTCCATTAGTAGCCCGACTACCTCCCAGGAACTCACCATTTGGGTAAGTAGTGGCACATGGAACCTACTCCGCTAGCCGGCGAAACACTATAGCCCAAAATACATAGTTCAATGGGAATGAAAGATACACAATATGGGTTCTCCATTGTGGGCAACCACAACCACCGGCGGAGTCACCGACTTCATTTTCCCATGCATGGTTTAGGGAATTTCACCCAAGGGCAGCAATTAGGCGGCCCATCTTCGAGTCACCTAGAGTTACCCGATGCTCGGTCAATCATATCCAGCCCAAATGTGTGATCGCAGTAACAACATCACAGTATTCATTTCCCACAATGAATATCATCATCATTAACAAACATACATCACCCCTATGGCTAATCAATATAAATACACAATCATACAATCACCCACTATCCATTTATCAACATTATAATCATCGTTAACATCATTACTTATCATTAATATAAGGGTTGTCTTCACGCTTATAATCTATAGGCTCATCATTATTTGATTATTTTCATTACATGGCCGACTATCTCATTATTAGTGTTATATGATGGTTCTCTATTCATTCCATCAAGCCAAGTATAGATTAGCGCACCTCTAGTTCAACTGGCATATAGATACGACCTATCTAAATGTTTATTTCATAATCGAAGCAGTCCAAACTCTAACAAATATATTCTTAAGGTATATTGGGTTATAATCTCATTATTAGTGTTTAACATGTTCCGTACTAGGCATCAAACTCAAGGGTTATTGTGTATTATATCGCCTTAGTAAGTTCTTAGTGTAAATACCCCACCTAATGCTCAACAACTGCATATAATGGTGTATCTATGTATTTCTAGCATTAGGAACCCACAATCAATCATCCTACAAGCACCCAACCCGAAACCCTAATTTATAGGTTAAACACATGTGTAAGAGATGGGTCCATCATAAAACTTTAGATACATAAGGAGAAATATTGATTAAATACTCAAAATAGGCAATAAAAGCAAGAACTCTTCAATATCTATCACCAATCGATGATTTACCAAGCCCAACCCCATGAACATGCATACAACCTAGGGTTTTGAAGGAAATCCCCAATTGATGATGAAACTTCTAATGCAACAAGTAATAATGTGAAAAAGAGCTTTGGTATTAGTGTTCCCACCTTAGAGTAGCCATATCTCAAAGTTGAGGGTGCGTAGACTTCGAACCACGAAACCCTAGCTTGCCTGCAAGCTCCAGTGGTGGATGAGAGAGGAAGGAGATGATGAATAGCGATGTAGGTGTAGAATTAGGGCTCAAATCTTGGTTTATGATGAATAAATCATCATAACCCACAAGAATCACTCACTTTCCCTCTCTAGAACTCTCTTGGGGTGGTGGTGTGGTGTATGGGTGGAGTGGTGGAGTGGTGGTGTTTAGTGTTGATAAGTGGTGAGAAAATGGTTTAAAAAGAGTTAAAATTCGACACACAGGGGTCTAGGACCGATCATAGGTTTCTGGGATCAATCCCAGAAGCATTATGTCCAACAGTTGGTTTTGACAGCACTGACCACTGTTCGTATTTTGATCATAATTCCTTGCTCGGAACTCGGATTAGGGTGATGTTTATGTCCACGAAAAGATAATTCAAATTGTGGATAGGTAATTCCCAGAAATTGTCTGAAGACAGCGATCTGCCACAAGTTACTGAATGAACAGATTTTTGCGATGGGCCTACTTCGGACCCTGTTTTGACCAACGAGGAGTACGAATTGGATTTCGATCGAAACACGAAAGTTATGGAATGGTATGAAACCTAGAAGTAAGAACAAACAACACCCAAATTGGATACGAGACGAAGAAGTTACGCTGCTCCAAAGTTGGCTAGAAACAAAGAAATCGCGTAATGCCAAAACTTATGATTTCTAACCCGAAACCTATTTGGACCACCTGAATCACTAAAAGACACTGGCATGAGTGTAAATGTAATAATATGACTGGAACAAAGTGCTAGAACGCTACGAATCTTCTTAATTCAAGGTTTCGCCACTCGAAGCGAAGTAAGTGAACGAATGAGAATCAACGCGGTGAATTGAATGAATGAGGTATTACAGGACTAGTGACTTATAATATAGTCAACCATTGGCTAGCGAATAACTATAACATAATTCAATAGTCGTCTATTGCTCGCTTAGCGGTAGAACTAATCTTGAGTACAAAACGTGTATGTGAAACAATGGTAACAAGAGCCAGGAACTGAAACATTTAGCAAAAGAGGCCAAACAAAAATCTCAAAGTAAAGACTGTGTGAACGAGTGTAACCAAGATGAACAAACATCTCGATTCACAATACTCCCATATTATAAGATCCTAATGGTAGGAAATCCTATTGCTTGACGATATGTCAAAGAAGAGGGGCGTTACCATAATTCACCACTACAACCTGAATCTACCCATAAATCCCGCTAAGATAATCAAACTAATACCTCTGATACCAACTTGTGATGCCCTGAATATCGTTATGAGGTTTAGACCTCGGGGACCCGGTTAATCACAGTTTCGTACGCAACGGTCGGTTTAATGTACTTAATATAAAATTGATATAATATAAAGTCACAGGTAAGGTCACATTTTCAGAAAATTTTGGCATGTGGAGTTCGTATTTTCAATAAAATCAACACCTGTAAATTTATAAAATAACCCTAACTTTTAGAATTTAATCTCCACATTTGTAAAGTCTTCAATAAATAAAAGTGATCAAACAGTTCTTGTATCAAACAAACCTTGCAGCGAGGTCCCAAACAATCAAATGGCTTTACATTAATTTAAGTACAAATGATACATATTTATTAAATACATGTAAACTAAGTCATCTACAGATGACTACAAGTAGTCTATGGTATTACAGAGGTTTCTATATCCCGCACACATGCCATCCCACGGAAGTACCTGCAAAACTGGTTTGAAAAATGGGAGTGAGCCAAACAGGGGCTCAGTGGATACTATTAAGGGTTTTATATAAAAAATAATTTTTGAAACAATGCATGCAATGCATCATAATAAAAATAGTTTGCTGTTATGATGCATACATGTATATATCGAAACCATATATGTAACTCTTTATAAATATAAATGCCATGAGAAACATTTTATACGATGTGCATGTTAAATGCTATCCCGGCCCCGATTACATTAAAAAAAAACTATTATCAAAGTACAAAATATTACTATAACAAAGTATCCTCGAGATAAGGAAAACTGTAGTATAATATAAAAACTCTTACAATATAAGTAAACCATCACAAGAAAATATAGTCGTAGAACAAACATAGGCACTAATCTCTTAATAACAATCTCATGTCCATATATCTCATATATGTCTATCTCATATCCAACATCTAGGATTTTCTGACTGTGCACAGTGATCGTGATCTAAGCGGCTAGGGTATGCAAACCCCAAGGTTGGATCCCCCCATGGACCACCTAGATGTGTAGGGTAAACGCCTCGCGCGGTCCCCCTAGCTGGACAATAGAGTACGCTTCTCCCAAAGCGCAGTCCTTTTACATGGACCAGGGTATGTAGCCACCAAGGCTAGGTCAACCCTATGGACCATTAACGCCTGTCCATACTCAAAATAACACGAGTTACGAAAATGATAATCACTGACCAAATATTTATTCAACACATACATATATCACATTTCTCTCTATATATATACGGATATCTCAAATCACGTAGTCATATTAGTGTTATACCTTAACCAACTCCACCAAGTCCATTATAGTCGCCATGTTATAGCTCAGTTAAGAATTTTAATTACTGTTTCCACCAATTAAGGAGTCTCATAACAAATCACCTAGTTGGCACTTAGCCAAGTTGGATTTATGATGTTATGACAATTAACTTCAATCAAAAGTTTCCCATATTATCTTAATACATAACCCATTCAATGATACAATAGTAATCCATTCAGAATAGGTACGAACTGGTGGGTTTTCAAGTAAATTTTCACAATAGCAATTTAATGGCTTAGGTATAACAATAATATCACTTACGTGAGATAAAATAACCAGAGTATACTTTATATTCATTAATCTATCAATATATGTATATACACACATATGTATATATATATATGTATCGCTATCATATCCATCCAAATATATTTCATACTAACTTATACTCCTCAATATATAATTTATATAGTACTAAATTTAAATAATGCATATATTTCCTTTTCTAAGCTATAACTCAATGTATTAAGTCCCAAAATGCAGTATACGCACATACGCGCTATTGATTATTAGCTAGTTTTTGCGATACTCAACACACAATATGCATTTTTAACAATCATCATGAAATAATCACAAAAATATGGAAATAACAAGGTATATGCACATAAACAACTAATCCAAGCCCCATGTATGAGTATTCATTCCATTTATAAAGAAACCCCACTTTTTAATAGAAAATCAAGATGGAACAATTGATAGTTGAAATCAAAGTTTTGTACTAGTGTTCCCACCTTAGATAAGCCGAATCTTTGAGGTATTGAGTGCTGGATCGAGCCACACTTTGAGCAATCGCAAAATCTCCAATTTTTGCTTAAGAACCCTAGAAATGGAATAAAGCAATTTTGGGGAGAAGATGAAGGAGATGATAATGGGGGTTTGGTGTAGGATGGAGAGCCTTGAAAGATGACCCACCTAGACCCCTCATATGATGGTGAAGAAAGGAAGGAAGAAAGATGAACATATAGCAATGGGAAAAGCAAAAAATCCCGTTGCCTAAGCTCTGATCAATCAGAGCTGCCTCTAATCCATCAGAGGAGCATTTTCCTGAAGCTTTATTCGTAATTTGGTTATAACTTTCGTTCAAAACTCTGATTGAGGTGATCTTTATGTCCACGGAAAGATAATTAAAAGATCTATAACTTCCTAAGAGAAAGTTTCCTCAAATTTTAGATGGATAATTCTCATAAATTTACCGAAGACAGCGCTCTGCTAAAGCACTACCGAACGATCAGAGTTCGTAAGTGGCCTACTTCGTACGTTGGTGAGTATGAATTGGCTTTTGTTCAAAACACGAAAGTTGTAGAGTGGATCAAAACCTAGAGATAGGCATGAATGGATACTCATTTAGACATCATATGAGAAAGTTATAACCTCTCAAATTTGGCCAAAAACTCATTTTGGCAAAGATTCGATTTTTTGCCACTAGCCACCAATTTTGAACGTGGTTCCCGAATGGCTTTCTAACCATGCAAACATACTTAATAATATTAAAGTGACTTTTTGGAAGTGTTGGATCAACTAAAGAGGCTACGGAACAAAAATTGACTCCTTACACAGAGGGTTGGCCTTAAACAGGCTTACGAAGAGAATTGGCGCCAAAACGAAATTACAAGGCGTTACAAAAACACCACACAAATCTGCTTTAAGAGAAACCGAACCTTTTGAATTAATTCATGCGGATATTTGTGAGTTTCATGGTGTTTTAACGAGAAATAGAAAAAGGTATTTTATTACTTTTATTGATGATAGTTTGGATTTTTCCTAGGTTTACCTTATGAAAAATAAAAGTGAAGCAATTGATATGTTTAAAACATTTTTTTGTCAGAAATTGAAAATCAGTTTAAGAAGAAAATAAAAAAGATTTTAAAGTGATAGAGGTACCGAATATGACTCAACTGATTTTAAAAATCATTATGCTTCACTTGTTATTATTCATGAGACGACTGCTCTATATTCACTAGAAATGAACGGAAAAGACAAAAGGAAAAATATAACATTTGCCAAATTAATTGTTGATATGCTACTAAATTCGGGGGCTGTCTCACATTGGTGGGGAGAAATTTAATTAACTGTTAGTCATGTTCTTAATAGGGTACTTAAGATTAAATCCAATTTATCCCCATATGAGATTTTGAATAATAAAAGGCCCAATATTTCATATTTACATGTTTGGGGCTGCCTTTCTTATGTGCGTATTCCTAATCCTAATAGATCTAAGCTTGCTAGTAGAGCTTCTGAATGTGTTTTTATTGGATATGCAATAAATAGCAAGGCTTATAGATTTTATGATTTGAAAAATCATGTAATTATTGAATCGAATGATGTTGATTTTTTTGAAGATAAATTCCCTTTTATATTGAGGAATTATGGGGGCAGTAGTGGGGGTGGCTCATTACCTTCTAGTTCAACTACACTTATTAATGCGGAGCATGATAATTTAATAATTGAACCTAGGAAGAGTAAACGAGTTAGAACCACTAAAGACTTTGGGCCCAACTTTCATGCATACATGTTAGAAGAGGTTCCCTCGACACTTCCAGAAGCTTTGTCTTTTTTAGATGTCGTCCTTTGGGAAGAAGCTATTAATGATGAGATGGATTCTTTAGAATCTAATAGAACTTGGCATCTAGTGGACCTCCCTCCTGGCTGTAAGACCATAGGTTGTAAATGGATTCTTAAAAAGAAATTAAAACCTGATGGCACGGTAGATAAATATATGGCACGACTTGTAGCCAAGGGTTTTAGACAAAGAGATAAGGTAGATTTCTTTCACATTTATTCTCCTGTTAATAAAATTACTTCCATACGTGTATTGATTGCTTTAACTGATATTCATGATCTTGTTGTGCACCAAATGGACGTAAAAACTGCTTTGCTTAATGGAGAATTAGATGAAAAAATTTACATGGAACAACCTGAAGGTTTTATTATTTCTGGCCAAGAAGACAAAGTATGCAAATTAGATAAATCACTTTATGGCTTAAAATAAGCACCTAAGAAGTGGCGTGAGAAAATTGACAAATTTATTACTTCAAATGGATTTAGAATTATTGAAAAGTTGTAAGAGTATTTATTACAAGTCTGAGAATAATGCATGCACCATTATTTGCTTATATGTTGATGGCTTGCTTATATTTTCTTCTAATATCCATGTTGTGAACAATGTGAAAACACTGCTATGTGTTAACTTCGATATAAAATATTTGGGTGAAGCTAGTGTGATTATTGGTATTAAAATTACTAAGTTAGAAATGGGACTTTCTTTAGACCAATCTCATTATATTGAGAAAATTCTAAAGATATATAATTACATTGACTGTAAACTAGTTAGTACTCTTTTTGATCCTAGTGTTATGTTGTTCAAGAACACTGGCGACAGTGTTAAACAATATAAGTATGTGAGCATCATTGGTAGCTTACGTTTTGCTACTGATTGCACTAGGCCTGATATTGCTTATGCAGTTGGAGTGCTATGCAGGTTTACTAGCAGACATAGTATGGAGCATTGGCATGCTATTGAGAGGGTCATGCGGTATCTGAAAAGAGCCATGAACCTCAGATTAGACTATCATAAGTTTCCTGTTGTCCTTGAAGGATATAGCGATGCTGGCTGGAACACCTTGTCAGATGACTCCAAGGCCACTAGTAGATACATTTTCAGCATAGCTGGAGGTGCAGTTTCTTGGAAATCCAAGAAACATACCAGTTTGGCCCGGTCGACGATGGAGTATGAGATGATAGCACTAGCTACCACTAGTGAAGAAGCAAGTTCGCTGAGAAGCTTCCTTGCGGATACCCCTTTATGGGAGAGATGGATACCAGCAGTCCTTATCCACTCGATAGTATTGTGGCTATTGCAAAAGTTGAGAAACATTATTATAATGGCAAGAGGCGACAGATTCTTCGCAAGCACAGTACGGTTAGAGAGTTCCTCTCTAATGGTGCTGTAAGAGTGGATTATGTATAGTCTGAGGAAAACTTGGCTGATCCTTTGGCGAAAGGACTAGCTAGAGAGAGGGTTTACAACACCTCTAAAGGGATAGGGTTAAAGCCCATTGAGAGTTGAATCACACATGATGGGAACCAACCTAAATGACTTGAGATCCCAAGAAGTAGGTTCAAAGGGTAAATAACAACTTGCGTGTGAATTAGTGAATCATGCATTTTGTTCAACCCATCCAAATGAAGCATGATATCTTGAAGCGATAGAAGGCTGAGTGATATACTCTTAATGAGTTCTATAGCTCCATGGGGAGTGATTTACCTAGTTACAGGAGTATCCTTGATAAACTCACCTACGTGGATGTGGAAGTGAGGTTTCATCCTATAAAATTTGGGTAATTCTCTAGAGTGTCCACTAAACTGAGATAAAGCACATGGCCATATCATGCTGGCTTATGAACTACTCACTTATAGACGATGTGTGTGATGTTGCCAGAGATAGAGTTCAAAACTACGTGTTACTCTAGTATAATCTGGAGCATCAAACACTACATAAAGATTCAAGTTGAAAAACACCTTTAATTACGCACTGTTCTAGGAAACTATGCTGGAATCGATGAAATATTTTTTAAAAATACAAGTGGGGGATTGTTGAAGATTTATGTGTATTTATTAAAAAATGGGAAAAGAAGAAAAAGAGACAAAACCAAAGCAAGCACAAGTGTACACTATGCGGGAGAGGAATAAAAACATTCATAGGTTTTTATAATGGAGAATTTGCCGAAGGGCCTGAGTCCTTTGGGCATTAGAATTTTATGCTATTGGGTGAGGAGGTAGATGGTGTGGTTCATCACATGCGCGTGCTGACCAACCGAATCGACCCGGGCCAGGCCGGGCTCGGGCTATGGACTTTGGCTTACTTTGGGTCAAATACTATATTTTTAGACAAAAAACTTTTGGAAATTTTTATTTAATAAAAATAAAATTATATTCTTTTATTTGAAATTCGAATTTTAAATTTGGTTGACACAACCTTGTATTGTTACGTTGTGGATGACTTCCACCTCTCCTTATAACTCGAATTTCTCTCTCTCGTTGCAACGGTGCGGTGATAATTCTTCTTTTAAAAATTATTTTGTCTCTCTCCAAAAATGCTATGAAATACAATTCCTCCATTATCTGAGCTTGTTGAAAAATAACGAAAGTTAGGTTACCGATTTTCCACCGTACAAGGAAAATCGAGACAGGGGGATTATCTGGACTTGTTGTATCCTGGAGACGGTGTGGCCATGTAGAACTGCTATCACAAACAACAAGCAGAGCCCTGAAATGTCTTAAAAAGAGCAACCTTGTGACGCCCCGAATCCCGTAAGTGGTTTTCACCACCGAGACCCGGTTAATCACGGGTGCCGTACGCCGACAGTGAAACAACTAGATACAATCCCTGTTCATAATTTTTTTTGGCATGTGAAGTCTATTAACTTAATAAATCTAAAACTTGTAAAAGTTCAAACATTTGAAACAACTCCACATTCATATTCATCAAAACTCAACCAACAAAAAACAAATGTTATTACAATCGCTTCCTCTAACGAGGTCCCAAACCGAATCACAACAAATATAATTCTCGTACAAAATATATAGTCAAACATTAGTATAAGGCACATGTATTATCGACCCAAAACTCTACAAGCAACGATCCTTGTGATGCCCCGAATCTCATTAAGAGGATCCATCCTCCAGGACCCGGTTAATCACGGTGCCGTACACTGACGGAGGATTAACGCATAAATAATTTCCTGTGAAAAACTTAAAATCCATGCACTAACAACCAAGATAAATTCTTCTCCGTAAAAATTTTCCACAACATAAAGAAACTAGTATAGATAAGCAACTAGCCTCCAACGAGGTCCCAAGTACAAGATACTAAATCTCCACATACAACATCTATATATATATAATTCTAAAATGAGAATAATGCATGTATCGTTAAATAAACTTGGGGTACAAAGGTCCTTCGGTCATGAAGTACCGGTGACCATTTTGTGGTATTGATGCGATCTAAGAATATGTGACCTTCCTTTTCCCTTGTCCGCAGAACCCACTGAAGTACTTGTGTAGAAAATGATGGGGTGAGTCAAAAGGACCCAGTGGGAATCATTTACTAAGTTTTAGTGTGGAAATCATATTTAGAAATCCCGTTTTGTAAAATCTTGGAAAATTCTTTTTCTAGAATAATATAAAACAAGTTATTCACGGATATGCATATATATATAATCATACATATAATAGTTTAGTAAGAAACATTTCTCATTTATATAACATCGGTCAAATATTAAGGAAACACTCTTGTGAATTTGTATAAAGACCAACCTCATCTCAAATGAACATCCATGGCACGTAAACACATGAACCTTGAGCCGAATCCGCACAACTCTCTCACTATCCAAGCTTCAAGTAGGTTTGCATTTCATGGCATTTCATCCACGCGGCAACAGGGCCTCCTGTTAGTTTTTGTACACGGTTTCGGGTCTCTCACCCAGGGGCGCTCAGTCCCAACTTAAGGTCTCAATCGTTAAAGACCAACTCGGGGCCATCATGGACTAGTGTTATTATAAAGCCTCGATAATACAATAACCGGCTCATTCAAATAATCTTTGCACCATATACTTAACTACCATTATCATATGTATAAGTAAAATATCAACAATGTTACTGATAAGGGTATCTTAAATGAATAATCCCAACAAGTATAATCAATCATACATATGTGCTTCATAAAGATATCCCACCACTTGGACCATTCAAGGAAATTACCATCTTTAATAATATGGGCTACTAGCAAGAAAAGGGGTCCAAGCCCCCAACATATCCTCAATACCCACAAAACCCCAACATATCCTCAATACCCATTTGATGAACTAGGTTTTTGTATAAACAATGGCTATTCAAAAGAATTTTTGTATGAATCAAGTGGATAATTGTAATTACTAGTTGAATCGCATAATCCAAGTCATACTAGGCTCATACGACACAACAATTTCGACCCCAACGTAATATCTTAACATATACTCATAGACCCACTTAGATAACATAGGGTTTTGTGTGACCAAGTGATAAAAGAGAAATTAAACCTTAATAAGCTAGAAAATAAATTTTAATAGAATATTCGCACCTTATTAGAGCTATGTCCTCTAATATGAAGCTTTGAATCTAGCCGACGGGTTATGACACGCTAGAAGTATTGGACTAACTAAGAATGGTCGAAAATCAAAAGTTAATGCTTTAATGGAGGTTAGGCCTTCACCAGGCTTAAGAAGAGGATTAACTTCGGAATAGAACACGAGCTATTACAAACCTAGTCCGCGACTCAACCCAGTATTCCCAATCATTGTTCGTTTGGTAATTTCGTTCCTATTATTTCAAAACGTACAAACATGAGAACATTATTTTAAATTGACAATTTATTTTCCGTTTTTTTGGAGGGGGATACCTATACGGGTTTTCTTTCATCATGAAAGTAACGTCTACGTTTGTTTCCCCAATATATACTTCATTTCATTTATATAAAATTTAATTTAAAAGGATATTATATGTTAATCATTTTCCATGCTTACTTATATATGTGATCTCTAAAACAAAATTAGCTTGAAATGATGATAGTTTATAGACGATACAAAAATATAACACCTGATATTTATTCCTGTATAATTGCATTGCATATGCATGATCCAGAAGTTGATGATGTGACACCACATAAGGTTCTATTCCTGGATCCCCAATAGGAGCACTAGATTTTATTCGAGCAACTACTAGAAAAGAAAAAAGACTTGGAGGAAGTAAATGTTGTACATATCGCTTTAATCTTGTAGGCATTTTAGGAAAGTATCCTTGACTAGGTGCCATGGTGCCCAATGCATACCCACCATAGCTAAAGCTCCATGGTTCATTTAATATGATCCAGTGCTTTACTCGATCGCCTAGATTCTTGGAAACAAACTTCGGCAAAATCTTGAGAATCATTTATGATGCCCCAAATTCTATTAGGAGGTTTAAGCCTCCGGAACCTGGTAATCACCGTGCCGTATGCGACGGCAAGTTTGAAATACATAATTGAAACCTGATTAGAAGTGAATTATACATAAAGCCTTGTCTTTTAGAAAATTTTAGCATGTGGAGTTCGTATTTTCAATAAAACCAACACTTGTAGAGAAAAATATAAGTCTCACTAGGACTTTGACTCCACATCTTGAAAACATTAGGTAAATAAATATCAAATAATCAAGCTCAACAAAAATCCTCTAGCGAGGTCCCAGCAATTAATAAAAGCCCTTTACATCAAATATGTGATGCCTCGAATCCCGTTCTGAGATTTTCAGCTCTGGGACCCTGTTAATCACTGATGCCGTGCGCGACGGCAGGTTTAAAATATAAAAATGACAACTTTTAAAAACTAGTAAAATAAAATTTGATCCTATTTAAAAGCTTATTGTACAAAATCACAGCATGTGGAGCTTGTTTAAATAACAAACCGGCTTGTAAGGTTTAAAACCATTTAATATGAATAATCACATCCAACCACAATTTCAAATCCACTCCACATATATAAAACCATTTATACAAATTGACAATACAAATTGTTTATCAAATCATAATTCATTTACAATCAAAGGAAACCGAAACGACTATACAATATAGTCCTTTCTCGAAGAAGGACTAGACAAAGATTGTGGAGATCAGAGGCCTCTATACACGTACTGTGAACACCCCAATCCACGACTCTCGTGCGAACACTGCTTTTCTTAAAATAAGTATCTCACGTCAAGTGTTGAGTCATCATGCATATAGAAGACCGTTAGGAAAGACTCCAATTTCGGACGCATTGGGAGTCTGACATAGCCTTTGTTGCCTCTTTCGCTTACTAGGACGGGGATCGACCTGCCCCGTCAGGTGCGAGGTGCGGGGCAGCGCCCCGTAGAAAAATTGGGTTTTTTTCGAGCATTTCTGTACATTTTTTGGAGAGCCAGCCGCACGCCCCCAATCGTACGGCTACCCCCTGTCGCACGCCCTAGCCACACGACATGCGGCTACCCCATGTCGCACGCCCCAGCCGCAAGCCCCTGTCGCACGCCCTAGCCGCACGACATGCGGCTACCCCCTGTCGCACGCCCCAGCCGCAAGCCCCTGTCGCACGCCCTAGCCGCACGCCCTGCGGCTACCCCCTGTCGCACGCCCTAGCCGCACGCCATGCGGCTACCCCCTGCGGTTGGCCTTCTTGGGAGCGTTTTTGGCAGAATTTGTGCTATAAATAGGACCCTTGGGATCCCATTTGGGATCATGAACAACCATTAGTGTTTCTAGTAAGTGGAGATTCTGTCAAATTTATTAGAGAGGTTTTTTTGAGAGAATTTCTAGAGAGAGAAAGTTAGTGAGAGGAAGTCTTAGAGAGAGAAAGTTTTGGAGAGAGAAAGTTAGTGAGAGAAAGCTCTAGAGAGAGAAAGTGTTAGAGAGAGAAGGAAGTAAGGAAGGAAATTCAAGGCAAGGTTCTGTTCTATCTTTCAAGCGCATCATGAAGGAAATTCAAGGCAAAGTTCTGTTCTATCTTTCAAGCGCATCAGGTATATTTTCTACAACTCTCCTAATTTCAATACTGCATTTCAATATCCATTTTAATATGGAAAATTAGATAATTTGCAAAGCAGTCCATTGTTTTCAAAATAAGTCCTTTCTAAGTTTTACAAGAAATCTAAAATCCGTTTTGACACATTTTCAAAACAAAACAAAAATACAAAAACAGTTTCCAAACAAAAGGAACTACGAGACTCTGATTTCATTCTACGAATGAATACGTAGGCGCTCGAAAAGCTCGAGTCTGATTTCAAAATATTGTTTTAAACTAAATTTATCCGAAAAGGACTATTCTAAAAACCATTCGAACTACTTGCAAGATATCTAAAATAGGAATTAGATACATGATCCATTAAGAGACCGAAAGGGCGAATTGGGTGCCTAACACCTTCCCAATTCGTAACGTAGTTCCTGAACCTTAGCAAAGTCAATTTTCAAAATAAATCTCTGGTTTCAAACGTATGAAAGATAGTTCGTTTTCGAATTATCCTTCGTACGATCTTTTGTTTTTTTTTCTCGTAAAACAAACTGGCGACTCTACAAAACACGTTTTTCAAATAAAACCGAGAACGAAGGACTTAGTACTTTACTTTTTTTCTCCTTCTCGGGGGTATGGGTCCGGATTCTCACAGTGGCGACTCTGCTGGGGAAGTCGAGAACTAAGCTCTTGTATAATGGATCATATATTTAATTCCTGTTATTTATTAGATATAGGTCTTGCAAGCCTTAGTCCTAGGATAACATAGAAGCAATCTAGGTGGATACCCTGATACCTTTATTTGGTAATTATGTGAGGAAAATCTTTTTCATAATTAAAATTGTGTAAATTACAGTAACAAACCCTAAAGCATTGATCAATAATGAACTGCCATATTGTTATTTTGCACGCACTCACGTCTTATCATGCATTTTCGCGAGTGTGAATTTTACCCTATCAACCTCGGGACCAGAGTCGTGACTAGGCCGTGGACTTGCGGGTCCGCACTAGCCAAAAGCGCCTGGGACCACTCTCCTTGGCCAAGTACTTACCGAGGTATATAGAGTGACGAGAACACTCACGTACCCGGGATGTATATCAAAAGGCCCTTACACGTACCTGCGCTCTTGAGGTATATCGTAAGACCTGCCAAATAGGAGGGAGCCTTAAACCTTACCCTCTCCAACCACGCTTGCATATAGGGAAGTCAGCCTAGAACACAAAGATTTTAGCATTGTTTTAATGATCGACAGTCGTGAGAATCTAAACCAGCTAAGGCCCTGCCGTTTATGCTATGATGGTTTTGACAGGTACGGCCGGAGGCTGTCCGACCTTCGCCGTAAAAAATTCACGAGGACTGAATCCTCGTAATTTTCCTAATGCTGATTCCATGAATAAAGCAACTCATGAAGAGAGAACCTCCCGTGATTTCCAAATGATTTTTCTAAAAACTCCCTTTTTTGAAATGATTTCTCAAAACTATAGACGATCAGGGAACCCATGGAATTCTTTTCCTACCCTATCTCTATACGGGGCTCTCAAGTTGTTGCCGTCGGTCTGTTTTTGATCTCACCTAAAGAAAATCTCTTGTGTGTTTCTTTTCGTCCCGATCGATGTATTTCTGAATAGAGTCCGGCAAGTTTAATTGATATATTGTTGTTTTCCGGGGGGAATGTGCGCTATCGAATTTGTCCCTTTTTTCCGCATCAGACATTCACACTGGCCTCTGCGTGGGCCGGAAGAGATAGCACCGGTAGACTCATCAGACCAGACTCAGCTGACAGCATGGATCAGAATACGCCGAATCGAAGTGGGAACAACCAATACAACAATGCAGCGGATCCGCCGCCCGGTCCGTTTTACCCAAACTCGGGAATGCCACAGAATAATACCGCTGGGGGTCAGCCACTGCATCACACCCCATCTCTTAATGCCGATCCGAACTTGCCTAGTACAAGTGCAAACATGAACGCTCCATTGCCAAACCCTGAGGACATGTATAGGATGTTAATGAACCTGAACCAAAGCATGGCCATGTTGCTCAGTGATAATCAAAACACTCGTGCCAAGTTGGACGAGTTGGCTAAAGGCCGCCTGGCAGAACCTCCGAGGGAAACTCCGATTATTCCTCCACCACCACCACCGGCACTCTCAGTCCATACAGAAGCACCACTGCCGTTCGAACAGTTGAACCAACCCAAACATATGCAGGATCCAGTTGGTAATTGGTTACACCAAGATCTCATCAATCAAGCCCCTCCACAATTGCAACCGGCCCACGAACCCTATCATGATCCATACTATGAACCAATGAAGAGGCCTATGAGTATCCAAGGGGAGGGCCCCTCACCAGTGGAAGGTTACCGGGGGGACAAAGACTTACTGAACTCAAGGAACAACTGAAAGCCTTAACCCAGAAGGTCGCAGAAAGCTCAAATGATTTGACCCAGTTACAGAGCTACAATTTGTACCCGGAGGCTCATTATCCGGTGGGATTTAAAATGCCGTCGATTCCAAAGTTTACAGGAACTACACCGCCGGAACTCCACCTGAAATCATATGTCCGCTCCATGAGAATCTATGATATTGGGGAAGCTGAATTGGCTAATTCTTTTCATCTTACGCTAGCTGGACCGGCTCAGAGTTGGTTTTTGAACCTCGAGAAACATCGGGTTAGGTCGTGGCCAGCCATTGTCCAAGAGTTCGTGGCACAGTACAAAACCAATGAAGAGCTTAAAGTCACAAGAAAACATTTGGAGATGGCTAAACAAAAAGAGAATGAAAGTATTAGCGAATTTGTTACAAGGTGGAGAGAATTGGCTGCCCAAATGGTGGAACGCTTAGATGAAGAAGAACAGTTAGGAATGATAGTGAAAAATTTGAAACCCGAAATTCGGGCTCAAATGGGTCATCAGTTCTTTAGCAGGTTCAAGGCTCTGCTCCATGTGGGTAATGAAATCGAGGAAGACCTGGCCAAACAAGCCGAAATCAAGAAGTCTGCCTCTCAATACAAAAAGACTTCTACATCCGCTGTCAATCAAGTAACGTCCTATGGGTCATATGGTAGAGGATACTCCAACAACCCTTATAGTCAAAGCTCTGTGAAAAATATTGGGGATTATCCTACACCGGGGTATCGTAACAACAATAATAACAACCCCCGGACGTTTGATCAGAACCGCTCACGGGATCGAAATTTTTCACAATTACCGGGGCCGTTGGGAAAAGTTTTTGAGCAACTGAAAGAAGCTGGGATCATGTATCCCATGAATCCGAGACCTCTACCGCAACAGATACCGCCTCATTGGAACATGAATGAGCGGTGCGAATATCACCAAGGGTTTGGGCACACTACTGATAGCTGTATGGCTCTACGGCATGCTATCCAGAACCTAATCGATAGCAAGAGAATCCCAGATCCGTCAGCCCCAAATGTTGCCAGGAATCCCCTTCCTAATCACCAAATCAACGCTATCGAGGAGGATTTGGAATTTCCAGATCCTGTATATCTAATTAAACCTGCCTCGAATACAGACAATGTTGAAGTGTTGAAATTTGGCTATTTAAAGCCTTCACCCATAGTCACCGAATGCATTTCCCCGAAGTCCCAGAAAATCGTCAAAGATGCCGAAGATGAAACCTTATTGGGACTATGTGTTGATGAAACTCGAACCACCCGGTCACAAGAGATATTTAGCCCGAAGGTTAGGGGCTGGATGGAGCAAATGAAGTTTATACCCGGTCTTGGGCTTGGCAAACAAAATCAAGGGATTGCCCACTTTCCACAACTTGGTGGCAATCCGAGACGACAAGGACTTGGATATAACCGAGGAAAAGCGGAAAAAAGAGACACCCATCAACGTGCATATTCCTCGGAAATAAACATGATTGCTTTTGATTGGAGTAAAGTTTCCCAAACCGAGGAAAAGTCGCCTCCGGCCCCCGTTGAGATAACTGAAAAAGCAAATGATCCAGTTGCAACGTGGGTTCAACAGTTGACCCGTTCGGGGAGAGTTTACCAACCGTCAAATGCCAAGCAACCTACCGATGCCTCTGCTCCCAAAGAACCCGCAAAGGATCCGGAAGAAGGGCGCGTTGTTGAACAATTGAAGAAAACACAAGCCCAAATCTCAATTTGGGGACTCCTAGTGGCATCCAAACCACATCGGATGGCCCTAATGAAAATGTTAGACGAATCAGTTGTTCCTCTGGAATCCACCCCAAATGAGTTAACCGGAATGATCGCTTCAATGGGGGTACAAAAGCAAGTACTTGGGTTTTCCGATGAAGATCTGTCACCGCTCGGTCGAGACCATAATCAAGCCCTACACATCACTGTCGTGGCCTATGGGATGTCTATACCCTATGTTCTTGTGGATAACGGTTCTACAATTAATGTGTGTCCTCTGAAAACCGCTGTTCGCTTGGGTATTGACTTAACTACATTGGAAGAATCGCCAGTCACGGTTAGGGCATACGACAATACCAAGAGAGAAGTACTGGGCTCCGTCATGCTAAGTATGCAAATTGGGCCGGCCACATTTACCACTGAGTTCCAAGTCATTGACATTCCATCAAGCTTCAACTTGCTATTGGGACGAGTTTGGCTACATGAGGTTGGGGCACTCCCTTCCTCACTTCATCAAAAAATGAAAATACCTTTCGACGGCGACATCATTATCGTTAAAGGAGATCCTGAAAGGGCAATCGTGCCAAGAAATTCACCTGTATTGGGAATCGGAAGCCAAGATGTCCAACTCGGGGGATTTTCGTATGAGCCGAAAGTACAAACTCTCACCACCCAAACTGTGAATTATCTACCCCCCGGTGACATGGCTACCATGAAGGCGCAAGTTGTACAGATGATGAGGAAGATGAAATTCTTACCTGGAATCGGCTTGGGAAAATACAAAGCTGGCATTACGCAAATGATTGAACCATACCAACGACCGTGTCCTCTTGCTGGGTTGGGATATATGGGAGATGCTAGCCGAATGAAAAGTGCCGTATTTACTGACAGATCGTTAAACGGGTGGTTCGTGAAAGAGGGTGAAGACTTCCCTTACTGCGGATTTCAAGAACCTTGGGTAAATGAAGAGGGAAAGCGCCAGCCGGGATTAGAAATTTTCTTCGAAGAAGACTTGTATATAAACGAAGGTTTTACTCATACCTTCTCATCGAAGCTGAAAATAACCAAGCCACCTGCCGAGCCACTGGAAGATGAAGATATGTTGGGTGACATGTTTGAGGTTATGGCAATTGAGGAAGAAGACTATCTCGATGACCCTGTTCATCTCATACGGCCTGTTGAAGAAGAAAAGAAGAAAAAGAGAGAGAGGAATGTTGATAAAAATGTACGAAATTTAGAATGTATGCTATCTATGCCAAATGATGTTTCTATCAATAAAATTGACAATCTTTCCCCTTACTTTGATTCTTGTGATGTTGAAGTAATGAATGAAAACTTGAATGATGAACAAAGAATACAACCTATTGAAGGGGACACAGTCACGATAAATTTGGGAACAACTGATGACAAAAAAGAGATAAAAATTGGGGCCGAATTAAGCCATGAGGAAAAAACAAACTTAGAAAATTTGTTGAAAGAGTTTGTTAATGTTTTCGCTTGGTCATACGCTGATATGCCGGGTTTAGACGCCAACATTGTGATGCATGAAATACACACTAAACCGGAATGCAAACCTGTCAAACAAAAGCTAAGAAAACTAATACCTGAATGGTCGCTCAAGGTAAAAGAGGAAGTCACGAAGCAATTGAATGTCGGATTCATACGGGTTGTTGAATACCCTACTTGGTTGGCCAACATAGTGCCGGTACCAAAAGCAAATGGCAAAGTACGGGTTTGTGTCGATTATCGCAATTTAAATGCTGCATGTCCAAAAGATGATTTTCCACTACCAAACATTGATCTCATTGTCGACAACACTGCAAATCATGCTTTAAAATCATTCGTTGATGGGTTTGCCGGATATAACCAAATCAAAATGCATCCTGATCATCAGGAAAAGACGGCTTTTATAACTCCATGGGGTACATATTGTTACACTGTCATGCCATTTGGGTTGAAAAATGCCGGGGCCACGTATCAGCGAGCGGCAACTACTCTATTGCATGATATGATCCATAAGGAAGTCGAAGTGTATGTCGACGACATGATCATCAAATCATTAGACCGTGCAAGTCATGTGGAAACTCTTCGCGTCTTCTTCGAACGGCTTATGCAATTTCAAATGCGTTTGAATCCTCAGAAATGTGTATTCGGGGTCACAAAAGGCAAGATGCTGGGGTATATAGTCAGTAGAAAAGGAATCGAAGTGGATCCAGCAAAGGTTAAAGCTATTCAAGAAATGCCAGTCCCTAAAACCGAAAAAGAAATACGGGGTTTTCTCGGGAGACTACAGTTCATCAGCAGATTCATTTCACAGTTGACTCGAACGTGTGAGCCGATTTTTAAACTACTCCAAAAGAGCTCGGATGGGAAATGGAACGAGCAATGCCAAGAAGCATTCGATAAGATTAAACAATATTTGGCCAAGCCACCAGTCTTGGCGCCTCCCCAAGTAGGCATTCCGTTGATACTATACATGTCAGTCAACGACTCATCAGTCGGGGCAATGTTAGCTCAACATTTGTTGAAAACAAGAACTGAACAAGCAATATACTACCTCAGCAAAAAGTTTTCTCCGGGGGAACAAAATTATACGGCTTTAGAGAAATCGTGTGCTTCGTTGGTTTGGGCCACCCAGAAATTGCGGCATTATATGTTGGTCTTTTCAGTGATCTTAATTTCCCGACTGGATCCTTTGCGATACTTATTCGAAAAGCCAGTGTTGACTAATCGAATGGCTAAATGGGTGTTTCTACTTTCAGAGTTCGACATTTCCTATGTGACTCAAAAGGCTGTCAAAGGGCAAATCATAGCTGACCACTTAGCGGGTAATCCTATTATTGACACCGACTTACAAGACTTTGGATTTCCTGACGAAGGTATCATGGAAATTACGAAAGATGATGAATGGAAAATGTATTTCGACGGGGCTTGCAATCGAAATGGGAATGGAATCGGGATCCTGCTAATTTCTCCAGATCAAACCCATGCCCCTATGTCCTTCCGCTTGGAATTTCCTTGTACTAATAATATCGCGGAATACGAGGCTTGCATTGTCGGGTTAGAAATCGCTTTGCAGAGGGGGGTTCACAAGATTCAGGTATTCGGAGACTCCGCTCTCATTATTCATCAGATCTTGAAAAAGTGGAAGATCAAAGAGGAAAAACTTGTTCCCTTCTTAGCCCAACTTGAAGAAACCTCTGAGAAATTTGAACGTATTGAATTCTTCTATATCCCGAGAACACAGAATAACTTTGCCGATGCTTTAGCTACACTGGCCTCAATGATTGAAATTCCGGGGGAGAAAGAAGAAATTCAGATTCAGATTCAGAAGCGGGTAAATCCGGTATTCTGCCTATCACTTGACGTTGAAAGAGGAAATGAGATCGATAAGAATGTCTGGTATTATGATATCTGGCAATTGCTCAAGCATGATGAATACCCGCCAAATATCGATAAAACCACTCGCGTTACACTTCGCCGACTCGCATCCCGGTTTATTATATGTGCTGGAAAATTGTACCGAAGAAATGATGATGGCATACACCTTCAATGTCTTGATGAAGAAAAAGTCCGAGCAATGATGGAGCGAATTCATAGTGGGGAGTTTGGTCCACATATGAGTGGTCATACATTGGCACGTAAAATAGTGCGGCAAGGGTATTACTGGCTAACGATGCAAAAAGATTGTTTTGACTATGTCAAAGGGTGTCACCAATGCCAAATATACGCCAAGGCGCAGAAGCTCCCACCGAAAGAATTATATCCCATGACATCTCCTTGGCCGTTTTCCATCTGGGGTATCGACATAATTGGTAAGATTTCTCCAAAAGGGAGCAATGGGCATGAATACATTCTGGTTGCTATCGACTACTTCACCAAATGGGTTGAAGCCGAATCCTACAAGGGATTAAATGCCAAGAAAGTAGCTCGATTCATCCGACATAACATCATATGTCGATATGGGGTACCGCATGAGATTATATCCGATAATGGGACGCATTTTGAGGGTGAAGCCAACGAAATCATGGAAGAATACGGCATCAAACGACACAAATCATCTCCGTATCGCCCGCAAACCAATGGGGCCGTTGAAGCAGCAAATAAGAATTTAAAGAACATCATTAGTAAGATGATCAGATCCGGCAGAGATTGGCCCGAAAAGCTCCCATATGCTCTTTGGGGATATCGAACTACTGAGAGGGTTTCTACGGGGTCGACACCTTTCTCCCTTACATATGGAATGGAAGCAGTTTTACCAGTGGAAATGGAAATACCGTCTTTACGGGTTGTCTTGGAAAACCAAGTCGCTGAAAGTGATTGGATAAAGGCGCGATATGAGGAATTGGCAATGATTGATGAAAACCGTCTGAGGGCCTCATACCAACATCAAGGGTATCAGAAACGTATCGCCAAAGCCTTTAATAAAAAGATCCGAGACAGAAACATCATAGTGGGAGACTTAGTACTCAAAGAAATCCGTGAACCAGCCCGAGACCCACGAGGAAAATTTTCACCAAAGTGGACAGGACCTTACATCGTTACCAAAATCCTATCTGGGGGTGCCGTGCTTCTTACTGACATCGATGGCCAAGAGTTAAACTTACCAGTCAACCTTGATCGATTAAAGAAATACTACCAGTGAGATTGTAATCATGAACTACGAAGACCTGAGCCCCAAAAAAAAAAAAAATATATATATATAAATAAATTCTGGGGGGAAACGTAGGCAACCTGAAATCAGGCCCGGTCTATTCATTATAATAACATTCATCCATTGGAAAGCAAAGAGGGAGACAGAAAGAGATTTTCCATATATATAATCAAAGTCAGGTTACTACATACTTTTTCATGTCAACAAACTACCTACACCAAGCTCCTCCATACTTTTTCGTACCTACATACATACAAGAAAGGCTTTCATAAAGAAGCAGTGTAACCAAACCTAAACCTAAACACCTAAAACCATCAGTCAGAAGCGGAGTACAAAATCCTCTCTCGGTCCATAGTCTGATACGAAGCAAGCACAGTCTCCTCCGTCACCCGTGAATCCGCAAACCTAAACCACCTCATCATCATCGGCTCGTGCTCAATGGTCTGACGAACTCGACGCCAAACATGTAGAACAACATCAGAACGGGTCACCTGGGTAATACCAAGCTCTCCTCCATGGAATCGACGAACAAAACGAGTGGACCACAAGCCTCGTAAAGTCGTCTCCAGCCTCGGGGTAATAGGCAGCGCAACTGAAGAAAAATCTCTCATGGGGAGTGGTATACTCAGAGGAAGGCCGAACTGTCTAGTCAACCGACTGGGTATGTAGAACGACGTCTCTCGTAGACCACGGAATCTGAGGTAGTTCTGCCCACCCATACTCATAATCATGGTCCTCATGCGCCACCATGGAATATCCCAACGAATAGAAGAAGAGGACTCAGAAAATCGCACAGCCCAGTCGAAAGAGGACAAACGATGGATCAGGGCATAGTCGGGGCGAAGAGAGAAGTGCCGGGAATCCCAGGGTAGTCGAATCCCCAAATACCGAAACCTCTCAGTAGCCCACATGTACAGCAGGTATGGACTACCCCGAAAATGACTAAGTCGGCACTGAACCACGGCATCCAGACCATTCAGTGTCTCCGCCAGTAAAATGGGAGTCACTAAATGGCCGCATCTAGCCTCAGACACAACCCGAATAATAAGAGGATCAACCATAATCACATCATCAGAAACTAAAAGCATCTGCGAAAAAGTAAAGATCACACAGGCAGCAGTCCGACCTGAAAGATAAGACGGATCATCGCCATGCTGCAAGAAGAAGTCACACAAGCGACGTAAGTGGAGCTGCCCGTCTACGATCATGTCCCGGCACTCACTCTCCCGTAAACCCAAGAACTCCACTAGCATGACCCGAGGGCTCCTAGAATCCCGCAATGACGCCAGCGGCCATGAGAGGTCCTGGCGCATCAGTACGGTAAACTCCTCGATCGTTGGGCAGAGCTCGTCTAACCCAATACGGAAGCAATGATCCTCAGCATCCCAGAACTCAGCCAAACCAAGCAGAAACGAATAGTTGATCTCGTGCGAGCACCAACGGTGAAGGTGGCTCAAGTCGCCCCAGTTGAGACCGCAATCAGTCTCGGCCAAAGATACGAAATCGGACAAGAGAGAAAATGCAGCATTGGTACGGAAGATAGACATGTTGGCAAAAGAAAGATGATCTACTTTTAGGCTAGAAGGGTAGAGTGAATAGTGATTTTGATGAGGAAAAGGGACAAATTCGCGCTCTATTTATAGCAAAAATACACAGGCCAACCGCACGGCTGGGTGCCAACCGCACGGCTGGCTGCCAACCGTACGGCTAGCATCCCAACCGTACGGCTGGCTGCCAACCGTACGGCTACCCTTGCGGGTGGGGCTTGCGGTTGGCCCTGCCCTTGGCCAAAAATTTCCATTTTTCCAAAATTTTCGTTTTCCGAGACTCTTCTTCACAATAATACATCATGGTAAGAATATGACCAGACTCTATTCAGGAAGAACGATCCATTCATTGCATGCATATAAATTTAATAATTACTTGCCAAAATACTTGACCATTTTTGTAAATTAACTTCAGTCACTCTTAACGACTCTTTCGCATAATTTTAATAATTTCGCTAATATAAAATAATCATCATTCATTTTAACCAAGTTGATAATGATTTTGCCAAATTTGTGTTATATTATTGTTTTTCTTTCAAACACATTCACAATAAATTTGTAATATTCACATCACACGCAAACATATTTTCTCTAAAGAAGATAAATATTTTATTCATAAAGTAGAATCGATTACACTGATAAACCAATTTTTTTTATTTTTTATTTTTTCCAAAACAAACATATTTAAATTAACCACTAAATTAACAAAGTATTTATTAAAAACATAACTAAATTAACTAATGTCTTTCTAAAAAACCATCAATCGAACCATCAACGCTGAGGAGAAGGGGGAGGATCCATCGTACGTGGCCGCTTCGCTTCCGTCTCTCCCGCACCCTCTGCTGGACTCTCCGAGGCTGTGCGACCCTCGCCGTGAGGAGAAGGACCAAGCCGGGAAGTGCGCCTCGACTGCTGAACCAACTGGGATGGCGCCGTCGATCGGGACCGCGAACGTGACGGATGATAAGAGGCAGACGTATCACCCGCCAGGCGCCTGCTGTACTGCCTCATGTACTCCGTAGGGAAGGGAGCCGCAAATGTCAGCAGCCCGTACATGCTGAAGTAGATCCTCAGCAACTCAGCTACCTCGCGAAGCAGGAATGAGCCCCTCTGTCAAAACCAAAATGACCAGTCAATAACATTCATAAACCAACACAGGTACCAACTTTTTAAAAGATAACATACCTCCTCATCTGAGACGTGTGCTAGGGCCCCCATCCGATCGTCGTCCATAGGAATATCGGAATCCGGTAGCTCTTCGGTAGACCTAGATCCAGGTAAGGAATCTCCTGCGGGTACGCCGGGATCGAGTAGGACGTCGAAGCCCCACCAGCCTGTGACGGACCAGCCTCACCAGCGCCGCCCGCCGGGCATGTGTCCTCCCCGGTATCCTCTCCCATCTCCGCCTCGGGCGCCACCGCCTTGCCCTTCCCCTTGTCACCGCCCTCTCCCGCCAGGGTCTGACCGATGCCCGCCTCCGCTCCCAGCTGGACCTCTCTCTCTCGCAACTCCCGGAAAACTATGCCGCGAGCCGCTCCTGAAGACGGGGTAGACAAGGAATAGGGTCTCAACCCTACTGATCCAGCGCCGGGCGATCCCACTGGCGTACGCAGCAACGGCGAGAATGACACGTGCTGGGCCCAATCCATGTCGCCGGACCCATAGACAGGCGACGACCCTGACATCGACCCGCGCCCCTCGGGTGTCTGCACAGCCTCCAGCATCTGCCTCATATCCTCCGACGACAACTGGGTGTCCTCCCCCCCGTCGACGGTGGAATGGGCGGCCTCGATACGGGACTCCGGCCTCCCAATGGACTCCTCCCGCCCCTCGTAGCCCTACCTCGTCCAGGCGAGACCGCAGCAGTCGGCCCCTCGACCCCTCCTCTGCCCAACCCAACCGGGGGCGACCCACCATTGCCTCCTCCCAAAGGCACCTCCTCAGATCCCCATTCGTCCTCCTCCTCCTCCTCCTCCACTTGCTGCGGCTCCTCATCCCTCTCGCCATGGGGATCCTCATCGTCGGAATCCGCAATCCCCTTCGCCCTCCGGTTCGGCGCGGGAGCAGGCTGATGTGCGATCCGCTGTGAGATGTACAGCTGCCCCCGGATGAACAAAGGATCTCCCCCGATGGCAGCACACCTAGCATATATCGCTCTACCGCGCACGCCTCTCATCTCCCTCATCAGGTAGCGGTGCGCGAAAGTCCCATACTCTCCCTCAACCAGCAAACCCTCCATCGGGACGCCTCCCAAGAACGCAGTCCGCTCCTCTCCAGATAGCGTGCCCGGCCGCCTCATTGCCGCTGGAGGCTAGGCCAGAACTCTGAATCCTAACCCAGGAGTGTGCTGCCGCACCACGCGCTCCCCCAGGTAGAAAGCTGCCCCGTACTCGTGCAGGAACAATCGCCTCGAACGAGCCGCCACCAACGCATCCGCATACCCCCACTGCTGCGTCACGAATGCGGGCCACGGGCTCCACTGCACCTGCCACATTGAACATACGCTTATAAATAACTCAACTTTCTTTTTTCAAAAATAATTTAAATCTCAGTTAAGTCAATATCATACCCGATCTAGCTGGAGGCCTGAGACGTCGCCCGCACTGACGTCCGGGGTCAGATACCGATATACCCCAACTATGTTCCCGCTGTAATACCGTCTAAAGAGCGGGAACTCATCTGCGAAGGTCGGGTGCAAATGGATCTGACCAATACCCTGATGGGTATGCGCAATGAACCACATCTGTCACAAATTATCACAATTAATAAAACCGTCAGTTTTTATATAATATTCACATGCTTTTCTCGTAAAAAGATAAATGAGTTTTTAGTTTAAGTAATTTACCTCCCAAAGCGTGACCAGTCCACGGTGGTTAAGCTCCATATGCCGGCACACCAAATCCATCGACTTGTACAGCACCGCCAGCACATATCCTCCCCAGGCGAATGTGTACAGCTGGTCGAAGAATCGCAGATAAGGCAGCCACCATAGCCGTAGGTTGTCGCCGCCTCGTGCGTAGAAGAAATCGTGTATCAATAGCAGTATGAAGCACCGAGACAGCTGTCGGACCTCCTGCCGTGTCATCGGTCCGTCCCCAAACCTCTCGCTCTCCGCCTCGATGTGATGAACCATCGTTGTGTGGGGAATCCCGTCTTCCACAATCCGACTCGGCCTCCAACCAAGCGCTGCGCCCATCCCATCTAGAGTAACTTGCAACCGAGGGTTGGGCGCCAGAGCCTCCCCTCCAAATGGCAGTCCCGTCAGCACGAACACGTCCTCCGGGGTCAGCGTCATCTTGCCCCAACTCCAGTGGAAGGTGTGCGTCGTGTCCCACCATCTCTCTCCCAATACTGTCGGCAGACTCACCGATCGTTGGAACTCTCCGCCAGGCAGCACCTCGATGAATCGTCCAAAAGGGGTCGCGCTCAAATAGGCCCTCACCAGCGGGGGTAGCTGATCTCGTAGCTCCGGTGCAGCACGAGTAATACCACGGCAACGTCCACTCCTCTGACACAATCACGTGTTTTAAAATTTAGAACTCACTATTTTGTACTAGATAATACGGATTTCGAAAATAAATTATGTTAAGTATATTGATTATGGCAAGTAATTATTAAATTTATCATATTTCATGCATATCATGGCATTGCATATTTTAAAATATCATAGCATCGAAATCAGAATATACCCGAGTACGGCGACGGATCTCGTGTGCCGCAGGCTCCATCAGTAGCCACTCTCGTCCCTCTCCCGGCGATATCAAGGGCACGTCACGATACATCGCTCGCTGTAGAAAGCCGTCTGCCCTTAGTGGTCCCTCCCAGGCCACCCCCTCCCAATCGTCGTGATGCCTCGCGCATACTAGTCGGCCGTCCATCATCGCCGTAATAGAGTCCATCTCATCACCGGGAAGTAGCTCCGGCGCCTCCCCGCCCTCAGGTGGGCCCCCCATCATCATGAACACAAAAATCGATAGAAGCCTCGCCAATGCCATCGCTCACACTCGTGTAACAAAATCACAAAATATTTTTTGAAAATCAGATATTTATATGCTAGAGAGAGAGATTGCAAGAAGAAGTGATGACATAGATCCAAACAGAGGCCTATTTATAGAATTCGGAGGCCAGCCGCAGGCTAGCCAACCGTACGGCTAGCCCCCAACCGTACGGTTGGCTGCCAGCCGTACGGCTGGGGGGTCAAACCCTGCGGCTACCCCCAGCCGCATGACCCAGCTGCAGCCCGTGCGGCTACCCCGTGCGGTTACCCTCATTTTTGACCAGTTTGGCCTAAAAAAAAAAAAAAAAAAAAAAAACGTTCTGAATCAATCTTTTCCAACACAGGAGGACCAAGACTCACGCACACCCGCACGAGACGACTGATCAAAGCCCAAAGTCTGGCACTCCAAAGTCTGTGGCGGAACCGAAATTCAAAAGGATAGATCTATTGTCCGGAAGGCTCGAATCTGGTTGATAAACAGGTAAGGTGTAAAAGAGGAATCGGGTACCAGAAAAAATTGAAAGAGTAGAAAAGGGCAAAATCCCGTTGGTCCAAAAGAGAGAGTGAGAAAAAACAGAAATAAAGAAAATCGACAGGGAGAGCCACACTAAGAGTGACAGCTGTGCCAAAAGGCGGAGGGCTACATCTTAGGTGAGTAAGGCTCCTGTTTTGGAAAAAGGCAAGAAAAAAAAAAAAAAAGGGGGCAAAGAAAGTCTGAAAGCCCAAAAATAAAAGGGCCGGACAATCAAAAGAGGGAGCAATAAGGGTATCGAAAAACAGAAAACGATACAGGACCAGCATCTTCACTGTAGAAAAAATCAGAGGGTAGCTTGAGGATGATTGCGAAATCCAAGCGAAGTTCTATCCCCACGATCAAAGAGAGGAAGACTGAGGATAGAGAAAAGTCAAATCCCAAAATCCATGCACAGCGGTTCGAATGTTTTAAAAGTTGATTCAAAAATTATGATTCCCAAATAAAGCCAAAGGTCAAAACTGAGGGTAGAAAAGAATGGGAATGGAAAGACACTCCGACTTGCGGAGCAGTTCTCTCTAGCATATTATTTTTGATAATCAACAAAGCAGTGTCTGAGTAAACATGGCAATGAGACAGTAGATGGGAATTTCCTGAATTCTTCAAGTAAGAATTCTTCGCATTCCCCAAGATGGGAATTTCTTCCGTTTCCCTTTCCCCACGATGGGAAATAACACTTACCGCACGTTCCCCAAGATGGGAATTTTCCGAATTCTTCAAGTAAGAATTCTTCGCATTCCCCACGATGGGAATTTCTTCCGTTTTCCTTTCCCCACGATGGGAAATAACACTTACCGCACGTTCCCCAAGATGGGAATTTCCCGAATTCTTCAAGTAAGAATTCTTCGCATTCCCCACGATGGGAATTTCTTCCGTTTCCCTTTCCCCACGATGGGAAATAACACTTACCGCACGTTCCCCAAGATGGGAATTTCCCGAATTCTTTAAAACAAGAATTCTTCGCATTCCCCACGATGGGAATTTTTCCGAAACCCCTTTCCCCACGAAGGGAAATAACGACTCCACGTGTTCCCCACGAAGGGAATTTTCTCGGATTCCTCAAAGTTAGGAATTCTTCGCATTCCCCACGATGGGAATTTTTCCGAAAACCCTTTTCCCACGAAGGGAAATAACGACTCCACGTGTTCCCCACGAAGGGAATTTTCCGAATTCCTCAGAGATAGGAATTCTTCGCATTCCCCACGATGGGAATTTCTTCCGAATCCCCTTTCCCCACGAAGGGAAATAACCTTTACCGTACATTCCCCACGAAGGGAATTTTCCGAATTCCTCAGAGATAGGAATTCTTCGCATTCCCCACGATGGGAATTTCTTCCGATCCCCTTTCCCCACGAAGGGAAATAACCTTTGCCGTACGTTCCCCATGAAGGGAATAAATTTATCCTCACACTCCCCACGATGGGAGTCTTCAAATTTCTCAAAGATATTGATTCCTTCTTTAAAACTCCGAATCCCCATGAAGGGAGACCCAAGACTTTCTTTTTCTAAAAAAATTGGAAAAGACCCTTTGAAGCACTTTTTCGTTACAATCGCTTGAACTCAATGTATTGCCAAGAACTCCTCACGAGGAGTCCTGTCACTGAGGGTAGCGTACCGCTGAGGGTAGACAGAAGAAAAGATTGTTGCGTCATGTCGCTTGACCGAAAGGAAAGGAGCGGTCGTGGATTGCATCGCCTGGAATGCAACGAGATCCATACGCCAGAAAAGGGTATACTCTGATTCAAGTATCACCGCATTGAGATTCACCCGAGAGTCGTGAATCGTTGTCTTCTTATCGTCCCTGAATTCTTGTGGACAAGAATCCCGGGACGAGAGGGTCTGTGAACACCCCAATTCACGACTCTCGTGCGAACACTGCTTTTCTTAAAATCAGCATCTCACGTCAAGTGTTGAGTCATCATGCATATAGAAGACCGTTAGGAAAGACTCCAATTTCGGACGCATTGGGAGTCTGACATAGCCTTTGTTGCCTCTTTCGCTTACTAGGACGGGGATCGACCTGCCCGGTCAGGTCGCGGGGTGCGGGACAGCGCCCCGTAGAAAAATTGGGTTTTTTTCGAGCATTTCTGTACATTTTTTGGAGAGCCAGCCGCACGCCCCCAATCGTGCGGCTACCCCCTGTCGCACGCTCTAGCCGCACGACATGCGGCTACCCCATGTCGCACGCCCCAGCCGCAAGCCCCTGTCGCACGCCCTAGCCGCACGACATGCGGCTACCCCCTGTCGCACGCCCCAGCCGCAAGCCCCTGTCGCACGCCCTAGCCGCACGCCCTGCGGCTACCCCCTGTCGCACGCCCTAGCCGCACGCCATGCGGCTACCCCCTGCGGTTGGCCTTCTTGGGAGCGTTTTTGGCGGAATTTGTGCTATAAATAGGACCCTTGGGATCCCATTTGGGATCATGAACAACCATTAGTGTTTCTAGTAAGTGGAGATTCTGTCAAATTTATTAGAGAGGTTTTTTTGAGAGAATTTCTAGAGAGAGAAAGTTAGTGAGAGGAAGTCTTAGAGAGAGAAAGTTTTGGAGAGAGAAAGTTAGTGAGAGAAAGCTCTAGAGAGAGAAAGTGTTAGAGAGAGAAGGAAGTAAGGAAGGAAATTCAAGGCAAGGTTCTGTTCTATCTTTCAAGCGCATCAGGAAGGAAATTCAAGGCAAGGTTCTGTTGTATCTTTCAAGCGCATCAGGTATATTTTCTACAACTCTCCTAATTTCAATACTGCATTTCAATATCCGTTTTAATATGGAAAATTAGATAATTTGCAAAGCAGTCCATTGTTTTCAAAATAAGTCCTTTCTAAGTTTTACAAGAAATCTAAAATCCGTTTTGACACATTTTCAAAACAAAACAAAAATACAAAAACAGTTTTCAAACAAAAGGAACTACGAGACTCTGATTTCATTCTACGAATGAATACGTAGGCACTCGAAAAGCTCGAGTCTGATTTCAAAATATTGTTTTAAACTAAATTTATCCGGAAAGGACTATTCTAAAAACCATTCGAACTACTTGCAAGATATCTAAAATAGGAATTAGATACATGATCCATTAAGAGACCGAAAGGGCGAATTGGGTGCCTAACACCTTCCCAATTCGTAACGTAGTTCCCGAACCTTAGCAAAGTCAATTTTCAAAATAAATCTCTGGTTTCAAACGTATGAAAGATAGTTCGTTTTCGAATTATCCTTCGTACGATCTTTTGTTTGTTTTCTCGTAAAACAAACTGGCGACTCTACAAAACACGTTTTTCAAATAAAACCGAGAACGGAGGACTTAGTACTTTACTTTTTTTCTCCTTCTCGGGGGTATGGGTCCGGATTCTCACACGTACATCATATGCCACCCGAGATGCTATGCCTACAAAACTGTTAGAAAATGGGATGAGCCAAATCTGGGCTCAGTGGGAACTATATAGGTTTTGTATAGAAAATACTTTACTTTAATGTAATAGTTTGAAAACGTTGTATTTTAGTTGACTAGAATAATTTTAGTTTGCAAAATAATTTTATTGCACATGTCTTTTATATTTCATACCCTTGTATTTTAGTTGACTAGAATTTAATATAAAATTTTCTTAACCCTCAGAAAATAATGTTTTAAATACTAAGTGGGTGAGAGATTTTTTCACATAAAAATCCCATGGTCTCCATCATTGGTTTGTAGATGTTGTAATTTATTCTTCGTGTGTGTTATAGTGCTCACCTCCATATCGGAAAGAATAAATTGCAGAATCATTGTACAAATTTCACTGATTGATAATTTTAAATGATGTGATTTATTTTTCGTGCGGGTTTTAGTGCTCACCTCCATATCGGAAAGAATAAATTGCAGAATCATTAGGCTAAATTAAATGATGGTATACACTTAGATAAAAATGATAGTATGCTCTCCAACTGAGTCTCTATTATTATTTATAGGACCAAAGGAAGTCAGTTATTTAAATTTTACTTGACAATAAATGATTCTCTAGATAGTATGTATTACTTGACAATAAGGCATTGTCTAGATAGTAAAATTTAATAGGTTTACATATGTCTAAGAAATAATGAATAATAGACGACCTCATTAACAGGGCATATTGTTCAAAGTCTAAGGCTGTTGGCGAACGCTTTTTGAAATGGTAGAGGGTACCATATTTAAAATATGTGTTCAAAGTTATTATTGTCCATCATAATTTGTATGTGATTCTCAAGTTTTAAAATGACAAACTCTTTCAATCAACTTTTAATTATTCTCAATTAAACATTGTGCTTACTGTCAAATAGTACAAGTTTGTGCTCACTGAGTCTTGTCCAGCTGTGAGAATCCGTAAATGCGACCCCCGGGTCTCGCTCCCATCCTTGGGCATCTAGAACGTCGGAAGGAATTCCGTCGTTCCATTTGCTTCTTTGGTCTTTGATAATCTCTATATCGGGTGTTCCTCTATCCTATTTCTAGATGCAAGAGGGTTCATTCAGAGTCGCCAGTACGTTTTACGAGAAAACAGACAAAAAGGGGTCGTGTAAGAGGAAAGGCTACGGATAAGCCTTTCTTTATATGTTTGTCTACGAAACCAGGATTCTATAGGGTTCGGAAACTATGTTACGGATTGAGAAGGTCTTAAGCACTCATTCCGCCCTTTCGGTCTCTAGTGGACTTATATGTTTATTTTATGTTGAAAAACTTGGATACTTTTACTGACAGTCTACTACTTTAAAAATGATAAACCCTGATTTCCAAGAAAAACGGGAAAGGGTATGAAAAGCCTTTGTGTTCCGAGATCCGATGT
Organism: Lonicera japonica; assembly: GCA_021464415.1. NCBI lineage: Eukaryota > Viridiplantae > Streptophyta > Magnoliopsida > Dipsacales > Caprifoliaceae > Lonicera > Lonicera japonica. Next base: position 37,391,400 of record CM038463.1, read on the forward strand.
TTTGTTTTTAAAAGACGTAGATACAAATGACAAACATTGTTGTATTTTAGAGAGAGAGTTTCTCATATTATTTCTTAGATAACGACGGTTTCCGCAGGTTTTGACTTCTGCTGGAAAAGTTCGGATCTTGTATCGGGACTAATTTAATATGGAATCAGAACTCTTGAGGGGAGTTTTTTTACCAGGCATATTACAGTCTATGAAAGAGATAGGATATACCGGGTTTTGAATTCCTAAGTAGGTTTTATCGGTCCGGATTTTGAAAACAAAATTTTATCCTGATGATAATGTACTTACTCTTCTTGTTTTGCAAATGATTTTATCAGGGTCTCTTGTTCTGAAAATAGTAGACTATTTGTAACTTGGCAATAAGTTTATTCAAATAAAACGTAGACAAAATAACAGAAATAAAACAAGTATACATATATCTAATGTTTAAATACTAGAAGATACTTTCTTTACCTTCCCGACGAGAATAATAATAAGAAAGAAAATATAATACGGCAGAGAGATCTCCGGCAATAATAATATTTTCCTTCTTCAGATATTTCCGAGAATTCGATTCCAGAGACGGGACACGTCGAGTGTCGAGAATAGATCCGATAATTCTTCAAAAATAAGACGATAATCGAGAATACTCGATGAAAGACTAGAAAATCAGATATAAGCCAATAATTCTTCAATCCCAAGTTGCCTTCCTTAATCCTTGGGGGTGTTGGCCTATTTATAGTGGTGGAAAAGAGAATGTCGCGCGACATGTCCCTAAAAAGGGCATATGTTGCACGACAATGTGTATCATGTTGCGAGACAAATGGCTGAAATGATGTTTTCGACAGACTGATGTGTTAGAGAGTAGATGGTGGAGAACCATAAAGGGCATGTGTCGCGCGACATACTATGTTGTCGTGCAACATTTCACTTTAAAAATATGTTTGTTTGGCCAACAAACCCTTTCGGGGCAGTTTCGGGTGCTCGAGTGAGTTTCGAACTCCAAAAACAGTACTTCTCGAAGGTTGTTAGGGTTCTTGTGGGGGTCACAAATCGGGGTGTCTACACCAGCAAAACCTATTAAGGGGGAGACCGATGAGAAAACCCAAGCTTGCCGGAGGTGGGAAAATGCTGATGAGATGGCGTGGTTTTACATTCTAGCATTTTTGTCAAAATGTGCTACAACATTAGCATTAGTCTTTTGCCACCGCCTACGACATAATGCTGAACCTCAAACATATTTTTGGGAATCATGATCATGCCGCAACGTAGGTTTCGATGAAAGGCCTCATGAACACGACTATTACTGAAGGAACCCGAGTTAAGGATCTTGTTTTGAAGATGATCGGTCTTCTGAATGAACTAAGAGATCTTTGGGGTTGAAATCGATGGGAAAACTCAGGTCGGTATCGTTCTCCAGTCGCTGCTGGATTTATTTAAGGGATTCTAATAGAATTACAACATGAATAAGCTTTATTCATTGTTGGAACTTCTTAAAGAATTCCAAGCAGTTGAGGAATTCCTTGGTAAGATGGCTAGTACTCTAGTGGCTAAGAAAGCTTCAACTTTTATGCCCAAAAGTAAGAAAGGAAGAAGAAGAATGCATAAGTTGCAGTCCCACAAGGAGCAGTGAGTGCAACAGTCGCTGAACCTCTAGGAAGAGTGAAAAAGCCTATGGGCCAGTGTTTTCACTGTAAGTAGAAAGTGCATTTGGAGAAAGATTCTCCTGTTTTCTAAACCGTTATAACAACGTATGTAAATTTTATCTATTTGTTTTGTATCTTGTTTAGTGGTCTGATCTATCAGTACCTGGTGTGTATATTCGGGAGCCACTAATCATGTTTGCAATACTTTGTAGGGGTTCTAGGAAACCAGACAATTTAAAAATAGAGAAAATTTAGATATGAGCTGCTACGAATGTGGCAAAAGTTGCAGTAGAAGATATTTATCTTCAGTATAGTCAGAATAGGATATTAATGATTAAGGAATATCTATATGTATCTTCCATTAGAAGCAATTTGATTTATATTTCTAGATTGGTTGAGAACAAATATTTTGTTTATTTTAATGATAAATCAATTATCATTAGAAAAAAAATAAATAGTTTGTTTGTTCTGCTGCATTAGTGATTGATCTTTATATTATTAAATCCTGACTTGTCAGTACTACAACTGAGTGAATTGAATAGCATTAATAGTTTACCAATTAAGAGAAAGGAACTTTCAAAATGAACTAAATGTATTTTTGGCTCTTACGCCTTGGTCATATTAATCTAAAAAGAATTCAAAAACTGGTCGAAAATGGACCATTAGGTTCATTGGAAGTGGAGGCACTTCCAGTTTGTGAATCATGTTTAGAAGGTAAAATGATTATGAAATCATTCTCGGCAAAAGGCAATAGCGCTAAAGAACAGTTAAAACTGATTCACTCTAATTTGTATGGTCACATGAATGTCCGGACTAGAGGAAGCTTTGAGTATTTCATCACATTTGTAGATGATTGTTTAAAGTATAGATACATTGACTTAATGCGACATAAGTTTGAAGTCTTTGAGAAATTCAAAGAATTCAAGACGAAAACGGAGAAGCGTTTAGAAAAATGTATCAAGTCACTACGATAAGATCGTGGTAGTGAATACCTCTTGGGATAGTTCAAGGAATACTTATTAGAGAATGGGATTACATATCAGCTGTCTGTACCGATAATGCCACAGCATGATGGTGTAGCAGAAAGAAGGAATAAGACTCTTATACAAATGGTAAGATCTATGATTAATTATTTAGACCTACCTGATTCTTTTTGGGGATATGCTTTAAAAATAGATGCATATATTCTGAACTTGGTACCATCAAAGTCAGTACCTACTACACCCATAGAATTGCGGACTGGGCGTAAACCTAGTCTGCGACATATTCGAGTACGGGGTAGTTCAGCACATGTGCTGAAAGGTAATGCGGATAAGTTGGAATGAAGAACGAAAGTGTGTTTCTTTGTTACATATCTAAAAGGAACCAAGCGTGGTTTATTTAATAATCCTTAAGAATATAATGTTATTATTATCAATGCCAGATTCTTAGAAGAGGATTATATCGTAGACGATAAGCCCATGAGTAATGTTGTTGTAATGGAAATGGGAGGAGAGAAAAACAGGGCACAATTCGTTTATACCTTTAGTATAGGAGGAAATACCACAGTAAATGAATATCGACATTCCATTACCTCGTCGTATTGGGAGAATTGCCGATAGTTGTGCACATCTTGAACAAATCACTAATACGTAGGTTCTTGAACCAGCACAACGTGTGGATAGTGAGTTAGTAAGTTCAATATTTGCATAATGTACACAAACACAAATAGTGCCTCGTCGTAGTGGGAGGGTTGCTCGTCAACCTGGTCGTTTTATTTTCTTTGGAGAGTCTTATGACAAAGTCCCTGATGAATAAGAGACGAACATTTTTTAACTACAATGAAATACTTTAAGATAAAGATACAGAAAATGGCAAAGGGTTATGAAATCTGAAATGGAGTCCATGAAGTGGGTATATAAGAGATAGAGAAGATTAGACGGGCTTATATCAAGGCTAGTTGCTAAAAAGGTTCACTCAGAAAGAAGGGGATCGATTATGATGAATCCTTTTTGCCAGTAGTTATGCCAAAGTCTATTCAGATTCTCTTATCCATTGCGGCTCATCTTGATTACGAGATTTGGCAAGTGGATGTCAAGATAGGTTTTCTTAATGGAAGTCTTGATAAAAGCATCTATATGATGCAATCAGAAGGATTCATAGCAAAGGGCTAAGAGCACATGTTGTGCAAGCTCAAGAAGCCCATTTATGGGCTTAAGCAAGTGTCTAGATCTTGGAACATTTGTTTTGACCGTGCAATCAAATCTTTTGGTTTTGATTAATGTTTGGATGAGTCTTGTGTGTACAAAAGCCGTAGCTAAAGCGCGGTGGTATTCTTGGTATTGTATGTGGATAATATCTTATTTATTGGAAGCGATATGCGAATATTATCTTCAGTGAGGGTATGGTTAACATGTCAGTTCGATATGAAGGGCTTAGGAGAAGCCAGTCACATCCTATTAAACTTATGCGAGATTAGAAAAATAGGATGTTGGGCTTATCCAAAGTACTTACGTCGATACAATTCTTGCCAAAGTTAGTATACAAGATTCCAAGAAAGGGTTTCTCCCTTTTTAGGTATGGAATCACTCTATCCAAGAACAATGTCATAAGACACGTGATGAGATAAAGAGGATGAAGGGAATTCCTTATGCTTCGGCAGTGGGAAGCCTCATGTATGCTATATTGTGTACTAGGCCAGACATCTGCTTTACCATTGATATGGTTAGCAGATATCAGTCTAATCCAAGAAAAGAACACTGGATTGCGGTAAAACATATACTTAAGTACCTTAAAAAGACTCAAGATTTTATGTTGGTTTACCAGGCAAACAGTCTAGTACCTGTTGGATACATAGACAAGGATTTTTAGTCAGAAGTTAGAATTCCAGAAAGTCAACTTCAGGTTATGTGTTTACTCTAAGAGGTGGAGTCATTGGCTGGAGGAGTATCAAGCAGTCAGGCATTGTTGACTCCACCATGAAAGCTGAATATGTGGTTGCTTTAGAAGCAGCTAAGGCAGCGGTTTGGCTCAGGAACTTCTATATGAATCTAGATGTGGCACCTTCAGTGTTATAAGCTATTTTACTTTATTTTGATAATAGTGAAACAGTTGCGAACTAGAAAGAGCCGAGGATTCATAAGAAGGGAAAAGACATGTTCATGTTGAGGGAATGGGAGTGAGATGCATAGTTGCATGGCTTTGAGTCTAAGTGGGAGATTATTAGAGTGATATACTAAAAGCCATAATTTTCTTATTGGTTTGGATATGTTATAAACTCGGTTTTGCTATTTTAATGAGAATCTTTATGGGTAATGTTGCATTATATTATTTATTTAAATATTGTGCATGTGTGTCCTTTATTCCATATAGTAGATGATTTGGTGTGTAGAGTATAGCTTACACATAGAAGATCATATCATCGATTCTTGTGGAATATAAGTTTAATAGTTCACAGTCTTAGATGGAATTGGACACCCATCGGTAGGATTGTGGCACAAGTTTTAGTAGTTTATCTTAACTACAGGAAACGGTATAGTTTTAACTCGTTGTGCTAGTACACTTTGTGTATATTGAATAGGACCAGTTTGGGTTAATTGTTTTTATACTGACTATATAAAATAATTTAAAATCCCATGGTTATTTTGATTACTTATGCTCTTAATCTTGAAATGATTAATAGACATATATATGTAGTGTTTGTTGTTTTGACTCATTAAAAGTGAGATTCATTTATGGATCAATAATTTTCGTGAATTGGATGACGACACTATATGTATGATGAATATTAATTATTGATGGAATCCACGTCCCGGTATAGGGAATGATGGTAGCTCCTTGAGAAGCTTATAAGTTTTGATCGTGTCAAACCCTGCAGGTGGATTATGTTAATCCGACATGTCAAATAAGTTAAGTGGTAGGCTCAAGGATTAAGAAGTCATTTAAATATAATTGTCAGTAATTTAATTAAAATGACGGTTATCTGTAATCATAACGTGGGGAGAATAATAAGTATTTAATAATAAGGAGCTCGAAATATAATTTTGAGATAAGGATGGGACTGCAATTATAGTTCTTTAGTGGAGTGAATTATAATTTATGGAAGGAACTAATTCATAGAGGAATTAGGATTCCAACTTCCCATAGGAAACCCAAACTTATTTCTCCTTAAGGTCCCTATCATAGACTTATATATACGCCGGCCTTGTCTCCTCTCAATATAACAATAATTCTCATGAGTTAGGGTTTGTTCTATTGAGAGAGGAGAAAATATTGGTGATACCGTAGCCCACACTTGGTGCAAGATTTGATGGCGAAAGAAATGCGATAGAAGATCTTTAGGTTTTCAGCACAGCAGCCGTAAATCAATTGTTACTTTTGATTACATCGTTAGATCGGGCTGATTTTTGGATATGTCGTTCAGAACACAAAGTTACATTAATCACGCGAACAATCAAGATGATCAGAAGTCGTTTCGGTGACGAAAACGATTAATTTTCGCAGTCCAACGAGAATTATAAAAATTTGACCAAATCGCAATTTGATGCTTTCAAACCCTAGTCTCCTCAGATGGATCATCTACATGATCCACAAAGGTGAAATCCCTTTATTCTTATAGGGTTTTAGTAAAAGTTTTTTGTTCAATCTATATGCAATATCAAACGATCCTGTATTTATGTCTCCATTAGATTTAATGATAATCTAGTTAGATCTATGTTAGGGGTCAACACACCTTCACAAAAGCCCAAAAAATTGCCCTTCAATCGCCCCGTTTGAAACTCTCTAGGTTAGTGAATGAGTTAGTGACAAAATAAGCTTTGTTTTCCCTATTTAATCGTGCTCAGGATCTCGTTAGTCGACTGATCTATCCTATCAGTCAATTGATGGGTGAAATATGGTGCATTGTTCGTATTTTGGCCATAACTTCTTGCTTGGAACTCTGATTAAGATGATATTTATGTCCACAAAAAGGTAATTCAAAGATATAAAACTTGTAACATGAAGTATCCTCAAATTTTAGATGCATAATTCCCAAAAATTCATCGAAGAGTGCAGTTTGCTGAAATGCTATCGAATGAACAGATTTTGCAAACCAGCCTACTTTGGATGCTGTTTTGATCAACGAGGAGTGTGAATTGGATTTTAGTCAAAACATAAAAGTTATAGAATGGAAGAAAATATATACAGAAGTGTAAATTGGGACTTTATCAGATAATAAATGGAGAAGTTACAAAACTCCAAAGTTAGCCAAAATCAACGAATCACGTAGGACCAAACGCACGATTTGCAAGCCGATATCAATTTGGACCACCTGAATCACAAAATGATTATTCATGCAAGTGAAAGCATATAATATAACTAGTACAAAGTACTATAACACTATAAAACTCCCTAAATCGATATTTCACCACCCAAGGTGAAATAAGAGAACGAATGAAGGCAAATATGGTGAGATGGAAGAATGGAGTGTTACATCGCATCTATCCAAGCATACACCAGGTCTGCATTTCATGGCCCTTCACCCACGTGGTAGTAGGGCTTCTTAATCATTTTCGTGCACAGTTTTGGGTCTTTCACCCAGGGGCGCTCTTTCACAACTTAAGGCCTGTCTAAGGAGACCATACTTGGTACCATCATAGACTAGCGCTAGTAATAAATTTCTAGGCAAACCAATCGGCTCTCCAAATGCCATCAAAATGAAGTATACTTATATACATATATGTATTCCCAATCATCGCATATAATACTCACAGCGTAGTCAACATAAGAATTCTAGTATAAATCATCTCATAAAGTATAACAAATCGTTTAATAAGTTTTTCATGAAGAAATCCAATCACTTGGAAAACTATCAATTTATATTAATGCATGTAGCAAGAACCATTAGTATATAATCTTATTCAAGTGGAGTTTTTAGTGTAATCGACCCAAAGAATCATATATTTGTGTTAGGCAATGGTGGTTTAGTCATACACTTGCCATTTGAGCAACCAATTTGTGAATTTACCAAAACTACAACATATACCAACAAACCCACTTAGGGTTTTATATAAACAAGTAGTATAATAGAAAAATCAAACACCATTAAGTTGGAAAATAAGTTTTAATAGTAGATTCCCAGCTCTACCAAGCTCTAACTCCAAAAATGATGGTGTGATGATGTCTTCTCCTCAAGAAATTGAAACCTTAAAGCTCTGCTAAGCTTTAATGGAGGTGCGGAATGTTGAAGATGAAGGGGAAGAAGGAGATTCGGGTACCAAGGATTAGCTCAAAGGTTTAGATGTCTTCTAAGCTCCCAAGAACTCTCCTCTAGGTTGCTCTCAAAGTCCACACTCTTTTTTTGGTGTGTATGCTTGGAAATGTCGAGAAAAGAGTTTTAAAATGGTGAAAATTAAGGATCAATTGTGGTTAAACATACCTTTAAGCAAACCATTTTCGATCATGGTTCCGCATGATCGATCATGAAGTTCACTTCCTACACCATGATTGATCATGGACTTGGTTAAACCATTTCTACTACTTTCCTCTAAATTTTAACCCCGAAGATGACATTATTTCAAAGTGAGTTCAATATGGAACTTGTAGAGGGGTTTGAGGAGAATCCATAACCGTTGATGGGGACTAATTTGGATAAGGAACAAACGAGTTTGGTAGACAAAAGTTAGCTAAAATTTGCACGTCGCGTAGAATCGGAACACGCGTTATGGATATGATATTCAATTTGGACCACCCGAATGGTGAAATGATTACTTATACATATTTAATTAGACTAATATAACAATTTTCAAGGTTTATAACCACAAAATGTGTAACAACCCGCCCATATAAGCAGGTGTTAACGGATGCTGTATCAAATTAACAGCAAATAGACAGATAGACATAACCATTAAATTAAACAACGTAGAGAAATCTAATAAAAATCCAGCATGAAGTATTTGTTCATACTAAGAAATTTAGTATGAACAAATACTTCTAAAATATAGAATACTTCTAAAATCCATTACAGTTCAAATTTGAACTAACATAACTTAAAATACCAAAAGTACACACATGGAATGTCTAAAGTTCTCAAAATTAATTAGAAATTACAACTCCCACAAATCAAAATAATAAAACGAGCTAAATCCATAAGGGCATCAGAGAGGGCTCTAAAATGAACTCGAACCTGGTTCACGACTTCTACCCGTATCACGGGGTGTACCTGAGAGATAAATGAGGGAATGAGCTAATACTGGCCTAGTGGGAACTATAGGGGAAGGGAATATGCAATGAAATGGACGTTCCACAATATAAAGGATCATAATTTTAGTCATTAACAAAATTCTCGAATTGTTAATAATTCATAGAAAGAAAACCATTTATTAAGTATCATTATAATCCAATTACGGTCCATATGTAACACACAATATATATGAATACATGTCCATCCACCACCTCCTCCTCCTCCTCGATCTAATACCGGTACTAGACGGAATAAGATACTCATAAACGCACCCCACCTTTTCGTGGGTCTGTGCACTGGTAACCAGATTTTTGGCACCCCATCATCACCAAGGGTCTGTGTAATAACATAACTCAAGCATTTCTATATCGGTACTTATCCGGTTCTAATAATCTCAATATTTCACAGCAATATATATATATATATATATTTATTTAACTCATGGTATTCATCAAAAGCTGTCTCACAAATTACTTTACACAATATATCTTCTTCAAAACAATATACAGTAATAATATGAAATCCAACGGTCTCGTCGTCCAAACATTTAGGAGTAAACGCTAGATTTATTAGAACAATCATCCAGAAATCAATACATGTCTAATAAAAAGTTAAAATATGATTCAAGAGTAATTTATATTCTGGAAATTTAGGAATTTTAGTAAAGATCCCAAGTATTAGACACGTATTTGACGTTTCTAGCCATTTCGGTACCAAATTCTGAAATAAATGCTTAAATGAAGATATACAGTACGATCAGCCTACAAAGTCATCATATATAACCAATATACCATTAACAACAACGCTCATAATGTTTTATCCATTGTTATACATCAGGCTTGCAAGAGAAACAATGAATTTGGTATCGAAAATCTAGTATTTCAACTCAATCAACTATGGATTATCAAGAATCAAAGAGAGAAGGGAAGGTCCCACCTAGAAACTAGAAGAACAAAGGTTGGATGACCTGGAGTGAGCTCAAATGGTCCCCCACATCAAGCATGCAAGCCCGAAAATGAGTTGAGAAGGGGAAAAAGATGAAAAATCTGAGTTTTCGGTATGAAACTCTCAATTTTGATCTATGAACCCCCAATATTACTCTAAGAAAAACTCTCTCTCTATCTCTCTCTAGAATAGCTCTGAGCTCACTTGTGTCGAAAATGGACTGAAATGGAGGTGGAAAAGGTTTAAAAATGGGTCAAAGTTGGTCAAGGCGATATAAACTATCTTATGGAGTTATTGTTTGTATTTTTGTCATAACTTTTTACTTGAAACTCCGATCGGGATGATCTTTATATCAAAAGAAAGGTAATTCAAAGATCTACAACTTTTCTGAAGGATGTTATGCCAAAATCTTGACATATTAATACCAGAATTCCGTTGAAGATAGCGCTGTGCCGAGAGGCTACAGAAAATCAGATTTGGTTGATCGGCTAGTTTCGCACTCACTTTTGATCAACGATGAGTGGGAATTAACTTTCGGCCAAAACACAAAATTTGTAGAAGGATATATGATGAAGCTATAAGAGTTGGCGGAGTGGTATTTGGATAGAAGATGAGAAAGTTATGAGTCTCCAAAATTGACTAATCTAAAACGTTGAGCAAATATTCCCAATTCTAAAAATGCCTTTAAAATTGCTCATTTCAAATACGAAAGTGATGAAACGCTCCAGATTACTTCTAACACATATTTATGACATGTCGAAAAAAACAAAACTGAATTCGGAGGTCTGAATATTCCGGAACCACAAACGAGAATTGTAGAAATTGTTAACGTTTAAGGAAGGAAATTCGATTCTACTAAATACTTAAAAATTATTAAATGAAGTCCGACTTTAAAGAAACTTTACATGATGATTTAATAACTATTATATGACGTATCACAAAAGACAAAACTCAATTCGGACCTTCCTAGGTCGATGAACCGAACATAAGAAAAGTGGGATAATAGAAAATTCAAGAATACACCAAATTTTCCATGTAACGCACCAAATTACTCAAACTAGTTCCAAATTAAATCAAAATTTTCAGATTTTATCCATAATGCCAAAGTGACGTGTGGGAACATTCAGACTTGTCTAAGTTCACAAATGAATTGGAGAAGTATCTAACTAAATGAACGAAAATATGCCTATCAAAACACGGGTTGTTACAAAAGGGATGTAATGTCCCGTGTTCCTTTTTCCGCGTTGACCTTCTCTTAAGCCCGGTATGGCTTAATCTCCGTCAGAGAGCGAGCATTGGAACCCGAGCCGTTCGCACTCAACCCAATAGTTCTAGTATGTCATGTTAGCTATATTTAGTTTAAGGGAGTGATCGTTACGTTATTCGGGTGGTTCGGGTTGAAACCGAAGCGTAAATCGCGTGTTTCGACTTTTCGCGATTCGTAGATTTCTGGCCAATTTTGAGAGGCCATAACTTCTTCATCCGATGTCCAAACGACTCTCCGTTTTTGGCCACGTCTTCATTTCTTTTCCCTCTACAACTTTCGTGTTTTGGCCAAGTCGAGATTCGGTCGTTTGGAGGTCCGTTTCGGGCTTGGAAAGTCATTTTCCGCTGCAGTGACTTCCATGATCGATCATGGAAGGCCATGATCGATCATGGTCCTCCAGAGAATTCCAGAACGCTTCATGATCGATCATGGGGGACCCATGATCGATCATGGTTCACCTGTAAGTCGATTTTGAGCGTTTTTAACCCGTTTTCACGTCATTTATCACCCAACACTCGTCATTTTCGAGCAAAACACTTCCACCACTCTCTAGGGAGTTCTAGAGAGAGAGAGAGGGAGATTCTTGTCATCTCTTCTTCCTCCTACAAGATTGGAGTGCCGAATCGCTTCATTCTTCGCTAGTCATCATCTTTCTCGCCTTCTTCCTTCATTGGAGCTCGTATTGGAGCTAGGGTTTCGGCGAGATAGCTTCTACGCTTCCTCAACTCCTGGGTATTGCTTCTCTAAGGTGGGGACACTAGTACTAAACCCTTGATTTCCATTTATTACTCGTTTAATTAGAGTTTTGAACTCAAATTGGGGATTTTCTTCACAACTACATGTTGCTTGCATTTCATGGGGTTTGGGTGAAGTGAACCTTAGATTAATGATGCATATGAATATATTATCTCTTAGATATCATGTATCATCACTTACCACCATGTTGTGAGCCTTGTTCTCTCACCTACACTCCGTATCCTCACTGTCGCTAAGGAAATGAACTAGGCTTGAGAGGATTTCGGGATTTGTGCTTGATTTATGGTTGATTATGGATGACATGGAATAGAGATGCATGTATACATATATAGTTGAGAGTGTTGAACTCTATTCAGGTGTGTTGAACCTAGAACCCGTTAGGGCGTAACGAAGAGTAACAAACGTTGTGTCTTGCGCTTTGTAGGGGCTTTGGTTAGTACAAGCGAGGGTATACAAACCCGATACACCTTAGAAATGTTATTACCTTGGTTTGGTGGCTTATGGATCGTTGTGGTTTTAAGTAAGGCAAGGTTGTGTTGTCATGAAACTTCCAATTAAGCGAGACCCATACTAGTTAAGGCTTAGCTCGACAACGTGGCTTGAGAAATATCATAGGATGCTTATAACACATGATGATATGTAATATATACATATATATATATATTGATAATGGATCAATAGGCCGTATAATGAGAATTATTGATTAAATGGTAAAGTCTCGGATAATTGGATTAATGAAAAGAATGACGTGAGTATCATCATAAAACATGTAATGAGACATATGATGTTAATAATGAATACTTAGCTTAATGATATAGCTAGTGAATCATTATGGAACACATACGGCCTTAGTTGGATACACGTATCATATGATGAGGTGTACAACGCGATTACCAAACCAATTGGCCTCATTATGAGAATAATCATGTGACAATAAACGTATAAAGTATACGAGTGATGAACACTCTTGTAGAAATGATTGACAATGATGTTAATGATGACAAATGGATGAGTGGGCGCTTGTATGATTATATATGTGATGCTTAGCCATATGTGTGATGTATGATTGATGATGATGATGATATTCATTGTGGGAAATGAATGAATGTGATGTATGTTACTGTGATCACACATATGGGCTGGATATGATGACATACCGAGCACCGGGTAGCTCCCCGTGACTCGAAGGAGGGCCGCCTATTGCCGCCCATGGGTGAACAGGCCCTAAACCGTGCACGGGAAAATGAAGTCGGTGACTCCACCGGTGGTTGTGTTGCCCACAAAGGAGAGCCCACTCTAGGTATCTTGCCTTCCAACTGGACTATGTGTCCTTGGTTAGATGAGTTTCCCCGGCAAGCGGAGCAGGTCCCGTGTGCCACTACTTCCCAAAGGGTGAGTCCCCGGGAAGTAGTTGGGCTACTAATGGTCATCACCCACTAGGGTATCGCTTGATGTAGTTTCTCCATAGTGTCGATGTGGTTTGTATGTGGTGTTCTCCTCGTTAACTATTCGGGGTGTTGTCCCCGGGAAAGTGACCGTCGCGTGGGTTATCACCGAATGACCTACTTGGAGAACTAAGTCCCTGAACCACTCCCCACCTGGAGGAGACATGGACAAGAGCTTGGGATCCTTCGGGACTCGCTGGATTCTCTGTTCTGGGCCTGGTCAGACCGCGGGGTGAAACTGAGGCACTATACTGGAGATATGATACGGATTGTCGTGTTGTGGATGTGAATTGTTTATATTATCATTATTATTGTATTGTATCATATCTTGTATGGCATGGTTGGTGATATGTTGCGTCGAGCGAGTGTGCCTTTAGTAAGAACAATGATGTAGACACTAACGTAAAGGAACATAATATACACAGGAAAGCGTTGGCTAATCATAATGTATTAATAGATAAAGTGAAAAGCATTGATAGCTAATGGCCATAGAAACCTTGTATACAAGTGTGAGTACATGGTTTGATTGGGAGGACGAATAGGGATAAAGCCTTGTAGGTGGCCAAGTATGGAATTCATAACGTACTATGACTAAAGAGAAAATGATAAATACTTGGCCAACTGTCATGACATACGGTATAGGTACCGGATAGCATAGTATATCCTTGAGTTACACTTGAGAACGGACTCAAGTGGGGTTATAACTACGATTCCCTAGCAATGTGAGAATTGGTTTAAGGTATTCCATGGGAAGTCTAGGGAAGGAAAAGGTTGATTGGATAGTCAGCTTCTTGGTGACTAGGATAGAATTCCTAGCGGGGTTTGCACGCACGGGTGTGTGAGTTGCATCACACTGCATGGTTTTCAAACTGCTGTATTAGCGTAAAACAACTATTTTCTATATAAAACTTATATAGTTCCCACTGAGCCCGGATTTGGCTCACCCCATTTTCTAAACAGTTTTGCAGGTCAAGCATCGGGGATTGCCGCATGGTTTACGAGTCTAGTAGCCTCTGATGTTCTATATCTTTTGTGGCCCTTGAACTAAGGACTCGATTGTATATAATCGTTGGTTGTATTAAACTCTTTCTATTTATGTAACGGGTTATGGATTTGTACAAACAGTTTTTATATATATGTGTGGAGTTGGATATGATTGTGTTTTTGTGAATGCGCTTTGTAAACCTTACAGGTTTGGTTTTTATTTAAGTAAACTCCACATACCGAGTATTTATAAAACTGAACATTTTATTGAGGAAAAGTTTTTAAAAGTCATGGATTTTATATATTTTAAACCCGCCGTCGCGTACGGCATCCGTGATTAACCGGGTCCCGGAGGTGAAAATCTCAGAACGGGATTCGGGGCGTCACAAGGGATCACCCAAAACATAATAAAATTAGCGGAAACGATGGTAATTGTTCAAACGAATCAAGATGAAAGTTCAAGTGTAGAATTAAACTAGGAGTGTTACAAGAACCACAAGCAGCATATTATTCTCCTCACCCGTAACCAACTGAGGAATAACTCGATCAATAAGACCCGTCTGAATGATATATATGTATGAATAATGAGTAGTAGCATGGTAACCCAACTCAGACGGATCCTAAATATCCCTATCCCCATTAGAGCGACTAGATATGACCCTGAATAGCCCGCTCCATGGCCACTCTATGAAATAAGGAAATACTGCAATCACTACTATAAAGCCAATTCATACGAGCCTTATCTCACCAGAAGCTCTCATCTCTAATAGCATTAAAATAGCTTTTCGAGCACCTGCCTCGGCTTGAAGACGTGCCTTTAAAACACCATGGACATCAAGATCTCACTGAATGTCATCCAACTGCTGTTTAGCTGTATTGACTCTCTCATGGACCAACCCAAATTGCGCATGGATTTAGGTACGAAATGAATTTTCTCATTATTGCATAAATTTAGATAGAAAATAATTGAATAAATTCAGAGATAAATAAATTACTAGAACTACAATCAATTTTTTAATAAGTGAATATATTCAATAATTGAATTTTTGTGTACAATGAATATCTTCTTCCATTGTTATTTAGGTTGTTTAAGTTTGCATATTCATTGCCAAATTCACCTATTGCGTGCATGCTACCTATTGTTAACAGTTGGAGTTAACAATTTTTCATGTCCTCCTTGAATTGCACTTGATCTTCCCGATTCATAATGTGGTTAGGTTATGTGAATATGTATGTATAATTGTCAATGAATTTTGCCTAAAAAAAAGAGTTGTGTATGATTCTTTATCTATGTTGAATTTATTCGGTTAAGTTTGATGGTTTGGGTATCTTTGGAATAAATGCTTTGAATGAGGGTAATACACTTGTAACACCCTCACGATAATCTACAGAACAACACCCGTAGCTAAGGCGATGTTGTCGAATGGTTTTAATCTTTTCGGTAGTTTGCTCTACTAACTCTGGACCCAATAAGGCTCTCTCCCCAACTTCATACTAGCAAATCGGGGATCTGCATGGACGACCGTAAAGGGTTTCATAAGGCGCCATGCCTATACTAGCCTGGAAGCTATTATTATATGCAAACTCAACTAATGGCAGATGCTCTAACTAGTTTCCTCGAAAGTTGAGGACACACGCTCTCAGCATATCCTCAAGTATCTGGATAACTCGCTCGGATTGTCTATCAGTCTGTGGATGGAATGCCGTACTGAAGTTCAGTTGAGTCCCCAAAGCCCTTTGAAGACTTTCCCAAAACAGAGAGGTAAAACGTGGATCTCGATCCGACACAATGGTTAATGGAACCCCATGGAGCTTGACTATCTCCCGAACATAGAGTTTTTCCAAACTCTCTACATTTTGGTTGTTCCGGGTGGGACGGAAATGGGCGGACTTCATCAATCTATCGATAACCACCCAAATAGTATCTTGACCCCCTAATGCCTTCGATAACCCCAAAACAAAATCCACGGTAACATGTTCCCATTTCCATTTGGGAATGGAAAATGGCTGGAGTTGTCCTGCAGACCTTTGGTGCTCAGCCTTCGCTAGCTGACACGTCATACACTTATTCACAAAATTCGCGACATCTTTCTTCATGCCGCTCCATCAGAAATTTCGACATAAGTCCCGGTACATCTTTGTACCACCGGGATGAATAGAAAATTTAGAATGGTGAACTTCATTTAGAATTTCATTCCTAAGTTATGGGTTGTTTGACACTACTAGTCTGTCCTGGACTGGAATTCCACCATCAATCCCAAATTTATACCCACCGCATTAAACTTCCGTAGCCAAATGACCACGTATTACCTGAAAAGCTTCATCTGCCCATTGAGCGTCTATCACCCGTTGCTGGATTGCCGGTTGGGCAATCATGTTATACAAATAAGCTCGGTTCTCATGACGATTCACCATTAGGTTATATCGTTATAACTCCTCTCTCAACCTCCATTCCCAACACCGTAATGCGGCTAACGACCCTTGAGATTTTTGGCTTAAGGCATCGGCTACCACATTAGCCTTACCTGGATGATATTGAAGAGTAAAAATACTTTACCCACTGACGTTGCCTAAGGTTCAAATCTTTCTGTGTAAAAATATACTTCAGGCTCTTATGATCATAATAGACTACAAATCATTCGCCTAGAAGCATCACAATAAATTGTGTTACCTTTTCCTCGCTTGGGTAAAATAAGAACTGGAGCAGAAGTAAGCCTATCTTTTAACTCCAAGAAGGCTTTCTCACATGATTCATCCTACATGAACTGAACGCCCTTGTGAGTTAGGCGAGTTAACTGTAAAGCTATACGGGAGAAATCTTTGACAAACCGACGATAGTACCCAGCCAAACCCAAGAAACTCTTGACTTCGGTAACATTTCGAGTCCTCTCCCACTTTAGGACTGCTTCTACTTTTGCCGGATCTATGGAGGTACGCTCTCTTGAGACGACGTGTCCCAAGAATTTGACTTCCTACGTCCAAAAGTCACACTTGCTAAGCTTAGCATATAACTTATGGTCTCAAAGAACTTGAAGATCCAAGCGAAGGTGTTTCTCATGCTCTTCATTTGACTTGGAATAGATAAGAATGTCATCTATGAAAACTACAACAAACTGATCGAGATACGGACAATATAAACGATTCATTAGATCCATAAAAGCAGTTGGTGCATTCGTTAACCCGAATGGCATTACAAAAAGTCATAATGACCATACCGAGTACGATACGCTTTCTTCGAAATGTCTTCCTCGGACTAGCATCTGATGATAGTCCGATCGAAGATCAATTTTAAAAAATCTGATAGCACCTTACAATTGATCAAACAAATCATCGATTCGAGGCAACAGATACTTGTTCTTAATAGCGACTCGATTCAGTTGTCGATAATCTATACATAACCGCAAAGACCCATCTTGCTTCTTAGCAAATAGAACAGGTGCGCCCCACAGAGATACACTGGGTCTAATGAACCCTTTCCGTAATAAATCATCAATTTGAGTTTTCAGCTCCTTCAACTCAGCAGGAGCCATATGATATGGAGCTAGAGATGTAGGCGCAGTTCCTGGAACAATATCAATAGAGAAGTCCACCTCCCGATGTGGGGGTAAACCCGGAAGATCATCGGGGAACACGTCAAGAAATTCCCTAACAACTAAAAGATCCGAAGGATAAGGACTGCCATCCTCTCATGCTACAATGCTGGCCAACCACCCAAAGTAACTCCGTTGTTCTATGGGTTTAAAATATGCACACAGGACCAGTGACTCGGGTTCACATTGAAAAGTCAAAATCTCACTATCCGATAGTGGAATCGTTACTCGACATCTAGAACAATCAATTACTATTCGAAAAGTAGCTAACCAATCCATTCCCAGTATAAGATCATAATCCCCCATATCGAGTACGATAAGATCAAAGTCTATCGAGGACTCCCCAAACCTCAAGGAACAATTTCTACAAACGGAACCCAACCGAATTCTATTTCCCGTGGGTGTACCAACCCATAAGGGTATGTTCAATAATTCAACACGCAGTCCTAATCTATCAACCAACGCACGTGAAATAAAGGAATAGGAGGCACCAGTATCAAACAGAACTTTCACTCAGGTACTAAAGAACAAGATAGTACCTTCCATCACTTTAACCTCTGGCTGCTCTAACAGTGTCAACGTGTAGACTCGACCCTATGTTCTGCCACCACCCCGAGAGTATGAGCTTCCACCTCCTCAAGACCCACTCTGATTCTGCCCACAGCCCTGGCCACCTTAGTTACTAGAGAAGGATTGGCCCTCTCCGCCAGTATGGGTCGAGCCCTGATACTATGGCTGACTATAAGAAGACTGGGACAACTGGTGACCTATATTAGGACAATCTTTACGGAGATGTCTTGGTTGACCGCACCCAAAACAGATCCTCTCCCTGGGTCCCTAACCTTCAGAACCAGTCCCCAAAAACCGACCTCTCCCAGCACCACCACTAAACGACCCGGAATCGCCCCTGGACCTTTTTCCTGAACTACTTGCTTTCTTTCCCTCAGAATCTCTTTTCTTATCAAGAAACCTACTAGCATCTATCCTCTCTTGTTCTACCTTCATCGCCATTCTCACAGCTTTAGCAACACTGCCATGATTCATGTGATACACCTTCTTTCGAATAGAAGGTTTTAGTCCCTTCAAGAACAAATGTATCTTTTCCTCGGGGTCATTGTCCAGACTCCTATCAAAATGACTCAGACTTTCGAACTTTATCTCGTACTCTGCCACAGACATGTTCCCTTGAATTAGGAACAGTTGAGTAAATTGCTCCTAGGAGGTCGGAGCGTCCACCCTCCTAGACGCGTTCCTCCACCAAATACCAGCTTGATCAACTAGCTGGTAGGTCCCCAAATGGAGCTTTAAGTCATCGAGTAAAGTCATGACTTCAAAGGCTCTCTCGATTTGATCGAGCCAAGACTCTGCCGCATCGGGACCAGACGTCCCGTTGAATGAAGGTGGGGCTAGCTTCTTGAACTTCTCTAGGGCCACCATAGCCCTATTCTCCTAGACTCTACTCTGGGGTTGTTCTATATGTCCCAACACACTGGACAACTCTCGGGCCATGGCACGGATTGCATCTACTGACTCCCTGGAGGTAGAACTCCCATTGGTGGCATTGTGATTTGGTGACGTCGTCATTCTATACAAAATCAAGAAAAAGAACGTCATGATAATCCAATATATATTAATAAGACAATAATTTATCACAATATATCATAAATTTTGTCCCACAACCCAAGTAATCGTGTAAACCTATCATCTGATACCAAATTGTAACACCCTCGCCTTAATCTACAGGACAACACCCGTAGCTAAGGCCTGGAGTGTCACTAATCGTAAATGTCATGTGTGACCCCATAAGATATAAGGTGATATTTATGTGCAAAAACATACATGCGTACATATAACTGTTATACAAAACCAAGTAAGTAAGTTCACTAATAATATACAACGTTCCGGGCTAGCTGTGGCTTCCCGAGATAACATATACACAATAAAAATGTATCTGTATCAGAGCATTTTATTTTGAACCCGAACCCATCGTGTCTTTGTCCCCCTAGGACTCATGAGTACCTGAAATAGTTTAAGGAAATAGGGTGAGTTATACGCTCAGTAGGGGTAGGTAATCATATACAAAACACAATTCAATTGAAAAATATATATTCATTTCATGATGCATGCGTATGCCAATGCATGTTACCTCCTTTGTGTCAACCTTAGAGCCACGTAGCTATAATATATCCATACCGAACCGGAGTATAGCAAGGGTCTGACCACCCGAGAGAAAATCCGACAATAATCATAAATTGGCCCATCGGCCCCAGAGTATATCAATTGATCATAATCAAGTTAGATTGCATGTCCACCAATAGAATCATAACCACAGAATCATCTGTGCCTTATCGTTGTCAAGATTTTCGGCCTACACACCGCTGGCTCTAGACAGCCAACGCGTTGCTGCCCTCCGGAGGTGAGCACTAAAACCCACACGAAAAATAAATCACATCATTTAAAATTATCAGTCAGTGAAATTTGTACATTGATTCCACAATCTATTATTTTCAATATGGAGGTGAGCATTATAGAACAAACGAAGAATAAATTACATCATCTACAATCCAATGATGGAGACTGTGGAATTTTTATGTGAAAAAATCCCTCACCCACTTAGTATTTAAAATAATATTTTCTGAGGGTTAGAAAAAATTATATTAAATTCTAGTCAATTAAAATGCAAGGGTATGAAATATAAAAGACATGAGCAATAAAATTATTTTGCTGCTTTTTAAAAAAAAATTAAATAAAAAAACTTTATATTTTTCAGTTACACAAAATTTATATTTATATTTGGCAAGAACTAAACATAAAATAAAAGGTGATTTAGGTATAGTCATGTATCCATGTTTTCCAAAATTATAAGGAAACCTAATAATTAAACACATATGACCAACACATAATCACATAAAGCATCAAACCATTCAATAATAAGAATAATTAAATCCATGCTATTATGGTCCAAGCTTCATCATCCCTAGTCCATTGCAAAACTGTCACGACCTATGTCGCCATTTCACTGACTATGTCGGGAATCAACCTTGGTGGAAACACCTTCTTCAACGCTCTTCGTTAAAGAAATAGCAATCTTAGATACAAAGGTCCTATGCCTCCATTTAAGGAGTTCACACATAAACTATTATATCTAAACTGTAAATAAAATTACACATATCATACGCCACCTTTTAAGGAGTTCACAAATCTGATCTAAATCTAATTTACAACCATGAATAAAACCCAAATCATCATGCACATTAAAATTAACCACGAATAAAAATATCGTGGGATCCAATCACATAAAACATAATTATGTGAACATAATAGCGGGACAAGAATACTGCAAAACAAGGGTTAGCGAGTTCTACATTCTATCCAACAATAACAAGCATGAATAGATTTAACTGGACAACATGGCTAGTTCAATCCGTACGCAGTATCAAAGAAAATCAATCCCTCTTATACCAATTGATGGATAAATAAATACAGGATCGTTTGATATTGTGTATAGATTGAACACAAAAAGTTTTACTAAAACCCTATAAGAATAAAGGGATTTCACCTTTGTGGATCATGTAGAGGACCCATATGAGGAGACTAGGGTTTGGAAGCATAAAATTGCGATTCGGTTAGATTTTTTTTAATTCTCGCTGGGCTGCGAAAATAGATTGTTTTCGCCACCTAAACGACTTCTGATCGTCCTGATTTTTTGCGAGAAATAAGTAACTTTGCGTTTCGAACGACATATCCAAAAATCAACCCGATCCAACGGTGCGATCAAAAGTTACGATTGATTTACGACTATAGTATCGAAAACTTAAAGATCTATCGTATTCTATCTGCCATCAAATCTTGCACCGAGTGTAGGCTACAGTATCACCAAGATTTTCTCCTCTCTTAATAGAACAAACCCTAAGTCATGAGAATTATTGTTATGATAAGAAGAGACAAGGCCAGCATATATATAAGGCTGCGATAGGGACCTAAAGGAGAAATAAGTGTTTGGGCTTCCTATGGAAAGTTGGAATCCTAATTCTACTATGAATTAGTTCCTTCCATAAATTATAATTCACACCACTAAATAATTATAAATGCACTCCCGTCCTTATTTCAAAATTATTTTTTTAGCTCCTTGTTATTAAATATTATTATTCTCTCCACGTTAAGATTACAGTAACCGTCATTTAAATTAAATTACTGACAATTATATTTAAATGACCTTTTAATCCTTGAGCCTACCACTTAACTTATTTAATATGTCGGATTAATATAATCCACCTGCAGGGTCTGACATGATCAAAACTTATAAGCTTCTCAAAGGGCTATCATCAATCCCTATACCGGGATGTGAATTCCGTCAATAATTAATATTCATCATACATATAGTGTCGTCATCCAATTCAGGAAGATTATTGATCCATAAATGAACCTCACTCTTAATGAGTCAAAACAACAAACACTACATATATATGTCTATTAATTATTTCAAGATTAAGAGCATAAGTAATCATAATAACCATGGGATTTTAAATTGTTTTATATAGTCAGTATAAAAACAATTAACCCAAACTAGTCCCATTCAATACACACAAATTGTACTAGCACAACGAGTTAAAACTATACCGTTTCCTGTAGTTAAGATAAACTACTAAAATTGTGCTACAATCCTACCGATGGTGGTCCAATTCCATCTAAGATTGTGAACCATTAAACATATATTCCACAAGAACCGATGATATAATCTTCTGTGTAAGCTATACTCTACACACAAAATCATCTACTATATGGAATAAAAGACACACACATGCACAATATTTAAATAAATAATATAATGCAACTATTGCCCATAAAGTTTCTCATTAAAATAGCAAAGCCGAGTTTGTAACATATCCAAACCAACAACAAAATTATTGCTTTTAGTATACCACTCTAACACTATGGACATCAAAGGATTCTAAAGGACGCACCACGCTCCAACCCCAAAGCCTATCATGTAAAACTGTTAGAAAACGAGAATGAGCCAAATCTGGGCTCAGTGGGAACTAAATAGGTTTTGTAAAGAAAATACATATTACAAACACAAGCGCATGCATCTTTATGTAGAACATACTTTCCTAATGCAATAGTTTGAAAACATGCAATGCAGTGCTGTCCATACACGAGTGCAGGCGCACCCCACTAGGACTCCTGTCCTGGTTGCCCATAAGCTAACTACCCAAGTCATCTGTCCCGTCCCTAGACTTCCCATGGAATACTCTATACCGATTCTCGCATCACTAGGGAGTTGTTCATATAGAACCACTTGACACAAATGCTAGCCTCCTATGGTTAATATGTTTTGTGAGCTCACCCTCTAATGTGAATCCACACCATATATCACAAGTTAATACTTCTCTATAATAAAATTATCTAAGTGCTCAACGAAGTATGTTTAACTTCTTAATTAGTTCATTATGGATTTCATACTTGACTTACTAATTGGGCATCCTCGAAGGTATCCATCTACTTCCTCACTTCTATATTATGTTTAAGGTGAATACTTAATTTATCTCTTGTGATTTGTTACAATCCTCACGAATCTAGTCACCCTCTTTACTAATGCTTGCCACACTAATTATTAATCTCTTAAGTATATTATGATCAAACCACCTAGTCCGTTTATCTCAATATGTGTACATGTAAACTATTATGATAATAACGGAGGCATCAACCGTATCTGCATTACAAGTAATAATAATAATAATAATAATAATAATCACCCGCTTACAATCCACATCGTCTTAGTCCTTGTGACCTCAATAATCACAAATATCATAACCACTATATAAAAGTTTATCGTATTTATCATCTAACTAAATCTGCATTTCGTGGTTTTGCCCTCGGGGGCACCCATCTGGTAGCAGGGCCTACACATTAGTTTTATCAAGTTTTCATTTCATAGCCTTGCCCTCAAGCACACCCATCCGACAGCATGGCCTACACATTAGTTTTATCAGGTTTGTGATTCGTGGTCTTGCCCTCAAGCGCACCCATCCGGCAGCAGAGACTACACGTTAGTTTTTTCAAGTATGCATTGTTAGAGTGATATACTAAAATCCATAATTTTGTTGTTGGTTTGGATATGTTATAAACTCAGTTTTGCTATTTTAATGAGAATGTTTATGGGCAATGGCTGCATTATATTATTTATTTAAATATTTTGCAAGTGTGTGTCTTTTATTCCATATAGTAGATGATTTTGTGCGTAGAGTAAAGCTTACACACAGAAGATCATATCATCGGTTCTTGTGGAATATAAGTTTAATGGTTCACAGTCTTAGATGGAATCGGACACCCATCGGTAGGATTGTAGCACAAGTTTTAGTACTTTATCTTGATTACAGGAAACGATATAGTTTTAACTTGTTGTGCTAGTACACTTTGTGTGTATTGAATATGACCAGTTTGGGTTAATTATTTTTATACTGACTATATAAAACAATATAAAATCCCATGGGTATTACGATTACTTATGCTTTTAATCTTGAAATAATTAACATACATATATATGTAATGTTTGTTGTTTTGACTCATTAAGAGTGAGATTCATTTATGGATCAATATCTTCGTGAATTTGATGACAACACTATATGTATGATGAATATTAATTATTGAGAGAATCCATGTCCTGGTATAGGGATTGATGATAGCCCCTTGAGAAGCTTATATGCTTTGATCATGTCAAACCCTGCAGGTGGATTATGTTAATCTGACATGTCAAATAAGTTAATTGGTAAGCTCAAGGATTAAGAAGTCATTTAAATATAATTGTCAGTAATTTAATTTAAATGATGGTTATCTGTGAGAATAATAAGTATTCAATAACAAGGAGTTTGAAATATAATTTTGAGATAAGGACGGGAGTGCGAATTATAATTTATGGAATGAACTAATTTATAGTGGAATTAGGTTTCCAACTTTCCATAGGAAGCCCAAACATTTATTTCTCCTTAAGGTCCCTATCGTAGCCTTATATATACGCAGGTCTTGTCTCTTCTCATTATAACAATAATTATTATGAGTTAGGGTTTGTTCTATTGAGAAAGGAGAAAATCTTGGTGATACCGTAGCCCACACTCAGTGCAAAATTTGATGGTAAAAGGAATACGATAGAAGATCATATCTTTAGGTTTTCGGTACTGCAATCATAAATCAATAGTAACTTTTGATCGCACTGTTGGATCGGGCTGATTTTTGGATATGTTGTTTGGAACGCAAAGTTACTTATAAAGTGCAAAAAATTAGGATGATCAAAAGTAGTTTTGATAGAGAAAATGATTGATTTTTGTAACTCAACGAGAATTGAGAAATCTTACCATATCGCAATCTGATGCTTTCAAACCCTAGTCTCCTAATATGAATCCTCTACATGATCCACAAAGTTGAAAACCCTTTATTCTTTTAGGATTTAGTAAAGTATTTTATTCAATCTATACGCAATATCAAACGATCATGTATTTATGTCTCCATCAATTGGTATCAGAGCGATTAGTTTTCTTTGATACTGCGTACGAATTGAACTAGCCATATTGTCCAATTAAATCGATTCATGCATATTGTTGTTGGATAGAATGTAGAACTCGCTAACCCCCTTGTTTTGCAATGTTCTTGTCCAGCTACTATGATCACGTAATTATGTTTTAAGTGATTGGATCCCACAATGTTTTTATTCGTGATTAGTTTTAATGTGCATGATGATTTGGGTTTTATTCATGGTTATAAATTAAATTTAGATCAGATTTGTGAACTCCTTAAAATGAGGCAGAGGATCTATGTAATTTTATTTACAGATAGATATAATAGTTTATGTGTGAACTCCTTAAATGAAGGCAGAAGACCTTTGTATCTAAGATTGTAGTTTCTTTAACGAAGAACGTTGAAGAAAGCATTTCCACGAAGGTTGATTCCCAACATAGTCAGTGAAGTGGCGACATAGGTCGTTACATGTTTCCAAAGGATTAGGAATGATGAAGCTTGGACTATAATAACATGGATTTAATTATTCTTATTATTGAATGGTTTAATTCTTGTATTTTAATTAACTAGAATTTAATATAAAATTTTATTAACCTTCAGAAAATAGTGTTTTAAATACTAAGTGGGTGAGGGATTTTTTCACATAAAAATTCCACGGTCTCCATCATTGGTTTGTAGATGATGTAAGTTATTTTTCGTGTGTTATAGTGCACACTTCCATATCGGAAAGAAAAGATTGCGAAATCATTGTACAAATTGCACTGACTGATAATTTTTAATGATGTGATTTATTTTTCGTGTGGCTTTTAGTGCTCACCTCTATATCAGAAAAAATAAATAGGATAATCATTGAACTAAATTAAATGATGGTATACACTTAGATATAAATAATAGTGTGCCCTCCAACTGAGTCTCTGCTATTATTTGTAGGACCAAAGGAAGTTGGCTATTTAAATTTTACTTGAATATAAAAGATTGTCTAGATAGTATATATTACTTGACAATAAAGGATTGTCTAGATAATATATATTACTTGATAATAAAGGATTGTCTAGATAGTATATATTGCTTGACGATAAGGCATTGCCTAGATAGTAAAATTTAATAGGTTTACATCTATCTAAGCAATAATGAATAATATACGACCTCATTAATGGGGCATGTTATTCCAAGTCTTAGACTATTAGCAAACTCTTTTTGAAATGGTAGAGGGTAATATATTTAAAATATGTGTTCAAAGTAATTATTATCCATCATAATGTGTATGTGATTATCAAGTTTTAAAATGGCAAACTCTTTCGATCCACTATTAATTATTCTCAACTAAAAAAAATTGATTGGACCTAATAATATTGACTGAAAAATGAAACTTGAACATTGTGCTTACTGTTAAAGAATACAAGTTTGTGCTCACTAAGTCTTGTTCAGCAGAACTTGGTAAGGGGGAGACCGATGAGGAAACCTAGGCTTGTTGGAGGTGGAAAAGGCTGATGAGATGGCGTGGTTTTACATTCTGGCATTTTTGTCAAATGTGCTACAACATTAGCATTAGTCTTTTTCCACCGCCTACAACATAATGCTGAATCTCAAAGATATTTTTGGGGATCGGGATCATGCCGTAAGGCAGGTTTAGATGAAAGGCCTCATGAACACAACTATTGCTGAAGCAACCCGAGTTAAGAATCTTGTATTGAAGATGATCGGTCTTCTGAATGAACTAAGAGATCTTTGGAGCTGAAATCGATGGGGAAACTCAGGTCGATATCGTTCTCCACTTGCCACTGGACTTATTTAAGGGATTTCGACATAATTACAACATGAATAAGCTTTATTCATTGTTGGAACTTCTTAAAGAATTCCAAGCAGTTGAGGAACTCCTTGATAAGCTGGCTACTACTCTAGTGGCTGAGAAAGCTTCAACTTCTATGCCCAAAAGCAAGAAAGGAAGAAGAAGAATGCATAAGCTGTAGTCCCACAAGGAGCAATCCGTGCAACAGTCGCTGAACCTCTAGGAGGAGTGAAAAAGCCCATGGGCTAGTGTTTTCACTGTCAATATAAAGTGCATTTGAAGAAATATTGTCCCAGTTTCCTAAATTGTTATAACAACATATGTAAATTTTCTCTATTTGTTGTTGTATCTTGTTTAGTGGTCCGATGTACCAGTATCTGGTGTGTAGATTCAGGAGCCACTAATCATGTCTGTAATACTTTGCAGGCGTTCCAAGAAACCAGACAACTTAAAAATAGAGAAAATCTACATATGTGCAGCTACGAATGTGGCAACAGTTGCAGTATAAGATATTTATTTTCAGTCTAGTCCGAATAAGATATTAGTGATTAAGGAATGTCTATATGTATCTTCTATTAGAATGAATTTGATTTCTATTTCTAGATTAGTTGAGGACAAATATTTTGTTTATTTTAATGATAAATCAGTTATCATTAGAAAAAAATAAATATTTTGATTGTTTTGGTACATTTGCGACTGATCTTTACATTATTAATCCTGACATGTCAGTACTACAACTATTAATCTAAAAAGAATTCAAAAACGGGTCGAAAATAGACCATTAGGTTCATTGGAAGTGGATCAATTTCCAATTTATGAATCCTGTTTATAAGGTAAAGTGACTAAGAGATCATTCTCGGCAAAAGGCTATAGCGCAAAAGAACAATTAAAACTGGTTCATTCTGATTTGTATGGTCACATGAATCTCCAGACTAGAGGAGGCTTTGTGTAATACCTCTCCTTAATTAGTAGGATAACACATGTAATTAAGACCTGTAGCGTTATTAACCCACCTTAGACGAGCTAAAGTATATCTAAAATAAATAATGAAACAATAAATCCAAGAAAATCACATAGCTTGGAATAAACAACCCTGATACTCATGATGTGGGCGATAATATAAAACATGACTGTAATATACATTTATACACATGCTGGTTCACTCTGATTTGTATGGTCACATGAATCTCCAGACTAGAGGAGGCTTTGTGTAACACCTCTGCCTTAATTAGTAAGATAACACATGTAATTAAGACCTGTAGCATTATTAACCCACCTTAGACGAGCTAAAGTAGGTCTAAAATAAATAATGAAACAATAAATCCAAGAAAAGCACATAGCCCGGAATAAACAACCCCGATACTCATATTGTGGGCAATAATATAAAACATGAGTGTAATATACATCTATACACATATATAGAATCCGAGAGGCATACACACTATGTTAACATGTATTACAAACTAAACAACAACTCAGGCTAGCCGTGGCTTGCTATGTACACACCTACACAACAAAAATGAGTCGATAGTAGAGGTCCTCTACTTAGTTCCTGACCTAGTCGCTTCTTCTGTTGTATCCTTCTCCTAGATACCTGAATTTGTTTACATAAAACGGGGTGAGCTCACAGCTCAGTAGGGGGATATAATAGGTAATATTACATACAAAATGTAATTAACTATTTAATCATAATCACGGCTCAACCAATAAAACAATGCATGCATGTGCATATGCAGGTTACCTCCCTGGTGTCAACCATTATACTGAGAGAATATCGAGACCGAACTGAATCATAATAATAATAATAATAATAATAATAATAATAATAATAACAATGGGCTTGACAGCCCCCAAGAGATACCAAAGCCGGGCAGAACGATAATCATAAGAAAAAGAACGATCCTGACCGCCCCAGAGAATGAACAACACATAATCACGATATAACATCCTCCGGCCCATAAAAGATCATCATCGTATGATAATAGAATTAGACCACATGTCCATCCATATCATATGACAGAATCACAAGTGCTTTGTCGAGGTCTAGATTTTTGGGCTACTCACCGCTGGCTCTAGATAACTGACCTCATTGCTGTCCCCCGGGGGTTTAGAGATTTTCAACCCAAGGGTACCGAGCCCTACTTATTTTCACATCGGCAAGCACTAGTCAATACATATTCCCTTCATCATCGAAGGGCAACAATAGCAATCATAATCAAATCCATCACGGGATCATATCATGTCCCATAATGATATAACAGACATAAGAAGCTTTTGGAACCATAGATAAGAGATATATGCCCACATGATAGGCCATAAGTATAGTCCGAGTTTGCCAAAAGGTCTCCAAGAATTTGGTTGACACAATAAAGAGGCACAGTATGCATAACATGCTAATAAATGAATATTTGAAACAACTTATACCATATAATTACAACACATCTCTATGCATGTCACTTGATGTATATAATTCATCAATTAATTAATTTTATAAATAAACAATATTTATACATCCAAGGGATATATGACGCCCCGAATCCCGTTCTAAGAGTTTCACCTCAAGGATTTGGTTAATCACGGATGCCATGCGCGACGGCGGGTTTAAAGTATTAAAGATCACAACTTCTAAAAGCTTTTCTTGAATAAAACATGAACCGAATAAAGTTTCTTTTTATAAAATTTTGGCATGTGGAGTTCGTTTCATTAATAAACCAACATGTGGTAACAAAATCATTTCATACAAATAAAGCCCCATACATCAACATTTAAATCAACTACACATATGAAAACCATTTATACAAATTTGTCAAAATATCGTTTATACATAAAACCAAGGTTCTTATACAATACACTAAAACAAAACACAAATATACAACACAATCCTTCTCGTGAAGGGCTAGGATCAGTCCATAGTCATCAGAGGCTTCTATACTCGAATCTCACGAGCCATCCCGAAGCCACGCCTGCAAAACTGGTTAAAAAAGGAATGAGCCAAAACCGGGCTCAGTGGAAACTATGTAAAGTTTGTATAGAAAGTACAATTAGCAAACGCTTGCACGTGAAACTTTTATAGAAAGTAAGTACTTTGCTTTACAACGATAGCTTTAGAATAATGAAATGCATTGCAATTCACTCACAAATGCATACCAAGCCCCACTAGGATCCCTATCCTAGCCACCGAAAGCTGTACCACTTACTAACCAACCCTGTCTTCACAGATTCTTAGACATGAACCCCGTCTATGGCTTTATACCTTTCTAAGGAGTGGTGTCCTATCAGTATCTTGATGAATCTCTATCTCCTTACGGTTCGTCATGCTAAAGTGAATTTATCCTAAAGCGTATAAGGTCATTATTCCATAGTACCCCGTATCTATACCAAAAATTAATAACTAATGGCCAAGAATTTATCATTTCCTCTTTGTACTTAGTTCATTATGAGTTCCATGCTTGGCTAATTAATATGCATTACCACTAAATCACTCGATGTAAGCATTATGTTACGGTGTCCTCCAATCTAGCAATCTGTTTGCTATGCCTACCACTTTGATTGTTAATATCCTATGTTCAACATAAATCGGTAGACTAATCTTATAACTAAGTGCATCCACGCACCCGTATGTTAACTAAGGATCGATAGTGTTAGAACGTTCCGCATTTGATATTAATTCATTATGAATGGCCAAATGGTTCTCTAAGTGCATTATGGTCCGTATGGTGAAATACGTATTCATCCCTGCGTTATTTACAATATATCATAAACAACGCATATAAAACAATACAAGATATAATATAATATCACTTCTCAAAGTCACCATCGCATCCGTCACTTACGACGTGCAAGTATCATCTGAGACATGTGTCTCAATGGCTATTATAGCCTCGCCATTCACAACAATATCCGTAGTTGCCCAAGCATCACCAGGTTTGCATTTCATGGCCTTTCACCCATGCGGCAGCAGGGCCTCCCGTTAGTTTCCGTGCACGATTTCGGGTCTTGCACCCAGGAGACTGTGTCCCAACTTTCGGTCCCAATCGTTAGAGACCAAACCCGGGACCATCATGGACTATACAATTCACCTTAGAGGCCTTATAATCATTCATATATATATATATAGGCCCAATCAATTGTCACAAAAGTGGAATCTAATATACGTACACAATCCTATGATTGTACACCTTTCTTGTAGTATAGTCGTAGCACTCATTTAGTGTTACCGAAGGTGTTGTCATTGCCTTTCGTTCGTAATCTCTCCATGAAGTTGCTATTCATGTACCACGGCCAACTATTGTATCATCATTTAGTAACATGTGTATAATACTAAAGCCGATTTTTAGGTCCCTCGATTAACCATTAAACTCATGGCACTCTAGACTCTAATGGTTTTTATCAATGGAGCTCTAAACCTTGCCGATTTCTGCATTCAAGGTTACGTTCTCAACCTTAGCCCTAACAATAGTCCGCACAAGATACTAGACTTAATAATTATTGCGCACCCTTCCACCATGGTGAGTTTTTGTTATAAATTTCAAGGTTGACGCACAATATTCCTAACTAATAACATCTTTATGTATAATTATCACCGTGGCCTAAAATCACCGTTCGTAAGCCACATTTACTCGCTTTATGGACACTATTCCCAAAATCCCCAATTTAGAGTTCATAATTTTCAATAAAATGGGTTTAGTGTACATATCCAAGTGTAGAAGCCAAAAACATGAATTCAAATGTGTATACACACTATCTAAGTCGCAATCTACTAATAGGAGACAACAATTAAGGATTAACCAACCCAAATCCACATAAGGTACATACAACCTAAGGTATTCAAGGAAAGCCCTAATTTTTTAGTATAAATTCCTAATGCAACCTTTAGTAAGTTGAAATAGAGCTTTAATATTAATGTTCCCACCTTGTATGAAGCTCTAAACCATGTTTGAAGTGGTAAGATGGAGGATTGGAGTGGAGACAACAATAATTTTAAAACCCTAGCCCTCCTCAAGCTCCCATGGAAGAGATAAGAGGTTGAAGATGATGAATAGTGATGGAAATGGAGATTTAGGGCTCAGATGTTGTATGAGGATAAAGAATCAACATGAGACCTCAAGAATCTCTCTTCTATCTCTCTCTAGAACTCTCTTGAATGTGGTGGAGATGAATGGCTCGAAATGGGTGTGTTGGGTTGATAAATGGTGAGAAAAACGGGTCAAAAGTAGTTAAAATAGGCATATTCTGATGAGTAAGAATGATCTTACTAGTAAGATCAATCCTACTAAGGTCAAAAAGTACACTGGTCTGATTTCTCAACAAAAACTGATGAGTAAGATCGATTTTACTATGGGCAAAAAGTGCACTGCTGGTATTTTGGTCATAACTCTTTGCTCCGAACTCGGATTTGGACAATCCGCATATCAATGTAAAGCTAATTGAAAGATCTACAACTTTCCTCAAGAAAGTTGCCTCAAATTATGGCTAGATAAATCCCAGAAATCCGTAGAAGACAACCCTCTGCCAAGGCGCTATCGAATGATCAGAATTTTTAATCGGCCTACTATGCAAGATGTTTTGACCAACAAGAAGTGTGAATTAGCTCTCAGTTAAAAAACAAAAGTTGTAGAATGACATAAAACCTAAAAGTAAGAAAAAATAGTAGCCAATTCGGATGAAAGACGAGAGAGTTACGATGCTCCAAAGTTGACTAAATTCAAAGAATCGCGTAAGGCCGAAACACACTATTACTAAGACAAATTCGATTCGGACCACCCAAATCATGAAACGATCACTCATATGAGTGTAAGTAAACTAACATAACAAGTACAAGGTGTTAGAATGCTACGAGGCTCCATGAATCGAGATTTCACCATCCAAGGTGAAATGAGCGGATGAATGAAGATCAATGCAATGAAATGGAAATACGGGGTGTTACAGGATACCTCATGTATATCAAATAACACAACTATATCAAGTATAATGGCATATCTTGCTTCAAATCACATACTCATGGCTTAATAAATCATAAAACATCATCATCCTTGTCATATAATAATTCTTAAAACAAAGACAATTAAAATATGATGATTCATATACAATAAAATTATACTGTTGGATTTTAAAAATAATTAAACCCCAACCTTAAAATATTTAGCCCCAAAGAATGAAATTTGAGTTGATACCCAAACTCCGACCAAAACAACTCTAAAATTGTTATCCCCTGCGTAGCCCTAGACGTATCGAACAATTTTTCCTTAAGGCTCAACTCGATTTAGCAGAGTTTTGATGACTAATTTATAGAAAGAATGTTTTCGTACTTATTTTCTTTTTCTTACTGGCTCTCTCAGCAATCCCGTTTAATGGAAGAAGGTTAAAGACTAAATGGAATGGGCCAAGTCCCAGTAAAAGGAAAAAATCAAAGTTTTGGCATAATTATGGCATTTAACCCTGATGTTTTATAACTTTATTATTTTAACCCTGAACTTTTACAACTTTACAATTTAGTCCATGCTCAACCAAGAAATATATGTCTAATTTACACTAATTACATT
Organism: Lonicera japonica; assembly: GCA_021464415.1. Taxonomy (NCBI): domain Eukaryota; kingdom Viridiplantae; phylum Streptophyta; class Magnoliopsida; order Dipsacales; family Caprifoliaceae; genus Lonicera; species Lonicera japonica. The sequence goes on from CM038463.1 coordinate 37,425,065, forward strand.
ACGATGTATTACACTTTGAGTATTTCATCACATTTGTAGATGATTATTTAAAGTATAGATACATTTACTTAATACGACCTAAGTCTGAAGTCTTTGAGAAATTCAAAGAATTCAAGACACAAACGGAGAAGCATCTAGGAAAATGTATCAAGTCACTACGATCAGATCGTGGTGGTGAAATTTCTTGGGAGAGTTCAAAGAATACTTATTAGAGAATGAGATTACATCCCAGTTGTCTGCACCGGGAATGCCACAGCAAGATGGTATAGCAGAAAGAAGGAATAAGACTCTTATAGAAATTATAAGATCTGTGATGAGTTTTACAGACCTACCTTATTCTTTTTGGGGATATGCTTTAGAAATAGCTGGATATATTCTGAACTTGGTTCCATCAAAGTCAATACCTACTACACCCATAGAATTGTAGACCGGGCGTAAGCCAAGTTTACGGCATATTCGGGTATGAGGAAGTCCAGCACACGTGCTGAAAGGTAATGCGGATTAGTTAAAATCAAGAATATAAGTGTATTTCTTTGTTGCGTATCTAAAAGGAACTTAGGGTGGTTTATTTCATAATCCTTGAGAATGTGAGGTTATTGTTATCAATGTCAGATTCTTAGAAGAGGATAATATCAGGGACCATAAGCCTAGAAGTAATGTTGCTGTATTGGAAATGAGAGGAGAGAAAAAAACAGGGCATAATTCGTCTATACCTTTAGTACAAGAGAAAATACAACAGTAAATGGATATCGACATTCCATTACCTCGTCATAGTGGGAGGATTACCGATACTTGTGCACATCTTGAACAAATCACTATAAGTAGGTTTTTGAACTAGCACAACGTGTGGATAGTGAATTAGTAAGTTCAATATTTGCACAATGTACACAAACACAAGTAGTGCCTCGTCATAGTGAAACAAACCCTTTTTTAACTATAATGAAGTACTTCAAAATAAAGATACAAAAAATGGAAAAAGGTTATAAAATCTGACATGGAGACCATGTACTCTAACAAAGTCTAGAATCTTATAAAACCACCCAAAGGGATAAAATCTATCGGATGCAAGTAGGTATATAAGAGATAAAGATGATTAGATAGGCTTAAATCAAGGCTTGTTGTTAAAAGGGTTCACTCAAAAAGAAGGGGGTCGATTATGATGAAACCTTTTCGCCGGTAGCCATGCCAAAGTCTATTCGGATTCTCTTATCCATTACGGCTCTTCTTGATTATGAGATTTGGTAAGTGGTTGTCAAGATAGGTTTCCTTAATGGAAGTCTTGATAAAAGCATCTATATGATGCAACCAAAAGAATTCATAGCAAAGGCCCAAGAGCACATGTTGTGCAAGCTCAAGAAGCCTATTTATGGGCTTAAGCAAGTGTCTAGATCTTGGAACGTCTGTTTTGATCATGCAATCAAATCTTTTAATTTTCATTAATATTCGGATGAGTCTTGTGTGTACAAAAGGTGCAACGGAAGCGCGATGGTATTCCAAGTATTGTATGTGGATAATATCTTACTTATTGGAAGTGATATGTGAATATTATCTTTAGTGAGGGTATAGTTATCAAGTCAGCTCGATATGAAGAACTTGGAAAAAGTCAGTCATATCCTTGGTATTAAGCTTATGCGAGATTGGAAAAATAGGATGTTGGGCTTATCGCAAGATACTTATATAGATATAGTAGAAGTGTCGAATCAACTAAGATGGGTTCAAAACAAAAATTCACCCCTTAACGAAGATTAAGCCTTAACCGGGCTTAGTGGAAGGATTAACTCAAAAATGAAATATGGGGTGTTACATCATTACTTGCTGTTGACAAATTTTTGACTAGTGGTAGGGATAGTTATATTACAGTACTAAATGATAATATCGGCATTTTTTCTTATCCATTCATCTTCGCGATTGGCAAGTTCTTCATCGGACTCATCTTTCTTTATATCAGGGCTATCACTTCTCTGGTAATAAAGTGCCAAACCCATTGACCTTGAAGAAAGCTAGTCATTGCCTAGGCCCAATGAATATAGTTTTGCCCCTTGAGAGTGATGGAGATGGGTCGGGTAATTTCAGAACAATCCATAATGCACACACAAGTGAAAGTGTAACTTTGGAGTGGATTACAGAAAAACGGAGGTTGTGGCTGCAACCAAAATGGTTGAAAACTAGAGGAACCGGTATAGGTTGTTAAAGAACCGGGCTAAAAAGGTAAAAATCATTTGATTGAAGTAAGCTGGTTTAATATAACGAAAAAACCCTAATAGCCGTTAAGTTTAATAGTAACACCGTTAATTTTTATAGTGACTGTGACAGTAACCCTAACGGTAACAGCTAACGCCATTAGGGTTAATGGTAAGTGGATGAGGAGCGCGGCGACAGAGCCGGAGACACACGCGCAGCTCGTGAGGGCTCGGGCATGGGTATTTTGGTCTAATTTTGGCGGCATTAGAATTGTCCAGACAAAACGAAGCAGATGGTGGTTTTTGTTTTTATTTTAGAGTACTAGACGTTTAACATTGTTTATTTGTTTCGACGTTTGATGGTGGTTTTGATTTGATAATGGATGTCGGTTTTGATTTAGAGATTGATGGTTTTAAAACAAGAGGTTTTGGTTGGGAATTTCGAATCTGGGCAGTGTGTGGTTAACTTAATAATTGGAACGACTTGGAGAGGAGAAGAAGACGAGGTTTTGGATGATCGACTTGGAGACGAAGACGAGGTCTTGGTTGGTTGGATTTGATGTGGATTGAAGGTTTTATTTTAATGGTAAAAGATATGAAAGGATCATAATCGCTCTAATATCATGTTTGAATGATGAAAAAGATGGAGGAGATGAGAGAAAGAATATTATGATTGATGATTAAAATAATACATATGAACCCTTTATATACAGCTGTAGAGAAATACAAGAAAGGAAACAAAATCAACCCTAATCTCTGTACACAATTTAAGGGATATGAAAAAACTAAATATGGATACAAATATGTGAGGAAACTATACAATATTATGACAATATTCTCTAATAACAACAAAGTTCTTTTCAGGAAAAATAATAATTTGTGAACTGAAGTTAGTGCCAAAATTTTAGATTTGGCATGTGTTTACCCAACAAGTAATCTACTTTGTCAGGTGAAAGCTTCTTTTCCAGCAAAAAAAATATTTTCGGATAAAAATTTGTCGACAAAAATAAATTTTCTTGTAGTGATCACTACAGAAATAAGGTTTATTGACTTTAGCTATTGTGTAATCGGAACTGATTATGGAGTTATAGATAATTTAGAAGTTTAATATTTTGTCTATGAAGTTATATATTTAGCATTCACCAACATATACGGTCAAAATAGAATCTTATTTTACAAAAGTGATATTCCTTCTTCTAGATTTTACAAATTTGCATATAAAAATAAACAAGTACGCAAGAATACACGGGCAAGAAGATTTCATTAAACTATATAGGCAAAAGCAGTAACGTCTTACACGTACAATCCTTAATATTACACACAAGGAAATACTTTGACAACCTCAAATTTATTCTCACACGCATTACATATAGAGAAGCCTCATGGCCCTTTATTGGATAGGTGTAGGTAACAAAACCCACAAGAGGTTGCAAAGCCAATATACATATTATTTCTATTTTTGGAGGAGAAATCTGAGCCATCCAGACGACAACTTAGGGTACCTTGCACAATTATTATCATAATCAACGAAATTATTTCCAAAACGAGAAGAAAAGGCAGAAGCCCATTCAAAACTGTCCAAAATCGACCATGCAAAGTATCCCCGGCCATCACAACCCTCCCTACATGATATAACAAAAATGAATTAGACAGATATAGGTCACAAAAACATATGAAAACATTCATTGGTTAACAATGAAGAGAAAAAACAAAGGTGAATTCTTTATATTACCAAAAGTTACAATTAGAAGACTGGTCTTTTTTTATTTTTTTTGTCGAGATGCACTTAAAATCGTTTAGTGGTATATAATTCTTATAGAAAATTAGGAGTACTTACTTAATTGCAGTGTTAGTCTTGATAAGATGATCATGGTGGTAGGCTACCCTCCTATGATCGAAAAGAGCTTCCCAAAGTGTTGAGTTCGGATCATTTACTTCATCAAGCCCTACCAAAAAAAAAGAAAAAAACAATTACATCCATATCAAATTGTCAAAGTAAATAAAAAGTACATATAAAAAGACTATATACCATTTCCTGTAATGTGAATGACAGGATTGTTGTATTTCTTCCTAACATACGTCAAAAGTTTATGAATCCCATCTGGATACATGAAGAGCCAAGCTGATCCACCCTGAACATCAATAATTATAAAATTTCATTACTGGACTGAAAATATGAGAATTAAAAATGTGACGATAAAAAGTAACTCTAGAAAAACAAAAATTTCAGATATGTATGTAGTTAACGAACATACTGGTTCACCAATGGTGAGCCCATCTCGCTCACCTACAAAATTAGAAACACCATAATCGTATTAGTACATTGTTGTGACCATTTTTTTGTATTCAAAAATTAACACAACAATTAAATATAATTTGAACTTACTGTGATATACAACTAGCGGATCTGTAACGTAATGACCATTTTGACTGCCAACATCAGGTGCATCTTCTACGTAATTAGCAGTGTAGTAGTTCAAGCCTAGAAATCCAATAGATCCTTTAATCAATTTAGATTCTTCTCTTGTAAACCTGGGAAGGCGATCTCCAACCATCTTTTTCATGCCAGCCGGATAATCCCCCATTGTTATCGGATCCATAAACCTATAATTTTGCAGGAATAATTGATAATTTGGGTATTGTGTTCAATTGTTTTATTTACAACCGCAGTTATACCAACCTAGTGATGGAATTAAATACAACTGAAAATAGTCCGTAGAGAATGAAATAAGTGCTCACCATCCCAACATGAACTCTTGGGCCCGTTCTGCAGCGGCTATATCCTCAGGTGTCTTTCTATAGGGTTCTGTCCAAATTGTCACAAGAGCAATCCCAATCGTTCCTTTTTGAGTTGCCTACAAACATAAGAACATTATTTTAAATTGACAATTCATTTTCCTCTATTTTTTAAAAATTTTTGGATACCTATATGGGTTTTCTTTCATCATGAAAGTAATATGTACATTTTTTTTCCAAATATATACTTCGGATCATTTATATAAAATTTTAATTAAAAAAAATTATTATGTTACACATTTTCCATGGTTGCTTATATCCATGATTTATAAAAGAAAATTAGTTTGAAATGATTATAGTGCTTGTATAGACGATACTAAAATATAACACCTGATATTTATTCCTGTATAATTGCACTGCATGTGCATGAGCAAGAAGTTGATGATGTGACACCATGTATGGTTCTGTTCCTGGATCTCCAACTGGAGCACCAGATCCTCCTTGAGCAGGTGGTATTGGAAAAGAATACGGACTAGGAGGAAGTAAATCTTGTACAGATCTCTTTGATCTTGCAGGCATAGCAGGAAAGCAGTCGAGGCGCCAAGGTGCCCAATGCATACCCACCATAGCTAAAGCTCCATGGCTCATTTAATGTGATCCAGTGCTTTACTCGATCACCAAATTCTTGGAAACAAACTTCGGCATAATCTCGAAAATCTTCACTGGAAAGCAGTTTAACATGTCCTTTATTAAATTTGTTTTTTCTCATGATTTGAACACAAGATAGATAAGAAAAAATAAAAGTAACATACACAATCTTGCGATTCCTGAAACCGCCATATTCATGCTCTAAGGCTTGTGGGAGATCCCAGTGAAAAAGAGTTATGAACGGTTGTATACCTGGCGATATATAACACCATATGCCATTTAAAATTGATAAAGAATCAAAACAGAGAAGGTATATGGATATATATATATAGTCCGTTTCCGGTACAAATCGGGCCTTTTTATGACTTTTTTTTGTCGTAAAAATATTGAGAGATATTTTTTATGATGAAAAAATGTTGTAAAAAGGCCCGATCCGCACTTGAAAATTTTCGTATATATATATTTTATTTTATTACGTAAACTACTATTAAGGTTGAAATATATTCGCCACCATTGGCTAGCAGCTTGTTGATAAGATTGTTGTAAAATGCAATTCCACGTTCGTTCTTGCCTCCGGCCAAGTTCCCTTCTGCATATTGTAATATTAAAAAAAAATGTATTAGTTTAACAAAGACAACACTACACCAAAACAAGGAATTAGTAACGGTCATTTTTTTATATCTGTAACGGTCTAAGTCCGTTACTAGCCTGCCACGTGTGTAGTCCGTTACAGAATAAATTAAAACCGTTACTATATCTAATTAACTAATTTCAAATATACTTTTAATTCAGTAACGGTCCTAAAATTTGGTAGTAACGGTTAAAATTGGTTAGTAACTGTTACTATATAAATTTAATTATTAATAATATAAAAAAATATTATATTTTTTTATGAGAAAAGAAAGTTAACTCAAATCTGCCAAATTTTCATCCCAAAATTTCATTCTCCCTCTCGCTTAGTGTCTCTCCGGCCAAAATCCCCAAATATTCCCGCTGTTCTCTCTCGCCAAAACCCCCAAATTTTCATTCTCCCTCTTGCTTGGTTTCTCTCTCGCCAAAATTCCCAAATATTCCCGCTGTTCTCTTTCTCCAAAACCTCCAATATTCCCGCTGGTCTCTCTCGTCAATCGTCGATGCTCTCCTCCTCCTACAATGCTTCGTAGTTGCTGAATTTTTTGACAAAAGCAGGTCTCAGAAATGATGAAGGGCGAGATATGTGGAAGCTAGGTGTACCTAAACCTAAAGGAGTATGCTGCAGCTTTCGAAAACTGTTGTGATCCGTTCTAGCGAGACCAAGTATACTTAGAGCAGGTAACAGGTTATCGAGTCCATTGCTTCTTGTTGAAAATCATATAATGTATATTATTATTGTTAGGTTATTATGTATCTTTTGTTCTTCCCATAAATAAGAGATTTTGCCTTTAATTAGGATATGGTCACATAGGCTATTAATTCCTATTTTGTCTTTTTATTTATTTTGCTTCCTTATTGGAACCCTAATTTTCATATATAAATATAGTTCCTTGGCTCTCAGTTTGAGTAAGACAAAGCCAAAATCAAAATTCTTCTCTTATAAAGTTAATGTCAATTCTAATTATAGCCTTATAACGTGATAAGAGTCGTGGTGTTAGATAGAGTTTATTTGCCTTTTAGGCTTACTTTATTTGAGTGAGCTATGTGGCTTTTCACTTAAATTACTACTGCAAGGTTTCTTAGTTTGGTTAAGTCATCATTTATTGAATTTGAGATTTCATTTTTTTGTTAGTCTAGTGCTTATTTGTTATTTAGTAGAAAGCTATGTGGCTTTGGACTTAAATTACTACAGAAAGGTTTCTTAGTTTTGTTAAGTAGAAACTTGATTGTTCATATTGTTGATTTGGTTGACCGCTGTCAAGGCCTGAATTATTTGGGAGATTCTGTAGGATTTTTTTCTTGCCTATCTTAATTTCAAGCTCTTGACAAGATCAAATCAAGTGAGCTCTACCACCATTATTAATTAGTTAGTTCATGTAATATTTTAATTAGAGTAATTAATCATTGAATTTTTCATATAAATGTAGAGATGATGCTTTTGGGGTTCATATCTTTGCTACTAACTGTTTGTGAAAGCCTATTGCAATCATATGTATTCCAAGGAGCAGGGTTCATATCTTAGGTATATTACTAGTTGTTGCTAAATGGCAGCTAGCTTCTTCTTGATCGAGACAAATATTCAAGCCCTAATCAATTTATGGAAGCACAACAAATTAATACCAATATCTTTGTCTTAAATTAATTAAGAGTCCGCTGTCTCTCTCTTCTTTAGTATGTTCCAAATTAATCCAGTTTTCTTTAAAAAATGACAGCAATAATACTCAATTGTAAACAAGTTATGCTCTTCTCTTTTTCTTTTTTTAATACAAGTGATTGATATATATATATATATATAATCAGGTTGTTCGAGGAGGAAGAGAGAGGTGGGGACAAGGCTCAAACTTACACACTCTAAGCAAATACTCAGCTCGATCGATCACATCTATAACCCCTTTAGCTTAAGCCTAGCTTATGCAAATAAGTTTTGGTTTTAGTCATTAGTAATGTGTGAAAGTGAAATATATGAACTCTTAAAACTAAAAAATTATATTGTAAATAAACAAGGAGAAAACCAAACAGTCAACCAACATTAGGAGTTAGAGTAGCCCAAAAATAGGGATTTGCTACTAACTGAAATTTAGGGTACGTACATAAAAACAAGAAAAAACAAAAGTTCATGAAAAGGGAGTTCTTACCCTTTTTAATTACTTCTGTTAAAAAAAAAAAAAACGGAGCTCTTACTCTCAATTCTCAAACCAATTAATAAAGATCTGGTGGGTAGGTAAAATATGCATGTATATATACATAAAGAAGAAGAAGATGGAAGAAAATTTATATAGATATCCAGGTTTGTGGATCATGCACAATGGAAAAAAGTAGCAAAATTTTGTTAGTAATTATATTAACTGTCTTTTGTTTAGAAATGGTCAATGGTGGGCGTGTTGCTCTTCCTCGTGGACCTGCAGGCCCTGAAACTACTTTTAATGTCATGCAATTTGGTGCCAAAGTTGGCAAACATATGCACAACACCCAGGTATATATATACATGTTAGTAAATTAGGGCAGTAATCATGCATCGCATACACTAATTTACGCACTAATCATTGAATCCTATGATCTATGCAGTTCAATAAAATCGACAGATGACATACCTTAATCGAGATTTGATGTCAATGAAACGAACAGGATGGATCTGATCCTTCTGTTGTTGTCGTCCTTAGCGTAGAAAACACGACGCCTCTACGGTATGCACACACGAACGAGATGAGATCTTGCTTGGTGTACTAGCGCCCTCTAGGGTTCTCTCTGCTATTTCGAATTTTCTTGCCTCTCTCAATTTCGTTGACGGCCAAGAAGAACAAAGGTTCCCTTTTATAAGGGAACCCTAGTGAGAACCCTAAGCAACAAACGAACTGGGCCCAAGTCCAACTTGGCCCGTTTTAATTCGTTTTGATCCAACTCGTTTTGGTGTGCGACCCTGTAGGTTTTACACTCTTTGGCCGTACAATTAAAACCCGTTTTATTATACGAACAGTAAGCGGTTTCTAGTAAAACATTACTATTATCCAAAGGGTATAAAGGTCAAAAACGACACAACCTTAAATTGATATTTCACACATTAACTCCTTTTGTCAATCGATATCTAGATTGAACACAAGACTAGGCAAGTGTCATTCTTGTATAGTTCAATCTTTATTTCTTGATCTCTAAGTATAATTAATCCAAAACAAATGACATCTCATTTGTGCATGGCCATGCAAATATTAATTACACTTATCAAGGGGCCCAACGATATCTCTCTCAATATATGAGAGTGACAAATCCCATCTTGATCAACCACATACCTCTACATAGTTCATAGTATGCTCGGTCATCATCTTTATAATTACTCGGTCAAGAGCAACGTTTGATAATGCCTGATATGCTAATCCCTATGTTGGTAACCATGGCGATCTCAGGTCTGAGGATAATACGATATCACAAATGGGGAACATCACTGATGACATTATGTAACACTCCTCGCAGTGTCCCCAAAGCGGGTCAGTCCAATACTTTGTTCCCTAACAAGTATCAGTATGTTCAGCTTGATATCTCCATATCCATGACTTGTGGAACATAGTCATCAGCTGACCCATACTCTAATCATTATATCAATGTGATCCTAGGTTATTGATACATGATTAGGGACATCTAAACAATATTATTATTACATTACTAGCATCCCACAATCTAGTCACGTACTTGATGAACTAGTATTAATAAATATTATTTACAAGAGATTATAAAGTAAAATAAATAAACTTTATTAATAAAAATAAGCATAAGATATCCAAGTACAAATCATAATCTATGAATAGTCCTAGGACATATCTCTTTCAGTCTCCCACTTGTACTAGGACCATTCATTCATAAAACGAATGCCTAATGCACTAAAATGACGATCATGTTTAGTTTGAGAAAGTGGCTTAGTCAAAGGATCAGCTACATTCTCGTCTGTGGGAACCTTGCATATCTTCACATCACCATTACTGATAAACTCACGAATGAGGTGATAACGTCTCTGAATATGTTTGGATTTTTGGTGCGACCTTGGCTCTTTAGCCTGAGCAATAGCTCCATTGTTGTCACAATACAAATCCACTGGATTGGTGCTACTAGGAATGACACCAAGTTCAGTGATAAACTTCTTTACCCATACTGCTTCCTTTGCTGCTTCTGAAGCAGCAACATATTCAGCTTCTGTTGTAGAATCAGCAACTGTGGCTTGCTTAGAACTCTTCCAACTCACAGCTCCACCATTGAGACAAAACACAAAACCGGATTGTGATCTGAAATCATCCTTATCTGATTGAAAACCAGAATCCGTGTACCCATTTACAACCAACTCTTCTTCCCCACCATAAATCAAGAATATATCCCTAGTTCTTCTTAAGTACTTGAGGATATTCTTGACAGCGGTCCAGTGACTCTCACCTGGATCTGACTGGTATCTGCTAGTCACGCTCAATGCGCATGCTACATCGGGACGAGTACACAACATAGCGTACATGATAGAACCTATAGCCGAAGCATACGGGATTCTACTCATGCGATCTCGCTCATCTTGTGTCTGAGGACACTGAGTCTTGCTTAGTGTTGTGCCATGTGTCATTGGCAAGAACCCTCTTTTAGAGTCTTGCATGTTGAACCTACGTAAAACTTTGTCAAGGTAATTACTTTGACTCAGTCCTATTAGTTTTCTTGATCTATCTCTATAGATCTTGATCCCTAATATGTAGGCTGCCTCGCCCAAATCTTTCATTGAGAAACATTTTCCAAGCCAGGTCTTGACAGACTCAAGCATAGGAATATCATTCCCAATGAGTAGTATGTCATCTACATACAATACCAGAAAGACTATCGCGCTCCCACTAGTTTTCTTGTATACACAAGGTTCTTCTTCGTTCTTTCTAAAATCAAACTTTTTGATAGTTTCATCGAAACGAAGATTCCAGCTCCGAGATGCTTGCTTAAGACCATATATGGATCTCTTAAGCTTGCATACCTTGTTAGCATTTCTTGGATCAACAAAACCTTCAGGTTGTGTCATGTACACATCCTCTTCTAGGTATCCATTAAGGAAAGCAGTTTTGACATCCATTTGCCATATTTCATAGTCATAATATGCGGCAATGCTTAAAAGGATCCGGATTGATTTAAACATGGCAACTGGCGAAAAGGATTCATCATAGTCAATACCATGGATTTGTCGATATCCTTTTGCAACCAATCGAGCTTTATAGACATCGATCTTGCCATCTTTATCAATCTTGATTTTGAAAACCCATTTGCAACCTATGGCTCTACAGCCATTTGGCATGTCAACCAAGTCCCATACTTGATTGTCATCCATGGATTTCATTTCGGATTTCATGGCTTCTAGCCATTTCTCGGAACTAGAGCTCTCCATTGCTTCTTTGAAAGTCGAGGGCTCATTGTTGTCTAACAACACTATGTCTTGCTCATCTGAGACGAAAAGTGATAATCTCTCAGGTTCGCGACGTGGCCTACTTGACCTTCGTAAGACTGTAACTTCTTCAGGAGTTTCTGCAACTATTTGCATACTTTGTTGAGGCTCTTCATTAAGATTACTATCATCTCGAATTTCTTCTAGATGTATAGTGCTCCCACTGTTTTCTTTGGAAAGAAACTCTCTTTCTAAGAAAACTCCATTCCGAGCTACAAACACTTTGTTCTCAGTTGGATTATAAAAATAATATCCTTTTGTTTCCTTGGGATATCCTACGAAGAAGCATTTATCAGATTTGGGTTCCAATTTAGTTGTGATTAGTCGTCTGACGAAAACGTCACAACCCCAAATCTTTAGAAAAGACAGACTTGGAACCTTTCCAGTCCATAACTCGTAAGGTGTCTTTTCTACAGCCTTAGATGGAGATCTATTTAGTGTGAACGCTGCGGTTTCAAGAGCATATCCCAAAATGATATTGGAAGAGATGTCTGACTCATCATTGATCGAACCATGTCTAACAGTGTTCGGTTTCTCCTTTCAGATACACCATTCCATTGTGGTGTTCCTGGTGGAGTAAGTTGTGAAACAATTCCACAACTCTTAAGATGATCAATGAATTCTTGGCTTAAGTATTCTCCTCCTCGATCTGATCGAAGAGCTTTAATAGTCTTGCCAAGTTGATTTTGTACCTCATTTTGAAATTCTTTGAACTTTTCAAAAGATTCCGATTTATGTTTTATCAAGTAAACATAACCATATCTACTGAAATCATCAGTAAATGTGATGAAGTACTGATATCCTCCTCTGGCAGTTGTGTTTAGTGGTCCACATACATCAGTATGAATGAGGGCCAAAAGATCACTTGCCCTATCATTGTTTCCATTGAAAGGGCTCTTGGTCATCTTTCCGAGTAAACAAGATTCACATCGTTCAAAAGACTGAAAATCAAATGAATTTAGAAGACCATCTTTATGGAGCTTCAACATGCGTTTCTCATTTATATGGCCTAAACGACAATGCCATAAATAAGTAGGATTCGAATCATCAGACTTGATTCTCTTGTTATTTACGTTATAAACAGGTATTTCAAGATTTAGAATATAAAGACCATCCAATAATTGTCCAATACCATATTGCATATTATTCAAAGAAAATGAACAACGTTTGTCCTTAAAATTGAATTCAAAACCTTCTTCGTCTAACAAAGAAATAGAAATAATGTTTCTGCTAAAAGCAGGCACATAGTAACAATTATTTAATTCTAAAATTAATCCTGAAGGCAAAAGAATCTCAAATGTTCCTACAGCTAGAGCGGCAACTTTTGCTCGATTTCCAACGCGTAGGTCCACTTCTCCTTTAGCCAGCTTCCTACTCCTTTTGAGTCCCTGTACATTTGCACAAATGTGAGATGCACTACCAGTATCTAATACCCAAGAAGTAGAAGAAGCTGAAGTAACATTTACTTCTAAAACGTAAGTACCTGAAGACGAAGGGGCTAGTCCCTTCTTTTTGTCGTCAAGGTATTTCTTGCAGTTTCTCTTCCAATGACCCTTTTCATTGCAGTGAAAACATATCATTTCAGCTTGTGGATTAGGCTTGGGCTCAGAATCTTGCTTCTTGTTCTTCCAGTTCTTAACTGGAGCTTTACCTTTGCCTTTGGCATTGGACTTTCCTTTGCCATTTCCACCCTTCTTGAAACCCTTTCCCTTTTGAACCATCAGAACATTATTCTTTCCTTTCTTAACAATATTCTGCTCAGCTGTTTTCAGCATCCCATGCATCTCAGTTAATGTCTTCTCCAAGCTGTGCATATTGAAGTTCATAATGAAACCATCATATGACTCAGGCAGCGACTGGAGAATGACATCAGTGGCCAGCTCTTGGCTAATAGTTGTCCCCAACCTTTCTAGGTGATCAATGTACCCAATCATTTTGAGTACATGAGGACTAACTGAGCCTCCCTCAGGAAGCTTGCAAGAAAACAAAGACTTAGTAGTCTCGAAGCGTTCGACTCGAGCTTGTTCCTGAAACAAACTCTTTAGTTCCTTAACCATGTCGAATGCATTCATGTTTTCAAACTGCTTCTGCAGATCAGCATTCATGCTAGCAAGCATGAGACATGAAACATCTAAATCATCATTCAGATGCTTCTGATATGCATCTTTCTGTGCACGAGGAGCATTAGCTGCTGGTTCTTCAGGAATAGCATTTTCGAGGACATAATCTTTCCTCTCCTGTTTGAGAACAATTCTCAGATTCCTAAACCAGTCTAGGAAGTTGGTTGTATTTAGTTTTTCCTTCTCAAGGACAGATCGCAACGAAAAAGCGGTTGTGTTATGGTTCGTCATCTATCTACAGCAAAATAACATATGCAAACATTTAATATGCTTATTTATAAAAAATTCCTACTATGTCTTACACACAATTGTCCCAATAGGACATAGTAGGTCCAAGATCCATATTACACAAGGTATTAAGAAAGCTTTGGCTTTTCACTTAAACTTTGTTAATTAGGTAAGCAACATTTGTTAATTACATCCTATGTAATTCTTGGTTTGTTGAGTTTTACATCTTATGTTTCGGCTTCTCAACACTTTGCCTCAAGGCCCAAAACCGTTTTGATGGCCCGTGAAATCAAACCAACACTTTTCTGATTTATGGATGTCCGACTTCCATACTATTAATTTATGATGATTTAAGATAACCCCGTTTTGGCAGGCGTCTTCTAAAATAATCATAAAATTAATAGTTATCAGTATTGGAAAGGCACAAATAATTTCATTTGTTCTAGGGACATAAATATGCAGTCTCACAATAATACAACAGAATATTTAAACATGCATCAACCAAAAATATGTGATATAGTATGGCCAGAGAAATAAAGCTACTAATTAACTATGCTCTCCCATCCTTTGTAGCTTTGGACATTCCAAAGTTCTTGGCTATTTTCTCTTGTGATGAGGGATCCTCCATCTTCTATGCGAGGTAATTATACAATCAATTGTACATCCTAATACAAGAGACTAGTAATTGAAACTAGTAATTGAAATTACATTGCAAAACAAAAAAACGACACGCAGGCCGTATTTATATATTACAATAAAAACAAGACGACACGCAGGCCGTATTTAGTTTGGCCATACTATATCACTATAAATAATAACCCTGCAAGTTAGTATTATCCCATAACACAACACATTGCATACTCATAAAAGGAAACATAAATTTAATCAATTATTAAATAAACAATTAGGGGTCGAGGGGCAACGCCCCCGCGGGGTTTGGGGCAGCGCCCCAACGGGGTCGAGGGGCAGCGCCCCCGCGGGGTTTGGGGCAGCGCCCCAACCGGGGTCCGGGGGGTGGACACCCCGGCGGCGGTCCCGCTGACCGGTCAGCGGGCTCGGTGTATGACCTGCAAGAGAATCATACTTCTGCCACCGTGGAAAATTTGAACGATTTCAAATTATTTCCTCCAGAAACGTGTCTGATCTTATCAGACAGATTCGTCTAGACTAATCACATTAATCTGCCCTATCTCGTTAATCAAATCAACGTGAACGAACCCGATAGCCGTGATCTCATCAAGTCTATCAGATTGCGTAAACCCTAAACGAACGATTCTGAAAAACGCTAAACATGATAATTGCGGAATTAAAATCACAACAGCATATGATGAACCCTAATCAAAAACGACTTAACAGAATCATGAACATGTCGATAACAGTCATACAATAATCACGTTTTTGACATATCAGATCTCTATTAATCAGATTATAAAGGGACATATCGTATATGTAAACTGATTAACGAAAACAGAAACATGCTACAGAAAACGATTAACCCATTAATCGATATTACTAAAACCTAGCATGATACTAAAATCCGAATATGAAATTAATCGAAATTTTAAACGAGAACAGATCTTCAAGTTATAAAACGATTATAATCATGATCGAAATTAAAGAACAGCAATAACCTCCCTCTGATACCACTGTTAGTAAATTAGGGCAGTAATCATGCATCGCATACACTAATTTACGCACTAATCATTGAATCCTATGATCTATGCAGTTCAATAAAATCGACAGATGACATACCTTAATCGAGATTTGATGTCAATGAAACGAACAGGATGGATCTGATCCTTCTGTTGTTGTCGTCCTTAGCGTAGAAAACACGACGCCTCTACGGTATGCACACACGAACGAGATGAGATCTTGCTTGGTGTACTAGCGCCCTCTAGGGTTCTCTCTGCTATTTCGAATTTTCTTGCCTCTCTCAATTTCGTTGACGGCCAAGAAGAACAAAGGTTCCCTTTTATAAGGGAACCCTAGTGAGAACCCTAAGCAACAAACGAACTGGGCCCAAGTCCAACTTGGCCCGTTTTAATTCGTTTTGATCCAACTCGTTTTGGTGTGCGACCCTGTAGGTTTTACACTCTTTGGCCGTACAATTAAAACCCGTTTTATTATACGAACAGTAAGCGGTTTCTAGTAAAACATTACTATTATCCAAAGGGTATAAAGGTCAAAAACGACACAACCTTAAATTGATATTTCACACATTAACTCCTTTTGTCAATCGATATCTAGATTGAACACAAGACTAGGCAAGTGTCATTCTTGTATAGTTCAATCTTTATTTCTTGATCTCTAAGTATAATTAATCCAAAACAAATGACATCTCATTTGTGCATGGCCATGCAAATATTAATTACACTTATCAAGGGGCCCAACGATATCTCTCTCAATATATGAGAGTGACAAATCCCATCTTGATCAACCACATACCTCTACATAGTTCATAGTATGCTCGGTCATCATCTTTATAATTACTCAGTCAAGAGCAACGTTTGATAATGCCTGATATGCTAATCCCTATGTTGGTAACCATGGCGATCTCAGGTCTGAGGATAATACGATATCACAAATGGGGAACATCACTGATGACATTATGTAACACTCCTCGCAGTGTCCCCAAAGCGGGTCAGTCCAATACTTTGTTCCCTAACAAGTATCAGTATGTTCAGCTTGATATCTCCATATCCATGACTTGTGGAACATAGTCATCAGCTGACCCATACTCTAATCATTATATCAATGTGATCCTAGGTTATTGATACATGATTAGGGACATCTAAACAATATTATTATTACATTACTAGCATCCCACAATCTAGTCACGTACTTGATGAACTAGTATTAATAAATATTATTTACAAGAGATTATAAAGTAAAATAAATAAACTTTATTAATAAAAATAAGCATAAGATATCCAAGTACAAATCATAATCTATGAATAGTCCTAGGACATATCTCTTTCAATACATATAGTCAATCGATCTTTAATATAAAATTTTGATCGACTTAATTTCTGACTAGGCTTTTAGCACCGAATTTTTATTGCTAAATGCAATCTCCGATATGTTTGCAATGAAAATTTGCCACTAAAAAAGCCTATTGATAAAGGCTATGTTTGTATGAGAAACGACTACGAGTAATATATGTATTTGATTATGTGTGTAGAAGATTCTTATATGTTTTAGTTCCTATTTATATATGTTATTCCATCCTTTCTCTGTTTTCGCTTATAATTAATAAATGACAACTAAAATTTTCTGATGTATGTTCAATGCGGCTATTCGCAGTATTTCTACCTAATATTCTAGCACTTCAAAATCACACACAAATGAATAAATTAATAGTCTCAAAATATCTTAGAAAGGGACGCTAAAAAGTGAGAAACGATTCGAAGGACAAAATATTTATATAAGAAACTGGAAAAGGAAGCCGAGTGATTTGGAAATATTAATGAAGGTGTGTATAAGAGTGCAGGCATTCATTAAAGCATGGCGTGCAGCATGTGATTTTAACGGGAAAGCAAAGGTTTTAGTACCCATGAGTGAATTCACACTAGCAGAAACGATCTTTACAGGGCCATGTAAAGGGCCGGATCCAGTTACAATTCAAGTGATGGGTACTATAAAATCAGTAGACCATCCTTCTGAGTACAGCGGCAACGGGTGGATACAATCCGATTCTATTAACGGATTGGTACTAATCGGAGGCACTTTGGATGCCCAAGGCAAAGCCATGTGGGAGTACAACGACTGCAAGTCTAACCCTCATTGCGTCCATCTCCCTGCGGTATGTATATATGTATGTACCTATGTACCTATCATTTTTATTCATTGCACCCGAGCTTGTCCAGTCGAATATAGTTGTGTAGTAGACTCTAGTAGGTTTTGGTTCATTCTTACGGTAATTTTCACATGTCCATTTTGCAGGAAATGGGGATTTGAGAAGCTAGTTTACAAATATTCAAAGACGGAAATTAGGAGGGACCATAAATACGGGGTCCAACCGCCCAGCGTTTTTGCAACGGAGGTGCACATGTCCGAGAACACAGTTGGCAAAACAACCCACAAGACAGAGGGCTGGATCATGTACTACCATTACCACGGTACCATCTCCAAGAGGCGAGAGCCTTGCCGAAAAATGGTCAATGGATCAATAGTGAAATGGAAGGACTCCGATATGTGGTGGACTCCACAATGAGGGAGGCTGCCGGAGCGGTCAAGAGATTTGAACTCAAGATGATCGGGTCACGGTTACAAAGAACGCGCCAATGACAGGTTAAAATTAAAATTAATCCTCTTCGTTAATTTTTTAAATCCTTCTATTTCTTGAATGTATTGTGCCTATCTCCATGTTTTTATTACAGCCCATTTATGTTCTTTATACGTTAAAATCCAACTTCTTGGTAGAACATATTATACATATATATTCAGACTTCATTGTCCTAGAGTTTTATATTTTTACTAAATGATATCCCTTGGTACTTAATAAGTAGTGGATCCAGACATTTGGATGCATGAAATTTCTAATGATTTTGTTTGAATATATGATAAGAAACTACATATAACAATAGGATTTTGCTTTATCAAGATTTGTATATTTCTCTTTAGTTCTAATTTTGCTATTCTTTTTTCTGTTAATAGTTGATTGCTGATTGACGAAGCCTCACGTGTTCTTGTTCAGCTCATGCTTGATGGTTGCTGAGTGATCATTTGATTATCCATAAAAAACGTAGGTATGAATTTGTATTTCTTATTATCACATTATAAGATCATGTACACAGGCCATATTTGTTGTGATTGGGTTAAATGACCTTTTTGAGTTGTGGTTTTAAAATATTCTTCGAGACGTTAAGACTAAAAATTCTACAATCTAAAACATTAGGTTTTTTCTGAACTGACTTCATATGAATTTATAATAACAGTCTGTCTATATCCAACACCTTCTTCAACAATTAGCCCTTGTCGGTACTCATCAACAAACTGATTCACTAAGGAATATTAGCACAGTATAAGTGGTTAGTTATTATTCTATTACTATTATTGTCTTTGATCTTATTTTCACTATGTTAGGTTTAATTAATATTTGCCATCTCAATTATTTGAACATGCACTTACTAAATTTCTTGAATTCTTATGTGCAGGCTTTGAGTTTTTCTAACCTTTTTATAAAAGAAAGAACCCTAAGGGCATATAACAAGCAAAATGAATAAAGTTCAAGAATAAATTATAAGCTTTCATTGTTCTAACAAGGTTTTGGGTACTTTTTAGTGGTGCTGGGCTATCTGTCTTAAGATTATTCTTTTGGATTATCCATTTGGATTTTTGAATAGTAAAGCTTTATCTAAAGAATGCGTTGCTTTGTTAATTGGATTGATTTAAAAATTTGTGTGGTAGCTAGGTAAATTATGAGCATTTACAAAAATTATATTATTCATGACAGATCAAGGAGACAAGGATCATATTTGTTTATTGTTCTGCAACCAAGTATTTTTCCTCTGCTATCCTTTTGTTTTCGGGTTAATTATTTCATTTCTTTGGGTAGGCATCTACCAATGGGTGGCCGAACAAAAGTTGAGGCCCAAGGCAAAGTTTAAACTGTATACTAGAGAATGGAAAAGCCTTTAGTTGTTATGTAGAGTTGAGACTACAAAAATCACAAATAATGAGAGCCTCATCTGTGGTGATGTAGCAGGATGTACATTATGTATTCTTTCTCTTCAGTTCTGATTGCACTATTAGATTGTGCTATTAGGTCACCATGCAAAATAAGTGCAATTCATCTCTGGAAAACAAATTATTGTAGATCTTAGTGAAAATATGATTCAGCTTCTCTTATTGGCATGGTAACTGAGTACCTGTAGTTGTTTTTGAACGCGTGCCTTTTCTGACCTACATATACAGTACCTGGTAAAAATGAGTTATTTCTGGTTTCCTGTTGCCCTAATTAATATGTCGCCTAACTCTGTAGTTGTATTTAACAGCTATCCGGTTAGTGATTCGAACCTAGTAAGTGTAGACCGTTAACAGTTTTTTAAATCACTTCTTGTTGGCTTTATCGTGTGTAGGTGCAGAAAACCTAGCTTTGAGCATGAGCATGTTTGGGTACTTATGGGATTATGAACAGCACAAAGCATTCAGAAAATATATTAGTTTGGCACAGGGTATAGGCTCAAATTGGAGTGGAAAATTATGTAATTATGTTTATATTTGTTGGAAATGCTGAGACTAAACTAAAAAATGTTGAAACTATGTATATATGTGCTAGACTAAACTATGAAATTAGTTCGTTTGTTTGATTTGAATAAAGTTAGTAGTTCTTTTGTTGATTTCGCAGGCAAGACATCATGCACGAGAGGATTCTAGTGGAGAGTAGCTCAAATCATCGGTAGAACAAAAGGAATCAGGTTTGACGCCCTCAAGATGGTCATCGGAATTTGTCCGCTTACGTCTCCGAGGTTTATTTAGTTTGGCTGGATAGTTTATTAAAGTATGTTTAGTGTGAATTTTTTTAGAAGTGTGTTTAGTTTTACTTGGTGGTACTTTTGTGTTATTTCTATATTTCAACGTTAAGTTTGTACTTGGACATTTTAGTACTTAATATTTTTTATGTATGTATTAGACTTTATATGTATGTTTGGATATTATGGTATTTTGTTTTTGGAAATTTTAATGGTTTATATAATATGATTTGATTTTAGAGTGTAAAGTTTTGTGATTGTCTGAGATTGTGTACATTTTGATATATAGTAATTAGTTTTATAACTGATTTCAGGTATAGAGGCATGATGGGGGATGAAAAATATATATATATATTTTTTAAAATATATGTTAATAGTAACGGTCAAAAACCGTTACTAGCATCAATAACGGTTACCATTGTTGTTGTGATTGTTGGTATTAGTAACGCTTAAAAAGTGTTACAATGATAAATTTAAATAAAAATTTAATGAGAATAGTAACATTCTTTTTATTATAGTAACATGTAAAAAGCGTTTCTAAAATGAGGTCTGTAACGGTATTTATCTGTTACAGACGTAATTATAGTAACGATAAATTTATATTTTTAGTAACGCTTATTATCCGTTACTAGTTTAACTGCCACGCCAAAATAGTAACGGATTTTTTGTGTTACTGAAATTTTTAGTAACACAGAAAGCATGTTACAAAACATCTGTTTTGGTGTAGTGCAAATTACAATTAAAATATGAACTTATTTTTGACAATAATACCACCCTAAAAAATTACAAATTCATATATGTGTGTGAATGATTTACAGGTCAGTTTCCTCTAATTTAATTTAAATACAAAAATATCTTAACGTTTTGTAAATCAATTGCATGCAAATGCAAAAAAAATCTAGTGTGGACCTCTCCGTACAGACTGAAGTTTTTAGCAACTTTTTTTTGTCCCTAAAAACATCTTTCCAATATTTTGGCAACTAAAAAATGTCGCTAATGCTCCGGTCTTTATAGACCGATTCAAACTAGAAAAATACTCCATGACAATGAATTAAAAATTATATAGCTTTAATTTATCTTCAGACATAAAAAATAGATGAAAGCTTACTTGGCAAAATTCTGGACCACGAAATTGAAAACCTGTAGGAATCTAAACCCATCACTTTCATGATCTTCACATCTTCCTAAAAGAGATTTCAAAAAATAAAATTAATTAATGATCAACAAATATTTTAGCATGGGGAGGCATATCCACATATCAATATATATTCTTATAGGTCAATAAAAATAAAATCAATCCACTTATAATTAAATTCAAGCCATACCACTTTCTATTTTTAACCTTCCACTTATAATTAAATCTTTAATTACCTCGTAGCGGTTATAATGATCAGTAGCTACACGCCAACTATGACCTCCGGTCACAAGATCTGTTGTCAGTGATAATGCAAAATATGAGATGTATTTATGACATTACATGGAGGGAGGGAGGGAGGGAGAGAGAGGGAGAGAGAAAGAGAGAGAGAGAGGGAGAGACTATGCTTCTCAGAGAAAGTATCCCAAATACTTGGCAGTCTACCATCTTGATCTACTGCACCTTCAATCTAAAAAGCAAAACAAAGGACAATATATTTCAAGCTTTCAATATCTTACCAAGTACTTGTAATGTTATTTATGTATTTTAGAGATTTCAACAAATATTCATCAAGTCTGTATGCAAATTTTTTGTACTCTTACCAAGAACTTATAGATACATTAACAATTATTTTAGAGATTTCAACAAAACATGGTTATTGTAGTTACAATGAACATAATGCGACTAGTACATGTGTTCCTAGGCCACCGAGTAAAAGTTCGATCATTAGTTTCAGTTTAAGCACGGGAACATATATATTTCAAGGCCGATCATGACAAAATGCTTCAAATTTGATAAGTCTTATAATCGCACCTTCTCACTAGTACATGGTGTCCACATAGATACGAACTTTTTGCATCACATTATTATGTCCCTACGGTTCTGAATGGGCACTTCTTACCATTTACTCGTACGCATTCTATTTTAATTTATATATATATATATTCATCCATGATCTAGTGCGGACTGTTCATATATAAATCGTACCTTTAGCAACAAATTCTTATCGCTAAAAATATCTCTAACATTTTAACAATGAAAAGTTGCTATTTATTACAAAGATGGTCCATGCATATATATGTACGAGGAGTGCTACCTGAAAAGCAGATGATGCTGCCCCAAAAGTGAAACCATGGGGGAATTGAGAACGATGGAGTTGGGTGACAAGAGTTGGAGTAGTGGCCATTGAAAAAGATGCTAAAAAGGCTTTCAAAATGAGTAGTTACTATTTTTGATATATGCTTGGTGATATAACAACTCAAATGTGCTTTGCCTCTTTCTCTTGGCTTGCTATTTATAGATGGAAAGGCAGCGTCTTTTTCTTCTTTGCATGGTGTTGAGTCACCTACATGTGACTCTAATACTCACATCCAACAACATTTTTAATATTTTGAATTTATGGATAATCTACTTATTACTATGGGGACACTATACACAAGGATAAAACTACACGGTGGTTGGGAAAAAGACTTATGACTCTTAGAATTTGTCCACTCCCTTAAATTTATTCTTATTTAATTAAATTTTGTACAATGATCATTTTTAAATTTAATTTAAACCTCTTGTTTGTCTAGGTTAAAATAATTTAATATTTTGCAAAGTCTTATATTGCTTACATTAAGTCAAATAAAACATTAATAATAGGGATAAAATCAAAATACCCCTTTCAAATAGATTTAACATATACAAATTTTATGATTTTATAAATTCATTGTCACCACATATTTACTTGGTTCTACTCTATCCTACTCATTTTGCGCAGATGCAGCTACTGCATAGACACATTCTCATTGTATATGCGACAAGTGAATATATAATTTTTTTTACTCAACACTGGCGTAACCCATATGCAGCAATACATGTCTATTAATTCATTGCATATGCGTGAAATGAGTGCGATAAACTAAAACCAACTAAAAAGGTGTATCTAATTAACAACACCCATTATTATGGTTTACCTGATCAGGAAGTTTAGACTGTAGCAGTTCATCTGCTGTGGGGAAATCAACTCCATGATGTGCTCACTGGCACATAGGCTGAGCACAGGGCCCCAACAAGGCCCACTCATTCGCTTACATAATAACAATAATTTTTCCAACTAAAACACCTTTTGTCCACATATGTGGGTTTTACCTTAAAAGGCATCGTTACTATATGGTGATACTACATTACTTATATACCCATGTTGAGTTCTACAATTTTTTTCCATGGGTGAGATCAATGGTTTGAGCCAACCTTTCTCAACAATTACCAAATTGGATTAAATCAGTCCACCTTTGACTCCACCTGGACCTAAAACTATATCTTAGTCCACCCTGAATCAACCTTTGGACTATCCATGTAGATCACCACTCAACATTGTTCGCAACATCGTCCACCTAGATTAATACACATCTTGAGGTACACCATATTTCACCTTATTCGAAGAACTTGCACAACCACCTTGACAGTATCTTGGACTAACATCAGTCCAACTTGGCTCCACCTAGACCTTAAACTATACCTTAGTGCACCCTAAATCCACATGTGGACTATCCATGTAAATCACCATGTACTCAACATTGTCCATTAGATTGTCCACCTTAATCAATGCACATCTTAAGGCACACCATAGTCCACCTTACTCAAAAAACCTGTAAAAGCACCTTAACAGTTTCTCGGGTGTATGCAGGTTGTAACGATTCCACCCTTGTCTTTTTCGAGTCTAACTCCACCCAGGTTCCACCAAGTCAAGCTACCAAGATGTTATTTGTAGCGACTCATCATCTTAAGCTCTATCGAACTCTTCCTAACTTCACCGATTCCAACTACCAATACTGCTCCATAAGTGCGTAGATTCACCATCATCCTATGATATCAATTGATGTGGTCACCAGCACATGGGTTAGGCTCAGGGTGACAACTGACCCACCAGTCCGCTTACATAATGACGACATTGTCCCCAACTTTAATACCTTTAGGCCACATGTATAAGGTTTTATCTTAAAAAACTCGTTATTCTGTGGTGCCACTACCCTATTTATATATCCATGTTGAGTTCTATATTTTTTTCTCATGCAGTATAAAGATTTAAAGCAACCATTCTCAATATTGCAGACATAAAGTGTTAGCATCTTGACCCTCCATTTTCATAAGAGGCTAAGATTTTGACACGTATCTAAACTAATTGAAAAAGATGTTAGAGTATGTGGTTTTAAATATTTTAATTTAAACACGGCTTCAAAACTTAAGCCACTTTCCCCACATCTGTAGTACCAAAAGGAAAGAGAAAAGCATGAGGAAAAACAGAGGAAGGCCCAAATAAACAAAGTTTTGGAAATACCTAGATGGTATGTCTCGTTGTAATAAAATCAAATGGTGACGAAAGTCTCAATTAGCACAAGAAACCTAACCATATATGAATCTTCATAAAATTAATCGACAAAACAAGATTGTTCAAGATAGTTGAGCACCAACAAAAAGGAAGAAAAACAATACCACTTACACTTCGTTTGATAACAACATGAAAAATAACTAATGTAGACAGTAAAATGAAAAATAAGTACAAGAATATGGTAAACCATTTTATGCTCATTTTAATGAGTACATGTCCTCTGTATTCCTTTATATTGGGTGAAAAACATTTCTTTCACTTCAACTCAAAGAAAAAAATTCTATGGAAGAAATCAAAAAGTGTTAACATCCCTCAACTTATTATTTAAATTTTTATAAAAATAAAATATTTTTTTTTAATATTTTCTATCTTATTATCGAATGGATCCTTAGAACTCAATTAGCAGAAAGAAACCTAACCATCTATGAATCTTCATAAAATTAATCTGAAAAGCAAGAATGATCAAGATAGTTGAGCACCAATAAGAAGGAAGAAAAATTAAAAGCAAATAGCATAACATCAACAAAAAGACCCAAACTTTTATTCATGCTATGTTTTTGCTTTTCACTCGTCTTCCTTTTTTATCTTCCTATATTGATCCACTTCTTTCTCTTTTGTTTTGGAACTACCGACACCAATAAGGCAAATAGGGGGTGGGGATGTTTTGCTATAGTTTCCGGTGATTGGTACTGGTGCTGCAGTTATTAATAGAGTTGTAAAAACATTGAAATTAAGGTGAAAGAGTTTGTGAGATTTGAAACAGAGCTAAACCTAAATTATTTAAGACCAACTTCAACAAAAATGTATATTATGATTTTAATAGAGCTAAACCTAAATTATTTAAGAGCACCTTCAACAAAAATGTATATTATAATTTTGTGTATAATTTATTGTTGGAAAATAATAAGAACTGCATAATCGAAATAGACAAGGTAGAGAGTACACCGGGTTGAGTCGCGGACTAAGTCGCTCTCTTTAAGATGTTTCGCGGCTCTGCCCGGAATTGTGCTAGCAGTTTTGATTATGCCACGCCGTCCCCAGGATGAAACAGCCCAGATACTCTCTGTACGATCGATTTTCACCTTTTCGATAGCTCGACAATAACACTCTTTTAATCGCTTGGGATCGAAAAATCTTTACTGCCGGAGGCTAAATTTTGTTTCTGCCGGAAGAAATTATTTTCAGTAGTTTTCGTAGATCAAGAGTATATTTTTGAAAACTATTTTTGATCCGTTTAAAAGAGATAAAGCCCAGACCAAAAAACCACTTTGAGGAAAATCCGCAAAGGTGGAAGAAAACATGGAGGAAATCATGGGAGCGTGTAGAGGAAATTATGGAGGAAATCGTGGAGGAGAATGACAGAGCCTTTACCTTTTCTTTTTATTTATTAATTTTTAATAAATAAAATTCTTTAAATGTATTTTGTATAAAAAAAGATAATACACTACACAAGACAAGCCCAAAGCCCGAGACTGGACCGGGTCGGGTCGGTCGGTCGGTCGGCGCGTGTGTGGAGAACCACATTCATCCAAGTCCTCACCTAATAGCACAAAAGTGTAATGCCCAAAGGGCTCAAGCCCTTAAGTAAATTCTACCAAATAAAAACCCATGAAGGGTTTTATATCTCTCCTATGTGGGATTTGGGATAACATTACATCACATCACATTAAATCACCTTGTCTTGGTTTTATTTTTTCTTTAAATACACAAAAGCTCCAACAATCCCCCACTTGTATTTTAGGAAAAACTTTTTCATCGAGCATATTACATAGGACAGTGCATAAGTAAAGGTATTTTTCAACTTGAACCTTTACTTAGTGTATGTGTTTCAGACTACACTAGAGTAACTCGTAATTTTGAACTCTATCTCTGACAATCACAACACACACTGCCCCCAAGAGTGTTGTCCAAAAGCCAGCACGTTATGGCCATGTGCTTATATCCTGGTTAGTGAATGCTCTAGAGAATTTGCCCAAAATTTCATAGGAAGCGACCTCTCTTTCACATTCACATAGGTGAGCCTATCAAGAGTACTCTTGTAGCATCGGTACCCCACTCATAGAACAATAGAACTCATTAAAAGCAAATGCTCAACCTTTTCGCCGCTTTAAGATATCATGCTCTACAGGATGAGATAATACTACATGATTTCTAAAGTATCACCTGTAACTTGTTGTTTACCCTTTGAACCTATTTCTTGGGATCTCCGGTCCATAGGTTGGGTTACCATTAAAGTGACTCAAATCTCATTGGGCATTAACCCCATCCCTTTCGAGGTGTTAAGCACCTTCGCTCTCGTTAGTCCTTTCGTCAAAGGATCAGCCAAATTTTTCTCAGACCGCACATAATCCACTCTTACAACACCTTTGGAGAGTAACTCTCTAACCATACTGTGTTTGCGATGAATTTGTCATCTCTTACCGTTATAATAACGGTTTTGAACTTTTGCAATAGTCGTGGTACTATCGCAGTGGATAAGGACAACTGGTATCGGTCTCTCCCATAGAGAGGTATCTGCAAGAAAGCTTCTCAGTCAGCTTGCTTCTTCACTAGCAGCAGTTAATGCTATCATCTCAGACTCCATCGTAGACTGGGCCAAAATGGTCTGTTTCTTGGATTTCTACGAAACTGCACCTCCAGCAATGCTGAAGATATATCCACTAGTGGCCTTGGAATCTTCTGACAGGGTGTTCCAGTCAGCATCGCTATATCCTTCTAGGACAGCACGAAACTTTTGATAGTGTAACTTTAGGTCCATGGTTCTTTTTAGATAACGCATGACCCTCTCAACAGCATGCCAATGCTCCATACTAGGACTGCTTGTAAAGCTACATAGTACCCCCACTGCATAAGCAATATCGGGCCTAGTGCAATCAGTAGTGTATCGAAGGCTACCAATGATGCTCGCATACTCAGTTTGTCTAACAATGTCTCCAGTGTTCTGGAACAACTTCATACTAGGATCATATGGTGTACATGCTGGTTTACAGTCTGAGTAATTATATTTTCTTAGAATCTTCTCAATGTAATGAGATTGATTCAAAGAAAGTCTATTTCCCGTCCTAGTAATTTTAATCCCTAAAATTACATTGACTTCTCCCAAATCCTTCATATCAAAATTTGCACGTAGCATGGATTTCACATTATTAACTACATGGATATTAGAACGAAAAATAAGCAAGTCATCAACATATAAACATATAATAGTGCAAGCATTATTCTCAGTCTTATAATAAATGCATTTATCACTTTCATTAATTCTAAATCCATTTGTAATAATCAATTCATCAAATTTCTCATGCCATTGCTTAGGAGCCTATTTCAAACCATAAAGGGATTTATTTAATTTGCATACTTTTTGTTCTTGGCCTGTAATAATGAATCCTTCAGGTTGTTCCATGTAAATTTCTTCTTCTAATTCTCCATTAAGGAAAGCGGTTTTAACATCTATTTGATGCACAACAAGATCATGGAAGGAAGCCAGGGCAATCAAAACACGTATAGACATTATTCTAGTAATGGGAGAATAAGTATCAAAGAAATCTACATTTTCACGTTGTCTATAACCTTGACAACTAAACGTGCTTTGTATTTGACAAATAGTGCCATCAGGTTTTAATTTCTTTTTAAGTATACACTTACAACCTTTGGTTTTACAACCAAGAGGAAGGTCTACTAGATGCCAAGTTCTATTTGATTCTAAGGAATCCATTTCATTGTTAATGGCTTCTTGCCAAAGGTCAGCATCTAAAGAAGAGAGTGCTTCTTGAATAGTGGATGGATCCTCTTCTAAAGTACGTATATGCATAAAAATCAGGCCCAAAGTCTTTAGTGGTTCTAACTCTTTCACTTTTCCTAGGTTCAATTGATGTACCATGGTGCACGGTACTGGATGGTAAGATAGAGCTAGAAGGCAGTGAGCTACCCCCACTATTTTTTATTTTAAAAGGGAATTTATCTTCATAGAAATCTACATCATTGGATTCAATAATAACATGATTTTTCAAATCATAAAATCTATAGGCCTTACTATTAATTGCATATCCGATAAAAACACATTCATAAGCTCTATTAGCAAGCTTAGATCTTTTAGGATCAGGAATACGCACGTAAGAAATGCACCCCAAACGCGTAAATAAGAAATATTGGGCCTTACTATTAATTGCATATCCGATAAAAACACATTCATAAGCTCTATTAGCAAGCTTAGATCTTTTAGGATCAGGAATACGCACGTAAGAAATGCACCCCAAACGCGTAAATAAGAAATATTGGGCCTTTTATTATTTAAAATCTCATAGGGGGGTAAATTAGATTTAATCTTAGGTACCCTATTAAGAACGTGACAAACGGTTAATAAAATCTCTCCCCACCAATGTGAGGCAGCCCCCGAATTTAGTAGCGTAGCAACAATTAATTCGGCAAAAGTTCTATTTTTTCTTTCGGCTTTTCCTTTCATTTTAGGTGAATATGGAGCAGTCGTCTCATGAATAATACCAAGTGAAGTATAAAGATTTTTAAAATCAGTTGAATCATATTCAGTTCCTCTATCACTCCGAAATCTTTTTATTTTCTTATTAAACTGATTTTCAATTTCTGTAGGAAATATTTTAAACATATCAATTGCTTCACTTTTATTTTTCATAAGGTAAATATAGGAAAAATCCGAATTATCATCAATAAAAGTAATAAAATACCTTTTTCCATTTCTCGTTAAAACACCATCAAATTCACAAATATCCGAATGAAGTAATTCAAAAGGTTCAGTTTCTCTTAAAACCGATTTGTGAGGTGTTTTAGTAATCTTTTCTTGGCTACAGAATTCACATTTTTCGAAATCATTTAATGATAAGGGGGAGTAATTTCCAGTTTACTCATGTTCTTAATAAGGCACTTATTAACATGACAAAGTCTATCATGCCACACATTAAATGAACAAATCATATAAGCAGAACTAGAAACAACTTTATTAGCATCAACATTTAACTTAAACATCCCATCACAAGCATAACCCTTCCCCACAAATACACCATTCTTAGTAAGAGTAAACAAATCTGCCCCAATAGTTTGAACAAATCCAGCCTTACTAAGGAGGTAACCCGAAACAAGATTCTTCCTAATTTCTGGAGTATGCAGAACATCCTTAAGGATGATAGTCTTTCCAGAAGTGAATTTCAACTCGACATCACCCGAGCCAGCAACATTAGTGGTGTGGGAATCACCCAACAGCACTTTCTTATCAACAGCATCAGAATAGGTCTTAAATAGAGCACAATCATGGCAGACATGACGAGAGGCGCCAGTATCCACCCACCAGCCTTCAGAACCCGATACCAGATTAATTTCTGTTATCATAGCCATTAAGGGCTCTTCTTTAGTAACATTCGCCTGAGCTGTTCGGCGTTTGTTTCGACAATTTCTTGCCATATGACCAGGCTTTCCACAGTGGTAGAACGAGAACACACTGTTATTATTATTATTATTATTATTATTATTATTATTATTATTATTATTATTATTATTATTATTATTATTATTATTATTATTACTATTATTATTATTATTAGCCTGGCCATTTCTATTTTGGTTATGGGTTTGGTTGATCCTATTCTAGTTCCCGTATCGGATCGCATTATTTCCACCATTCTGATTTTTCATATTTTTCCGATTCGGCCTTAGAGCAGGAGGGGTGTTGTTCAAGCGATTCTGATTTTGATTACGGTTCTGATTTTTGTTAAAAACAACCAGAACTTCATCATTCCGATCTTGCTTACGATTTTTCTCCTCAATCCTGAATTTTGTAATCAAACTTTCAAATGAAAACTCTTTAGATTTGTGACGCAAACTATTTTTAAAATCTTTCCAGCCAGGGGGTAATTTATCAATCAAAACTGCCACTTGAAACTACTCATCAAATTTCATCCCTTCAGAAATAATCTCATGTGCAATTTTTTGAAGTTCGTGAGACTGTGTAACAATAGACTTGTCGTCCGTCATCTGATATTTCAAATAACGACTGACAGCGTATTTTTTAGGCCCAGCCTCTTCAGTGTCATATTTCTTTTGAAGTGAATCCCAAATTTTTTTGCGGGTTTGCACGGGTGGTAAACATCATAAAGCTCGTCATGAATAGCATTCAAGATCAGATTTCTGCATGCATAATCATTGTCTTCCCAAATTTTGAGAATCTTATGATTTGCCTCAGAAATCGGATTAGGGAAGGTGGGTTTTTCAAAAACACAAGCAGATTCCACCTTCTTAGGCCATCTTTAGTGGGTAGTGTAAAAGTGTAGTGTAAAAATATTTATTTAGCCTAGCAATAAATAAAGAAATGCACTGGGAAAAAGGTAAATTAGCCTTGCACGATATATGAAGTGTCGGGGTAAATTTTTTTCTCTCCCACGACACATGATGTGTCGTGGCATGTAAAATATATTTTTTTCTTTTTTTCTTCTTTCATATTCGAGAGAACCATGCATAAATGTTTTAAGGCTCGCACGACACATGATGTGTCGTGCCATGACAAAATTGTCTCCCACGACACATCATGTGCCGTGCCATGACAAAAAATTGTCTCCCACGACACATCATGTGTCGTGGCAGGTGGTTTTTCATGCCCCAATACATCATGTGTCGGGCGAGCTAAAAAATTGTCGGCCTGGGTTTTTACCTTCGCTTTACCTTTTTTCCCACTATTTTACGTTTTTAACTTATGCGCTGAGCCACATAAAAACTCAAATTTGGCTTTTTAGCCTATGGGGTGGAGATGGTCTTAAGAGTTAAGTAAAAAAATATTTTTTTTCCACCTCTTAAAGTGCAGACCCTCAAATTTGAAAGGTTGATTCAATGAGCCAAAAGCAGCAGATTGATTATATTCATTAGCCATGATAACAGTTACAAAAAAATAGCAGATAAGGAATGTCTTAAAATTGTTGGAAAATAATATGAACTACAGAATCGAAATAGACAAGGTAGAGAGTACACCGGGTTGAGTCACGGACTAAGTCGCTCTCTTTAAGACGTTTCGCGGCTCTGCTCGGAATTGTGCTAGCAGTTCTGATTATGCCACACCGTCCCCAGGATGAAACAGGCCAGATACCCTCTGTACGATCGGTTTGCACCTTTTCGATCGCTCGACAATAACACTCTTTTAATCGCTCGGGATCGGAAAAATCTTTTACTGCCAGAGGCTAAATTTTGTTTCTGCCGGAAGAAATTATTTTCGGTAGTTTTCGTAGTTCAAGAGTATACTTTTGAAAACTATTTTTGATCCGTTTAAAAGAGATAAAGCTCAGACCAAAAAACCACTTTGAGGAAAATCTGCAAAGGTGGAAGAAAACATGGAGGAAATCATGGGAGCATGTAGAGGAAATTGTGGAGGAGAATGAGGGAACCTTTACCTTTTCTTTTTATTTATTAATTTTTAATAAATAAAATTCTTTAAATGTATTTTGTATAAAAATATAATACACTACACAAGACAAGCCCAAAGCCTGAGCCCGAGACCGGACCGGACCGGACCGGGTCGGTCGGCGCGCGTGGAGAACCACATTCATCCAAGTCCTCACCCAATAGCACAAAAGTATAATGCCCAAAGGGTTCAAGCCCTTAAGCAAATTCTACCATATAGAAACCCATGAAAGGTTTTATATCTCTCCTATGTAGGATTTGGGATAACATTACATCACATCACATCAAATATCACATCACATTAAATCACTTTGTCTTGGTTTTATTTTTTCTTTAAATACACAAAAGCTCCAACATTTATACAACTTGTTAAAGTTTGGATTTCCATCTATCTTTTAAATTTGACTTTTGTGAAGTTTATATTGCCACGTAACCTTTTTCTATCTCTAATTTTTTATAAAACATTGAAATGCGATAACTTTTAATATAAATATATATATTTTAACAAATACTTTATATTTCAAATCAACTCATCAAATACTATATAAGATTGGTCTAATGATTCACTAAGTACTTGTGGTTCTTGTGAATGACGATATAGTTAGCGGTAGATCTCACGTTCTAATTCTTCTAGTTAGAGTTGCTCAAAAAAAAATCTACTCATCAAGATTAATAAATTAAAATCCATTATCACTATAAAAATTTGTATAGATATACTCAAAAAAACTGACAATAAAAATTGCCCAAAATGACATCATACATGACTACATGTGTCCATATATATGTTAACGGTTTATTCAAATTTTATACAAAAATTTACAAATATATCAGTAGAATATATTTTTTAAAAATTTTAAAATTTGTGTAAAACTAATTTGACACATAAAATTTATATAATCATTTTTATACTGCAATTAAAAATATTATAAAATAACATAATATAATCTTTTTTACCTAATTTATTTAAACACGTGTTAAAATCTTAACATTCTAGAATTTCTCCACTGCAAAGGAGCAGTACCCTGTTGGGACCCCTCCCCCCCCTTCTCTCTCTGTCTCTGTCTCTTGAGACCTTATCTTGTTGTGGTCGATTTCCGCGTCCGCTTTATCCGGTCGATCAATTCAAGTTCCTTTTATGAAATCCATTTTGGACGGCTATGGAAGTGCCACGTACACTAATCAACAGATTTTGTAAGGAGTTGTCCGATAATTTGATGCCTATTTATAGTAACTGTGTACGAAAACACCTGGCATTTAATATAGAGAGAAGAAAGATTATAGGTGGATTTTGTAATGATGAAGTTTAGATTTTAATATAAAGGGATAATTAAAAAAAAGGGCTTATTACAGAAAGATTTTTACACTAAGGTCAAAGAATAATTTTTTTTTAAATAAAGGTCCTATTTTTTATTTTATTGATAATATGACATGTGTCTTTTTTTTTCATTATAAAATGACATCCCAACCCTTAAAATAAACTAAAAAAATATCAATATGCATTAAAATATGGACTGCAATATGAACTTTGCAGTCTATATTTCACTGCAATATGAACTTTGCAGTCCATATTTCACTGCAATGTGAACTTTGCAGTCGATATTTTTAGTGCAAAGTTCATATTGCAGTCCATATTTTACTGCAATGTGAACTTTGCAGTCCATATTTTTAGTGCAAAGTTCATATTGCAGTACATATTTCACTGCAATATGAACTTTGCAGTTCATATTTTATTGCAATATGAACTTTGCAGTCCATATTTTTTGTGAAAATTTTATAAAAAGGGGTAATTTAGGTAATACATAACATGTTTTTATTAATTAAATGATATTTAAATTTATTCAAATACATTCATTTAAAATATAAAACAAAATAGGCCTCTTACAATAATTACCAATTAAAAATAGGCCCTTTATTCAAA
This sequence comes from Lonicera japonica, assembly GCA_021464415.1. Classification (NCBI taxonomy): domain Eukaryota; kingdom Viridiplantae; phylum Streptophyta; class Magnoliopsida; order Dipsacales; family Caprifoliaceae; genus Lonicera; species Lonicera japonica. The sequence goes on from CM038463.1 coordinate 37,459,365, forward strand.
TTACCAATTAAAAATAGGCCCTTCATTCAAAAAAATATTATTCATTGGATTTTTGGTAAAAATCAATGTATAATAAGCCATTCTACCTAATTTCTAGTAATATAAATCAATTTAAGAGTGAAAAAATATACTAATAATATCGTACTAATTTATATCAAATTGAAATAATATCAAAATATATCTGTCGATTTTTTTTTGATACGGTACTGGTACTCAAACTCATTACTGACGGTATATATTACCATACTAAAATTTTAATATTATCACGGTATACCATACCGAACCGTACTAAATCTACCAATTATACCAAATATATTAAATTACTAAATTAATTACTAATAGTCTAATTATTTATATATTTTTGTATTTCAGTATTTATATATTTGTGTATAGACTATAGAGTATAATTGTTAGAGTATGAAAATAAATAAAAAATAATACAGTTTGTGTATTTATGTATATATATATATATATTTATATATATGTAATCAGTAATCTGTGTATTTGCATATTTATTAATTTATATATATCTGTAATTTATGTATTTTTATATCTGTGTAATAAAGATATATATATATATATGTTTATTAATTGCACGTAGCATTATTAAATAGTAGATGCTAAAAAAAAGAGTTATGATTTACAATTCATAGGAATAGGAGTATGTGTATGAGCACGCATCTAGTTATTAGTTGATTAAATTGAAAATGAACTTGGTTACAATTTAACATTATTGACCAGCTTGTGATAGGATTTTGTTTGCTTTGTTTTTTATTTTTTTTATTTTTAAATAATGATAAGTTGACATTGTTTAACAAGTTATAAATGGTTTGATGGATGTATTCATTTTTAGTTTGATAGTAAATAAGTATCTTAAAATGTTTAAATTAAAATTATTAACAGTAGTTAAAAAACAATTGGTTAAATAAGTTGTTATGCGTGTGTAACAGTGCTTAAGAGCATCTCTAATTGAATATATTATTAAAATTGGTTAGAATGTTTATTTTTCTCAATAATTAAAATTGTGGGATCTATTATTTGTATAATTGGATTAGTGTTTATAGACCATTAAGGGTATGCAATCTTCTTTTTTATTTTTTAGGATTTATTTTTTGGTAATGTACCGTACCAATCCGTACCGTACCGATATTTCGGTATACCAATGTTTTAGTATGGTAATGGTAATAAATTTTGGCTTGCTAAATTTTCGGTACGGTACTCGGTATACTCGTTATGGTACGATATTGTACCAAATTCACCCCTAAATCAATTTATGCACTATTTGCCTAAATTTGCCATTATCAGAAACATGTTTTTACATTACGTTCGTAATTAATTAATGAGTTAGATTTTAGTATAAATATATTTTTATACTAAATTTGAATATAAGTTTTAGTGTAGATATTTTTTGTATTAAAAACACAAAAAGTATAAATAAAGTTTTGCAATATACACTTTTACATCTAATAATGTAACTTTTAGTACAAAAATATGTTTAGGTTGTATACAAATTTGATAGTATTTAAGACCTAAAACTTGTCACCATATTTTAGAAATATCTAATTATTTATATGCCAACAATTTGCTTTTTTCTATAAAAACTTGTTGATAACATGAGTTAAAACCTGATCAGGGGCGTTGGGATATAGGGGCAATTGACTCCCTTTTTTTTTTTAATCATATATATATATTATAAGGTTATAGGGCTTTTGTGAGATTTTTAAAAATGAATAGAATCTTTTATAAGACAAAAAATTTACAAAAATAAAAAAATAATAAATAAATAAATAAAACAGGTTATGTTTTGTACTTTTGTCAGAGTAAACAATAGAGGTTAAAAGGATTTTCTTTCTTCCTCTTTTATTTACAATTTTCAAAACACATCTTTTTCTGTACTTTTTAACAATCTTGATTTAATATCCTAATAATTTTTGTGTATGGCATGTTGATTTAAGGAATTCATTATTTGCTTTTGATTAGCAAAAAATTCTTCAGTTTGCAACAACGACTTTGAGAAGATACATTGAATATGACATTTCAAAAAAAATAAAAAAATCGTAGAACGTAATTTTAATCAATATTTTTGTTTTATTGTGGAAAAAATTTCTAGTATTATGCTTGTGTTAAAATATTAATTTATTAATAATCTATTTTTTGGTCTTGTTTTGTTTGTTTAAAAAATAATTATAATTGACAACAACCCCACCCCACCCCACATCCAAGGCTTCGCCTATGACCCTACACTATTACTTTTTTCATTTTTCTTTTTTTCTTTTTTTGTTCTACACACTATTACTTAACTATCAAACTATTTTTCATTTTTATTAAAATGTTTCTCTTGAAATTATGTATGCCACTTTCCCAAGATATCTTTAAACTTGTGGATGATCTTGTGATAGTGACACTTATTTTGTTAACTTTCTGGAATTTAAATGAGTACTGGATGAAATTAAGAAACAATGGAAGTAAATATTTTTTCATACATGAAGTGATATGTAATTATAAGTTGTCACCTAATGGCTTGGTCACTTTTGCGTTCGAGCTTTGGGGTTGACAAAAGCTCCTCAAGTCGATTTTTAACAACAACAAAATAATTATGGTCAGCAGCAACCTAAGATATGTAAGACCATCTCCAGTGCACTTGCTAAATGGTATGGCAAAAATAACAATTTACCATCTCAAAGCTTGCAGCGCAAAAAGGGTAACTGGGCACGTCAGCAACTCGCGATACACAGTGTATCGCGAGATTCACAGTCATAACGGCTCTCTCCCAACGGCCGGATTTCTTTTAACGGTACAAATTTTTCCTATTTAAACATTTGGCCATCTATGTTTACATCTCATCCATCTCATACATATACACTCACGCATTCATGAAATAAACAACCAAGGTGGAATTAAGCAATAGGAAATTTTTGCTACCGGATCAAGGTACAATTTTCTGAATCTTTTTTATTATTTATTTGCTTAATATTATTATATATTTGTTTAATATTAATGTTTATAATTAATTAATTTTGCTCAATATATTTCTTTAATATCATTATTTATGTGATAAACAATTTGTCAATAAATATAGCATCATATTATCATGTATAATGAAAAAAAATGAACTCCAAAAGAATTAAAATCAAAAATTTTCAACTCTTTAGTTTTGTATTTGATTTTTTTACGAATGTATTTGCTTATTATTGTTTATTTGTTTAATATGTTTGTCTATAATTAATTTGTATTGGTCAATTTAAGACTTTAATATTATTATTTATGTGAGTTAATTAGTTTGTAGATATAAGATCCTATTATCACTTGATAGTATGAAAGGTTCCTTAACACGTATAATGAAATAAATTAACTCTGTAAAAAAATATTTTTGCTCATTTCATTCTTTTGTTTTGTATTTGAATTTATTTTTATTTTACAAAAAATTAATTTAACTCTTTCAAAAATTTAAATAATAAAAAAAAATTTAGGCACTCGATAAGAAAAATGTTTATATTACAAGTAAAATTAATTTATTGACCCTTAACATTATTGTGAACACCTCATTTTGCGACCCCCGCAAGAATCCTAATTTTCAAAGAAATAAACATGCATGCACGCACGAGCATTCCTAGATGCACATGTATTTTGTTCATATGATACAGGTCAAAGAAGAAAGCCGAAAGGACCCCGGATGAGGAGTCACAGAATTATCGAAAATTGTCGGAATCAAAAACCGTCAAAACTCTTGGAAACTTGTGAAAGGAGAGTCACGCATTTTGGATCATCCTCAAACTTTGAGAGTTGTTGGAAATTATCAAAAGGAGTAACATACTCGAAAATCAGCTAAATCCGACGGTCGGATCTCGGACAATTCCGAAAATCGCGAGTTTATTTCGGGTGGTCAAATGGAGGTCTTCTCGAAGTTAAAATGGTTTGAAGTTTGGTAAGTGGATAGGCCTTATTGTGGGGAAGGACATATTCAAAATTTAGCTTTGTTGGACATGGGGTCCTCAAGAATCAATTTGTCTACCGTGCAATTCCAGTTGAAATGTCATTCGTAGCAAATTAAAATAAATAGTGGCCTTCCCGAAATCTGATCGGCCTCAAATTTGGACACAAGTTAGAAAACATTTGGAGGGAAAACATATCAAAAAATCAGAATAATCCAACGGTTGGAGGTTTAATTATCGAGATTGTTGTATGCAAGTACGTTTCCTACGCGGGAACAAACTCTTCGTACCAATCAGAACGAAAGGGAACCTTCCCGAACTCCGATCGACCTGAATTTGTTACACAATCTAGAAGAGTTCTATTCCTAACACATATCCAAAAATCAGGATGATCCAACGGTGGGAAGGTCTCGCGATAATTTTCAAGAGTCCTAGTTGCAATCTCTTTTCTTGCTCTCCAAGTATTTTCTTCAACTATAAATAGACCCCCCCTCCATTCATTATTTTCATCAACAATCAAGGGAATTTCGTGGTACACACCAAGAGATCCTTATTCTCTCCTTCCAAGAAGGCTCAGGTATAATTTTCTCTCTCTTCTTTTATTTATTCGTTAGTTTTATAATTCATACTCTTGTTTGCATAATTTTTATTACTTAATAGCTTTTCAAAACCTTTTTTTCAAATTGTTTTCAAAACTAAAGGCGTATAATAAACCCTAATCCAATTCCAAAATAGTATTATTACTTTTTTTACTTTTTCAAAAGTCCGGATTAGCGGTATCGTTATACGAAGGAATCGATAATCGCTACATATCCAATCTAACTCATAGATTGCGGTGTATATGTGATAAATACTCGATTATGAGAGCACTAGTGCCATCTATACCGGTTTAATTAATAGACTTTGGTATACGATCGGTCAACTCGCCTCATATAATATTGAATATAAGATTCCACATTGAATCAGTTTCCGAAAAGCCCAATGCTTTACAAAATCACTTTTTTCATTGCATCTATTATTATCAAACTCTCTTTTTCAAATCACACACACACGCACTTATTTTCAAAATCATGGGTGAATTAGGAAACACATCGTTTTCATCCCAACCCCAAAATCCCGATTTCTAAGGCAAGCACGAAAGCTGTAAAGTAATAGCAATAGCATGCAAGAACTGAATTATAATACACGCATATCCTACTCAAGAGACCGAAAGGGCGAATTGGGTGCCTAACACCTTCCCGATTCGTAACTTAATCCCCGAACCTTCGAATCAACTGGTTTCGCATATATTGTGTATAAGAGGATATTTAGTCCATAAATACGTCTCTTTTACACGAACCTTTTTGTTTGTTTAGTAAAACAAACTGGCGACTCTTATTCTTTTCAAAACCTGATTTCCAAATCAACAAACGGAATCGCCGCCCACGGGGACCCCTGGGCGTCGAGAACGCGGGTTCTCACAGTGGCGACTCTGCTGGGGATATTTTAAGAGGATTAGACTCTAAATAAGAGTAGAATATGTGTGGATATTGTTTATGTTTGCATGCTTTCTTTTTTGGCCTTAGTTTTAGGATAACATAGATGCGATTTAGGTAGATACCTTGATTCCCTTTTTGTTTGTAATAATTGTTTGAGGAAAAACTTTTCATAAATAAAATTTGAAAGTACTCGAACAAACCCTAAAGCGTTCTTCATAATGTACCTCCATAATTGTTATTTTGCACGCACTCACTATCATCATGCATTATCGCGAGTGTGAATTTACCCTATTAACCTCGGGACCAAAGTCGTGATTAGGCCGTGGACTTGCGGGTCTACACTAGCCGAAAGCGCATGGGACCACTCTCCTTGGCCAAGTACCAAACTGAGGTATATCGAGTGACGAGAACACTCACGTACCCAGAATGTATATCAAAAGGTCCTTGCACGTACTCGCCCTTGGGGTATATAGCAAGACCTAGCCAAATAGGAGGGAGCCTTAAACCTTACCCATTTCAACCACGCTTGCATATAGGATGCGTCAGCCTAGTACACACGAATTTCTGCATGTTTTCTTGACCGTTGGTCGTGAGATTAGTGAACAAAAGGCCTTGCCATACATACCGATTTTTGGTTTGGCAAGTATGGCCGGTGGCTGTCCAACCCCGTTCGTAGAAATCCCTCACTAAAACCAGTTAGTGAGAATTTCCCTTTTACTATTTCCATGAAAAGCAACTCTAAGTGGAGAGAACTTCCCGATTTTCAAAAAAAATATTTTTCAAAATATTCTTTCAAAAAATCGAGTCATTCTCCAAAATGAATTTTTCAAAAAAATTAATTTTCAAAATCGGAAGGTTATAAGGGCACCCCGGGAATTTATATTCCCACCCTAAACCTATCCACGGGGCTCTCAAGTTACTACTGTCGGTTTGTTTTCGCCTAAACACCAAAAAGTGGTTTTCGATTTGCATATCATTGAGTCACACTCTTTTCCGAGAATTACGCAATCAATTGGTGAAAAGTATCAGTTATCTAGTTCTGGCTCGTTGTCCTTATCTCAGTCTTTTCTCCACCACTCCCAGGTTTTTGTTGCCGAAACACACTGGCCGGTTGGGCTGGTAAGGATCATACAGGCAGACTTACTCGACCAGACTCACCTCTCATCATGCCGCCACGACGTGCTCTCGATTATCACAATGACCAGATAGAAGTTAATGAAGAAAGGGTTATTGATGCCGAGGGTCAACACCATGCAGCGGATCTGCCGCCCGGTCCCGTTTTACTAATCAATCCCGAGGCCCTTACCCCAGAACAGCTTTACCAAATGATTCAGGGTCTGGCTCAGTCTATGAACACCATGACCAATCTGCATAGGACCACCCAGGCCTGTCTGGATACCTTACTTGCTACTCGGGCACCTGCTGAACTGAATCAACCAAATCATAATCCCGTTCACAACCAAGGCCAAGGCCAAGGCCAACCTATTCCCCCACCTCAGCAAAATGTCCTACCAGTTCCCCAAATACGCCAAGGCCCACCAGTACCAGATGCTGTCAATGTATGGCTCCATCCTGAACATAATCAACCCCGACAACACCATAACCCACTCTTCGAAGGGCATGAACCAGATCCATATATGGGGCAGTACGCTGAGTCAGTAGTTGAACAGGCTAAAGAGAATGAAGCCATTACCCTACTGAAGGAACAAATGAAGGCTCTGAACTAAAAGGTGACGGATAAGGCGGACAACATAGCCGATCTCCAAAATATGTCTATTTTTCCTGAAGCCAGGTTGCCGGTGGGTTTTAAGCTCCCTAATGTGGAAGAATTCTCGGGAAATAGCCCGCCCCATCTACATCTTAAGGCCTATGTTCGCACTATGCAGTTGTATGGGTTGAATGAGACTCACTTGGCCCAAGGTTTTCATCAGACTTTAACAGGGCCCGCGCATAGTTGGTTTCTGGGGTTGGAAAAACACAGGGTGGCCGATTGGAAGAGCATTGTAAAGGAATTCATGGAGCACTACAAGTCAAATGAAGAACTGAAGGTTACTCGTAAACACCTTGAAATGGCTAAGCAGCGAGAAACTGAGAGTGTTAGTGATTTTATCACACGTTGGAGAGAGTTGGCATCACAAATGATTGACCGGGTCCCTGGGGAAGAACAATTGGGGTTGATAGTCAAGAATTTTAAGCCCGAAATCAGAAATGGCATGGGGCGACAGTACTTTGAAAAATATAAAGCTTTAATGCATGTGGCCAACGAAACTGAGGAAGAACTGGCAAAGGCCGCTGAGGTTAAGAAAGCCTCGTCCCAGTACAAGAAAACTGCTTCTACTATTAATCAAGTATGGTCTCAGCAAAATTCGGGGTCTTATCAGAGAAGTAATTTTCAGTATCCACGAGAACAGGAATCTGCCCAAGGCCAAGGGTTCGGGAGGAGAAACAAAGACCGACATTTTGCACGTCTGCCGGCCTCATTAAGCAAAACCCTAGCCGCATTACAAGAAAGTGGAATCATACGACCATTGGCCCCCCGGGCTCCCCCCGACCCACTTCCTAATGGTTGGAGGGCCAATGAACACTGCGAATACCACCAAGGCCCAGGACACAACACTGATCGATGCATGGCCTTAAGGCACACCATCCAAGATCTAATCGAGTCGGGAAGAATCCCTGACCCAGAGCCACCAAATGTTGTGAAGAATCCGCTACCTAACCATGGAAGGGTAATCAATGCCGTATTAGTTAAAAATGAAGAATGTGATCCCATCTCCTTGATCAAGCCAGTAAGGGAGAATGGGGAAGAGGTTGTAGTAGTTTACTATGTTGAAGACCGTGTAGGCCGGGGCTGGATAAAGGAAGAGGAATAGAACTTAGAAACCATGTTTCGAGATATGATGAAAGAAGCTCCGCAAGTTTCAAAGGAACCAGTGTATGATTCTCGTGTTAGCAAGTGGATGCGAGAAATGAAAATAATGCCCGGTCAAGGGTTGGGCAAGAATAAGCAGGGCATTGCTGAGCCCATTGTTGTCAAAACCCAACTACGCCGGCAAGGTTTGGGTTACCAGGAAAGAAAAGTGAAGATTGGGCAAGATGCTCCCAGTAAGAAGTGGTCCATCTCAAGAAAAATAATTCGAGCACATGTTGATACAATCAGTTTTGACTGGTCAAAGGTAGCTGCATAATCTGATGTGGCTGAAAAGGAAAATTTGGCTAAGTGGGTACAACAGCTCACACGATCAGGGAAGGTTTATCAAACCCAAGAAAAGGGAAAGGAAGAAGGTAGGAAGGAAGCGGCTCAGCCCGAAAAGAGCCAAGTTGTTGAACAGCTGAAGAAAACGCAGGCTCAAATCTCCATTTGGGGCCTGTTGGTATCTTCCAAGCCCCACAGAGCAGCATTTCTCAAGCTCATGGATGAGGCCATAGTTCCAATAAAATCAACCCCGGAACAACTAGCAGCAATGATCGGGACCCTAAGCCTACAGAACAGTTTGTCCTTTTTGGACGAAGACCTATCACCACTAGGGAGGAACCATGATCAAGCACTCCACATATCTGTTGAAACTAGAGGAATGGTAGTCCCGAAGGTACTCATTGACAATGGGGCGACTATAAATGTCTGTCCACTCAAAACCTTCAAGGCTTTAGGACTCGATGAAAGTAGCTTGGGAGAATCCCCGGTAACGGTAAGGGCATATGATAACACCAAAATGGCAGTATTAGGATCTGTCGACTTGAACTTACTAATTGGGCCGATCGATTTCTCTGTTGAGTTCCAAGTTATCGACATACCATCTAGCTTTAACTTATTGCTCGGACGCGCATGGATACATTCGGTAGGAGCTCTTCCGTCTTCTCTACATCAAAAGATCAAGATCCCGATAGGAGATGAAATTATCGTGATACATGGTGATTGTGACAAAACCATAATGCCTAAAGACACGCCAGTCTTAGGCATAGGAAGCCAAGATGTACAGTTGGGGGGTTTCCAATATAAACCGAGGGTACAGGCCTTGACCTCACAGAAGATTACATACCTACCACCCGAAACAGTACCGTTTTTGAATGAGCAAGTAGTAGCAGTAATGCATACCATGGGCTATATGCCAGGTCGAGGATTGGGAGATGGACAAGTCGGGATAGCTGAGCCAATCGAACCCTATATGCAAGGAAGAAAATGCGCCGGGTTGGGTTTCCCATGCGACACAGAGGGTGAAATCTTGGGTGATTCGGGTTGCGAAATGATCAATACCTCCCTCAATGGGTTCTTTATAAAAGAAGGGGAAGATTTTCCATTCTGTGGCTTCCAAGAACCATGGGTCAATTCAGAAGGGAACAGAGTTCCGGGTTTTGAAATCTTTTTTATTGAAGATCTATACTACAAAGAAAGCCAGATGCACGATACCGAGGGTCGGGGTCATGACATAAAGCTTCAGGATGAGAAAAATGAGTTGGAAGATATAGCAAGTATGATGCAAAATCTGTTTGTTGAAGAGACACAGATCATGGCAATTACTGAGGAAAAGCAAATATTGGACCCGGTCACACTGATCCGTCCAGTTAAAGAGGTGGGAAATTTGAGTGAGAAAGGGAGTGAAATTGTAAGGGATAAAATTGTGGGTAGAATGAGCGATTATAAGCTCTTAGGAGAATTTCTTAATGTTTTTGATAGCATGGTCATTAATAAGATAGTACCAATTCCTCAGTATCCAAATGTGTCTCATATTACCTCAACAGAAATCGAATCCATGAATGATATCCCAGAAAAACACGAATAGAGAATCCAAATCGAGGAAGGTGAAACTATTACAGTTAACCTAGGGACTGGTGAGGATAGGAAAGAAGTAAAGATCGGGGCTGAATTGAGTAAAGCCGAGGGTAAAGACTTGTATGAGCTGTTGAAAGAATATGCCGATGTCTTTGCTTGGTCCTATGCAGACATGCCGGGATTAAACACGGATATAGTAATGCATGAAATCCACACTAAGCCGGAATGCTGGCCAATCAAACAGAAACTCAGAAAGTTGATACCAAAATGGTCACTCAAAGTTAAGGAAGAAGTAGAGAAACAGTTGAAAGTGGGGTTTATTCGAGTAGTAGATTATCTGACGTGGTTGGCTAACGTGGTGCCAGTGCCGAAGCCAAACGGAAAGGTAAGGGTGTGTGTATATTATCGGGATCTCAACAAGGCCTGCCCAAAAGATGATTTCCCATTACCTAACATTGATCTCATTGTGGATAACACCGCCAACCACGCCCTGAAGTCATTTGTTGATGGGTTTGCTGGTTACAATCAAATAAAGATACATCCTGACCACCAGGATAAGACTGCCTTCATAACTCCATGGGGAACCTACTGTTATACAGTTATGCCATTCGGATTAAAAAATGCCGGGGCAACATACCAAAGGGCTGCAACCACTTTGTTCCATGATATGATCCATAAAGAAGTAGAAGTTTATGTGGATGACATGATCATTAAGTCTAAAGAAAGGGAAGGGCATCTTCCCGCCCTCAAGGTCTTCTTTGAAAGGCTCAGGCAATTTCAGATGAAGTTAAATCCACAGAAGTGTGTGTTCGGGGTAACTAAAGGCAAGCTGTTGGGGTATATGGTTAGCAAGAAGGGAATTTCGTGGTACACACCAAGAGATCCTTATTCTCTCCTTCCAAGAAGGCTCAGGTATAATTTTCTCTCTCTTCTTTTATTTATTCGTCAATTTTATAATTCATACTCTTGTTTGCATAATTTTTATTACTTAATAGCTTTTCAAAACCTTTTTTTTCAAATTGTTTTCAAAACTAAAGGCGTATAATAAACCCTAATCCAATTCCAAAATATTATTATTACTTTTTTTACTTTTTCAAAAGTCCGGATTAGCGGTATCGTTATACGAAGGAATCGATAATCGCTACATATCCAATCCAACTCATAGATTGCGGTGTATATGTGAAAAATACTCGATTATGAGAGCACTAGTGCCATCTATACCGGTTTAATTAATAGACTTTGGTATACGATCGGTCAACTCGCCTCATATAATATCGAATATAAGATTCCACATTGAATCAGTTTCCGAAAAGCCCAATGCTTTACAAAATCACTTTTTTCATTGCATCTATTATTATCAAACTCTCTTTTTCAAATCGCACACACACACTTATTTTCATAATCATGGGTGAATTAGGAAACACATCGTTTTCATCCCAACCCCAAAATCCCGATTTCTAAGGTAAGTACGGAAAGCTGTAAAGTAATGGAAATGGCATGCAAGAACTGAATTATAACACACGCATATCCTACTCAAGAGACCGAAAGGGCGAATTGGGTGCCTAATACCTTCCCGATTCGTAACTTAATCCCCGAACCTTCGAATCAACTGGTTTCGCATATATTGTGTATAAGAGGATATTTACTCCATAAATACGTCTCTTTTACACAAACCTTTTTTTGTTTGTTTAGTAAAACAAACTGGCGACTCTTATTCTTTTCAAAACCTGATTTCCAAATCAACAAACGGAATCGCCGCCCACGGGGACCCCCGGGCGTCGAGAACGCGGGTTCTCACAGTGGCGACTCTGCCAAGGTAAAAACAATTCAAGAAATGCCCGTACCACGCACCGAAAAAGAAATCAGAGGATTCTTGGGTAAGCTACAGTATATCAGCCGATTCATATCCCATCTCACGCAGAAATGTGAACCCATATTTAAGTTGTTGCAGAAGTCATCAGATGGCCAATGGAATGAACAGTGTCAGGCAGCATTCGATAAGATCAAAGAATATTTGTCAAATCCACCAGTCCTCGCCCCGCCACAACCTGAACTGCCCTTATTGTTGTATCTCACGGTCAATGAAACTGCTGCAGGGGCCATGCTAGCCCAACACATAGCCCAGAGTCGGAGAGAGCAGGCAATTTATTACATCAACAAGAAGTTGTCACCTTATGAAAGGAATTACTCGCCTCTTGAGAGATCATGTGCAGCCTTAACCTGGGCCACTCAGAAATTGCGCCACTATATGCTTGTGTTTTCAGTCACTCTTATAGCCCGACTAGACCCACTGAAGTATTTGTTCGAAAAACCGGTGTTAACTAACCGCATGGCCAAGTGGGTATTCTTACTATCAGAGTTTGATATCACTTACATCACTCAGAAGGCGATTAAAGGGCAGATTATAGCAGATTTCTTGGCGGGTAACCCTATGTTAGAAGGGGAAGAAGAGGAAGAATCCAAATTTCCGGATGAAATGGTTATGGTCATAGATACAGAGGGTGAATGGCAATTGTATTTTGACGGGGCTGCAAACAAGAACGGTTACGGGATAGGGATCCTCCTAATATCACCAGACCAGATTCAGTCGCCATTGTCTTTTCGGCTCCAATTTGACTGCACCAATAATACTGCTGAATATGAAGCTTGCATCGTGGGTTTGGAAATCGCGCTTGAAAAAGGGGTAACAAAGATACAAGTATTTGGGGATTCAGCTCTTATCATTCATCAAATTCTACGAAAGTGGAAAATCAAAGAAGAAAAGCTCATCCCCTACTTAAATCGATTACAAGACGTGGCCAACAGGTTCGAAAGAGTTAGGTTTCACCATGTACCCCGCTGCCAGAACAACTTTGCTATGCACTAGCAACTCTGGCATCAATGGTAGAAATTCCCGAAGATAGGCAAACAATACAAATAGCCATTGAGCAGAGGGAGATTCCTGCATATTGTCTAGTCATCGAAAGCGAAAATGAGGAAACGTTGAACCCATCGATCTGGTATTATGACATTTGGAGAATCTTAAAAGAGGGAAAATACCCTGAGGGTGCTGACAAGAAAACTCGGGTAGCACTCCGAAGATTAGCCGCTCAGTTCATTATTTGCTCGGGAAAATTGTATAAAAGGAGTCACGATGGGATACACCTCCGGTGCTTAAAACAGAAAGAATACCAACCAGTTATGGACGAAATTCATGGGGGTGAATGTGGACCCCATATGAGTGGGCACACCTTGGCCCGCAAGATTGTCCGACAAGGGTATTACTGGACCACCATGCAACAAGATTGCAGCGATCATGTACGAAGATGTCACCTATGTCAGGTTCATGCAAAATCTCAAAAGCTTCCTCCAAAAGAATTATACACTATGACAACCCCCTGGCCCTTTTCAGTTTGGGGTATAGATGTCGTTGGGAAAATATCACCGACAGCAAGTAATGGACACGAATACATACTGGTAGCAATCGACTATTTCACAAAATGGGTAGAAGCTGAATCATATGCGAAGCTTGATGCAAAAAAAGTTGCAAAATTTATCCGAAGAAACATCATCTGCAGATACGGAGTACCACATGAAATTGTGTCAGATAATGGAACCCACTTTGAGGGGGAAGCCAATGATGTAATGGAAGAATACGGGATACAGAGACACAAATCATCCCCCTATAGGCCCTAGACCAATGGCGCAGTAGAGGCAGCAAATAAAAACCTGAAGAATGTGATTAGTAAAATGGTAAAAAGTGGTCGAGACTGGGCCGACAAATTGCCGTACGCGCTATGGGGATACCGCACTACCGAAAGGGTCTCTATAAACGCAACACCATTCTCACTAACATATGGAATGGAAGCAGTATTGCCAGTAGAAATGGAGATTCCATCGCTGAGGGTGATACTAGAGAGCTCGGTGTCCGAATTAGACTGGGTTCAAAGCCGTTATGAGGAACTGGCATTACTCGATGAGAAACGACTGAAAGCCGCCTATCATCAGCATGGATATCAGAAAAGAGTCGCTAGAGCGTTCAATCAAAGGGTGAAAGTAAGAAGAATACAGATAAACGATTTGGTGCTGAAGGAAATCAGGGAACCAGCCAGAGATCCGAGGGGTAAATTCGCACAGAAATGGACTGGGCCATACATTGTTAAAGAAATCCTTTCCGGGGGAGCAGTCATACTCACAGATACAGATGGGCATCAGTTCAATTCTCCGGTTAATCTGGATCGTCTGAAGAAATATTATCAATAAAGGACCTAAGCCAGCATCCCTAAGAACTACGTAGACCTGAGCCCCACAACCAAGATTTGAGATATTAGAACAAGGGGAACGTAGGCAACCTGAGAAGTGACTTCAGGCCCGGTCTAAAAAAAAAAAAAATTTCAAGAAAGCAAACATGATGGGAGAAATGGAAAAAGGAGTGACGTGAGGGACATAACCTCTTATCTGTTAAATAAAAGGACACGCTTTTGTCTTTCAGACAGAAGGTCTGCTTTTGTCTACAAGACAAAATGATAAATGATACTTTCTTAAATAAGTTGACATATTCTCGGAAAAGAGTCAGCATTGCATGCATTTTTCAAATAGCATATCATGCTTCATTAATCAGGCAACTCACGATTCACAACCTTTTCAAAACCAAGGTGCATGGTATGAGCATTTACATAGTGCATATATATAATCTCTAGGTTCCGTGACCTGCCAGACGGGCTTCGCCACCCCATCATATTCCTCCCAGAGAATCGAATCATATATGAAATCCCAAAGCCTTTTTCTATAGGTAAGTCCAAGCCTTTTCTATAGGCACCAGTCAAATCCCAAGCCTTTTCTACAGGCACCATTCCAAAACCTTTCCTACAGGCACCAATCCAATCCAAGCCCTTTCCACAAGCACATACTAAAGCCCTTCCTTCAGGAAAACTCAAGCTCTCTCCAAAGCCAAAAAGCCCCCTTTGAGAGGATATCAGAGAAAGATAGAGAGAAAAACTGGAATGATAAGATTTCGTAAAAAACACAGGGACCAAGTGTAACGACCCGGTCGCACCTCAGTACGATATTGTCCGCTCTGGGTAGCGTCCTAGCCAGGCCTCAGCCCCAGGACATCTACCCTCACGGCTTTGTTTTTGGGAGCTCACGACCAGCTTCCCAGGGGGTCACCCATCCCTGGATTGCTCTGGTCCAAGCACGCTTAACTTCGGAGTTCTCATGGGATCCGAAGCCAGTGAGCTACCCAAAAGGCCTCGTACTTAATTAGCGATCATATCTTACTTATATGGGTCTCCAAGGATCCCCCAACTTCCGGTGTGGGATGCCCCCTTTGAGCTACCATTCCTCCACACAAGGGAGTACTCATCGCTCGAGCTACCATTCCTCCACACAAGGGAGTACTCATCACTCAGGGCATCACACCAAGCCCCCACAAAAAGGACCTTTGGCCTAGCTTCTCCTCGCCCAAGAAGTCTTCAAGATATGGTCTCAAAGATTCTTGGACCGAAAATCACAAACACAGCACGACGATGTCAAATGCTAACTTTCAAAGTAAACATTCTCAAAATCGCAAGGACGATGATGCTCAGAAAACCTGACAAAGTGAGAAGAAACAAAGTGGGTACAAGAAAAAATTGAAAGAGTAGAAAAGAGGATAAATCCCACAGTGCCAAAAGAAAAGAATATTGAAAAAATAGAAAAGGAAAAAAGATGGCAGCGAGAGCCACACCAAGAGTGACAGCTAGGCTGAAAAGCCCAGGGCTACGTCTTGGGTGAGGAAGGCTGCTGACCTTGCGAAAAAAAGAAAAAAAAGCTGCATCAAAAAGCTTTCAATAAGTCAAGGAGGAATAAGGGCATCGAAAAACAGAAAATGATGCAGGCACAAAAATTCTTCTCTCGCGAAGTCAGGAAACAAAATCGCACCCTAGTGACAAGAAAAAAAATGCCGCGGAAGCTGAGCAAGAGGCAAAGTCCAAAATTCATACACGAAGGTTCGAGAATTGAGAGAACGTAACTCGATTTTTTCTCAAAGAAAAAGAAGCCAACCAAAAATTCTTATTTTTTTCAAAAAATATATCACACTAGAAATTTTTCTCTCTATGTCTGTTCAGAGACTCTCACCCCCTCAGCAAATCATCAACTTTCGTCACCCCAACAGATCATCAATCACCCTAATCTTAATCCCGCATCAGCATATTCTCAGCATATCACCAACCCTTAGCCTTTATCCTAACCAGTATGATTCATCATATCCTCAATAGACCACCAATCATCATATCCCCAGCAGATCATCAACCTTTAGCCTTTATCCTGACCAGTAGGAATCCTCATTTTCCTAGTATACCATAAATTCTCATTTCCCTACCAGCCTTTATCCAAAATCACCAGCACCAGTTGATCATCAAACATCCCCAGCAGACCATCTTCCCCAGCCTCTCAAACACAAAGCAAAGTCCCTAATAGACCATCTGCCCTCACCCCTTCAAAAAGAACCAAATCATAATGAGAATTGTTGACAGAACCGTCCCTACCGATGGGAGTACATCAGCTCAACGCCCTAATCAAATTGTTGACAGAACCGTCCCTACCGATGGGAGTACATCAGCTCAACGCCCAATCAAATTGTTGACAGAACCGTCCCTACCGATGGGAGTACATCAACTCAACACCTCAATCAAATTGTTGACAGAACCGTCCCTGCCGATGGGAGTACATCAGCTCAACGCCCAATCAAATTGTCGACAGAACCGTCCCTACCGATGGGAGTACATCAGCTCAACGCCCCAATCAAATTGTTGACAGAACCGTCTCTACCGATGGGAGTACATCAGCTCAACGCCCAATCGAATTGTTGACAGAACCGTCCCTACCGATGGGAGTACATCAGCTCAACGCCCAATCAAATTGTTGACAGAACCGTCCCTACTGATGGGAGTACATCAGCTCAACGCCCCAATCAAATTGTTGACATAACCGTCCCTACCGATGGGAGTACATCAGCTCAACGCCCAATCAAATTATTGACAGAACCGTCCCTACCGATGGGAGTACATCAGCTCAACGTCCAATCAAATTGTTGACAGAATCGTCCCTACCGCTGGGAGTACATCAGCTCAACGCCCAATCAAATTGTTGACAGAACCATCCCTACCGATGGGAGTACATCAGCTCAACGCCCAATCAAATTGTTGACAGAACCGTTCCTACCGATGGGAGTACATCAGCTCAACGCCCAATCAAATTGTTGAAAGAACCGTCCCTACCGATGGAAGTACATCAGCTCAACGCCCCAATCAAATTGTTGACAGAACCGTCCCTACCGATGGGAGTACATCAGCTCAACGCCCAATCAAATTGTTGACAGAACCATCCCTACCGATGGGAGTACATCAGCTCAACGCCCCAATCGAATTGTTGACAGAACCGTCCCTACCGATGGGAGTACATCAACTCAACACCCAATCGAATTGTTGATAGAACCGTCCCTACCGATGGGAGTACATCAGCTCAACGCCCAATCAAATTGTTGACAGAACCGTCCCTACTGATGGGAGTACATCAGCTCAACGCCCCAATCAAATTGTTGACAGAACCGTCCCTACCAATGGGAGTACATCAGCTCAACGCCCCAATCAAATTGTTGATAGAACCGTCCCTACCGATGGGAGTACATCAGCTCAACGCCCAATCAAATTGTTGACAGAACCTTCCCTACCGATGGGAGTACATCAGCTCAACGCCCAATCAAATTGTTGACAGAACCGTCCCTACCGATGGGAGTACATCAGCTGAACGCCCCAATCAAATTGTTGACAGAACCGTCCCTACCGATGGGAGTACATCAGCTCAACGCCCCAGTCAAATTGTTTACCAAACCGTCCCTACCGATGGGAGTACATCAGCTCAATGCCCAATCAAATTGTTGACAGAACCGTCCTTACCGATGGGAGTACATCAGCTCAACGCCCCAATAATATTGTTGACAGAACCGTCCCTACCGATGGGAGTACATCAGCTCAACGCCCCAATCAAATTGTTGACAGAACCGTCCCTACCGATGGGATTACATCAGCTCAACGCCCAATCAAATTATTGACAGAACCGTCCCTACCGATGGGAGTACATCAGCTCAACGCCCAATCAAATTATTGACAGAACCGTCCCTACCGATGGGAGTACATCAGCTCAACGCCCACTCAAATTGTTGACAGAACCGTCCCTACCGATGGGAGTACATCAGCTCAACGCCCACTCAAATTGTTGACAGAACCGTCCCTACCGATGGGAGTACATCAGCTCAACGCCCCAATCAAATTGTTGACAGAACCGTCCCTACCGATGGGAGTACATCAGCTCAACGCCCCAATCAAATTGTTGACAGAACCGTCCCTACCGATGGGAGTACATCAGCTCAACGCCCAATCAAATTGTTGACAGAACCGTCCCTACCGATGGGAGTACATCAGCTCAACGCCCAATCAAATTGTTGACAGAACCATCCCTACCGATGGGAGTACATCAGCTCAACGCCCCAATCGAATTGTTGACAGAACCGTCCCTACCGATGGGAGTACATCAGCTCAACGCCCAATCGAATTGTTGATAGAACCGTCCCTACCGATGGGAGTACATCAGCTCAACGCCCCAATCAAATTGTTGACAGAACCGTCCCTACCGATGGGAGTACATCAACTCAACGCCCAATCAAATTGTTGACAGAACCTTCCCTACCGATGGGAGTACATCAGCTCAACGCCCAATCAAATTGTTGACAGAACCGTCCCTACCGATGGGAGTACATCAGCTCAACGCCCCAATCAAATTGTTGACAGAACCGTCCCTACCGATGGGAGTACATCAGCTCAACGCCCCAGTCAAATTGTTTACCAAACCGTTCCTACCGATGGGAGTACATCAGCTCAACGCCCAATCAAATTGTTGACAGAACCGTCCTTACCGATGGGAGTACATCAGCTCAACGCCCCAATCAAATTGTTGACAGAACCGTCCCTACCGATGGGAGCACATCAGCTCAACGCCCCAATCAAATTGTTGACAGAACCGTCCCTACCGATGGGATTACATCAGCTCAACGCCCAATCAAATTGTTGACAGAACCGTCCCTACCGATGGGAGTACATCAGCTCAACGCCCAATCAAATTATTGACAGAACCGTCCCTACCGATGGGAGTACATCAGCTCAACGCCCACTCAAATTGTTGACAGAACCGTCCCTACCGATGGGAGTACATCAGCTCAACGCCCCAATCAAATTGTTGACAGAACCGTCCCTACCGATGGGAGTACATCAGCTCAACGCCCCAATCAAATTGTTGACAGAACCGTCCCTACCGATGGGAGTACATCAGCTCAACGCCCAATCAAATTGTTGACAGAACCGTCCCTATCGATGGGAGTACATCAGCTCAACGTCCAATCAAATTATTGACAGAACCGTCCCTACCGATGGGAGTACATCAGCTCAACGCCCAATCAAATTGTTGACAGAACCGTCCCTACCGATGGGAGTACATCAGCTCAACGCCCAATCAAATTGTTGACAGAACCGTCCCTATCGATGGGAGTACATCAGCTCAACGTCCAATCAAATTATTGACAGAACCGTCCCTACCGATGGGAGTACATCAGCTCAACGCCCAATCAAATTGTTGACAGAACCGTCCCTACCGCTGGGAGTACATCAGCTCAACGCCCAATCAAATTGTTGACAGAACCGTCCCTACCGATGGGAGTACATCAGCTCAACGTCCAATCAAATTGTTGACAGAACCGTCCCTACCGATGGGAGTACATCAGCTCAACGCCCAATCAAATTGTTGACAGAACCGTCACTACCGATGGGAGTACAGAAGCTCAACCCCCCCATCAGAATCGTTGATAGAACTGTTCCTATCAAAAGGAGTACATCAGTTCAACACCAAGTCCAAACATCGCCCATCCATCCTAAGGAGAGAGAGAAGCAGCATAGCACAGCATCTTTTGCATTGTATTGTTTTCAAAATATCATCTGTGATTCATGCGAGTGCCGCAAAATGATGCATTCTCATTATCGTCCTGATTTCTTTGCTTCACGAAGAACCCAGGCCGAGAGGGTCTGTGAACACCTCATTTTGCGACCCCCGCAAGAATCCTAATTTTCAAAGAAATAAACATGCATTCATGCACGAGCATTCCTAGATGCACATGTATTTTGTTCATATGATACAGGTCAAAGAAGAAAGCCGAAAGGACCCCGGACGAGGAGTCACAGAATTATCGAAAATTGTCGGAATCAAAAACCGTCAAAACTCTTGGAAACTTGTGAAAGGAGAGTCACGCATTTTGGATCATCCTCAAACTTTGAGAGTTGTTGGAAATTATCAAAAGGAGTAACATACTCGAAAATCAGCTAAATCCGACGGTCGGATCTCGGACAATTCCGAAAATCGCGAGTTTATTTCGGGTGGTCAAATGGAGGTCTTCTCGAAGTTAAAATGGTTTGAAGTTTGGTAAGTGGATAGGCCTTATTGTGGGGAAGTACATATTCAAAATTTAGCTTTGTCGGACATGGGGTCCTCAAGAATCAATTTGTCTACCGTGCAATTCCAGTTGAAATGTCATTCGTAGCAAATTAAAATAAATAGTGGCCTTCCCGAAATCTGATCGGCCTCAAATTTGGACACAAGTTAGAAAACATTTGGAGGGAAAACATATCAAAAAATCAGAATAATCCAACGGTTGGAGGTTTAATTATCGAGATTGTTGTATGCAAGTACGTTTCCTACGCGGGAACAAACTCTTCGTACCAATCAGAACGAAAGGGAACCTTCCCGAACTCCGATCGACCTGAATTTGTTGCACAATCTAGAAGAGTTCTATTCCTAACACATATCCAAAAATCAGGATGATCCAACGGTGGGAAGGTCTCGCGATAATTTCCAAGAGTCCTAGTTGCAATCTCTTTTCTTGCTCTCCAAGTATTTTCTTCAACTATAAATAGACCCCCCCTCCATTCATTATTTTCATCAACAATCAAGGGAATTTCGTGGTACACACCAAGAGATCCTTATTCTCTCCTTCCAAGAAGGCTCAGGTATAATTTTCTCTCTCTTCTTTTATTTATTCGTCAGTTTTATAATTCATACTCTTGTTTGCATAATTTTTATTACTTAATAGCTTTTCAAAACCTTTTTTTTCAAATTGTTTTCAAAACTAAAGGCGTATAATAAACCCTAATCCAATTCCAAAATAGTATTATTACTTTTTTTACTTTTTCAAAAGTCCGGATTAGCGGTATCGTTATACGAAGGAATCGATAATCGCTACATATCCAATCTAACTCATAGATTACGGTGTATATGTGATAAATACTCGATTATGAGAGCACTAGTGCCATCTATACCGGTTTAATTAATAGACTTTGGTATACGATCGGTCAACTCGCCTCATATAATATCGAATATAAGATTCCACATTGAATCAGTTTCCGAAAAGCCCAATGCTTTACAAAATCACTTTTTTCATTGCATCTATTATTATCAAACTCTCTTTTTCAAATCACACACACACACTTATTTTCAAAATCATGGGTGAATTAGGAAACACATCGTTTTCATCCCAACCCCAAAATCCCGATTTTTAAGGCAAGCACGAAAAGCTGTAAAGTAATAGCAATAACATGCAAGAACTGAATTATAACACACGCATATCCTACTCAAGAGACCGAAAGGGCGAATTGGGTGCCTAACACCTTCCCGATTCGTAACTTAATCCCCGAACCTTCGAATCAGCTGGTTTCGCATATATTGTGTATAAGAGGATATTTAGTCCATAAATACGTCTCTTTTACACGAACCTTTTTGTTTATTTAGTAAAACAAACTGGCGACTCTTATTCTTTTCAAAACCTGATTTCCAAATCAACAAACGGAATCGCCGCCCACGGGGACCCCCGGGCGTCGAGAACGCGGGTTCTCACAATTATCTTGGCCACAAATTTTTGCCAATAGCCGTGATAGCATTTTTCATCAATAATCAATAATTCTCTTACAAAATTACCTTTAATTAACATAAATTAGATTATTTATTCTCAGCATAATGAAAAAAATTCAAAGATTTTTTGGGAGAGTTAGTATCTCGAGTCCTCCCGATGAAGGTGGGTCTGGTACATCTGCTGCTAGGCCTAGTTCTGCAAGACGGAGATCAACCGATCGTCGTACTCAACTTGATAATAACGAAACTCCTACTACCCAGCCATCAAGTTCATCTTCTCCCTTTGCTAATTATAGAAGGGTTGTTGATAATGGAAAACATATTTCGAGAATGAAGAGAAGAGCTGAAGGTAGTTTATTCTACATAAGGTCAACCTGGTACCAGGAAAGTGGAATATATAAAAGGCTATCACGAGATCCAAATGTAGAAATGTTGCTTGATAATTCTGGATTGTGTGATTTATTTAAACGACAAATGCCAAATTTCGATCGTACTGTAGTTGAAGCGTGCTGTCGACGTTGGTGGGACACCACCCATACATTTCACCTGCCTACATGTGAGTTAGGTTTCACACCACTTGATTTCACCATGTTAACAGGTACACATATTAAGTTTGTATACATATAACACATATTTTGTATGTTAAAAAATAAATATTAATTCTATTTATATATTAATATAATAAATTTAATTAAATATATTGTAATTTCTATTTTTAATAGGAATTCCCATTGGGGGTGATAAATTACCGCTTCCTCAAGTAAATGAGGATTCGACATTGACGGCTGAAAACGGGATACTAGCTACTTATTTCCCATATCTTTTAGATGAAATAGATTTCAGAGCAGTAAAAGGTTCTTTTATCGCCGCTTATCTTGGAAGTGACGATATAATAGAAGCTATTGGGGCAGATGGTGTAACTAGATTATTCATATTCTATATTTTAGGGTATGTATTTTTTCCCAAAGGTAATAGTAGTTGCCCAATATTTTGGGTAAACTATGTCATTGATATCGAAAATATTAGCCGCTACGACTGGGAATCAGCTATTTTGGCCAGAATGTATTCAGGTCTTGATGTTGCATCTCGAAGGTTAATTAAAAGCTTAAATTTCTTTTGGCAGCCAATTGAGGTACATATTTCGTTTTAAATATGACTTGTGTCCCAAATTTTTTTAATACTCTATTTCTATTTGTATTTACTTATTGTAATATTTTTTTTAATAAAATGCAGTTCTTTTTTTATGAGTACATGGCAATTCAATGTCTGCGGTTTATAATCGGAGCACCTCTACTTTGGCCTAGAATTCATCGATGGAGTTTGAAAAATGTAGAGACTGCGAAAAATTTAATCAGGTTCAATCTCGATATTGATGACCAACAATTGGAGATGCGTTCAATGCAATCTATTATTTGGCAACCTTACACAAATGATTTGGCAATGCAATTTCTGATACAACAAATTTCATTACACCTTTCACGATGCAAGTATTTGTTACTCGATCCCCAAATCCAAGGACAATGGTATTTGGGCGAACGGTGCTACCGGCACATTTTTGGAGGAATTGCGATTCCTAACGATCCTCCGGTTAAGATGACAAAGATCTCTCGAGATGTTTTTAATCATTATGCCCAATATGGTTGGGATCCATGCACTATGTTCCTTTCTGAAGCGACAAAAGAACTTTATGAAGAATATTGGACATATGTTTCTGGCGGACCTTCATTACCACCAATCGGTAGAGGGGTTAATATTGACGTTGTTGGATATGCGGCATTGGTAGGTCATGATGTTGAAATGCTATGTACGCCACAAGAGGTGGTTGGAGGGGTTTATAACAGTCAAGGTGGTTCTTCCTCGTCACAACCGGTTGGTCCTGATTGGAGTTATACCATTTGTACTTCAAATTATGAAACAATTCAACTATCCTTGCCACGAGATAAACCTTCAATTGAGGCCCCACCAGCTATGACGCAGTCGCGTGGTATATGGCGAAATCATTACATAGACGCAATGAATTGTACAAACCAATTAAACATCAATTATTCATACATTCGAGTGAAATGGCACAACGATTGAAGGAAAAAGATCGTCAAATAAGGGAAAAAGACGCCGACATAGAACGGTTGCGTGAGGAGAACTCCCAATTATATTCACAATGGCCTGGCCTTGATGATAATTAGTTATATTATGTTATTTAAGTATGTCATTGTAATTTTTCTATTTAGTGTTGTAAGTTGTTTAAATATTGTTCAGACCATTTATTTATTATGTCAAATATTGCAAGTTAATTGTGCGCACTGTTTTAATTGTGTACATATCGTTTATATATATAGTATCTTTTAAAAAAAATTAAATAAATTAGCAGAGAGGAAAACATAAACTATTAAAAATTTATTGGTCAAAAACTATTAAATAATATCAAGTAAATATATATATATATATATATTTTTAAGTATGTATATATAAGAATAATGTATCAAGTAAATATATATATTTTAGTATGTATATATAAGAATAATGTATCAAGTAAAAATATATATATATATATATATTAGTATGTATATATAAGAATAATGTATCAAGTAAAAATATATATATATATATTAGTATGTATATATAAGAATAATGTATCAAGTACATATATATATATATAACTTTGGTTCCGCTGAATCAGGAAATGAACAGGGTCAAAATATAAACTATTAAAAATTCTAGGGTCTAAAACATAATATTATATATATAAATGTTTTTGTCTCTTTGAGCTTCCCTAACCTGTATTAAATAAATTTAAAAAAAAATAATAACTACGACGATATAAGAATTAAAAAAACATATATATTGAAGATAAATTATAAATATTAATTAATATATAAAACATAAAATAGAAAATTACCCAATCCATTTCGTTGGTTCCGCTACCAGCATTATTCATTGCGTGCGATAATTTTGAAATATATACTCCAATAGCTTTAGTAATAACGGAAAATCGCGATTGAAGAGAGGATTGTGTCCTTCGATGTAAAACTTCGGGTTGCTCATGGTATTTGACAGTAATAACTTGCCACAAGCTATCCAAAGATTGATTAGTACCTTGAATTGGATCAACACTTACAGTAAGATAAGCATGACATAAAGCTTCATCTTCAAAAACTTGAATATTTGCTCATCGATTTTTATACATAATTAAAAAAATTAAAAGTTGTATACGTATAAAATAAAAAATTCAAGTTCAATTTAATGAGAGAAGAAGAGTAAATAAAAACAACCAATTTTTTTATAGATGAATATGTGAAAGTTTGAAAATATTGGGGGTATTTATAGTTTGCAAAAGTTGAAAATATCCGTTACCTTTAACGGCTTCATTTTCGAAATTTAAATTTGGTCCTCACCCTCACACGATGGAATGTACATCGTGTGATGATGACTGTACATAACACGATGTACAGAACATCGTGCGGGTGCATGTCAGTCTCTCGTGGCATTCAGTCCATCGCGGGTCAGAAATGTTTGTCGCCCCCCACTTTTATCATTTCTATACCATTTTAGCATCCCATTTTAACAAATACCATTCGCGTTGTACGTTAAAAAAAGGTAAATTGGCAAATTAAACAAGTGCACTGTAAGAATTAGTTGAAATATGAGAAAATTAGCCCAAATACTCATGACATAATAAATAAATATATATATACATATATGATGGTGTCAAAATCTAGAAATAGATAACTAACCAATCAATAAGTAAATATCAGTAAATAAAAAATAAATACGGCGCAGTGATGAACACATGATTTTTTTTTATGGTAGGTTCTCCCTGTAGTGCTTATGCTAGTTTGGCTGTACGTCCTCCTTTCGTGTGTGCTTGCTTTGCATTAGCTCAAAGGCAATCAATTTGGATGATAATACAAGCTACCAATCTCTCTCTCTCTCTCTATAATTTCCTTAATTTTATTTATAAGTATATAATTAGGATTACAAAATATTTCAAGAAGATGAATAAAATATATAGGAGAGAAAGTGTATATTTTGGGTAAAAAGAATGGTGTGTTTTTCTTGTCTTGGCTTATTTTTTGGTAAAGAAGGATGGTGTTAGATGAGAAGAATGATGAGTTTTTGTTGTGTGTTTTTTTGGTGTATGTTTTGGTGTGTTGAATGAATGAATGAGGGTAGATATATATAGGTAAATGTAGAATGGCAAAAAAGTAATTTTGATAAAAAAAAAGGGGAAAAAAGGTAATTTAAAGAAAGTGTAGAAAATTATGGAGAGAAATATTTATTTAAAGAAAAGTGATGAATATTATGGAGTGTAATATTTATTTAAAGAAAAGTGAGGAATGGAGTGAAATATTTATTTAAAGAAAGTGATGAATATTATGGAGAGAAAAATTTATTTAAAGGAAAGTGATGAATATTATGGAGTGTAATATTTATTTAAAGAAAAGTGAGGAATGGAGTGAAATATTTATTTAAAGAAAGTGTAAAATATGAGTAAAATATTTATTTAAAAGAAAGTGTAAAATATTATCTTTGTAGGGCAATGATAAAATTATTTTTTACCCCATTAATATATAATTGAGATGTTAGACATAGTGGTTTTGCTAAAATAATTTTAGCGATAATGATACTTTTTAGTCTTAGTCCATTTAAAAGAATCTCCTTTTCTTCAAATGGATATATAATTATTCCTTTTTCATAAAATTTTATTTCCTTATTTGTATAGGTGGTCAATAAGTTACACTAAAATCTATATATTTAATTATATGCAGATTTAATGCAAAATCAGATTTGCATTGCTCATAGATTTAGTGCAAAAATAAAATTGCACTGAAATATATTTCCTAATTACTTATAAATTTGGCTTAAAAATATATTTATAATATCCTGTATCAGTGCAAAAATTAATTTGCATTAAAATCTATGACTTAAGTTGCAAGCAAATTAATGTAAAAATAAATTTGCACAGGTCGCATCACAGCTTTGATCGGTAGTGGTCGGCACATCTTCGGTAGTGAAATGAAAAAGGAATCTTTATTTTGCAGTGAAAGAATTAAGTTATTACTCCTTTAAATATATTTTTGGTGGGTGACTTTTCAACCCACCCATTATTCATTTTTATTGTTTACTTCTTACATTTTAGGTTATTTTATTATTAATGTATCAAAAAATTAGTATGGTTTATTATATTAATTTAAACATTAAAGAATATATTTTATCAGTAATTATTATCTTTTTAGTGGTTTTTAGGTTTTAGAAAAGAATTAGAGAAAATGGAGAAAAAAAATGAAAAATTAAAGTAAGTGAAAATACTTAAATTGGTCAATACTTCTATATTCATAACTTTTTACTCGGAACTTCAATTAATGCGATTCTTTAGCTTAATTTGAAGAAAATTTCGAAAATTACAACTTTGAAGTTCAAAACTTTTCAAATACAACTATCACGAGATCCGAAATTGTGACACAAAATTCAACAATTAAAAAGTAACAAAAATTTATTATATTTAATTGTGGATCATTTATAAATTTATCATTTAAATTAAGCAAGCCCAACTACTAAAGTAAAGTCTAAGTCCATCAATCAAGTTAACTAAACCATTATTAAAGCTCAAAGTCCATATCTTAATCCAAGCCAAGCCCATAAAAGAGAACCCTAAAGGAAAAGAACACAATTATATAAAGACGGAGCTGTAGCAATTATTAGGGGAACAACTTGCAACGTTCTGAGCACTATTCACTCTCGTCCTCTCTTTTATTTAATTTCTTTTGCTTTATTAAAGCTTAGAAGATTGAAAGTTTAATTTTAACTTTTAATTCAATACTAAGTAAAAAAAATTAATTTAATTTACTATTTAATTTATTCAATTTTTTTTGCTTTGTTAAAGACTAGAAGATTGAATGTTTAATTTTAATTTTTAATTTAATGCCAAGTAAGTTTTCTTTTCTTTTCTTTTGATTTTATTTACTATTTAATTTATTCTGTACTAGCATAAATTTGTGCCAAGATTATGATGAATATATTTAATTAATTCCATTGTGTTTATCCATGCCGATTGATTCTACAAATTTAGTACTTTATTCTTAAATACAATTCTTCTTATTGGATGCATATTTTAATTGATAAAAATAAAGTTGGATTTTCGTTATTTTTTGTTAGATTCACCTTATAATTTATTAAGAGCGGATATAGGGTGTATTTTGATAGATATAGTGAGTATTTTGACCTTATACGTAAGTTTAGTTGTGGAAGAACTACAATTGAATTTTATTAATTAATTATATTTTATTGATTTTATTTTTCACAAATAATAAAGCCGAGAGATCAAATTATTGCGAGACAAGAGTAAAATTAATGCACATGAATACTTGGGAAGATGATATTAAATACATGACTCCGAAACCCTAGTTAATTAATTAATTTTATTATCTTAATTAGTATTATTTAATTTATTTTCATTACTTGGGTTTACTTGTTTTGCTTTCTTTTATTTTATTTGTTTGATTCACATAAACTTTTATGTCTAGATTAGGAGTTTAGTGAAAGATTAATAAGATAATTATCAAACATATATTTGAGTTTTTGTGAGGTCGACCTCGCTTACGCGCTATACTATAAATTGATTCATGCACTTGCGAATATTTAAAATTTATCACAGCAATTGCAAAAGTAATTTTGACTTTGCTAGAGTAACATATCGCTTTTATGAATTGTTCATGTGAGAATCCATGCTCCCGACGCCTAAATCCTTGTGGGTGGTGATTCTGTGTTACTTTGAAAATTGGTTTTAAAAAGAAAAAAAATTGCTAGTTTGTTTTACTAAACAACAAAAGGTTTGTGTAAAAGAGACATATTTATGAACTAAATATCATCTTATACACAGTGCATGCGAAACTAGTTGATTTGAAGGTTCGGGGATTAAGTTACGAATTGGGAAGGTGTTAGGCGTGTTTTATAATTCGGTTCTTGTGAGTTATTGCCATTACTTTACAGCTTTTCGTGCTTTCTTTAAAAACCACGATTTTTGGGGACGGGATGAAAATGATGTGTTTACTAGTTTGCCCATGATTTTGAAAATAAGTGTGTGTATGACTTGAAAAGGAGAGTTTGATAATAGTAGACATAATGAAACAAGTTATTTTGTAAAGCTTTGGGCTTTTTAGAAACTGATTTGATGTGAAATCTTATATTCGATGTAATGTGAGGCTAGTTGACTGGTCGTGTACCATAGTCTATTGATTAAACTGGTATAGATGGCACTAGTACTCTCAGAATTGAGTATTTATCACATATACACCGCATCTATGAGTTAGATTAGATATATATAGTGATTATCAATTCCTTCGTATAACAATACCGTTAATCTAGGATTTTGAAAAAGTAAGAAAGTAATAATACTATTTTAGAATTGGATTAGGTTTTGTTGTACACCTTTGGTTTTGAAAAACAATTTGCAAAATGGTTTTGAAAAGTTATCAAGTGATAGTAATTATGCAGACAAGAGTTTGAATTATAAGACTAACGAATAAATAAAAGAATAGAGAGAAAATTATACTTGAGCCTTCTCGGAGGGAGAAAATATGGGTCTCTTGGTGTGCACTACAAAATCCCAGTGATTGTTGATGAAAAATATGAATAGAGAGAGGTCTATATATAGATGTAGCTTACTTGGAGAGCAAGAAAGTATATTGTAACTAGGACTCTATAAGCTTATCGCAAAGCCTTCCCACCTTGGATGATGCTGATTTTTGGATATGGATTGAAAATAGAAGTCTGCTAGACCTTACCAAAATTTGAAGCCGATCGGAGTTCGAGAAGGACTCTATTTCCTCAAATTGGTACTAAGAGTTTTTTCCACATAAGAAAGGTACTTGTGTACAACAAGCTCACTAGTTGTACAACAACTGAAGTTCTAGTTGTTAGATGATGCTGATTTCTGGATATGTATTTGAAATAGAAGTCTTCTAGAATTATCAAAAACTTGAAGTCGATTGGAGTTCGTAAAGGACTCTGTTTGCTCAGATTGGTAAGAAGGGTTTCTCTCGCGTAGGAAAGGCACTCGCGTACAACAAGCTCACTTGTCGTACGACAAGTGAAGTTGTAGTCGTTGGATGATGTTGAATTTTGAATATGTTTTGTCTCCAAATGTCTTCTGGCTTGTGTCGGAATATCTTGATTACCCGAAGTGAACTACTAATTTTTTAAATTCCTAGATATCCGGCAGTCGGATCGAGTTAATTTTTTAGTACGCCAGTCCTTATGGTGCTATCTAATAACCTTCAAAGTTTTAGGATGATCAGAAATCAAGAACTCTCTTTGTACAAATACTCACAAGATTTGACGATTTTCGATTCCGGCAACTTCCAGCAATTCTCGTAACTTCTCGTCTAGGTATCCTTTTTGCTTCCTTCTTTGACATGTATCATATGTATATAGTATGTATGCATGTATGAATACTCGTGCATGTATGCGTGTTCATTTTCTTCGAGATCGAGATTCTTACGAGGGTCGCAAAATGAGGTGTTCATAATATCGTATCTATAAAAAATTGTACATATAATTGCTTTAGCACAATTATAACATATTTTCTTACTGATTTACAAGTGGTTATTACCCCTTTTATTGGCAAATGTTTAATTCCTATAGCTTTTACAACTTATACATTTTTCTTTTACTTTTAAACTCTAGTATGAGAATCCGCAAATACAACTCCTGAGTCTCAACCTCTAGTTTTGGGGTCTGAAATGTTGTAAGGAATTCCATTATTTCATTTTCTTCTATGTGTGGATAATTCATTTCGTGTGTCCTTCTATCATATTCTAGATGCAAAAGGGTTCATTTTAGAGTCGCCAGTACATTTTACAAGAAAACTAACAAAAGAGGAGTGTTAAATGCTATATATAAGCCTTTTTCTTACACATTTATCTACGAAACCAAGATTCTATAGGGTTTGGGAACTATATTACGGATCGGGATAATATTAAGCACCCGTTCAACTTTTTCGGTCTCTAGTGGTCTTATATGTTTATTCTATGTTAGGAAATTTGAATGCTTTTACTAACATTCTATTACTTTTTGAAAATACCTCATAAAAAAACCTGATTTTAGGAAAAACGGGCAAAGGGATGGAAACATTGTATTTTGTGATCCGATGTTTTGGTTTTGTCAAAATCGAATTACTAATGACAAAAGTTTATCTGTTTTAAAATGAAAGTGATTGGGTATTATTTCCTCAAATAACAAAATCAATTATCTCGTTTGATTAATTTAGAAAATATCAAATCTTATTCGAATTGATTTGATATGGAATTAAACTCTTGAGGAGAGTGTATTAGATATATTACAGTCTATACGGAAAATATAATATATCTTAGTCAGATGATAATGGCCTTAGTTCTTCTGATTTTATAAAATGATTTTACTAGAGTTTTGAAAAAAAGTTTTTCCTGAAAACAATAAACTATCAGTAACTTGACAATAAGTTTATCCAATTAGAAAGTGGACGAAACAACAAATATAACTAATTTTACTACTAAAGATGATTACTATAAAACAAGTGCACATATATATTAATCACTAGAAGATTATTAAATTACCTTCCCAATGATATATAAGAAAGAAAGAGAGAAAATATAATGCGAAAAAATTTATGTAACACCCCGTAATTTTATCTCGCCTCATTTGCAATTTTTTTCATCTCGGTAAGAGTTAATTTGAACCTCGAATGGTGAAAAAGTATTTGTTTAAGGAGTTGGGATTAGTGGAGGACTTCTTGTATATTATATCGATGTTGCGTAACTCCATGGTGTGGTTGTAGAGTGTATTGAGTGGTTTGGGTGAGGATTAGTTTAAAACTAACACGTTCTAGCTTTGCTGATAAATTGGTGTCTTTGTTTTTAGAAAGGCATAACTTCTTCATCAAAAGTCCAAATGAGTCCCCGTTTATGTGGTTAGAAAGGTATTTTGACGATCTAAAATTTTCTTGTTTTGGCCAAAGTCCAATTCCCACTCCTAAATAGTGAAACATGAGCGCAAAGTTACAAAACTGCCAAAATCTGTTCAGGGCAAGTTATCTACGCGGACTGGTCTAGGATTTGGCCATACTGGTTCGGCCTTTGGGATTGGAGGAAGATGAGGACTACTGACCAGTCCCTAAAAAGGGCATATCGATCTGGCCTATCGACCTAGGCATCGACTTAATTATATGAAGTCGAGCTTCTCCTATTCATTTCCATTTTCAAGCAATACATCAAGAGGAGACTAGAGAAGGTTGAGAGCTCCTTTAGTAAGCTTTTGAGGAGACTTATACTCCATCTTTCAACCCCAAATCAAGCCATCATCACCACCATCTTGATCTTCTTCATTTTCTTCATCCTCTTTCCTCCATTGTTATGGGTTCAATCTTAAGTTTGGGGGTTTCACGATCTAGCTACTCTTGACTTTATCTGATGCTTCTAAACCTAGGATATTGTTTTATTGAGGTGGGAACCATCCTTTCAAACTTATTTCCCATCCTATTATTGCTCGTTTTCAATTATACTACATGTATCACAAAACCTAGGTTTTATATATATATACTAGGGTATACCCGTGCCATCCGACACGATAAATTAAAAAAAATTGATAATAAGATAAAAAAGAGTAACGTGTGATGAATCTAAATCGACAAACTTAAGTTCAATATATCTTCATGCTAGAACAACTAAAACTAAACTGGATTGGAGCGACTTGTTTTTAATTTTTAAAGAAATCTTTTAATCATATTTTTTGATCTTATTTTGATCTTAGCAAAATAAGTTTTTAACAAATTAAACTCAAGGCCATATGTGAAAATAATTCAATCACCTCTGTTGCTATGATTTGAAAATAGTTCAAAAATTTGACTGATATATTGTAAACACTCCTAAAAACGATTTACTAAGAGATTAATAATGTACAAACATATAAAATACGTCCTTAAATGTTATTCAATAATTATTATTATTTTTTTTACATAATTCTATAGTCATGATGGATCTCGTTTAATTGATCTTAATTAGTAGATTTTAAATATTAAATTTTGAATTTTTTATTTTAAGTTATGACATTTCAATGTAGAAAAAATGATTGATATGTGAGAGTTTATTGTGTTATATTATTGGTGTTAAATGTTACTCAATAATTTTTCTTAATGTTTTTAGATAATTCTATAGTCGTGATGAATCTTGTTTAATTGATCTTGATTAGTAGATTTAAATATTATTTTTTATGAAATTTGTTGATTAGTATATTTTAAATATTAAATATTAAATTTTTCTATTTAAGATGAATCTTGTTTAATTAATCCTGATTATTATATTTAAATATTAAATTTTTATTAAATTTCTTGATTAGTAGAGTTTAAATATTAAATTTTGAATTATTTTTATTTTAAGTTATGGCATTTTTAATGTAAAAATATTTATTGGTGCGTGAGAGTTTACTTTTGTGTATATTATTAGTGTTAAATGTTACTTAATAAGTTTTTATTTATTTTTACGTAATTCTATAGTCATGATGGATCATGTTTAATTGATCTTGATTAGTAGATTTTAAATATTAATTTTTTATTAAATTTTGAATTTTTTATTTTAAGTTATACCATTTTTAATATAGAAAAAATTATTGCTATGTGAGAATTTATTGTGTATATATTATTGGTGTGAGTGTTTTAACTTTGATGTGACATCTTGATGTGTGTATAAAACTCATCCAATGGTGTAAAGTTAATGCACACCATAACATGTATATTTTTAACCATTAGGTTTTTATACTTTTTGAAAATAAATTTGGTCAAACTTGATGTTTTATAATATAGATGGTGTAGGTCGGAAAATACCCTAGAGGGGGGGGGGGGGTGAATAGGGATTTTAAAACTTAATCGTATTTTTGAAATTAATTTGAAAATATTATGTCTATATTTATCAAGCAATCAACAACAAAGTTAATTCCAAACACAATGAACAAATAGTACAATATAATAGAGCAAGGGATAGAAAGATTGAACCGATCAAAGTCGAGGGTTTTTTGTCCTCACGGTTCGGCTTGTTCCCCCTACTCCGCGCTCGGTTAGTTCCCCGAGAATTTTCACTATAACCGATCTCCTTCCGGGCGAAGATCAAACCTCTACAAGTGTATTCTTATCACACACTCTCACAAGTATTGAAAACACCTTCAATACTCTCACAAGAAATCCCTCTTGCTAATTCTATGAGATACACCTCTCACAATTATGATTCAAATGAGTTTTGGTGACAATCACCAATGTACAATATCTCTCTAGTGTATAACAAAATACAAATGAAGCTCACACTAAGAGATATCAAAATTGATCAATGGATATAAGCTCAAAGAATGAAAAGATTGATCAATGCCTTAGCTTTCAAACTTGAATAATGTGAATATATGAAATATGGGTTTGTATAATCATTCAAGTTGTTTAAAATGAGTCTTAGAACTCATATATATAGGTAGGAAAAGTTTGTAGCCGTTTGTGGTGGAGAAATAATTTAATGGGTCAAAAATGTACTTTTGAAAAAGTTCCAACGGCTAGTTTTGGCATGGTAGTCGACTACCCTAAGGCCCATGTAGTCGACTCCACCAACATCCATGTAGTCGACTACATGCTTCTGGAGTGGGGAGGTTTTGTGCATTTTTCGACTTTTGTATTTTGACTCCGAAATTGATTTCAATGCTTGGATAATGTCAAAAATAGTTTTCTAAGACTTCTAAAATAGTTTTTGCATCAAAATTTATTCATATGAATTTATAGTGAATTTTCCAAGATGACTAGTTTTCAGTAAAAAACGTTTTCAATGTTAAAACAAGTTTTGATCAATCTTGACATGGTTAAATCATTGTATGAGCTATATAAATGATCAATGATATCTTTTACATAAAATCTAAGCACTCACTCATTTTATAAATGCTTCGAGTCTTCGTGATGCTTGATTTTCTTGTGCGTATCTTCACTTGTTTGATGTTCTTGATTCTTTCTTGACTTTGTATAGCACATGTATATCATTTGAGTTAATTTCTTGAGTAGAGGCGATTGTAGGGCTTGTGTGAGAGTATGATTGCTTTGGTTTTGAGGTTACACTTGGTCGGAAGATGTATCGATTAAAATGGCTATCATCATTGGAACAACAAAGTTAAATAACACTATATTAAGTTATTGTAATTATCAAAATAAGATTAATTGACTTTAAGGTCAACAATCTCCCCCATTTTGATGATGACAATAAAGTTAATGTATGTTTATAAAAAGATAATAATTGTAAGCATATGAATTATATGCTCCCCCTAAATTGGTGCATAGATAAAAATATACAAGCAATTATTGAAATGAAAAATACTTGCATAGATAAATTTGCATAGATAAAAAATATACAAGCAATTATTGAAATGAAAAATACTTGCATAGATAAATTAAGTTCAAACTTAAACCGAAAGCATAAGTTCTTAAGCAAATTTAAATCAACTTAGTAGTTCTTGATCAAGCATAAAATAAACAAACATAGCATAATAAAACAAACGATAAAATAAATGAGTGTGTACCATTATCACTCATAACACACTCATAACACACATACTTCTCCCCCTTTTTCACCATAAAAAAGGAGGAAACACTCTTGTGGAGGAGGCGGCGGTGGCGGATCCCATGGTTGCCAACCCGGAAAGATATAGTCCGGATGATAATGTTGAAAGGCCGTCTTTATTCGATTAAAACGTTGGTGCATCTCTTGACGTGTGTTGGCCATTTGAAGGGATAAATTGTTAATGGCATCCATGAGTTAATCTTGGCGAGCACGACCCCTTTGATATCGAGGAGAAGGAGGGGCTTGTTCATAGGCTTGTTCTTGGGCATCCTCTTCTTCTTCATCATTAGCCTCTACGTCATTTGGATCGTTTGAAATCCATCGTCCATTGTCTAAGTGGTAGTGCATTTGATGCAATGTCCTCTCGGTGTATAGCTCATGTTCGGTTGGTTCCCTTGAATCGGTCTCATCATCAAGTGGAATATCATAGAATTTAAATAGGCGTGTAAGAGCCATACCATAACCAAGGCCTCGAGCCGAATGAGACATGATATCTATGAACTTGTCAAAGATTAAGCTAGCATAATCAAGTTTGTAGTTGCTAGCAATGGCCCAAGTGAGAAAAATATCATAGTTGGTGACATTTGAATAGCTTCCACTACGAGGGGTGATGCAACGAGTAATGATGTGATGGATTAATCTAGCATGTAGAGTGAGCATAGAGCAAGAAATTCTATCATAAGAATTATTTCTCCTATTTTGATGACGACCTTTCAAAAGTTGCTTAAGTGCGTCGTAACGGGTGTAGCCAAATAGGGTGTCATAATTGCTTGATACAATAGTAGTGCCATGACGATTAATCCCAAAGATTTGTGCAACAACATCTCTTGAAAATGTGATGAATCTACCTTTTAAATATGTTCTCAAAAGGGATGTATCGGCTACTCCATCATCATTTAGAGGGTGGTGCAAATTGGCATAAAATAGGCGTACCAAACGCGGATAAATGTTTTCCTTGATATCCAGAAAATCTACAATTCTTTGTTGATGAAAAACATTTGTGATACGCAAGCCATTCTCCGAAAATAGAGTGCGATTGAATTGTTTACCTTCTACGATATCGCGGTTGATGAAATCCGAGTTGAAACGAGCTTCTAGCGACGCATTGATAAAGAGGGGTGGACCTTGTTGTGGTGGAGAGTTTAACTCTCGAACACGTCGTCTCGTTGATCGTCTAGAACTTGAAGCCATGGATATGATGAGAGAGAAAGCTTAGGTTTATGGTGGGTTTATGGATTTTTGGTATAAAACTTGAAATTGGTATGTTTTGTGAGGAAAATAAGTAGTGTAAAGTGTTTTAGAGTGATGTAGTGGAGTGATTTTGAGAGAAAATGGAGAGATTTTGGGTTAAGAAGATGTACATTTGAAATTGGGGTTAGGGTTTGAGAAGAGAAAGAAAGTGTTGAAATGGATTGATTTTGGGTAGATTTGTAGAGATTTGATGTGTAAAGAGGATGGATAAATGATGTAAAGTTGTTATGGAGCAAAGATTTGAGGTGATTTTGAGTTTGCAAAGTTTGAATGAGAAAAATGGAGGTATTTTCGTGGGTATGGAGTGAGGAAGATGAAGAAATAAGAGAAAATTATGTATAAAATAAATAATGCTGCCGAGATAACTCAGTGGGTGAACTGGCCATGTAGTCGACTACACTGCCTGTTTTTCTAGCTGTTTTGCGTATATTGCACTCAATGCTTCTCTATCATTATTTCTTCAATATATAACTTTCCAAGGCTGCAAAATACTTGTTAACACTCATAGTAATATGTGAATTAATGTAAACAAAATTTATATGAAATAAAGAATAAAAATAAAATGAAGCATAATTAAATAATGTATGCTCACAATTAAGCATTATTAATCTCTTTTATGATCTTTTTGGAATAAACTAGATATCACAAGCTTTAGTCATGCCGAGTTCACGTCGAATGGTGCAAAAGCGATCTTCGGAGAGTGGTTTAGTGAATATATCCGCAAATTGCGATTCGGTGCCAACGAATTCAATATCAACATCACCTTTTTGCACATGATCACGAATAAAGTGATATCTTATCTCAATGTGCTTAGTACGTGAATGTTGTATGGGGTTCTAGGTCAAGCTAATAGCACTTGTGTTGTCACATTTTATGGGAATGTGGCTAAGACTAATTCCAAAGTCCTCTAGTTGTTGTTTAATGTACAAAGTTTGTGCACAACAACTTCCGGCTGCCACATATTCGGCTTCGGCCGTTGAAAGGGCCACCGAGTTTTGTTTCTTGCTTGACCAAGATACTAGTGCGTGTCCTAGAAAATGACAATTGCCACTAGTGCTTTTCCTATCGATTTTGCAACCGGCAAAATCCGCATCGGAATAACTAATTAAGTCGAAGTAGTTCTCTCTTGGGTACCATAAATCCAATGAACTAGTACCGGAAAGATAACGGAATATCCGTTTTACGGCAAGTAAATGTGATTCTTTAGGATCCACTTGGAATCGTGCACAAAGACATACACTAAACATAATATCCGGTCTAGATGCCGTTAAATACAATAAACTACATATCATACCTCGATATTTCTTGATGTCTACACTTTTACCTATCTCGTCTTTGTCGAGCTTTAATGTAGAACTCATGGGAGTGCTCATGGATTTAGCGCCTTCCATGTCGAATTTCTTCAAAAGCTCCTTCACGTACTTCTCTTGATTAATGAAAATGCCTTCTTTGCATTGTTTCACTTGTAATCCAAGGAAGTAGTTCATCTCTCCCATCATGCTCATTTCGAATTCCTTTTGCATACATGTGGAAAAATCCTTGCATAGAATTTCGTTAGTAGAACCAAATATAATATCATCAACATAGATTTGTACAAGAAGCATGCCATTGTTATGATTTTTGATAAATAAGGTAGTATCAATTTTACCTCTAACAAAATCATTCTTGATTAAAAATGAACTTAATCTATCATACCATGCTCTAGGTGCTTGTTTTAATCCATATAATGCTTTAGACAATTTAAATACATAATCCGGATAAGTATGCTTTTCAAAATCGGGAGGCTGTTTCACATAAACTTCGTCTTCAATAAAACCATTTAAGAAAGCACTTTTCACATCCATTTGATACAATTTAAAATTCTTAAAACATGAATAAGCAAGTTACATGCGAATTGCTTCTAAACGAGCCATGGGTGCATCTGTTTCTTCATAATCAATGCCCTCCTCTTGATTGTATCCTTGGGCAACAAGTCTAGCTTTATTTCTAACAATTATACCACTTTCATCCTTCTTGTTACGAAAAACCCATTTAGTACCTATGATGGTATGATCATTAGGTTTGGGAACAAGTGTCCACACTTTGTTTCTCTCAAATTGATTGAGCTCTTCTTGCATAGCCATCATCCAAGATTCATCTTGTTCGGCTTTATTTATGTTTTTAGGCTCATATTGAGAAACAAATGCCACATTATTGCATATATTTCTTAAGGATGATCTAGTCATAACCCTATTAGATGGGTCTCCAAGAATTTGATCAATAGGGTGGTTGGACACAAATTTCCAGCTCCTAGGCAAATCATTCGAGTTTTGCTCGGTTATAATTTCTAATTCCTTATGAGGAACTTGAGCACTCGAAGTTTCTTCCTTAGATGTATCATTAATTTGAATATCAGAAACTTTTTGGATAATTTCAACATCATCATCGGAATGTACTTTGGGTGAGAAAGGATTTGTCTCATCAAATACAACATGCATAGATTCTTGGACAACTAAACTTTTATTGTTATAAACTCTATATGCTTTACTATTAGTGGCATATCTAAAAAAAATTCCCTTATCAGATTTAGCATCAAATTTACCTAAATGATCACAATCATTTAAAATAAAACATTTACAAGAAAAAACTTTAAAATATGCAATATTTGGTTTCTTGTCATTCCATAATTCATAGGGTGTCTTATCTAACTTTTTACGAATGATAGTACGATTAATTACATAGCATGCGGTGTTAACGGCTTCTGCCCAAAAATATTCCGGTAAAGAATGTTCGTTAAGCATAGTCATAGACATCTCTTGAAGAGATTTATTTTTCCTTTCAACAACACCATTTTTTTGAGGAGTTCTAGGTGCCGAAAAATTATGATAAATACCATGCTCATCACAAAAGTTCTCAATATCAATATTATCAAATTCTCTACCTCTATCACTTCTAACACGCACAATAGAAACACCCTTTTCATTTTGAATTCTTCTACAAAATTTTGCAAAAACATGTGGAGTTTCACTCTTGTGGGTGAGAAAGAACACCCAAGTGAGTCTAGTATAATCGTCAACAATAACAAAGGTATATAATTTACCACCCAAACTAGCAACTGAGGTTGGACCAAATAAATCAAGATGTAACATATCAAGAGGTCTAGTTGTAGTAATATCTTTCTTAGATTTGAAAGAAGATTTGTGTTGTTTTACCAAGTTGACATGCATCACAAATTTTATCTTTAACAAATTTGGTTAGAGGCAATCCTTTAACTAGCTCTTTCTTAGACAAATTATGAATTAAATCCATATTAGCATGTCCTAGTCTTTTATGCCATAACCAAGATACATCATTAATAGTGGATAAACATTTAACATCTTGTTATGATAAATCATCAAGTTCAAGAGTATACACATTATTGGTTCTATATGCAACGAGTAGAATGGAATCATTACTAACATTCTTAACAATGCAACGATCGGATTTAAAAATTACTTCATAACCTTTATCACATAGTTGACTAATGCTAAGTAAATTAGCTTTAAACTATCAACTAATAGAACATTATCAATACATGTAGAATACTTACCAACCTTACCTATACCAATGATTTTTCCTTTGGCATTGTCCCTGAAAGTCACATTCCCTCATTTCTTGGGAATAAGACTTAAGAAGTTGTTCTTGTCTTCCGTCATGTGTTTTGAGCAACCACTATCCAAGAACCACTTGGTTTTGCTACCTTTGGCTTTCAAGCATACCTACACCATAACCTTAAGTAACTTCTCCTTTGGTACCCAAATTGTGTTGGGTCCCTTTGGGTTAGGAAACATAATGGTTCCTTTTGGAACCCAAGCAAGCTTCCTTTTAGGAAAACTTTCATTTCGATAAAAACAATGATCCACATGATGAGTATTTCTACCACATTATGAGCAAAGATGAGTGGGATCATGAGGTGTATATGTTTTAAAAAAGTTTTTGTAATCATTTTGGTTGTCAATTTGGTTATATCCCAAACCGGCTTTGTCGAAAACACACCTTTGCATTCCTAATAATTTATCCAAGTTATCCTTTCCTTTGGTGAACTTGGCTAGACTATTAGTTAAAGTCATCCACTTGATCTTTCAATTTGGAATTTTCTAATACAAGTGTGTTTGGAGTTTATTTCTTCTTTCCTTTCTTCAAAGTTTTGTTTTCATTTTTCAAAAATACATTTTCTTTCTCAAAGTTTTCACACTTGCTAGAAATAGTCAAATTTTCCTTCTTGAGGCTTGCATACATTTTAGACAAATTTTTAAACTTTTTATGCAATTCCTCAAACATATCATATAATTCTTCATAGTCATTCTCATCATATATATCATTATTAATAGAGGCATTATCATCACTAGATGAGTCATAAGAAGAGTGTACCTCATCGTCTCTTGCCATAAGGCAAAGATTTGCCGTTTCCTCGTCGCTAGAATCGGCATTGGACTCACCTTCTTCGGAATCACTCCAAGTGCCTTTAAGGGCGTGTCTTACTTGCTTGAAGGCTTTGTCTCTTTTGTCTCTTCTTTCCTTTCTTCTAACCGGGCAATTTGTTTTGAAATGCCCTGGTTCATGGCAATGAAAACACTTCTTTTCTTCTTCATTTTCAACTCTTGGTTGAATAGATCGATCATTGTTCCTTCTTGATGAAGGATCAAAGTTGTTTCCTTTTCCTTGAAATTTCTTCTTCTTGGCTAGAAATTTTATGAATTTTCTAGAAAGAAAAGCCGTATCCTCATCTTTTATTGTCAACTCCTCATCATCATCTAGTTGAGTTGCTTTGAGAGCTAGAGACCTTTTGGCTTTTGAATCAGTTTCTTCTTCTCTCGCCAATTCCTTCTCATGGGTTTTAAGTGAACCCAAGAGTTCATCCATGCTTAGCGTCTTGAGATTCTTGGCTTCTTGAATAGCCGTTACTTTGGGTCTCCACTTCTTAGGAAGAGTTCTAAGAATTTTTCGAATCTTGTCTTTATTTGAATATTCCTTTCCAAGAAGATCTAAAGCATTAGTGATAATAGAGAATCTACTATACATAGAGGCAAGTGATTCATTAGGCTCCATTTTGAAAAGTTCATAATCATGAACGAGCATATTAATATTATCATCCTTAACTTGTGAAGTTCCTTCATAGGTAACTTCTAATTTATCCCAAATTTCTTTGGCGGTTTTACAACTAGAAATTTTGTTGTATTCATCTATAGTTAATGCACAATGTCTGCATTGAAGGCTTTAGCATTGAATTGAATTTTTCTAATGTCATGCTCATCATATTCAGAAATAGATTTAGGAGTAACTTTACCATTTTTATCGGTTTTGGTAATCTCATAGGGTCTAATGAGTGTGACTTTCCATTGTTCAAAATCACTAGCTTGAAGAAAAGTAAACATACGACTTTTCCAATAACTATAATTTTTGCCATCAAAAAGAGGTGGTCTAGTGGTGGAAGAACCTTCATTGATTCCGGTTCCTTGATAAATAGACATGATCGTAAACTCTAAGATTGTTAAATCAAAACAAGAGTACAACCTCTGATACCAATTGTAGGTCGGAAAATACCCTAGAGGGGGGGGGGGGTGAATAGGGATTTTAAAACAAAATTGTATTTTTGAAATTAATTTGAAAATATTATGTCTATATTTATCAAGCAATCAACAACAAAGTTAATTCCAAACACAATGAACAAATAGTACAATATAATAGAGCAAGAGATAGAAAGATTGAACCGATCAAAGTCGAGGGTTTTTTGTCCTCACGGTTCGGCTTGTTCCCCCTACTCCGTGCTCGGTTAATTTCCCGAGAATTTCCACTATAACCGATCTCCTTCTGGGTGAAGATCAAACCTCTACAAGTGTATTCTTATCACACACTCTCACAAGTATTGAAAACACCTTCAATACTCTCACAAGAAATCCTTCTTGGTAATTCTATGAGATACACCTCTCACAATTATGATTCAAATGAGTTTTGGTGACAATCACCAATGTACAATATCTCTCTAGTGTATAACAAAATACAAATGAAGCTCACACTAAGAGATATCAAAATTGATCATTGGATATAAGCTCAAAGAATGAAAAGATTGATCAATGCCTTAGCTTTCAAACTTGAATAATGTGAATATATGAAATATGGGTTTGTATAATCATTCAAGTTGTTTAAAATGAGTCTTAGAACTCATATATATAGGTAGGAAAAGTTTGTAGCCGTTTGTGGTGGAGAAATAATTTAATGGGTCAAAAATGTACTTTTGAAAAAGTTCCAACGGCTAG
Organism: Lonicera japonica; assembly: GCA_021464415.1. NCBI lineage: Eukaryota > Viridiplantae > Streptophyta > Magnoliopsida > Dipsacales > Caprifoliaceae > Lonicera > Lonicera japonica. Next base: position 37,502,652 of record CM038463.1, read on the forward strand.
TTTTGGCATGGTAGTCGACTACCCTAAGGCCCATGTAGTCGACTCCACCAACATCCATGTAGTCGACTACATGCTTCTGGAGTGGGGAGGTTTTGTGCATTTTTTGACTTTTGTATTTTGACTCTGAAATTGATTTCAATGCTTGGATAATGCCAAAAATAGTTTTCTAAGACTTCTAAAATAGTTTTTGCATCAAAATTTATTCATATGAATTTATAGTGAATTTTCCAAGATGACTAGTTTTCAGTAAAAACCGTTTTCATTGTTAAAACAAGTTTTGATCAATCTTGACATGGTTAAATCATTGTATGAGCTATATAAATGATCAATGATATCTTTTACATAAAATCTAAGCACTCACTCATTTTATAAATGCTTCGAGTCTTCGTGATGCTTGATTTTCTTGTGCGTATCTTCACTTGTTTGATGTTCTTGATTCTTTCTTGACTTTGTATAGCACATGTATATCATTTGAGTTAATTTCTTGAGTAGAGGCGATTGTAGGGCTTGTGTGAGAGTATGATTGCTTCGGTTTTGAGGTTACACTTGGTCGGAAGATGTATCGGTTAAAATGGCTATCATCATTGGAATAACCAAGTTAAATAACACTATGTTAACTTATTGTAATTATCAAAATAAGATTAATTGACTTTAAGGTCAACAGATGGGTTTTGGGGTAAATGATAGATGGGGTCTTATTATTGAAATTGATGATCCTAATCACCAGATTGATACTCATATAACCTAATCCAACTAGAAATTCATACTAATTGCTTGATTGGTTTACGAAACCACATGAATCTCACTCTAATACTCATAAACCATTGTATAAAGCCTATTACCCACTTAAATGGTTCAAGTGGGGGACATTCTCTACATAATTTATATCTTAGACTATTTATTCATTTGAAATGTTACTCGCCTATGGATGATTATACGAGTATCCTATGCTGGCACTAGTCCACCATGGTCCAAGGTTTGGTCTCTAAAGATTTGGGGCCAAAATTTGGGACATAGTCTCCTGGGTGAAAGACTCGAAATCGTGCATGGAAATGAACCCTTTTTAACTACAATGAAGTACTTCAAAATAAAGTTACAAAAAATGGCAAAGGGTTATTAAATATGAAATGGAGTCCATGTACTATAACAAAGTCTAGGATCTTGTAAAATCACCCGAAGGGATAAAACCTATAGGATGCAAGTGGGTATATAAGAGATAGAGAGGATTAGACGGGCTTAAATCAAGGCTTGTTGCTAAAAGGGTTCACTCAGAAAGAAGGGGATCGATTATGATGAAACCTTTTTGCCGGTAACCATGCCAAAGTCTATTCGGATTCTCTTATCCATTGTGGCTCATCTTGAATACGAGATTTAGCAAGTAGATGTCAAGATAGGTTTCCGTAATGAAAGTCTCGATAAAAGCATCTATATGATGCAACCAGAAGGATTCATAGCAAAGGGCTAAGAGCACATGTTGTGCAAGAAGCCCATTTATGGGTTTAAGCAAGTGTCTAGACCTTGGAACATCTGTTTTGACCATACAATCAAATATTTTGGTTTTGATTAATGTTCGGATGAGTCTTATGTGTACAAAAGGCGCAACGAAAGCGCGGTGGTGTGAGAACTCGCTTTTTTCGACGCTGGATCCCATGGAGGCGATTCTTTCGATTTTTCGATTATTTTTTGAAAAATATGTTTATTATCATTTTTTAGAAAAAATATGTTAATTTAATGCAAAAACTATAGTCACCAGTTTGTTTTACTAAACAAACAAAAGTTTGTATAAAAGATGAGCATTTATGAATTAAACGACCTCTTAAACACAATTATTGCGGAGTTTTCGACACTTTAGTCCCTTGAAGTTTGCCCCAGTTATCAGTTTCGTCCCTAAATTTCATTTTCCGATTTTCCACACCCCAATGTTTCCACAATGATTCAATTTAGTCCTTCGCTCCACTTTCCGTCAATCAAGTGGACGGAGCACGTTATGTTAAAGAGGTATTTTGGTCCATCTTCCATTAAACTTTTCCTCCAAAATTAATATATTTGCTCCTTATATTCCTCCAAGTATTTCCATTTAACAAACCAGAGAAAGAGATAGAGAGATTTCGAACTTGTTGAGTTAATGGCGTGTTGATTTTCTCTCCTCAATTCTATCGACGATGCTCGCCATTCTACTATTGATAATTGATGGTGAGGGGACTGAAGTGTAGATTAATTTGTTTTGCAATGAATCACACAATATATATATATATATATAAAAATTAATATAGAACAACAAATTCAAAACACACACACCAGAAATTCAAGTAACACAACCAAAATATACTTCGGATCTTTAATATCAAAACCCCCCAAATCTCATACGAAAACTAACCAAAACAGAGGAGAAGCAAATATATAAGAGGCCGCGCGTGTTGTGTGTGTTAAGACAAAGAACTTTTGTTCTTCAAATTATTCTAGAGAGAGAAACGAGAGAGAAACGAGAGAGATAATGATCGAAAATTGGGGCTCGTGTGAGTTGTGTGTGCTGCGGCTGCTTCAAGAGAGAAAAGAGAGATTTAAGCCATGGTTAGAATATCTATACTGTGTCTAAAGTGGAGAAAAAGATGAATTTATACTCTCTTAATTAAAGGCCAAGATCAAAGTAATCCAACCACTCAAAATAAAAGAGAAGCAAAAATATTAACTCACTTAAACCCAATCTCATATAAGGAAATAAAGCACAAAGCTGGATAAAATTTAATTAATAAAAACTGCAAGAATATTTTTTAATAAAATCACAATTAAAGAGCATATAAAAAATTGAGTTCCAGAATAACCCATTCAAGAATAACCCATAATTTCGACAAATTCAAACCCAAGAATCAAGAAGAAAAATAAAATTGACGGCTCCGGTTCATAGAAATTTGTGCCAAAAAGCTTGAAAATGTGAATATCAGATATTATTATAGCTAGCTCTCAAAAAGCTGAACCCAATATAAGAATGGTATAAGTAAAAAGGGCAAGGACTCCAATAGCTTGGGCATGGAGAATTAGCTCTCTCTCTCTCTCTCTCTCGCTCTGTTTTTTTAGATGGAAATACTTTGAGGGAATATAAGGAGCAAACATATTAATTTTGGAGGGAAAGTTTAATCGAAGATGGACCAAAATACCCATTTAACATAACGTGCTCCGTCCACTTGATTGACGAAAAGTGGAGCGAAGGACTAAATTGAAGCACTGTGGAAACATTGGGGTGTGGAAAATTAGAAAATGAAGTTTAGGGACGAAAGTGACAACCGGAGCAAACGTCAAGGGACTAAAGTGTCGAAAACTCATTATTGTGAAACCAGATATTTTGAAAGTTCGGGGATTAAGTTACGAATTGGGAAGGTTTTAGGCACCTAATTCGCATTTTCGGTCTCTTAAATAGAATATGCACGTAGTTATAGTCAAATATTTGCATGTTTACTAATATTATCACATATCAATCCATAATTTTAGAAAACCGAGATTTTGGGGTGGGGATTGAAGACGTATGCTTCGTATTTTGCCCTGACAATTTTAGAAATCAACGTGTATGTGTAGTTTAAAAATATTTTTTGGGAATGATAGATAACAAAACAAGTGTTTTTAACAAAGTTGAGGACTTTTTGAAAGCTAATTCGATTTGGAATTGAATAACCGTTAATCCTTGAGATTTCTTCGTCAAATAATTTATCACAATTTAATTTGTTAAATTGGTATTTGACGAATCCAAAACTCTCATGTTGGATATTTAGCTAGGTATCGCGATTTATGGATTAAATTGGATATAATTGCTAATTAATTCCTCAGTGGATTGAGACTGATAAGTTGATAATTAACTGATAAAAATTTATTTTCAAAAAATGATTTTGACTCATTCCACACCTTTGGTTTTGAAAATGAAGCTCAAATATAAAATTTGGGCTGATTTGGAGATGAATTGGATACCAAAATTAATTAATTGCGCATCAGATTGAGATTGACAAGTCAATAATTAACTAATAAAAATTTATACCAAAAAATTATTTTAACTCATTCTAAATTTTTAATATTAGAAATAAAGCTCAAATATGAAATTTGGACCGATTTGGAGATGAATAACAGTGTCTATAAGCGATTAATTGAAAATAACACTATTAAAAAATTTAATTCAGATTGCGACGAAAATTACCTAAAATCTTCAAAAAAGAAAATAGATAATTTTGGAGCACCTTTCCCGAAGTTTTAGCCTTGAATCATGCCTCAAAAGTGGAGAAATAGGGGTCTATTTATAGCTGGAGGAGATAGAAAGAAGCATCTGTCGCCACTGACGGTTTTCTTGATTTCGGCCAAAAGGTGCATTGAATTGACCTTATTTTTTGATACATTGTTCCCCGAGATAAAACACACCTAATGACCAATTTTCAGAATATTTGGACATTGGGAAGGCCTTCGTTTGATTTTTCGAGCTAAATTCCCGGTATATCGAATTCCCGAAGATCCGTCGGTCGGATCGAGCTAAGTTGTTAATATGTTTTTCCTGGTATTATTCCCTAGGTCTCCACAAAAGTTCATGATTTTAAAGGGCCGGGAAGTCCCTCAAACGAGAATCCTTAGAACATATGTCTTGGCGACAGATATCTACCTGCGATGGTTTTTGCGATTTTGGACAAACGAGATATTGGATCAATCTGATTTTTTTTCATTTATCTCTCAAAAATATATCCTATCTCCTAACCAAATTTGGGCTTATTTGGACTTCGGGAAGGTATTCGTTCAAATACCCGAAGTGAACTCCCGATTTTCTAAATTTCTAGAGATCCGACCGTCGGAATGAGTTGATTTTTGAGTATCATACTTATGATGTTATTACCTAATAACCTTAAAAATTTGAGGATGATTAGGAATCAGGAACTATCATTTTTATTTTCTTAGGCGATTTGACAGTTCCCGGTCTAGGTATTTTCCGGTAATTCTTATAACTCTCAATCTGAATGCTCTTTTCAACTCATTCTTTGACCTGTAGCACATGTAAAGCATATGTGTGCATCTATGAATGCTTGTGCATATATGTGTGTTGATCTTCTTAGAGTTCGGGAATCTTGCGAGGGTCAAAAAATGAGGTGTTCACATGTGGTATTCAAGGTATTGTATGTGAATATTATATTCAGTGAGGGTATGGTTATCAATTCATCTCGATATGAAGGACTTAGGAAAAGTCAGTCACATCCTTAGTATTAAGCTTAAGCGAGATATGAAAAATAGGATGTTGGGTTTATCGCAAGGTACTTATATTGATACAATTCTTGCCAGATTTAGTATACAGGATTCCAAGAAAAGGTTTCTCCCTTTTAGGCATGGAATCACTCTATCCAAGATTAGTGTCATAAGACACATAATAAGATAGAGATGATGAGGGCAGTTCCTTATGCTTAGGCAATAGGAAGCCTCATTTATGCCATATTGTGTATTAGACCAGACATTTGCTTTACCATTGATATGGTTAGCAGATATCAGTTTAATCCAGGGAAAGAACACTGAACTGCCGTAAAAAATATACTTAAGTACCTTAACAGTACTCGAGATTTATGTTGGTTTACCAAGCAAACAGTTGTACTTGTTGGATACACAAAGCTGAATTTTTAGCCAAATTTTAGGATTCTAGAAAGTCAACTTCAGGTTATGTGTTTACTCTAAGAGGTGGAGTCATTGGTGTAATACCCTGTGATCCTTCTTCCGCTTTGACCTTCCCTTAAGCCCGGTGTGGCTTAATCTCCGTTAGAGAGCAAGCATTGGGTTCTGAACCCTTAGTACTAAACCCGATACATTTAACATGTCATGTTAGGTATATTTAATTTGAGGGAGCAATCGTTACGTTATTCGAGTGGTTTGGATTGAAATCGAGGCGATAATCACATGTTTTAACTTTTCGTGATTTGTCAATTTATGGCCAACTTTGAGAGGCCATAACTTCTTTATCCGATATCTAAACGACTCTCTATTTACAGCCACGTCTTCATTTCTTTCCCCCTACAACTTTCGTGTTTGAGCCGAGTCGAGATTCAGCCATTTCGAGGTCTATTTTGGGCTCAGGAAGTCATTTGTTGCTGTAGTGACTTCCATGATCGATCATGGTTTAAACTGGGCGAGTTTTTAAGCTTTTGAAACCCCCTTTTCACCCATTTAACACCCATCGCTCCTCATTTTTGAGCCATACACATCCAGCACACTCTAGAGAGTTCTAGAGAGAGTGGGAGATTCTTGAGGTTTCTTCATCCTCCTATAAGATTTGAGCCTCAAATCACTTCCTTCTTCACTATTCATCATCTTCCACCTTCGTCTTTGCGTGTGGAGCTTGGAGGCGAGCTAGGGTTTTGGTGAGACGACGTCTATGCTTCCTCAACTCCTTGATATAGCTACTCTAAGGTGGGAACACTATTATGAAATCTCTTTTACAAACTTTTACTTGTTGTTTTAATGATTTGATCTCAAATTGGGGATTTTCATCAAAACCATGGGGTGTTTACATCTTTTGGGGTTTGGGCTAGATCAATCTTAGATTAGTGGTGGATATTGATAGATTTTCACTTCTATAGCAAGATTGATCCTCTAGTTCCACGATTTAGTATGCGTACCTAGAGATTCATGTGAAACGCACTTCGTATTTACCTATATGACCTAAGAATTGGGGTTTTTGGATTTGTATGTATTAAATGGATGATTATGGGTTATTGATGATAGAGACACAGATATATACCATTAGATGCGATCGTAATGCATTATTTTTGGTATGCGTAGTGAGAACCCATTACGGCAGAGCGATACGCCATAACATACAGGTTTAGTTACTTGTATGGAGCGTGCTAGGCACTAGTAACGAGAATATAACCTCGATACTTTTTAAGAACACATAGAACATATTTGTTAGGGCATGGATCACCTTAGTTATGAACATAACATGAACATCTAGGTGAGTTGTATTAATATGCCCGTTGAACGAGGGGCACACTGATCGATACTTGGCTTAATGACTAGCTAGAGAATTAACATGGAATGCTTATGGCCATATTTTGATACATATGACACATAATGAGATGTAATATATATATATATGTTGATAACGAATCAATCGGCTGAATAATGGGGATTATTATTTAAATGATATGGTCCCGGATAATTGGATCAATAATAATGATGATGTGATGAATGATGAATGAATGAGGATTATAACGATGATGATTGTGTGATTGTATATATATGTTGTTGGATATACGTGTTGATGATGTGATCACACGTATGAGCTGGATATGATTGACCGAGCCTTAGGTAGCTCCCGGTGACTTGAAGACAGGCAGCCTATTGCCACCCATGGGTGAAATTTCCTAAACCGTGTACGAAAAAAATGAAGTCGATGACTCCGTTGGTGGTTATGGTTGCCCACAAAGGAAAGCCCACTTTATGATCTTGCCTTCCGACAGGACTATGTGTTCTCGGTTAGACGAGTTTCCCTGGTAGAGGATCAGGTCTCGTGTGCCACTACTTACCCATTTGGTGAGTTACCGGGAAGTAGTTGGGCTACTAATGGTCATTACCCTGCTAGGGTATCGCCTGGTGTAGTTTTTTTCGGAGTGTCGAGATGGCTTGTATGAGGTGTTCCCTTCGTTAACTATTCGGAGTTTATTCCTAGGAAATGTCCTGCATGGTTATCTCCGAATGAATTACTTGGAGAACAAGTCCCTGAGCCACTCCCCACTCGGAGGAGACATGGATAAGAACCTTGGACCTTTCGAGATCCGTTGTTCTGGGCCTGGACTGACCGCGGGGTGAAACTGAGGCATTATACTGGAGACGTGATACGAGAGTTATTGTGAGATTGTGATTATGGTGTTATTATTATTGCATTGTATCATGTCTCGTATTGGTTTATGTATATTGCCTTAGCTAAGATATAAGCGATGTAAAGACTTATGCGGACACATCTAGACAGAACAGGGTACATGTAGAGAACTGTTTAGCCTTTCATAATGTATTAATATATAAAGTGGAATGAGATAATAACTATTGAACTTAGAAATAATGTATGGGTATACGAACGCGTACGGATTATAGAAGAGTGACCCAGATTATAATGCATATAATGAACTAATAATTTAAAGGGGAAATCATAGCTAATGAGATAGTTTAATGAGGGTACGCCGTGACATAACAATTTAGACTAGTGATCTTGAGGTGAAGCCTATTAGCTGGCCAAGTATAGGCTCCACAATGAATTATAATTAAAGAGGAAGTAATAAATACTTGGCCAATAGTTATGACTTACGGAGTAAGGCCCGGATAGCATAGAAGAGTTGGAGTTACACTTGAGAGTGGATAGTCCATAGCATGTCGAACCTTAAGAAGCTAGAGTTTGATATGAGGTGACTTTGGACTAGCGATCTCCTCGGATTGTGAAAATTCCTTGGAGTTTTATCTTATGGATGGTTCGAGGAGAGATTAGGTTGTTAGGTAAATGGCTTCCGGGTAGCTAGGATAGGAATCCTAGTGGGGTTGCATGCACTCGGGTTTGCATTGTATTGTATTGCACGTTTTCAAACCATTACATTTAAGTAAATTATTTTACATACAAAACCTATAAGTAAATTATTTTACATACAAAACCTATGTAGACACCCCGATCCGTGACCCCCGCAAGAACCTTAACGACCTTCAAGAAGTACTGTTTTTGGAGTTCGAAACTGCCACGAGCACCCGAAACTACCCCGAAAGGGTTTGTTGGCCAAACGAACATATTTTTAAAGTGAAATGTCGCACGACAACATAGTATGTCGCGCGACACATGCCCTTTATGGGGACATGTCGCGCGACAATCACCCCACCATCCACTCTCTGACACATCAGTCTGTCAGAAACATCATTTCGGCCGTTTGTCGCGCGACATGATACACATTGTCGCGCGACATATGCCCATTTTGGGGACATGTTGCATGACATTCTCTTTTCCACCACTATAAATAGGCCAACACCCCCCAAGGATTAAAGACGGAACTTGGGATTGAAGAATTATTGGCTTATATCTGATTTTCTAGTCTTTCATCGAGTATTCTCGATTATCGTCTTATTTCTGAAGAATTATCAAAACTATTCTCGACACTCGACGTGTCCCGTCTCTGGTATCGAATTCTCAAAAATATCTGAAGAAGGAAAAGATTATTGCCGGAGATCTCTTTGCCGTGTTGTATTTTCTTTCTTATTATTATTCTCGTCGGGAAGGTAAATAAAGTCTCTTCTAGTATTTAAACATTAGATATCTATGTACTTGTTTTACTTCTGTTGTTTTGTCCACGTTTTATTTGAATAAACTTATTGCCAAGTTACAAATAGTCTACTGTTTTCAAAACAAAGGACCCTGATAAAACCATTTACAAAACCAGAAGAGTAAGTACATTATCATCCAGACAAAATTCTATTTTTAAAACCCGGACCGGTAAAACTTACTTTGGAATTAAAAAACCGGGTATCTTCTATCTCTTTCATAGACTGTGATATGTCTGCTAGAACTCCCCTCAAGAGTTTTGATTCCATATTAAATCAGTTCCGATACATGATCCGAACTTCTCCAAAAGAAGTCAAAACCCGAGAAAACCGTCGTTATCTGAGAAATAATACGGGAAACTTTTTCTCTGAAATAAAAAAACTTTTTCCACTTGTATTTACATCTTTTAAAAACTAAACATTGGATCTCGGAACACAAGCATTTTCATACCCTTTTCCGTTCTTTCCGAAAATTAGGGTTTCTCATTTGGAAAGTAGTAGACTGTCAGTAAAAGCATCCAAGTTTTTCAACAATAAAATAAACATATAAGACCACTATAGACCGAAAGGGCGGAACGGGTGCCTAAAACCTTCCCAATCCGTCACATAGTTTCCGAACCCTGTAGAATCCTGGTTTCGGAGACAAACGTGTAAAGAAAGGCTTATCTGTAGCCTTTCCTTTTACACGACCCCTTTTGTCCGTTTTCTCGTAAAACGTACTGGCGACTCTGAATGAACCCTCTTGCATCTAGAAATAGGATAGAGGGACACCCGATATAGAGATTATCAAAAACAAAAGAAGCAAATGGAACGACGAAATTCCTTCCGACATTTCAGACGCCCAAGGACGGGAGCGAGACACGGGGGTCGCATGCGGATTCTCACAATATATGTGGAGTGGATTTGAAATTGTGGTTGGGTGTGATTATTTGAATTAAATGGTTTTAAACCTTACAGTGTGGTTTCTTATTTAAATAGACTCCACATGGCATGATTTTTGAAGTAAGCTTTTAAACATGATCATATTTCATTTAAGAAAAGTTTTTAAAAGTTGTAAGCCGTCGTGCACGGAATCTGTGATTAACCGGGTCACGGATGTGAAAATCTTAGAACGGGATTCTGGGTGTCACAATTGGTTGGAGGAGTATCAAGCAGTCATGCATTACTGACTCCACCATGAAAGTTGAATATTTGGCTGCTTTAGGAGCAACTAAGGCAGCAGTTTGGCTCGGGAACTTCCATATGAATCTAGATGTAGCACCTTTAGTGTTATCTGGTATTTCACTTTATTTTGATAATAGTAAAATGGTTACGAACTTGAAAGAGCCGATGATTCATAAGAAGGGAAAACACATAGCGTATTCACGTTGAGGGAATCGGGTTAGATGCATAGCTGCATGGCTTTGAGTATAAGTGGGAGATTGTTAGAGTGATATACTAAAAGCCATAATTTTTTTATTGGTTTGGATATATTATAAACTTAGTTTTCCTATTTTAATGAGAATCTTTATGGGCAATGGTTGCATTATATTATTTAATTAAATATTGTGCATGTGTGTCTTTTATTCCATATAGTAGATGATTTGGTGTGTAGAGTATAGCTTACACACATAAGATCATATCATCAGTTCTTGTGGAATATAAGTTTAATGGTTCAAAGTCTTAGATGGAATTGGACATCCATTGGTAGGATTGTAGCACAAGTTTTAGTAGTTTATCTTCACTACAGGAAACGGTATAGTTTTATCTCATTGTGCTAGTACACTTTGTGTGTATCAAATAGGACTAGATTGGGTTAATTTTTTTTATACTGACTATATAAAAAAAATTAAAATCTCATGGTTACTATGATTACTTATGCTCTTAATCTTGAAATAATTAATAGACATATATATGTATTGTTTGTTGTTTTGACTCATTAAGAGTGAGATTCATTAATGGATCAATAATCTTTGTGAATTGGATGACGACACTATATGTATGATGAATATTAATTATTGACGGAATCCACGTCCCGGTATAGGGATTGATGATAACCCCTTGATAAGTTTATAAGTTTTGATCATGTCAAACCCTACAGGTGGATTATGTTAATTCGACATGTCAAATAAGTTAAGTGGTAGGCTCAAGGATTAAGAAGTTATTTAAATATAATTTTCAGTAATTTAATTTAAATGACGGTTATATGTAATCTTAACGTGGGGAGAATAAAAAGTATTTAATAATAAGGAGCTCAAAATATAATTTTGAGATAAGGACGGGAGTGCAATTATAATTCTTTAGTGGTGTGAATTATAATTTATGGAAGGAATAAATTCATAGTGGAATTAGGATTCCAACTTTCCATAAGAAGCCCAAACACTAGAAATTAAAGAATGCAATTTGGGGAAGATGATGATGGGGGTTTGGTGTAGGATGGAGATCCTTGAAAGATGGCCCACTTAGACCCTTTATATGAGAGCTCTCACCTTTCTCTAGCCTCTCTAATGGTGGTGGTTCAATTGGGGAAGAAAGGAAGGAAGAAAGGTGAACATATAGCAACGGAAAAAGCAAAAAATCCCGCTGCCTAAGCTCTGATCGATCAAAGGAGCATGTTCCTGAAGCTTTATTCGTAATTTGGTTATAACTTTCGTTCATAACTCTGATTGAGGTGATCTTTATGTCCACGGAAAGATAATTAAAAGATCTATAACTTCCTAAGATAAAGTTTCCTCAAATTCTCGATGGATAATTCTCAAAAATTTACCAAAGACAGCGCCCTGTTAAAGCACTACCGAACGATCAGAGTTCGCTAAGTGGCCTACTTTGCATGTTTATTTGACCAACGAGGAGTATGAATTGGCTTTTGTTCAAAACACAAAAGTTGTAGAGTGGATCAAAACCTAGAGATAAGAATAAATGGATACTCATTTATACATCATATGAGAAAGTTATAACCTCTCAAAGTTGGCCAAAAACTCATTTTGGCAAAGGTTTGATTTTTCGCTATTAGCCACCAATTTTAAACATGGCTTCCCGAATGGAATTCTAACCATGCAAACATAGTTAAAAATATTAAAATGGCTTATTGGAAATGTTGGATCAACTAAGGAGGCTACGAAACGAAAATTGACTCCTTACACAGAGGTTTGGACTTAAACAGGCTTACGAAAAGGATTGGCGCGAAAACGAAATTTTGAGGCGTTATAATCTCCCCTCCTTAAGAGGTTGTGTCCTCGAAACTTAAATAATGATGGTTAAGAAGCAAAACAACGGTTTCAAGTCGTGTTGATCTCCCCTCTTTAAGAGGGCATCTATGACTTCAACCTGCAATAAAGGATTCTGAGGCACACAAAGCCCTCAATTCGAGTTCCATACCGAGAAATGGATAAAATGCCTCTAAATGCGGTTCCCTGTTACTAGAGTGACCAACAATACTAAAAAGTCAGGCTACTAGTCTACAAAAATCAAATGAATCCCAATATGGTATCTACAGACAAATGTAAAAGGTTTCTCGACGTTGCACTTCACACGACGCTGTACTTAATAATTGAGATCAAAAAATATATCAACAATTCAAAATTTAAATTAGCCTAATACAAAATATGATATAAAAGGTGATCATTCTAGTTTAATCGATTTCAATAAGCTTGCCACCCACATGGTCGATAAGTAAAAAGCTCTACTTGAGTTTATGGACATCAAATCAAGTTATCAGTGCTTAAACAGGAAAGTTGGGCCTTGTATACCGAAGGCAAATTCAAGCTCCTACTAGGTCGAAACTGAGTGCGAAATAGGCAAATCGCTATGAGTTGTTCATTCGGTAACATTAATGCGTTGACTTCGTTGAATTTATGGGAATTATATGTCCAGAATTTGGGGATGCTTCCTTTTAGGAAGTTGTAGAGCTTTGAATAAAATTTTCGTGGACATAAAGATCCCCTCAATCGGACTTCCGAGCGAGAAGTTATGACTGTCCAAAGTTCAATGCTGCAACTCCCCCACGCGTGAACAATAACCACGGGATTTAAAGCATCAGATATATATGTATACGTTCAGTTCTTCTTCCTCATTTCATTACACCATTAGAGAGCTCTTAGAGAAAGAAAGAGTGAAAAAATTGGAAGGGGTTCGAGGTGTCCTCATCTACGCATCTTAACCACACCAAAATAACCTCAAATCAACACTATTCATCTTCTTCTCCAAGCTCAATCAGCATTTTTGTACAATTGGGGATTTTGCGATTTCTTGCGGTGCGGCTTGATTCAGCTCTCAATACTTTGAAGGCTCAGCATGTATAAGGTGGGAACACCTCTACTAAACTTATTTTCCAACTTATTACTCTTGAAATCAAAGATTTTATTAGAAATGGGGTTTTTACATATAAACTCTAGGTTTATAGTGCGCGTATGATATTGGGTTGTTTTAGGGCCAAATTATTGATGTGTATGAGTATATTATCACTCATATATCCCGTGTTAACTACCCTCATCTTGTTATGAGCCCATTACACGCACTTGTATATCATACCCATTACATAGTTGGGTGTAAGAATTAGTTTGTGAGTAATTTGGGGTTGTGAGCAGGAAGTGATTTGTTTTGGATTATTAATGATGTATAGTGATATATTATTACTCCAATAGCATTGTTTACCAATTATTTCCATGCCTTGTTATATATATGTTAAGTTTCCTAACGAACCTACATGGGGGCGATGCGTATAAACTACGTAATTGGGGGTGTTGGAGGTTTTGGGAGATTTTGGCTTAATAAATGGTAAATTATAAGTTATAGGACCTAGATATATACATTTGTACTACAAGGTACTAATGGGTAAAGTTAACACATGTAACTTGACATGGGATGTAGTTTAGTACTAATGAGCATGTAGATCGTAATAGTTGAATTGCCTAGTATTTATAAGCCTTTAAAAGCTATGTGTACTGATGACGTATGTGTCAATGAGCCGAGTGGCTTAGATAATGATGATTATGAAAAGTATATAATGGTATTGATGTGTATGGCCACATGTGTATTATGATGTTATTTGTACATATCTGTATGGAATTGATATGTACATACATGTGCATTTATTTGTGAGAAATGAATGACTGTCACGATTGTGGTTATTTATATGTTCACGTATTCTCTCATGTGATGATTGTGTATTGATCATATATATATATGTATGTGTGATAATGATGAGATTGTATAGTCCATGTGAGGTCCTGGGTTGGTCTCTAACGATTAAGGCCTTAAGTTGGGATAGAGTGACCTTGGGTGCAAGACCTGAAACCGTGCATGGAAACTAAAGAGAGGCCCTGCTGCCGCGTGGGTGAAAGGCCACGAAATGTAGACCTGGCGATGCTTGGACGATTGCGATTATTATTGTGATGGTCGAGGCCATGAGGGCCATTCAGATACATGTTTCGAATGACATGGTTGGTTATTGGGAATAAGAGACATTGTCTCGAATGATATTAATACATGACAATGACGGATGTGGCGGTGTTTCAATATATATATTGTTGTGTTTTATTTTATATTATTCTATATGTTGCCTTTGGTATATTATGGATAATGTAAGAATGAATATATATATATATACATGCGTATCGATGTGGATACGTGAAAGCATGTAGATATGAGATTAGTCTACCAGTTTATATTTAACGTAAATTATTAATAACCTAAGTGGCTAACATAGTGCACGAATGGCTAGACGGGAGGAATATCTTAATGTAACGCTTAAGATAAACGGCCTGGTAGTAATGCTTAGTAGTAGGCCAAGTATGTAACTCATAATGTACTGTAAAAAAAGTGATAACTATGAATAATTGGCATAAGGGGTATATACCCCTCAGACGTAGTTGAGTAACAGAGAAAATAATGATTCTTATAGCATTTGAACCATAGGAAGCTAAAAAGAGTAGAATGCTATATGATGAGAGTTGGGGAACAATTTTGATACCTGAGATAGAACAGTTAATGGGTTGTGGAAGGCACATACATGGTGAATTGCATAGTAAGGTTTTCAAAGAGATTGTATTGTTGATGCAACATATATATGATACATATATTTCAAATGAAAACCTTATAGTTCCCACTGAGCCCGGATTTGGCTCATTCCTTCGTTTTCAACAGTTTTGTAAGTCCATACTTGAGGGTTGTACTTGGTAAGGTTATAGAAGCTCCGATGACCTCGAACTACTTTGTAGTCCTTAATATAAAGACAATGCAATTGAGGCCTTTATATTACACTTTAAGACATTTGTATTTATTTAAAAAGGATTTGGGATTGTTGTATAATCTTATACTTAAACGGACTTTAATAAACTGTATAGATGTGGAGTATTTTTATTTAATTGTTTTTTGTGAAACGATTGAACAAAGATTGTTCTTTTTATTTATAGGGCAGATATCGCATTTTACAAACTCCACATGCCAAAATTTTTCTAAATGGATTTTACTTAATTTTCTTTTATAACTCACACCCATCGTCGCGTACGACACCGTGATTAACCGGGTCCTGGAAGTTAAATTCTCTTAACGGGATTCGGGGCGTCACACTTGCCGAGAGAAATCAACTCGCATGATTTACATTTAGATCCTCATTTGAGATCAAGAAGAAACATCATGGTTCTACAAGGGGTCACCAAAACATACTCATGATCAGGCAACCATTGTGCAATCATAACTTAAATCAAACTCGGTCGATCAGAATGGTGAAGGCCGTAGTACGCAAGCATTAATTAGCTATCAGCACGACTAATGGAATTTCTCTTTGAATGAACCCCGTAAATTCTATCTAAATTTGGGTTGGCATCACTTGAGGAAAAATCTACTTATCCCTATACAGTAAGGTCATATACTCAGCATAACACTTCTCAACGCATCGCCTCAGATGATGGTAAGAAAAGAACTTGGGTACAAATAAGGCTCAGAAACTAACAGAACTTAGACGGGTAATAGCGAATAATCATTCATGCATCAAATACTTATATAGTGTAGGACGGTATTACATGCATGTAAAACACAATCTCATACCATTCCACTCTCTATAAATTTCAACTCCAAATACTTAGCTTAAAGCTATACCACGCTATACACCAGAGCTTAGGGTTGATTCCATTCTAGGGAGATATCAAAGTTGCCTTTGCAACCCACTAAGAGTGTTGCCTTGCAATTGAAACAACTGAATGTTAGAAGTTCTACTTAGCCATTAGCAAGAGTTAATAGTGAGGCTCTGAATCTTTTGCATCCACTTATCATCTGATATGGTAAAACACCTTAACTTTTCGCCCTTAAAAATTTGTCTATCAACACTTACAAACAAAACATTAAAAGATGGAATATCAACATGATCCTTAATCCAAGAGGGTTCACAATACCATAATCCCATACCACCCTAAATGGGTGTTTATGCAGAAGAATTTAGGAATTTCTCTAAGAACACCCATAAAAGCTTCCACAACACCCGAGAGAAACTACACCAGGAGATACCCTAGTAGGGTGATGTCCATTAGTAGCCCGACTACCTCCCAGGAACTCACCATTTGGGTAAGTAGTGGCACATGGGACCTACTTTGCTAGCCGGGGAAACACTATAGCCCAAAACACATAGTTCAATGGGAAGGCAAGATACACAATATGGGCTCTTCTTTGTGGGCAACCAAAACCACTGGTGGAGTCACCGACTTCATTTTCCCATGCACGGTTTAGGAAATTTTACCCGAGGGCAGCAATTAGGCGGCTCGTCTTCGAGTCACCTAGAGCTACCCGATGCTCGGTCAATCATATCCAGCCCATATGTGTGATTGCAGTAACAACGTCACAGTATTCATTTCCCACAATGAATATCATCATCATTAACAATCATACATCACACATATGGCTAATTAATATAAATACACAATCATACAATCACCCACTATCCATTTATCAACATTCTAATCATCGTTAACATCATTACTTATCATTAATATAAGGGTTGTCTTCGCGCTTATAATCTATAGGCTTATCATCATTTGGTTATTTTCATTATATGGCCGACTATCTATAATTAGTGTTATATGATGGTTCTCTATTCATTCCATCAAGCCAAGTATAGATTAGCGCACCTCTAGTTCAACTGGCATATAGATACGACCTATCTAAATGTTTATTTCATAACCGAAGTAGTCCAAACCCTAACAAATATGTTCTTAAGGTATATTGGGTTATAATCTCATTACTAGTGTTTAACATGTTCCGTACTAGGCATTAAACTCAAGGGTTATTGCGTATTATACCGCCTTAGTAAGTTCTTAGTGTACATAGCCCACCTAATGCTCAACAACTGCATATAATGGTGTATCTATGTATTTCTACCATTAGGAACCCACAATCAATCATCCTAGAAGCACCCAACCCGAAACCCTAATTTATAGCTTAAACACATGTGTAAGAGATGGTTCCATCATAAAACTTTAGATACATAAGTATAAACAATGATTAAATACTCAAAATAGGCAATAAATGCAAGAACTCTTCAATATCTATCACAAATCGATAATTTACCAAGCCCAACCCCATGGACATGCATACAACCTAGGGTTTTGAAGGAAATCCCGAATTGATGATGAAAGTTCTAATGCAACAAGTAATAATGTGAAAAAGAGCTTTGGTATTAGTGTTCCCACCTTAGAGTAGCCATATCTCGAAGTTGAGGGTGCGTAGACTTCGAACCACGAAACCCTAGCTTGCTTGCAAGCTCTAGTGGTGGATGAGAGAGGAAGGAGATGATGAATAGTGATATAGGTGTAGAATTGGGGCTCAAATCTTGGTTTATGATGAATAAATCATCATAACCCACAAGAATCACTCACTTTCCCTCTCTAGAACTCACTTAGGGTGGTGGTGTGGTGTGTGGGTCGAGTGGTGGTGTTTGGTGTTGATAAGTGGTGAGAAAATGGTTTAAAAATAGTTAAAATTCGACACAAAGGGGTATGGGACAGATCATAGGTTTCTGGGATCAATCCCAGAAGCATTCTGTCCAACAGTTAGTTTTGACAACACTAACCACTGTTCGTATTTTGATCATAACTCCTTGCTCGGAACTCGGATTAGGGTGATGTTTATTTCCACAAAAAGATACTTCGAATCTATACAACTTCCTAAGAGGAAATGTCATCAAATTGTGGATAGGTAATTCCCAGAAATTGTCTGAAGACAGCAATCTGCCATAAGTTACTGAATGAACAAATTTTGGCGATGGTCTTACTTCGGACCCTGTTTTGACGAACGAGGAGTATGAATTGGATTTTGATCAAAACACAAAAGTTATGGAATGGTATGAAACCTAGAAGTAAGAACAAACAACGCCCAAATTGGATACGAGACGAAGAAGTTACGCTGCTCCAAAGTTGGCTAGAAACAAAGAAATCGCGTAATGCCAAAACTTATGATTTCTAACCCAAAACCTATTTGGACCACCCGAATCACTAAAAGAACACTCGCATGAGTGTAAATGTAATAATATGACTGGAACAAAGTGCTAGAATGCTACGAACCTTCTTAATTCAAGATTTTGCCACTCGAAGCAAAGTAAGTGAACGAATGAGAATCAACGCGGTGAATTGAATGAATGGGGTATTACAGGACTAGTGACTTATAAGATAGTCAACCATTGGCCAGCGAATAACTATAACATAATTCAATAGTCGTCTATTGCTCGCTTAGCGGTAGAACTAATCCTGAGTACAAAATGTGTATGTGAAACAATGGTAACAAGAGCCAGGAACTGAAACATTTAGTAAAAGAGGCCAAACAAAAATCTCAAAGTAAGGACTGTGTGAACGAGTGTAACCAAAATGAACAAACATCTCGCTTCACAATACTCCCATATTTTAAGATCCTAATGGTAGGAAATCCTATTCCTTGATGATACGTCAAAGAAGAGGGGCATTACCATAATTCACCACTACAACCTGAATCTACACATAAATCCCGCTAAGATAATCAAACTTATACCTTTGATACCAACTTTTGATGCCCTGAATATCATTATGAGGTTTAGACCTCGGGGACCCGGTTAATCACAGTTCCGTACGCAATGGCAAGTTTAATGTACTTAATATAAAACTGATATAATATAAAGTCACAGGTAAGGTCACATTTTCAGAAAATTTTGGCATATGGAGTTCGTATTTTCAATAAAACCAACACCTGTAAATTTATAAAATAATCCTAACTTCTAGAATTTAATCTCCACATTTGTAAAGTCTTCAATAAATAAAAGTGATCAAACGGTTCTTGTATCGAACAAACCTTCCAGCGAGGTCCCAAACAATCAAATGGCTTTACATTAATTTAAGTACAAATGATACATATTTATTAAATACATGTCAACTAAGTCATCTACAGACGACTACAAGTAGTCTATGGTATTACATAGGTTTCTATATCCCGCACGCGTGCCATCCCACGGAAGTACCTGCAAAACTGGTTTGAAAAATGGGAGTGAGTCAAACACGGGCTCAGTGGATACTATTAAGGGTTTTATATAAAAAATAATTTTTGAAACAATGCATGCAATGCATCATAATTAAAATAGTTTGTTGTTATGATGAATACATGTATATATCTAAACCATATATGTAACTCTTTATAAATATAAATGCCATGAGAAACATTTTATATGATGTGCATGTTAAATGCTATCCCGGCCCCGATTACATAAAAAAAACTATTATCAAAGTACAAAATATTACTATAACAAAGTATCCTCGAGATAAGGGAAACTGTAATCTAACATAAAAACTCTTACGATATAAGTAAACCATCACAAGAAAATATAGTCGTAGAACAAACATAGGCACTAATCTCTTAATAACAATCTCATGTCCATATATCTCATATATGTCTATCTCATATCCAACATCTAGGATTTTCTGACTGTGCATAGTGATCGTGATCTAAGCGGCTAGGGTATGTAGCCCCCAAGGCTGGATCCCTCGTGGACCACCTAGATGTGCAGGGTATAGCGCCTCGCGCGGTCCCCCTAGCTGGACAATAGAGTACGCTGCTCCCAAAGCAGGGTCCTTCTACATGGACCAGGGTATGTAGCCACCAAGGCTAGGTCAACCCTATGGACCATTAATGCCTGTCCGTACTCAAAATAACACGAGTTACGAAAATGATAATTACTGACCAAATATTTATTCAACACATACATATATCACATTTCTCTCTCAATATATATACGGATATCTCAAATCAAGTAGTCATATTAGTGTTATACTTTAACCAATTCCACCAACTCCATTATAGTCGCCATGTTATAGCGCAGTTAAGAATTTTAATTACCGTTTCCACCAATTAAGGAGTCTCATAACAAATCACCTAGTTGGCACTTAGCCAAGTCGGATTTATGATGTTATGACAATTAACTTCAATCAAAAGATTCCCATATTGTCTTAATACATAACCCATTCAATGATACAATAGTAATCCATTCAGAATTGGTATGAACTGGTGGGTTTTCAAGTAAATTTTCACAATAGCAATTTAATGGCTTAGGTATAACAATAATATCACTTACGTAAGATAAAATAACCAGAGTATACTTTATATTCATCAATCTATCAATATATGTATATACACACATATGTATATATACATATGTATCGCTATCATATCCGTCCAAATATATTTCATACTAACTTATACTCCTCAATATATAATTTATATAGTACTAAATGTAAATAATGCATATATTTCCTTTTCTAAGCTATAACTCAATGTATTAAGTCCCCAAATGCAGTATACACACAAACGCGCTATTGATTATTAGCTAGTTTTCGCGATACTCAACACACAATATGCATTTTTAACAATCATCATGAAATAATCACAAAAATATGGAAATAACAAGGTATATGCACATAAACAGCTAATCCAAGCCCCATGTATGAGTATTCATTCCATTTATAAAGAAACCCCAATTTTTAATAGAAAATCAAGATGGAACAATTGATAGTTTAAATCAAAGTTTTGAACTAGTGTTTCCACCTTAGATAAGCCGAATCTTTGAGTGCTGGTGTGAGAATCCGGACCCGTACCCCGAGAGAAGAAAAGAGTCCTCGTTCTCGGTTTTATTTGAAAAAACGTGTTTTGTAGAGTCGCCAGTTTGTTTTACGAGAAAACAAACAAAAGATCGTACGAAGGACAATTCGAAAACGAACTATCTTTCATACGTTTGAAACCAGAGAGTTATTTTGAAAATTTACTTTGCTAGGGTTCGGGAACTACGTTACGAATTGGGAAGGTGTTAGGCACCCAATTCACCCTTTCGGTCTCTTAATGGATCATGTATCTAATTCCTATTTTAGATATCTTGCAAGTAGTTTGAATGGTTTTCAGAATAGTCCTTTCCGGGTGAGTTTATTTTAAAACAATATTATGAAATCAGACTCGAGCTTTGCGAGTGCCTACGTATTCATTCGTAGAATGAAATCAGAGTCTCGTAGTTCCATTCGTTTGGAAACTGTTTTTGTATTTTTGTTTGTTTTGAAAATGTGTCAAAACAGGTTTTAGATTTCTTTTAAAACTTAGAAAGGATTTGTTTTGAAAGCAATGAACTTCTTTGCAAGTTATCTAATTTTCTATATTAAAAAGTGAAATTAAATGCAGTATTGAAATCAGTAGAGTGGTAGAAAGACGTACCTGATATGCTTGAAGAAGAAATAAGAACCTTGCCTTGATTGCTCCTTTCTCTCTCTAGAACTTTCTCTCTCTAGATTTTCTCTCTCTAAAACTTTCTCTCTCTAGAACTCTCTCTCAGAATATCTCTAAAAATGACTCTCTGATAATTTTGACAGAATTCCTACTTACTAAAGACACTATTGAGTCTTGATCCTCCCTACAAATGAGAGCCCAAGGGTCCTATTTATAGGGAAAAATCCGCCAAAAAACGCTCCAAAAGAGGCCAACCGCAGGGGGTAGCCGCAGGGCGTGCGGTTGGGGCGTGCGACTAGGAGTTAACCATACGGTTGGGAGCCAACTGTGCGGTTGGGGGGCGTGCGACAGGCGGCGGCGGTATGTGCCAACCGTACGGTTGGGAGCCAACCGTGCGGTTGGGGGGCGTGCGGCTGGCTACCAAAAAACTCAGGTCGATCCCCGTCCTAGTAAGCGAAGTGGCGACAAGGTTGCGATTAATTCCTAACGCGCTCGAAAATCAGGGTTTTTCCTAACAGTCTCTTGTATGCATGACGACTCAAGGTGGGGGAATTTTGTGGTGCCTTGGGCAATGTAATCCACGGTTGACCTTCCTCTTGGCCAAGCTATCTCTGATACATCAATATATTCTCTCGTCTACCCTCAGGGAATCCATCTCAATTCTTCTCCAGATTTTTCAGGCTCATCGATGTTTGTACTCAGCTTGTGGGATGCACCAATCTTACCATTCACCCTCTGACCGGGCTATTCTCATGAATAGTTCTCATTCTTTGCAAATGTATTTGAAAAAGTTCTTGGAGTTTAGATTCTTTCAGAATGACACCTTCTTGACTTTGTCGTGATAAAGCTTCCCAATCTTTTGGGGAAGAAGTGGTTATCAAGAGTAGCGGGGTTTGCTCCTATCGCACTATCTTGCTGGCATAACCATGTGGTAAAACTCCTTGATGTCATGGAGAATGTGATGAAACTCCCTAACTTTTGGGGAGGACGTTATTGGTTACCAAGAGTGGTTGGGTCGGCACCTCTCGCACCATCTTGCTGGCATAACCGAGGTTGTCTATCAGGAGATATTCCTTTATGATAGTTTTCTAAGAAATGGCACTCCTAGCCACCCTCAGAAGGAATGTCATATTAGCAACTGCCAAGTGTGGGGGGTCTGCACCTTTCGCACCATCTTGCTGGCACAGCCTGAAAGGGTTGAGTTAAGATTGCCAAGAGTGATTGGTCCTCGCGATAGGACGTCATCTTGCTGACACAATCTGGGCTGACTTGTAAATTCCCTATGGAACGTATTCAAAAGGGAATGGAAGGTATGATATGTTAGCGACTGCCACGAGTGGGGGGTCTGCACCTCTCGCACCATCTTGCTGGCACAGCCTGGAAAGGTTGGTTTACGATTGCCAAGAGTGATTGGTCCTCGCGATAGGACGTCATCTTGCTGACACAATCTGGGCTGACTTGTAAATTCCCATGGAGTGAATCCAAAAAGGAAGAAAAGGTATGATATGTTAGCGACTGCCAAGAGTGGGGGGTCTGCACCTCTCGCACCATCTTGCTGGCACAGCCTGAAAAGGTTGGGTTAAGATTGCCAAGAGTGATTGGTCCTTGCGATAGGACGTCATCTTACTGACACAATCTGGGCTGACTTGTAAAATCCCTATGGGACGTATTCAAAAAGGAATGAAAGGTATGATATGTTAGCGACTGCCAAGAGTGGGGGGTCTGCACCTTTCGCAGCATCTTGCTGGCACAGCCTGAAAAGGTTGTGTTAGAGACTACCAAGAGCGGCGGGGTCGGCACCTGTCACGCTGTCTTGCTGACATAGTCTAAGGCTGAACGTCGAGAGATATTCTTTTATGACGGTTTCCAAGAAATGGCGCTCCTGGCCACCCTCAGAAGGTATGACATGTAAGTGACTGCCAAGAGCGAGAGGTCTTCATGATAAGACCTCATACTTGCTGACACAGCTAAAAGAGGTGATGTTAAGACTGCCAAGAGCGGCGGGGTCGGCACCTGTCACACCGTCTTGCTGTCACAGTCTAAGGTTAGGATGACTCTGTCAATAGGGTCTTCTTCAGAATCATATTACTCCATAAACTTTATGTCACATCACATAATTCGAGACATGTTCTTGAGGATATTTGTCCATATTTTCTCTTATCCTTCCACCCTTCGACTTGCGTTGCCTCTGCTTAGCCGTTGATCATATATGTCTACTCATCTTGTGGCAAGAAAGTTATGCTAGAGAGAATATGGAAAGTTCAAGTGTTGCCTTTTTCAAAACCTGTTCTTACCCTCAGTTTGACTCTTCTTCTGTCATCAAGAAATTGGGTTGGTTCTCTTTGAATCTCATACTTTCGTGCGTAGTGGTGGACTCAGTTTTCAACTCTACCCTCTGGCTTTACTTCTTTGAACATGGGGATAAAGCTCTTCTAAAAATCTCAGTTCCTTCTCCAGTTACCCTCTGGCTTATCAGAGGAAGGTGCTGGTCCGCATCATTTTCTGTTTTTTGATGCCCTTATTGCTCCCTCATTATTTTTTGAGAATATCCGGCCTATTGTTTTGGCTTTCGGATCTTTCTTTTTTTTTTTTTTTTTTTTTTTTTTCAAAACAAGAGCCTTACTCACCTAAGATGTAGCCCTTTGCCTTTTGGCACAGCTGTCACTCTTAGTGTGGCTCTCCCTGTCGATTTTTCTTCTTTTCTGTTTTTCTCACTTTCCTCACCTGGACCAACGGGATTTTCCCTTTTCTACTCTTTCAATTTTTTCTTGTACCCGATTCCTCTTTTACACCTTCCTCTTTTGCCAGATTTGAACTGTGTCTGGGACTGATCATTCCTCAAAGCTCGGCTCCACCATAGATCTCAAAATTCAGCTTTTGGGCTTTGTATCTTACTTCGTCGTGCGTGTGTTAGTGATTCTCAGTCCGTTCATCTTAGAAAACCAACCAGAAAGTCTTTTAAACATCCAAAGAGTCACATCTAAAGAGTCAATTTTTGCAAAATTTTTGTCAAAACTTTGTTGGTTTTGTCGTTTGGGATTACCCCCCACTTGTTGTGTGACAAGGAACTTGTCATACAACAAGTGCCCAAACGATAGAGCGAGTTGGGCAACAAAAACATCACTTTTTTCCATTTAAACTTTCAAGCTTTTCATTCTCTTCCTAGCATATCATTTTCTTGCTCACACACTTCCTGTTGGTCATGTATTTCGTGATGATCAGCCACGGGAGTTTCTGTATGATGCGCCTTTCTTGACGACGAATGGGTATGCGTGGATTTTGAGGGAACCCCTGAGGTTGAACGGTCTTGATAGAGATTGATGTATCATCAGATAGCACTTTGGCCTTTATTGGAAGGTCATTCGTGGTGTATAATGGGGCCTTTGGCACACAAGATTCTCCGACGTGTACGGGTACGTTTCAATTCAAATTTCTCGTTTAGAGAAAATTATGTGAATATGCCATTTATGCCAGAAAACATGAGACATGCATGCGATGTGGTGGGTCTGGCGGCCTTTTGCGCAATTTTGATTTATGAAAATGTTTTTGTAAAGTTTTCAGATTGTAATATCACCCCCAGTTTAAAATATCCCAATTTTTATACGAAACTAGCACACGCGCCCCATCTTAGACTTCAACCAATGCTGGATTTTCCCCAAATTACCACTGAATTATGGAATGTACTTCTTTCTTCAATGAGAGGCTTCATTCTTGCGACGCATTCTAGCTTTGATTAGGTTATTCCGCATCTTGATGACTACGACTCATGCACTTCGCAAGGCTAATGAGAGATAATGATGACCAAGGATATCTTTGCATGACCGGTCTTCATTCCACTTCAACACGAACTTCTCCATGCGATCTAGCTTTCTTCAATACATCTTTCATTAGTTTGGGATGGATCAGTTGTTGTTTCCTGTGCCAACTGTCCGTATGAGGATGAAAGACAAGCCTTCTAGAGATATTATTTCATCAAAGCGTTCACATTTGGATGCGAATGTGAGATGAGTTTCTGAAGATGCCATTCCGTCAAAGTATCCGCATGGCATTGGGTCTTCCACTCCATATTTAGGATTGTCCTTGCCCCATTTTTCAGTCGTATTCAGAGTTTGGATATTGATCCATTGAAGTATCAACCTTGAAATCTTCCCCCATAAACCTTAGAGCGGTCCTTATCCCCTGTTGTAACAGCACTCAGAGCTTTAATCTCATTTGAAATCTTCTTTTCCAATGCATACTTAAAGTGATCCGCTCCTTTTTTTGCAATCTCCTTCGGAGTCCCAATCTTACTCGAAACCTTGTAGCTCAAGTATCTTCCCATACTGCTCCCGTACCCTTTACGTGTCAGGTTTCTCTTTGAAAAAAAAAATCCTTGGAATCATTATATTTTGGTAGTATGGGTATTTTCAAGCTCATTTTTATATATTATTTCATGAAAATGTCAGTGCTTTGTAATGTACTTTTTGTTCATGAAAATGTTGGTTATTATATAACATGCTTTGTGCGCAATTGACCCCCAGACCCATGCAAATGCAAATGCAAAGATCGTTCTTTCCGAGAATCTGGCAATTATAAAGGGGAATTCATATTTTGTTTTGTTTTAGAAATCTAAAAACAAACTTCTCGTGACTTTTATCAAGGTTTGTCCTTTTCTCCACATCTTACCACAAAAACTTCTCTTTACAAATCCTTCATCGTTCCTCGAACTGACTTGTGCCTTTAGATGAACTATTCTTCCAATTCCTCATCATCTTATTGTGGGTGAAAGAGATTGTTTTATTAGAATAGACCGGGCCTGATGTCACTTCTCAGGTTGCCTACGTTCCCCAATGTTCCAACATCCCAAAAAAATCCAATATGGGGCTCAGGTCTTCGTAGTTCATGTTTACAAATGACAAACGAAAAATCTTCGATCACTGTTTTTCAAATTCTCAAACACTGGTTACAAATCTGCAATTTCTAGCTACCAATCTTCAATCACTGATGGTTTTGAGGAGACGGATCTGCTATCTTTCCTGCTTGGATAAGGTCCTGAATAGCATGCCGAAGAGCCATACAATTGTCGGTCATGTGTCCCACATTCTGGTGGTATTCGCATGTTTCATTGAGGTTCCAATTGGTGGGGACTGGATTGGGTATCGGTCGTGGGTTCAGCGGATAGATCATTCCTACATCCTTCAACTCCTTGTATACTTTGCTTAATGAACCTGGCAGTTGTGAGAAATTCCTTTTCATGTGTCTGACTCGGTTAGCCCCCCTATTATTGCTGTAATCCTGGTATCCCGAAGGAGAAATATTGGTGACTCTGGCGAAAGGATTGGCAGAATAGTCAATATTGCTCTGAACAAAAGGGTTGTATGTCGAAATCTGGTTCGCAGCCGAGGTTGAAGCTTTCTTGTACTGTGCACTTGAATTTTTTACTTCAGCTTGTTTAGCCAATTCTTCTTCTATCTCATTTCCCACATGCAACAAGGCTTTAAAGCGGTCAAAGAATTGGTGACCCATCTTATTTCGAATTTCTGCTTTCAGATTCTTGACGATCATTCCCAATTGCTCGTCTTCATCCATCCGTTCCACCATTTGTGCAGCGAGTGCCCTCCACCTTGTGACAAATTCACTCAAACTTTCATCATCTTTCTGCTTTGCCATTTCAAGATGTTTGCGAGTGATCTTTAATTCCTCGTTCGTCTTATATTGGGCAATAAACTCGTTCACAATACTGGTCCATGACTGCACCCGATGTTTCTCTAATCCCAGGAACCAACTTTGGGCTGGCCCGGCTAGAGTTAAATGAAAAGAATTAGCTAACTCAGCCTCACCTATGTCGTAGATCTTCATTGCCCGTACATAGGATTTTAAGTGCAACTCTGGTGGCGTTGTTCCTTTGAACTTCTCTATTGAGGGCATCTTAAACCCAACCGGATAATGAGCTTCTGGGTATAGATTATAGCTCTGGAGCTGTGTCAGGTCGTTTGATCCCTCGGCTACCTTCTGGGTTAAGGCTTTCAATTGTTCCTTAAGCTCATCTAAAGCCTTATTCCTTTCCGAAATCACCTCTTGTGGAAGAATGGCATCACCCTGCATACTCACCGGATGCGGAATAGGGTCATAGTATGGATCATGATAAGGATGATGTGGTGGTTGCCATTGTTGAGCATGTTGGGATGCTTCAGGTGGAACTTCTTGGTGTAGCCAATTCTCAATTAGATCAGGTCGCCTATGTGGAGTATGTGGTTCAATAGGAGTTGGAATATCAGAGAGAACAGAGAGTGGCGCAGGTGGTACAAGCGGGGCCTCTTTTATTGGCTCATTTACGACTGGTTGACCATGAATAAATGGTGGCATAGGTGGTGCAGGCGGTGTCCCTTTTGTTGGCTCATTCATAACCCGTCGACCTCTGTCTATCTCCTCCAGCCGAGCCTTGGTGGTTCGTTGATCATCTACTAGCAATGATAATCGTATCGTGCTGGCTTATGAACTACTCACTTATAGGCGCTATGTGTGATGTTGCCAGAGATAGAGTTCAAAACTACGTGTTACTTTAGTATAATCTGGAGCATCAAACACTACGTAAAGATTCAAGTTGAAAAACACCTTTAATTACGCACTGTTCTAGGAAACTATGCTGGAATCGATGAAATATTTTTTAAAAATACAAGTGGGGGATTGTTGAAGATTTATGTGTATTTATTAAAAATGGGAAAAGAATAAAAGGAGACAAAACCAAAGCAAGCACAAGTGTACACTATGCGGGAGAGGAATAAAAACCTTCATAGCTTTTTATAATGGAGAATTTGCCTAAGGGCTTGAGTCCTTTGAGCATTAGACTTTTATGCTATTGGGTGAGGACGTGGATGGTGTGGTTCATCACATGAGCGTGCGGACCAACCGAATCGACCCGGGCCAGGCCGAGCTCGGGCTATGGACTTTGGCTTGCTTTGGGTCAAATACTATATGTTTAGACAAAAAACTTTTGGAAAATTTTATTTATTAAAAATAAAATTATTTTCTTTTATTTGAAATTAGAATTTGAAATTTGGTTGACACAGTCTTATTTTGTTACATTGTGGATGACTTCCACCTCTCCTTATAACTCGAATTTCTCTCTCTTGTTGCAACGGTGTAGTGATAATTCTTCTTTTAAAAATTAATTTTGTCTCTCTTGAAAAATGCTACGAAATACAATTCCTCCATTATCTGGGCTTGTTGAAAAATAACGGAAGTTAGGTTACCGATTTTCCACCATGCAAGGAAAATCGAGACAGGGGGATTATCTGGGCTTGTTTTATCCTGAAGACGGTGTGGCCATGTAGAACTGCTAGCACAAACAACGAGCAGAGCCCTGAAATGTCTTAAAAAGAGCAACCTTGTGACGCTCCGAATCCTGTAAGTGCTTTTCACCACCGAGACCCGGTTAATCATGGGTGCCGTACGCCGACAGCGAAACAACTAGATACAATCCCTGTTCATAAATTTTTTTGGCATGTGGAGTCTATTAACTTAGCAAATCTAAAACCTGTAAAAGTTCAAACATTTGAAACAACTCCACATTTACATTCATCAAAACTTAACCAACAAAAAACAAATGTTATTACAATTGCTTCCTCTAACGAGGTCCCAATCCGAATCACAACAAATATAATTTTCGTACAAAATATATAGTCAAACATTAGTACAAGGCACATGTATTATCTGTTGACCTAAGGTCTTAATCTTATTTTGATAATAACAATAAAATTAATCATGTGTAATTTAACATGTTTCTTGATATAAGTATACAGTTCATTTATTTGGAAAATTCAAGAAAAACACGACAAGGATCAATCTTTCACTATTCGATCATTGGATAAGACAAGGAAGATCAAATCTATCAATGCAAATCATGAAGCACAAATGATCAAAAGATTATACGAAAAGCTTCAAGGAAAAAGTTTCAAATGAAGATCAATCCGAAGAAACAAATCAAAGTATTCGAAGACTCGTTAATTTAATAATTGAGTGAGTGCTTAAGATTTAT
This sequence comes from Lonicera japonica, assembly GCA_021464415.1. NCBI lineage: Eukaryota > Viridiplantae > Streptophyta > Magnoliopsida > Dipsacales > Caprifoliaceae > Lonicera > Lonicera japonica. The sequence goes on from CM038463.1 coordinate 37,532,665, forward strand.
GTAAAGTTACCTTATTGATCAAATCCTTATAGCTCAAATTAATTCATACATATTTTAAAGATTGATTCAAACAAGCTTGAAATTGAATTTATTTGAAAAACATCATTTTACAAAAACCGAGTATCAAAATAAATTCATATTAATTTTAAATGATCATATTTTAAGCTCTAATATAAATAGGTATCTTAGAAACATATCTTTTAGGCTCACAAATCATTATAATTTTATTTGGAACTAAATTGTTAAATTGCAAAAATATTTTTATTTTACATTCAAAATTTGCTTAATTTTTGGCCAGTTTTGATCTAACGGTAAGATGGAGGCCTTCCCGAACTCTGATCATTTTGAAATTTTTACAGTAGTTAGACAACATATCTTGGCACGTTTGAGTAAGATTTGAGCATGATCCAACGGTCTATTTGGGAGAAATTAACAAAAAGAATTTGAATATTTTGTCAAAATTAGTTGTTGGAAAGTTTGAAAATGTGTATCTTGGAGCCAAAACCTTTCTTAATCATCCCCAATGGCCATATGGTTTTGCAAGCTATAAATATGATGTCTTAGACATGTTTTAACACACTTGAATTATTCTACAAACTCATTTTACATATATACAAAGTTATTCAAGTATTCAATTCATTTCATTGATCATATTCTTCATTTTTGAGCTATATATTTTTGATCAATCTTGATAACTCTAGTGTGAGCTTCATTTGTAATCTTCAAATACACTTGAGAGTTATTGTATTGGTGTGAGCTTCATTTGTAGAATAATTCGAGTGTGTTAAAACATGTCTAAGACATCATATTTATAGCTTGCAAAACCATATGGCCATTGGGGATGATTAAGAAAGGTTTTGGCTCCAAGATACACATTTTCAAACTTTCCAACAGCTAATTTTGACAAAATATTCAAATTTGTTTTGTTAATTTCTCCCAAATAGACCGTTGGATCATGCTCAAATTTTACTCAAACGTGTCAAGAGATGTTGTCTAACTACTGTAAAAATTTCAAACTGATCGGAGTTCGGAAAGGCCTCCATCTTACCATTAGATCAAAACTGGGCAAAAATTATGCGAATTTTGAATGTAAAATAAAAATATTCTTGCAATTTAACAATTTAGTTCCAAATAAAATTATAATGATTTGTGAGCCTAAAAGATATGTTTCTAAGATAACTATTTATATTAGAGCTTAAAATATGATCATTTAAAATTAATATGAATTTATTTTGAAACTCAGTCTTTGTAAAATGATGTCTTTCAAATAAATTCAATTTCAAGGTTGTTTGAATCAATCTTTAAAATATGTATGAATATATTTGAGCTATAAGGATTTGATCAATAAGGTAACTTTACATAAATCATAAGCACTCACTCAATTATTAAATTAACGAGTCTTCGAATACTTTGATTTGTTTATTCGGATTGATCTTCATTTGAAACTTTTTCCTTGAAGCTTTTCATATAATCTTTTGATCATTTGTGATTCATGATTTGCATTGATAGATTTTATCTTCCTTGTCTTGTCCAATGATCGAATAGTGAATGATTGATCCTTGTCGTGTTTTTCTTGAATTTTCCAAATAAATGAACTGTATACTTATATCAAGAAACATGTTAAATTACACATGATTAATTTTATTGTTATTATCAAAATAAGATTAAGACCTTAGGTCAACAATCTCCCCCTTTTTGATGATGACAATAAATTAATGTGTGTTTACAATAACAAGCATAAATAGCATATAAATGTAAATAAATAATATGCTCCCAAATTACACATGATTGATTTATTGTTATAATCAAAATAAGATTAAGACCTTAGGTCAACAATCTCCCCCTTTTTGATGATGACAATAAATTAATGTGTGTTAACCATAACGAGCATAAATAGCATATAAATGTAAATAAATAATATGCTCCGTTTTAATTTATGCAAAGATGACAACTAAAAAGTATTTCAAATATTTGAGATAGTTTGAATTTTTTTTTAAATAACGCTTTCAAAAGTATGAATGTAGAACTTACCACAAATTTATAGTTAGTATAAAAATTCTTACCACAGCGAAAAATCTTACCGTAAAAAATAAAATCTTACCGCAGCCATCATACACACATTTTCTCCCCCAACGGCCATATGGTTTTGCAAGCTATAAATATGATGTCTTAGATATGTTTTAACACACTTGAATTATTCTACAAACTCATTTTACATATATACAAAGTTATTCGAGTATTCAATTCATTTCATTGATCATATTCTTCATTTTTGAGCTATATATTTTTGATCAATCTTGATAACTCTAGTGTGAGCTTCATTTGTAATCTTCAAATACACTTGAGAGTTATTGTATTGGTGTGTATCACCACAAATAATTTATTCTTCATTTCAAAAGAGAGTTTGTCTCTTTGTAGAGTAAGTGAGCATATCTTGTGAGAAGTGTACTGTGTATAGCTACATTGAGAGTGTTGTGTGCATAACGACATTTGTATTGAGGTTTGATCTTCACCAGAAGAAGATTGAATAGTGAAAATTCTCGGGGAACTAACCGAGCGCGGAGTAGGGGGAACAAGCCGAACCGTGTGGACAAAAAATCTTCGACTTCGATCGGTTCAATCTTTCTATCTCTTACTCTATTAAATTGTGCTATTTATTCATTTTGATTTGAATTATCTTTGTTTCTTAATTGCTTGACAAATATAGACATTAAATATTATTAATTCGTTTTTAAAAATCCGATTAAGTTTTAAAACCCTATTCACCCCCCTTCTAGGGTTGTTTTCCGACCAAAATTATCGACCCAAAACTCTACAAGCAACGATCCTTGTGACGCCCCGAATCCCATTAAGAGGATCCATCCTCCAGGACCCGGTTAATCACGGTGCCGTACGCTGACGGAGGATTAACGCATAAAGAAACTAGTATAGATAAGAAACTAGCCTCCAACGAGGTCCCAAGTACAAGATACAAAATCTCCATATACAACATCTATATATATAATTCTAAAATGAGAATAATGCATGTATCGTTAAATAAACTTGGGGAACAAAGGTCCTTCGGTCATGATGGATCGGTGACCATTTTGTGGTATTGAGGCGATCTAAGAATATGCGACCTTCCCTTTCCCTTGTCCGTAGAACCCCCTGAAGTACCTGTGTAGAAAATGATGGGTTAGTCAAAAGGACCCAGTGGGAATCATTTACTAAGTTTTAGTGTGGAAATCATATTTAGAAATCCCGTTTTGTAAAATCATGGAAAATTCTTTTTCTAGAATAATATAAAACAAGTTATTCACGGATATGTATATATATAATCATACATAGAATAGTTTAGTAAGAAACATTTCTCATTTATATAACATCGGTCAAATATTAAGGAAACACTCTTGTGAATTTGTATAAAGACCAACCTCAGCTCAAATGAACATCCATGGCACGTAAACACATGAACCTTGAGCCGAATCCGCACAACTCTCACACTATCCAAGCTTCAACCAGGTCTGCATTTCGTGGCATTTCACCCATGCGGTAGCAGGGCCTCCCGTTAGTTTCCGTACACGGTTTCGGGTCTCTCACCCAGGGGTGCTCTGTCCCAACTTAAGGTCTCAATCGTTAAAGACCAACCCGGGGCCATCATGGACTAGTGTTATCATAAAGCCTCGATAATACAATAACTGGCTCATTCAACTAATCTTTGTGCCATATGCTTAACTACCATTATCACATGTATAAGTATAATATCAACACTGTTACTGACAAGGGTATCTTAAATGAATAATCCCAACAAGTATAATCAATCATATATATGTGCTTCATAAGGATATCCCACCACTTGGACCATTCAAGGAAATTACCATCTTTAATAATATGGGCTACTAGCAAGAAAAGGGGTCCAAGCCCCCAACATATCCTCAATACCCATTTGATGAACTAGGTTTTTGTATACACAATGCCTATTCAAAAGAATTGTTGTATGAATCAAGTGGATAATTGTAATTACTAGTTGAATCGCATAATCCAAGTCATACTAGGCTCATACGACACAAAAATTTCGACCCCAACGTAATATCTTAACTTATACTCATAGACCCACTTAGATAACATAGGGTTTTGTGTGACCAAGTGATAAAAGAGAAATTAAACCTTAATAAGCTAGAAAATAAGTTTTAATAGAATATTCGCACCTTATTAGAGCTATGTCCTCTAATATGAAGCTTTTAATCGAGCCGAAGGTCGCTAAATCATGAAAACCCCAATTTGTTGCTTAAAGCTTTGTTAATGGAGGAGAGAGCATGATGGAGATGAAGATGGTGATGGTGAACCCTTGATTTGAGGATGATAGATGGAGAGAAATACCTCCAAGGAAACTCATAATTTGAGCTCTCAAATCTCTCTCTCACTTTTGGTAGCTTATTGATTGAAAAATGGAAGTTTTGGTGTGTTTAAAGGGCTAAATAAGAGTGAAAATTCGTGGCTGGTGGAGCTGGATCGATCTAGCTCAAAGCTAGATCGATTTAGCCTTGAAAATGAAGGTTTGGACTAGCTAGATCGATCTAGGCAGCAGCCAAATATTTTTCCACTTATGTGAGCCTCGAAATGGATAAATCTCAACTCGGCCAAAACACAAAAGCTGTAGAGCGGAATGAGATGAAGACGTGGCCGCAAACAGGAAGTCATTTTGACATCGAATGAAGAAGTTATTGTCTGAGTGATGGCCTTGTGTGGAGGAAAACACAAAAGCTGTAGAGCGGAATGAGATGAAGACGTGGCCGCAAACAGGGATGAGGAGCTGGTCGTGAGTCCAGAAACAAAGCCGTGAGGGTATATTTTGACATCGACAATATCGTATGAGGTGCGACCGGGTCGTTACAGTTATGGACTCTCAAAGTTGGCAAGAAATTAACTTTTTTGAAAAGTTCAAAACGCGAGATTAGCTTCCCGTTTCCTATTTAGGCCACCCGAAAAATGAAATGATTGATTCCATAAACTTAATATACCTTATATCACATTATAGAAGTGTCGGTTCAAATACAAAGGGTTCAAAACCCAATGTTCACTTCCAACGGAGATTCGGTCTTTACCGGGCTTAAGAGAAATATTTGCTCGAAAAGAAAATAACGGGGTATTACAATCCTTCTTTCGTTAAGGTCCATGGACTAGGCAATGACACAGATGCAGTCTAAAAGATGTGTGCTCCCTCTCCCTTCCCCAAGAAGAACTTACATTAAGAACTATTTGGAAAAGAGGTGGGGTGAGTCTAAAAGACTTGGTGGGAATCATATAATATACTTTAATTTTGAAAACAATATTCAATAAGGGTTAATACATTTAGTAAAGTAAATCCTTTGTTTTGCGAAAACCATATGGCACAATAGTATCCATTTGTCTCAAAATCCTCGAGACGCAATATCCTAATGACTAGCCAAGCGTACCACTGGGTCTGCATTTCGTGGCCTTTCACCCACATGGCAGCAGGGCCTCCTGTTCGTTTCAGTGCACTATTTCGGGTCGTGCACCCAAGAGACTGTATCCCAACTTCCGACCCCAATCGTTAGAGACCAAACCTGGGACCTAACATGGCCTCGTACTAACGTATAACTCAATTATAATCTTAACCGGCTCATTTAAAAACAACCGTGCCATATAATCATACAAACATTTCTATAACCAAATATAACACCACATAAAACCAACGGAGAAAATCTCATATCAACCATTCTAAATAGTTTAATAACTTATAAACAATGGTTTAGTAACATAAAATCACCACTTAATCCCATACAAGTAAACATTTAGCTTTGTAAAATAATTCATCAACAATCACATGGGCTCCAAGTGGGTTTTGTGCAAAATCAAGTAAATAGCCTCAATTTCTTGTTGAAACACATATTTTTAATGATAAACAGGCTATCCGAATAACCAATTTTAATGTAAAGGCGTAGTTTCACATAATTCCCAAAACCCATGTAAAAACTAGGTATATATGTATATAAACATTTGGAATAATGGTAATCAAGTAATAATAAGTTGTAAAATAGAATTTAATGTTAGATTCCTACCTCAAAGGAGCTTGATCATCGAGTTTGGAAGGCTGGAGCGAGCCACAAGCCATCCAATCACAAAATCCCCACTTTGAGCTTCAAGCCTTAGCAATGGAGGAGAGAGAAAATGAAGAAGATGAAGATGATAAAGTTGGAAACTTGTTTATGGAATGAAAAATGGGTGATGATCACTTTAAAAAGCCTCTCAAGGGAGCTTTCACTTCTCACTAGAAGGATCTAGGGCTGTGGGATGAAAATGGGACAAAAGGGGTTGTTAAGAACGCTTGAAAATATTGAAAACGTGCCCAGGTACACTGCCAGACTGGTCCACAAAAATGCCATACCGGTTCGTGCTTTAAAACTTTTGGGTCTGGAGCACTGTTTGTATTTTGGCTATAACTTTTCGTTCGGAACTCTAATTTGGGTGATCTTTATGTCCATAGAAAGCTAATTCAAAGCTCTACAACTTCCTAAGAGGAAGTTTTCCCAGAAATGCGACGAAGTCAGCACGTTGCTACAATGTTACCGAATGAACAACTATTATCGACTGACCTACTTCGCGCTCATTTTTGACCAAGTAGGAGCCCAAATTGGCTTTTGGCCAAAACACGAAAGTTGTAGATTGCATTAAAATCTAGAAACCTATATGAAAGGAAACTCAATCGAGCAAGGAACGAAGACTCTATGCTTCTTCAAAGTTGGCCAAAATTATGAAATCGTGTAAATTGAAAACATGCGATTAACATCTTGATTTCAATTCAGACCAACCGTGGGACGCCCTGAATTCCGTTATGAGGTTTAGACCTCTGACATCTGATTAATCACGGTGCCGTAAGCGATGGCGAGCTATGAAATGCATAAATTAAAACTTATCTAATAGTAATTTACATAGAAGGCCTTATTTTAGAAAATTTTGGCATGTGGAGTTCGTATTTATAACAAACCGCCCTACAAATAAACAATTAAAAGCTATATATCTCTTTTCTTCAAAATCAACTCCACATTCACAGTAATTATATTTTGCAAATTTCAAACACTCCACCGAGGTCCTAATAGTTTATAAGAGGCCTTGTAGATCACTCAAATATAAAATTGAATACAACAATGATACAAATTGTACTGCTTGTATTAATATATATATGGCTCATGAGATGTAAGTCGTCCATAGATGACCACAACTTATACGGTTATCAGAGGTTTTCTATCGTGTGCTCGTGCAGCCCCAAGGAAGTACCTGCAAAACTGTTGAAAAATGGGAGTGAGCCAAACACGGGCTCAGTGGGAACTATAAGGTTTTGGTATACAAAATAATTTCTAAAACTATACCTGCGATGCATTATAATGAAAATAATTTTTGTTATGATCATGCATATATATATCATTCCTATAACTCATTATAGATATATATATATATATATAAATCTTTATGCAATGAAAACCATTTTTTTTTCAAGCAATGCGTACCAAGTGCTCTCCCATCCTTGAAAACAAGAGAAAACATATATTGAAAAGTATTGCCAAGATATTCGTAATTGTAATAACAAGGTATATACATATCCAAAATACGATAAACTAAAATAAGGAAGTATATGATATTAAGAAAGAGCATAAGAGAGTATAGTTGAAAAAACAGACGTAGGCACTAATCTCATTCCAACTACCCATCTCGTATATAATCATCTAACATCTAGGGTTTACTCAACAGTGCACAGCGATCCGGATCTAAGCCCCCAAGGCTAGGGTATGCTGCCCCCAAGGCTGGATCCCCCCGTGGACCACCTAGATGGTGTAGGGTATGCCGCATCGCGGGGTCCCCCTACGGACCATAGAGTATGCCGTTCTGACAGTGGGGTCCCTCTACACAGACAAGGGTATGTATTCGCTAGGGCTAGGTCAACCCTATTGATCACTAATGCCTTACAAAACTAGGAAATCAATAAAAATTATTCTCCTAGAGAATATACTTATTCATAGTACACACGCACACACATATAGATATACACCTTTTGATTCGTATCTAACATACATGTGACCTTCAAGACTTTTGGTATCGAAGATATATATATACATATATCAAAACTACTTTTCCAAATATCACACAAGAAATCTTATTTACATGTAAATATAAGACTTTTGTCAAATGTGTATAAACCATAAGAATATATATATATTCCAAAATATATGTACATGTCTTATATGTATAGATACATGACTTGTGTGTGTATATATCGTAGATTACATAGTAGTATTGTCGTCGTACTTAAACTCACTTCGCCAAGTCCGTTAACTATTGGCTTAGTTAAAAATAATACTCGTATGGGAAGTTTCATAGGTTTTCATAACATAAGCTCCAAGCCAAGTATAATATATAATTTATAAGATTTAAGTTCAATATAAACCTCCCCATGTGATTTCAGTACTTAGTTTATATATAATAAACTTATAAATCCGCTCAGTGTAGTTACGGACTGGCAAGTAATTAGCAAATCTTGTAAATGAGGGAGTAATCATTAAAATACAACAATAATACCACAATCACAAGTATCTATAACCAAATCATACTTTTAAACCCATCTATATATCGATATAGAACCATATCATGATTTAATAGTTGCTATAGTATCCGTAAGTAAGGATTTTGAACCAATCTATACTAGGATGAATATATAATTGGGGATTCTTGTATAATAATCATATTGGAGTTGTAGGAAATGAGAATCAAGCAAATAATCGCAAGAAAATGACCCAAAACCCTATGAACATGAAATTTTCGAAATTGTTGGTAAAACCCCCCAAATTTGGTTTGATTTGGAAGATATAACATGTAATAATCTAAAATAGAGTTTGAGTACTAGTGTTCCCACCTCAATCAAGCAATTCTTCAAGGTTAAGAGCGGTGTATCGAGCTGTGGTCCAAGCAATTGTGAAATCCCCACGGTAGAGCTTAAAACCCTCATTAACGGAGAAAAGGAATTTAAGAGGCAGATGATGATGGTGATGATTCAAATGATAAATTTCATGTAAGGGTGATCAAATCCTCTTAAAATCTCCTCACATTGCCCCCAATCGCCCCCTTGAAGCTCTCTATGTTGGTGTATGTGTTGGGGATGAAATGTGCTCTGTTTTAGCTTTATAATCGTGCTTAGGACCCCGTCAGTTGACTGATCAATCCCATTAGTCGACTGATGGGTAAAATCTGGTGCACTATTAGTATTTTGGCCATAACTTCTTGCTCGGAACTCCGATTGAGGTGATCTTTATGTCCATGGAAAGATAATTCAAAGATATACAACTTCTTAAGAGGAAGTTTGCTAAAATTATGGATGGATCATTCCCATAAATCCACCGAAGATAGCACGCTGCTGAAGTGTTCCGAACAACCAAATTTCAACAATTTGCTTACTTTGCAAGCTGATTCGACCACCGAGAAGTGTGATTTCGCTTTTGTTCAAAAGATAAATTTGTATAAGGTATTGAAATGAAGACATGGCAACAAACGGGGAGTCATTTCGACCTCGGATGAAAAAGTTATGGCTTTCCAAAGTTGGCTAAAAATTAACTTTTCCGAAAAGTTCAAAATACGCGATTGCTTCCCGTTTTTCGATTCGGACCACCCGAATAATGAAATAAGTGATCTTACAAACTTAATATACCTAATATGACATGCGAGAGGTGCTAGTTCAAATACAAGAGGCTCAGAACTCAATGTTCACGATCTAATCGGTAATAAAGCCTTAACCAGGCTGAAGAAGAGAATTAACTTGGAAACGAAATACGAGACGTTACAACCCGAATTGCAAAAAGATCATTCTCGTAAACTTAATATAACTATGATGAAACTCTAGAAGTGTAATACCCCGTGTTCTAATTTTCCGCTTAAAACTTCTCTTAAGCCCGGTTGAGGCTTAATCTCCGTTGGAGTGCGAGTGATGGGTTCTGAGCCCTCCGAACATGATCTGATGCTTCTAAAATGTCACGTTATACATATTAAGTTTTTGGAATCAATTTCTTCATAATTCGGGTGGTCCGGATTGAAATCGAGGTGTCGATCGCGTGTTTTCGCTTTACGCGATTTCTTTATTTTTGGTTAACTTTGAAGCCTTGTAACTTCTTTGTCTCTTATCCGATTTAGTCTCCGTTTGCACCTATGTTTAGTTTTCATACTATTCTACAACTTTTGTGTTTTGACCGAAGTCCAATTCATACTCCTTATTGGTCAAAACAGCGACGAAAGTAGACCGATTTGTAAAATCTGTTCATTCTGCAGCGCTTCGGCAGAGCGCTTTCTTCGGTGAATTTCTGGAAATTATATATCCATAATTTGAGGAAACTTCCTCTTAGGAAGTTGTAAATCTTTGAATTATCTTTCCGTGGACATAAATATCACCTCAATCGGAGTTCCGAGCAAGAAGTTATGGCAGAGTTACGAACAGTGCTCTAGATCCAAAATGCCTGTGCTGGCAGTGGGCTCCATGATCGATCATGGGGAAGCCCATGATCGATCATGGTACACCAGAAAGTCGGTTTTGAGCATTTATACGTCGTTTTAAGCCCCCTCCTCCCTCATTTTCGAGCCACAACTTTAGATAGGGTTAGAGAGAGGTGAGAGCTCGTTGGAGAGAGTTCGTTGGGAGATTCCTACTCATCTTTCATCACCTAACAAAGATTTAAGCTTCAATCACACCAATCCTCACCCAAAACACTATTCATCATCCCCAACCTTGGTTTCTTCTATTGGAGCTTGAGCATGGAGCTAGGGTTTCGCTATTGGACTTCCACGCTTCATCAACTACACGATCCGACTTCTCTAAGGTGGGAACAACTCTACTAAACTTATTTTTCAACTCATTACTCCTTGTATCAAATAGTTTCATATAAAATGGGAGTTTTACATACAAACCCTAGGTTTATAGGGCGCGTAAGGGATTGGGTTGATTTAGGGCCAAATTAGTGAGGCGTATGAGTATATTATCATTTACGTATCCCTTATTATCCATCCTCACCACGTTATGAGCTCCTCACTTGTATTTGTACATCATACGCACCCTATGGTTATATGTATGAACTAAACAGCGAGTAGACTGAGGTTTCTGAGCGTAAGGTGCCTTGTTTTGGTTTGCTATAGTTAAAGACGCGTACACAATAACAATTGAGTCTAGGATCTCGTATGGAACATGACAGATACTTATGGTGATAGTATATTCCCATTACCCTCTAGTAATGTTGTGAATTGTACCTCAGAGCACGTGGGTTTCCATAGTCACATGTACGCATATAACTAGGGCGTGGTAGATATATTGATAGAGCAATAACCCATATAACCAGTGATCGGTTAAATAATATAGTTGAAGGCTACAATAAGATATGAATGGGTAAAGTTAACACATATAACTTGACATGGGAAGCTGTATATGGTATTGATACGAATGGCCACATGTGTATTGTGATGTTATATGTACATATCAGTACGGGATTGATAAAATACACATATATGCATTCATTGTGAGAAATCAATGACTGTGATGATTATGATTATTTATATGCTCAATTATGCTATCATGTGATGATTGTGTATTGATCTTCTACATACATGTGTGTATGGGATGATATGTTGTGGTGTTATATATATTGTATGGGACGATGTATATTATATTGATACGAAATGCCATATGTGTGACGATCGGTTTGCCTAAAGGCTTATTGCTATCTCTAGTCCATGATAGGTCCCAGGTTCCGTCTCTAACGATTGAGACTTTAAGTTGGGACAGAGAGCCCCTAGGTTAAAGACCCGAAACCGTGCACGGAAACTATCGGGAGGCCCTGCTGCCGCGTGGGTGAAAGGCCACGAAATGCAGACCTGGCTGTACGCTTGGACGACTATCGGTGTTACGATTAAACATTGATAATATGGAAACGAATGGGAGGCCCTGCTTCCGCGTGGGTGAAAGGCCACGAAACGCAGATGGAAACGAACGGGAGGCCCTGCTGCCGCGTGGGTGAAAGGCCACGAAATGCAGACCGAATTGGAAGACTATTGGTATCTTTGTGATTGATGAGATTATATTAATCATTGAAATACACATGGTATATCATTGAGAATAAAGAAATTATATCTCGAACGACATTTACGTGAATCGAATCTAGATGTGATGTGATGCTGATCTTGAGAAATGTTATTGCATTATATCTTGTGAATAATATAAGAATGAATGCATATTCCATTGAATGGTACATAATACACATAAACAACCGTTGACCTTTCATCATAAACATAGCATACTAATAATTGAAGTGGCAACCATAGCCTATGAAATGGTTAGATGAGAGACATTGTACCATGATGATTGGGATGAGGGATCAAGTAGCAATGCTTGTTAGTCGGTCAAGTAAGAGTGTCATAATAAATTAATGACAAAGGTGAAATAATGAATACTTGGCCGATAATTACTGACTTCCGAGATAGATACGGGATGATTGGGGTACAGGGTTGATTTACACATTAATTCGCCTTAGCATGGCAAATCGTTGGAGGCTAATAATTTATTGAGGTAACCTAGAACCCACCCCTAGGAGAACGTACGATCGTTGAAATGATGTATATGGAAATTTGTGGGACCGTAAGCAATAACCCAGATAGTTAGCTTATGACCATAGGCGTAGAATTCCTAGGGAGGCTCAGTATGCAAGTGGGTGTAGGTTGGATTGCATTTCATTGTCTTTAACTATTATACTAAAGTAAAGTGATTACTTTCAGTAAAAGCTACACGTGCTTTTATACCACACTCATATAGTTCCCGCTGAGCCCGGATTTGGCTCATCCCATTTTCTAAACAGTTTTGCAGGTTTAGCATTTCGGGTGGCGCGTGGTTCACGAGTTTAGAGGCCTCTGATGTCCTTAAACCTTTTAGTCCTCCTATTGAAGGATTATATTGTATAATTGATTTTGATCTTGTTGTAATGTATATAAACACTCTTATAAGAATTGGATTTTGTTATTAATGTATTAAGGATGTGTAATAAGACTTATGTAAATGGTTTTCATATATGTGGGGTGAATTTAAAATGTGGATTGCTTTGGGTTATATTTGTATGAAAAATGATTTTAAACTTAACAGGGTGGATCATTATATAAATGAACTCCACATGCCGAAAGTTTAGAAAAACGGATTTTTCTCGGATCATTTTTTATTAGAAGAAAGTTTTAAAAAGTTGTGTTTTTAAGTAATTAAACCCGCCGTCGCGCACGGCATCCGTGATTAACCGGATCTCGGAGGTGAAAATCTCAGAACGGGATTCGGGGCGTCACAAGAAGTATTGGACTAACTAAGAAGGGTCGAAAATCATAAGTTAATGCTTTAATGGAGGTTAGGCCTTCACCAGGCTTAAGAAGAGGATTAACTTGGGAATATAACACGGGCTATTACAGACCTAGTCCGTGACTCAACCCGGTATTCCCAATCATTGTTCGTTTGGTAATTTCGTTCCTATTATTTCAAAACCTACAAACATGAGAACATTATTTTAAATTGACAATTTATTTTCCTTTTTCTTTAGAAGGGGGTACCTATACGGGTTTTCTTTCATCATGAAAGTAACGTGTACATTTGTTTCCCCAATATATACTTCATTTCATTTATATAAAATTTAATTTAAAAGGATATTATATGTTAATCATTTTCCATGCTTACTTATATATGTGATCTGTAAAAGAAAATTAGCTTGAAATGATGATAGTTTATAGACGATACTAAAATATAACACCTAATATTTATTCCTGTATAATTGCACTGCATATGCATGATCAAGAAGTTGATGATGTGACACCACATAAGGTTCTGTTCTTGGATCCCCAATAGGAGCACTAGATTTTATTCGAGCAACTATTAGAAAAGAAAAAAGACTTGGAGGAAGTAAATGTTGTACATATCTCTTTGATCTTGTAGGCATTTTATGAAAGAATCCCTGATTAGGTGCCATGGTGCCCAATGCATACTTGCCATAGCTAAAGCTCCATGGTTCATTTAATGTGATCCAGTGCTTTACTTGATCGCCAGATTCTTGGAAACAAACTTCGGCATAATCTTGAGAATCTTTTATGATGCGCCAAATTCTATTAGGAGGTTTAAGCCTCCGGAACCTGGTTAATCACTGTGCCATATGCGACGGCAAGTTAGAAGTGAATTATACATAAAGCTTTGTCTTTTAGAAAATTTTAGCATGTGGAGTTCGTATTTTCAATATAACTAACACCTGTAGAGAAAAATATAAGTCTCACTAGGACTTTGACTCCACATCTTAAAAACATTAGGTAAATAGATATCAAATAATCAAGCTCAACACAAATCCTCCAGCGAGGCCCCAACAATTAATAAAAGCCCTTTACATCAAATATGTGATGCCTCGAATCCCGTTATGAGATTTTCACCTCTGGGACCCTGTTAATCACGGATGCTGTGTGCGACAGCAGGTTTAAAATATAAAAATCACAACTTTTAAAAACTAGTCAAATAAAATTTGATCCTGTTTAAAAGCTCATTGTACAAAATCACAGCATGTGGAGTTTGTTTAAATAACAAACCGGCTTGTAAGGTTTAAAACCATTTAATACGAATAATCACATCCAACCACAATTTCAAATCCAATCCACATATATAAAACCATTTATACAAATTGACAATACAAATTGTTTATCAAATCATAATCCATTTACAATTAAAGGAAACCGAAACGACTATACAATATAGTCCTTTCCCGAAGAACGACTAGACATAGACTGTGGACATCAGAGGCCTCTATACACGTACATCATATGCCACCCGAGATGATATGCCTACAAAACTGTTAGAAAATGGGATGAGCCAAATCCGGGCTCGGTGGGAACTATATAGGTTTTGTATAGAAAATACTTTAATGTAATAGTTTGAAAACGTGTAATGCAAACCCGAGAGCATGCAACCCCACTAGGATTCCTATCCTAGCTACTTGGAAGCCATTTACCCAACAACCCGATCTCTCCTCTAACCATCCATAAGATAAAGCTCCAACGAATCTCCTCAACTCGAGGAGATCGCTAGTCCAAAGTCACCTCGTATCAAAATCTAGCTTCATGCTACGAACTATCCACTCTCAAGTGTAACTCTACACTCTTCTATGCTATCCGGTCCTTACTTCGTAAGCCGTAACTATTGGCCAAGTATTTATTATTTTCTCTTCAATATAATTCGTTATGGAGCATATACTTGGCCAGCTAATAGGCTTCACCTCAAGATCACTAGTCTAAACCATTATGTTATGGCGTACTCTCACTGGGCTATCTCGTTAGCTATGATTTCCCCTTCAATTATGAGTATATTATATGCATTATGATATGGCTCACTATTCTGTAATCTTTACGCGTCCGTATACCATTATATTATTTTTAAGTTCAATAGTTATTATCTCTTTCCGCTTTATATATTAATACATTATGAAAGGCTCAACAGTTCTCTACGTGTACGCTGTTCTGTCTAGATGTGTCCACATAAGTCTTTACATTGCTTATATCATAGCCGAGGCAACATACATAAACCAATACGAGACATTATACGATACAATAATAATAACAACATAATCACAATCTGATAACACTCTTGTATCACGTCTCCAGTATAATGCCTCAGTTTCACCCCGCAGTCAGTCCAGGCCCAGAACAATGGATCCCGATGGGTCCAAGCTCTTATCCATGTCTCCTCCAAGTGGGGAGTGGCTTAGGGACTTAGTACTTCAAGTAGGCCATTCGGAGATAACCCTTAAGATATTCTTCCGGGAATAACACTCCGAATAGTTAACGAGGAGAACACCTCATATAAGCCACATCGACGCTCTGGAAAGAACTACACCAGGCGATACCATAGCAGGGTATTGACCATTAGTAGCCCAACTACTTCCCGGGAAACTCACCATTGGGAAAGTAGTGGCACACGGGACCTGCTCCGCTACTAGGGAAACTCATCTAACCCAGAACACAGTCTTATGGGAAGGCAAGATCCATAAAGTGGGCTCTCTTTTGTGGAAAACCACAACCACCGGTGGAGTCACCGACTTCATTTTTCCCATGCACGGCTTAGGGACTTTCACCCATGGGCGGCAATAGGCAACCGGTGTTCGAGTCACCTGGAGCTATCTGATGCTCGGTAAATCATATCCAGCCTATACGTGTGATCGCATCAACAGGAATATCTCGATTCCTTATTCAACAATATATACAATCATCAAATCATCCATCACACGTATGGCCAACAACATATATATACAATCACACAATCATCATCATTATAATCCTAGTTCATTCATCATTCATCACATCATCATTATTATCGATCCAATTATCCGGGACTATATCATTTAACCAATAATCCCCATTATTCGGCCAATTGATTCATTATCAATATATATATTACATCTCATTATGTGTCATATTTATCAAACTACGGCCATAAGTGTTCCATGTTAATTCTCTAGCTAGTCATTAAGCGAAGTATCGATTAGTGTGCCCTTCGTTCAACCGGCATATTAATACAACTCACCTAGATGTTCACGCTCATAACTAAGGCAATTCATGCCCCAATAAATGTGTTCTATGCGTTCTTAAAACGTATCAAGGTTATATTCTCATTATTAGTGCCTAGTACGCTCCACACAAGTCACTAAACCCGTGTGTTATGGCTTATCGCTAGGCCATAATGGGTTCTCACTATGCATATCAAAAATAATGCCCTACAATTGCATCTACCGGTATATATGTGTATCTCTATTGTCAATAACCAATAATCATCCATTTAATACGTACAAATCCAAAAGCCCCCAATTCTTAGGTCATACAGGTAATTACGAAGTGTGTTTCACATGAATCTCTAGGTACGCATGTGACGCCCCAAAATCCCATTTAGAGGTTTGTACCTCCGGGACCTGGTTAGCCACGGAATCGTATGCGACGACGGGTGATCAGGTGTAAAACTTGGAATTTTATAACACCAACATGTTCAAGTAATAAAATCATTTTAAGGGAAAATCTGGCATGTGGAGTTTATTCGTATAGTAAACCAAATCCTGTCGAAATGTACATATAATCGTTTTCCAATAAATACTCCACATTTAAGAAAGATCATATATACAAAGCCTCCAATGAGGTCCCAATACAAAATAAAATAGTTTTACAACAATGTTCCAACAATACAACAATCAATAAGATGTGCGACTTATTATCAATATAAGAAAAAGTATAATACTAGTCGTTTCAAAACGATTTTGGTAATCAGAGGCTGTCAGAGCTACTAGACTCCATAAGCGTACCATCCCCGGGAACACCTGCAAAACCTGGTTTGGAAAATGGGAGTGAGCCAAACGGGCTTAGTGGGAACTATAAGAGTTTGTATAGGAAAATAAGTTGGAAATCATGCATGCCATGCCATGTATTATAATGAAAATAGTTTATGTGATGCTTCTTTGTAATAAACCATATCTGGGTAGAAATGTGTATATACAAATGTAAACACATATATGTATATAATAAAATTAAGAAGCAGCCACTGTACAGAAAACCTTTCGTGAAATATATGTATGATATCCCCAACCCAAAGTATGAGAAAAGCAATGTAAGTATACATATACGTCATCGTACAGTATATGCCACAACACCGCGACTAGATCTATCACATCAATCACATATCATACTCATATCTAGGATTTTCATACATCTACTGTGCACAGAGATAGCCGGCAACTCAGTTTCTTCTGCCCAAGGCAGGGACCACCTACCAGGTCCACCTAGACGCTACCTCACGCAGCCACACAGGCATACGCTACCTCACGCCGCCATAAAGGCGCACGCTACAATAATACTCACGTAGCCACCAAGGCTATAAGCTACCGATAATCACCATCTATCTAGTATGAACGGTGTGGCCATCCGATATGAAATCACAACAATCATCTCATCAAAGTATATAATATAATCAAGAATATCCAAATGCAAGCTCAACATAAAGCATATGAAGTGTGTAGGCCAATACACCTTAAAATCTGTAGTGGTATTGTTGTTCAACTTAAACAAGATCCGCCAAGTTCGTCAATTAGTAAAAGAAACAAAAAAATCATCAGTTTGGGAGGTTTCATATGTTGACATCAATTTGGCCCTAAGCCAAGTCTAATACACTCAAAAAATGTATATAAGTTCCCAAATAACCTCCCATTATGATTTAAAGACTTCATTTATTCAAAACATATTTATATATTTGACCAGCATACTTACGGACTGGCTAGGTAAGTAGAAAATCTCATAAACGTAGTTTTATAACTTAAACACAGCAACAATACCACCAATATGTGTATCTTTGTCCAAAATATAGATTAAATCCCATATATGACATCATTCATAAGTGTATCAAAGTCTAGCGTATATAATCGTATACGTACTTGAAGGTCATATACCAAAATTTCTTATAAATCATTTATAATTAGGGCTTTTAGTCTAAAATCGTTATTAATGTCATATATGATGCAAATCCATCAAAGTTATCCAATGAAATTGACCCAAACCCCATGCATATGCAACTTTGAGTAGAAAACCTAGGTTTGGATTGATTCGAGATAAATAAGTTGTAATCGTAAGAAAAATTGTTAAAATACTATTGTTCCCACCTTAAGAGGGTCAATCCCTCGAAGTATTGTGGAAGAATCGAGCCGGAGAAGCACGGATACAAAAAACCCCCAATTTCTCTCCAAAACCCTGGCTATGGTGGATTTGGATGGAGAAGGAGATGAAGATGATGATGAACATGATGATGATGGTGAGAATCTTGTGTGGAAGATGCACCCTTTAATGATCCCTTAAAATCCCCCAAATTCGACCCTCTTTCTCTCTCTAAAGGCTCTCCAAATGAATGTGCTAAATGGGGTAGAAAGGAGGTGAAAATATATGAAATTCTCGCCCAAGTCGATGTAGTCTACTCCCCCACTGTTCATGGGGAACATTTGCACACACTTTTGGGCATCAAGGAGTTGGAATTGGGTCTCGTCCAAAACACGAAAGTTAAAGAGGGAATTTAAATGAAGACATGGCAGAAAACGGGGACTCATTTGGTGTTCGGATGAGGAAGTTATGGTCATCCAAAGTCAGGTAAAAATCATTTATCGCGTAGGTTCCAAACTTGTGATTTTTGAGCCGATTTTCGTCCGAACCACCCGAAACAACTTATGGTCATTATAATACACTTATATATGTTAATATGACTTGTTGGAAGTTTCCAAACCATGCCAACCTCTACAAAACCCAATTTGGCTACCCGGAGCCAAATTCAGTCTTATACGCGATATGGGTCGTGATTCGCAAGCGATAAAGAAACTGGGTGTTACAATGTGACGCCCCGAACCCCGTTCCGAGATTTTCACCTCCGGGACTCGGTTAATCACGGTGCCGTATGCGACGGCGGGTTTAAAATATAAAAACCTCAACTTTTAAAAAGTTTACTTTAATAAAAGCATGATCTTTAGAAGTCCCGATTTAGAAAACTTGGCATGTGGAGTTCATTTTATCAATAAACCTTCCTATAACATTTAAAACCACGTTTAAATCAACTCCACATATGAAAACCATCAATACAAGTTTACAATGCCAATTGTTTATCAAATCAAAGTCTATACAACAAACTTAAAGGATTATACATATAACTTGGTCCTTGACTCAAGGACTACAAAAGGTAATGGACACCAGAGGCTCTATAGATGATTGCCACGCGCCAATCCCGAAGCCCGACCTGCAAAACTGGGGAAAGGAGGGAATGAGCCAAATCCGGGCTCAGTGGGAACTATATATATGTAGAAAATATTTGTTTTACTCATATGCAATGGTTTGAAAACCGTTCAGTGCAGTGCAACCTACACTCGCATGCATACTGACACACTAGGATACCCATCCTAGCCACTAGATACTAACTACCCAACTAACCGATCAAAATAGTAATCATCCCATAGGTGTACCACTCACGTATTCCCACGTTACCAAGAAATCGCCAACCCAAGGTCATTTCGTTCTAACACTAGCTTCCTAAGGTTCGTCATGCCTTAGTAGATCAGTTCTATAGCTTGTATCAGCTACCCGTGCCTACATCGAAAGTCAATAGCTATAGGCCAAGTATTGGTTGTTTCCACTTTAATTATAATTTATTATGAATCGTATACTTGGCCAACTAATAAGCTTTTAGCTCAAGATCATTCATTTAAGCATCATATTACGGCGTTCTCTCGATAGGCTATTTCATTAGCTATGATTTTCCTTCAATTATTAGTGCTTTAGGTTCATTATGATCCGGCTATCAAGTCTCATGAATCACACTTACTCCCATGCCCACATTATATATCTAAGACTCCCAGTTATCATGTCTTTCCACTTTATATATAATACATTATGGAATGCTCGATAGTCCTCTATGTGTACCTTGTCCGTCTAATATTGTTCGCCTATGTCTCTACACCATTTATATCATAACCAAGGTAACATACATAAATTTATACGAGACATGATACGATACGGTACAATAACAATAACATAAT
Source organism: Lonicera japonica (assembly GCA_021464415.1). Taxonomy (NCBI): domain Eukaryota; kingdom Viridiplantae; phylum Streptophyta; class Magnoliopsida; order Dipsacales; family Caprifoliaceae; genus Lonicera; species Lonicera japonica. The sequence goes on from CM038463.1 coordinate 37,553,298, forward strand.
CAACAATCTCACAATATCTCTCGTATCACGTCTCCAGCATAATGCCTCAGTTTCACCCCGCGGTCAGTCCAGGCCCAGAACAACGGATCCCAAAGATTCCGTGGCTCTTGTCCATGTCTCCTCCGAGTGGGGAGTGGCTCAGGGACTTGGTTCTCTAAGTAGGTCATTCGGAGATAACCCTCAAGACATTTTCCCGGGAATGACAATCCGAATAGTTAACGAGGAGAACACCTCATACAAGCCATCTCGACACTCCGGAAAGAACTACACCAGGCGATACCCTAGCAGGGTAATGACCATTAGTAGCCTAACTACTTCCCAGGAAACTCACCATTGGGAACGTAGTGGCACACAGGACCTGCTCCGCTTGCTAGGGAAACTCATCTAACCGAGAACACTTAGTCCTGTCGGAAGGCAAGATACCTAGAGTGGGCTCTCCTTTGTGGACACACATAACCACCGGTGGAGTCACCGACTTCATTTTCCCCGTGCACGGTTTAGGGCCTTTTCACCCACGGGCGGCAATAGGCGGCCCTCCTTCGAGTCACGGGGAGCTACCCAGTGCTCGGTACATCTTCATATCCAGCCCATACGTGTGATCGCAACAACAAGAATATCTCGATTCCTCACGTATCAGTGTATACAATCATCAATCATCCATCACACGTATGGCTAACAATATGTATATATATAATCACACAATTGTCATCATTACATAATCATCGTTATCGATAGCATCACTATCACGTTTGTATTCCATGGCCTTATAACCAATTAGGTCATATTCGGCATTTCCTAATGTCCAACATAACAAGTGTATAAAATCAAGACCGTATACCATTTATGAGGGTTCTCGTGTCATTCTACCCAGCCAAGCATTGATTATTATGGTTCTAGTTCAACCGGCATGTAATTACGGCTCTCCTAGCCATATATACTCACAGTTAAGGCAACCCATGCCCCACCAATTGTAGTTATTACTTTCCTAGAGTATATCGTAGGTGTACTCTCGTAACTATAACTAATAAGGTCCATACATGACATTAGTCTCAAGGATTAGTGTATATCGTTCCCATCTAAGTGGGTTTCTAGTGCAAATTCGAGGATAATGTTCTACACTTGCAACTAGGGGCATATATACATATATCTACCTCTTATAACTCAAAACCAACCCTAATCCAATCACAAATCCCAAAATCTCCCTTAGCCTAGTTCATACCTTAGGCTACCATGTGGGTATAAGGTGTATATGAGAGAATAAGGTTCATGGCATGGTAAGAAATGATAATCCATGGTATATGTGTGATAATCTAACCATCCAACACACTCAATTCCCAAAACCCCAAAATTCCTAGGCTTAACATGTATGTATGAGATGGGTCTTGATGAATCGTATCATATATAAGTCAAAACATGAATTAATTGCTCAAAATATGTAATAGATGCAATAACCCATCAATATCTAACGCCAATCGAACATTAATCTAGCCCAACCCCATGAACATGCATACAACCTAGGGTTTTTGTAGAAAATCCCCAATTTAAGTACAAATCGCTAATAAAACACGTAAAGGTTTGTAAAAGAAGTTTTATACTAGTGGTCCCACCTGATTAAAGCTTAATCGAGGTGTTGAAGATGCGTAGACATCATATCCCCAAAACCCAAGCTCGCCTCCTAGCTCCATGCGTGAAGACGGAGGTGGAAGACGATGAATAGTGACATATGAGGTGTTTTGGAACTCAAATCTTGGAAAGAATGAGAGATGTATGGAATATCTTGCCTCTCTCTCTCTAGATCTCCCTCAAGTCTCTCCCTCATTCCCCTAGATGTTGTGGTTTCGAAAATGGAGAGTTTAGGGTGTTAAATGGCTTAAAAACGGGTCAAATACGCTCAAAACCGACTTACTGGTGAACCATGATCGATCATGGGTCCCCCATGATCGATCATGAAGTGTTCTGGAATTCTCTGGAGGACCATGATCGATCATGGCCCTTCCATGATCGGTCATGGAAGTCACTGCAACAGCAAATGGCTTTCTGAGCCCGAAACGGACCTCGAAACGGCTGAATCTCGACTCGGCCCAAACACGAAAGTTGTAGAGGGAAAAGAAATGAAGACGTGGCCAAAAGCGGTAAGTCGTTTGGACATCGGATGAATAAGTTATGGCCTCTCAAAGTTGGCCAAAAATTGACGAATCGCGAAAAGACGAAACACGCGATTATCGCCTCGGTTTCGATCCGAACCACTCGAATCACTAAACGAACACTCAAGTGAGTGGAAGGAAGCTAATATGACCAATAAGGAGTTCTAGAACATTACGAGGGCCTCCGAATAAGGAATTCACCACCCGAGGTGAATTAAGCGGACGAATGAAAGCAACCACGAGGAAACGAAAGAACGGGGTGTTACAACCTCCCCTCCTTAAACAAATTTCGTCCTCGAAATTTATATGGAGATAGGTATGGAACAAGAAAAACGCAGAATCTCCAACATTGCACCTGGTCTCCCCTCCTTAGGAGACTTACCACCGCTAAGCACGACTTAGAATCGAATTACCACACCGTGTGGACTAACGATTAACAAGCTCTAGATGGGCTAGAAGATATGAAACTCAATCTCGAACTCCAAAATATAAGAGCTAACACATGTTAAGAATACAATTCCATGCGTATAACGATACTAAACCAAAAATCCATACCGCTCCTAAGGCACACTCACAATCGGAGAATCACATAAACGGAGAATGTCACTCATTCTAATTTCCTATGAATCCGAACGCAAGGGTACTCGAAAAAATTTCAAAGATTACCAAACTCTGGATTTACCCATCGAAATCAAAGAACATGACAGATGAACATAAGGAATGGGACTGGCCGCTAACATTAAGAAGCTACGTTTCACTTTCCGTCCGCGACAGAAGACCGTTGATTTATAAATTAGTCACCCGCTGGCCAGGCGGTCAACTAAGATATAACTCGACAGTCGCCCATTGCTAACTTGGTAGCGAAACACATCCCGAGTACAAAGCACATTCTCCATGAAAATCAAGGATTCAAATGAAACATCAAGAACCCCATATTTAATTATCAGAGCAACAACTCACCAAAACAATCAACGGGAGTAAAGAGAAGAAAGAAAGGAATACATACTTTCAAGGCAAACGCTAGCACGAGACACGCTCACGCGGTGAAAAACAAATATCTGTATCGCAGGCTCCACTACGCTTCTACTGCGCTACTCTGATTAAACTACTCTCCTCTTGCCTAAGACAACACCCACGATAGGAAAAGAACGCAGCACTCCATTCGCTAAGATTGAACATCCTAAGAAAATTGGATGTATAACAAACAAGAAACAAGGAATATTACGCAACCGAACGATCTATAACGCGGAACAACACAAGATTCAACAGATTATTCTCGCAATGTTCACTCAAAGCACATAACTACCCATGAACCTCGCGAAGAAGATCGGACCTATACCTCTGATACCAACTTGTGACGCCCCGAACCCCGTTCCGAGATTTTCACCTCCGGGACTCGGTTAATCACGGTGCCGTACGCGACGGCGGGTTTAAAATATAAAAACCTCAACTTTTAAAAAGTTTACTTTAATAAAAGCATGATCTTTAGAAGTCCCGATTTAGAAAAATTGGCATGTGGAGTTCATTTCATCAATAAACCTTCCTGTAACATTTAAAACCACGTTTAAATCAACTCCACATATGAAAACCATCAATACAAGTTTACAGTGCTAATTGTTTATCAAATCAAAGTCTATACAACAAACTTAAAGGATTATACATATAACTTGGTCCTTGACTCAAGGACTACAAAAGGTAATGGACACACCAGAGGCTCTATAGACGATTGCCACGCGCCAATCCCGAAGCCAGACCTGCAAAACTGGGGAAAGGAGGGAATGAGCCAAATCCGGGCTCAGTGGGAACTATATATATGTAGAAAATATTTGTTTTACTCATATGCAATGGTTTGAAAACCGTTCAGTGCAGTGCAACCTACACTCGCATGCATACTGACACACTAGGATACCCATCCTAGCCACTAGATACTAACTACCCAACTAACCGATCAAAATAGTAATCATCCCATAGGTGTACCACTCACGTATTCCCACGTTACCAAGAAATCGCCAACCCAAGGTCATTTCGTTCTAACACTAGCTTCCTAAGGTTCGTCATGCCTTAGTAGATCAGTTCTATAGCTTGTATCAGCTACCCGTGCCTACATCGAAAGTCAATAGCTATAGGCCAAGTATTGGTTGTTTCCACTTTAATTATAATTTATTATGAATCGTATACTTGGCCAACTAATAAGCTTTTAGCTCAAGATCATTCATTTAAGCATCATATTACGGCGTTCTCTCGATAGGCTATTTCATTAGCTATGATTTTCCTTCAATTATTAGTGCTTTAGGTTCATTATGATCCGGCTATCAAGTCTCATGAATCACACTTACTCCCATGCCCACATTATATATCTAAGACTCCCAGTTATCATGTCTTTCCACTTTATATATAATACATTATGGAATGCTCGATAGTCCTCTATGTGTACCTTGTCCGTCTAATATTGTTCGCCTATGTCTCTACACCATTTATATCATAACCAAGGTAACATACATAAATTTATACGAGACATGATACGATACGGTACAATAACAATAACATAATCAACAATCTCACAATAGCTCTCGTATCACGTCTCCAGCATAATGCCTCAGTTTCACCCCGCGGTCAGTCCAGGCCCAGAACAACGGATCCCAAAGATTCCGTGGCTCTTGTCCATGTCTCCTCCGAGTGGGGAGTGGCTCAGGGACTTGGTTCTCTAAGTAGGTCATTCGGAGATAACCCTCAAGACATTTTCCCGGGAATGACAATCCGAATAGTTAACGAGGAGAACACCTCATACAAGCCATCTCGACACTCCGGAAAGAACTACACCAGGCGATACCCTAGCAGGGTAATGACCATTAGTAGCCTAACTACTTCCCAGGAAACTCACCATTGGGAACGTAGTGGCACACAGGACCTGCTCCGCTTGCTAGGGAAACTCATCTAACCGAGAACACTTAGTCCTGTCGGAAGGCAAGATACCTAGAGTGGGCTCTCCTTTGTGGACACACATAACCACCGGTGGAGTCACCGACTTCATTTTCCCCGTGCACGGTTTAGGGCCTTTTCACCCACGGGCGGCAATAGGCGGCCCTCCTTCGAGTCACGGGGAGCTACCCAGTGCTCGGTACATCTTCATATCCAGCCCATACGTGTGATCGCAACAACAAGAATATCTCGATTCCTCACGTATCAGTGTATACAATCATCAATCATCCATCACACGTATGGCTAACAATATGTATATATATAATCACACAATTGTCATCATTACATAATCATCGTTATCGATAGCATCACTATCACGTTTGTATTCCATGGCCTTATAACCAATTAGGTCATATTCGGCATTTCCTAATGTCCAACATAACAAGTGTATAAAATCAAGACCGTATACCATTTATGAGGGTTCTCGTGTCATTCTACCCAGCCAAGCATTGATTATTATGGTTCTAGTTCAACCGCATGTAATTACGGCTCTCCTAGCCATATATACTCACAGTTAAGGCAACCCATGCCCCACCAATTGTAGTTATTACTTTCCTAGAGTATATCGTAGGTGTACTCTCGTAACTATAACTAATAAGGTCCATACATGACATTAGTCTCAAGGATTAGTGTATATCGTTCCCATCTAAGTGGGTTTCTAGTGCAAATTCGAGGATAATGTTCTACACTTGCAACTAGGGGCATATATACATATATCTACCTCTTATAACTCAAAACCAACCCTAATCCAATCACAAATCCCAAAATCTCCCTTAGCCTAGTTCATACCTTAGGCTACCATGTGGGTATAAGGTGTATATGAGAGAATAAGGTTCATGGCATGGTAAGAAATGATAATCCATGGTATATGTGTGATAATCTAACCATCCAACACACTCAATTCCCAAAACCCCAAAATTCCTAGGCTTAACATGTATGTATGAGATGGGTCTTGATGAATCGTATCATATATAAGTCAAAACATGAATTAATTGCTCAAAATATGTAATAGATGCAATAACCCATCAATATCTAACGCCAATCGAACATTAATCTAGCCCAACCCCATGAACATGCATACAACCTAGGGTTTTTGTAGAAAATCCCCAATTTAAGTACAAATCGCTAATAAAACACGTAAAGGTTTGTAAAAGAAGTTTTATACTAGTGGTCCCACCTGATTAAAGCTTAATCGAGGTGTTGAAGATGCGTAGACATCATATCCCCAAAACCCAAGCTCGCCTCCTAGCTCCATGCATGAAGACGGAGGTGGAAGACGATGAATAGTGACATATGAGGTGTTTTGGAACTCAAATCTTGGAAAGAATGAGAGATGTATGGAATATCTTGCCTCTCTCTCTCTCTAGATCTCCCTCAAGTCTCTCCCTCATTCCCCTAGATGTTGTGGTTTCGAAAATGGAGAGTTTAGGGTGTTAAATGGCTTAAAAACGGGTCAAATACGCTCAAAACCGACTTACTGGTGAACCATGATCGATCATGGGTCCCCCATGATCGATCATGAAGTGTTCTGGAATTCTCTGGAGGACCATGATCGATCATGGCCCTTCCATGATCGGTCATGGAAGTCACTGCAACAGCAAATGGCTTTCTGAGCCCGAAACGGACCTCGAAACGGCTGAATCTCGACTCGGCCCAAACACGAAAGTTGTAGAGGGCAAAGAAATGAAGACGTGGCCAAAAGCGGTAAGTCGTTTGGACATCGGATGAATAAGTTATGGCCTCTCAAAGTTGGCCAAAAATTGACGAATCGCGAAAAGACGAAACACGCGATTATCGCCTCGATTTCGATCCGAACCACTCGAATCACTAAACGAACACTCAAGTGAGTGGAAGGAAGCTAATATGACCAATAAGGAGTTCTAGAACATTACGAGGCCCTTCGAATAAGGAATTCACCACCCGAGGTGAATTAAGCGGACGAATGAAAGCAACCACGAGGAAACGAAAGAACGGGGTGTTACATACAATCTCCCCTCCTTAATAAATTTCGTCCTCGAAATTCCCATAGGATAGTTATCAGCCCAATGTACAAGTGGTTCTGAAACCCACATAGTTGTCATTCTTTAAATGGGAAGACCACAATAGCCAGTGAAGAAAGATTCTGAACTCAAGGATCAAAACAAGTGAAATAATCTTACCAAATGATAAGGAAAAGAGGCCACATAACTAAAGTTATTCAAGTCATTCTCTTTCACAAGCCACAACCTCTATAAGGGTTTCAATGGAAGGAGATACTGACCAAACATGAGCGCTTTCCACTAGTTGATATACACAAACTAGGTAGTGGAAGATAAAACTTTCCTTAGACAGCTTCTTTCTCTCTTCCAACTTATTGGGCAAGGTAACAATCTTGCCTTCACCAACCTAATTTCTTATCACCACATACTTCTACTTAATATCAGTACTCTACTCAATCTCCGTCTCTTAATGGCTTTAGAAGTTTCTAGCTCAGGAAACTTATGATGATCATATTGCAATACGGGGTGATTACAATTCCGTAACAAGAGATTAAGTTGGTAATCCTCAAATAAGCTCTCAAGTGACAGTAAGTTTCCAACACGGAAGGGTTGTCAGTGTCTCATTACTCCCGAAAAGGTATCATCTCTAAGGAATCATAGAGTGACTGATGGGTCTAAAATGAAGTGTCAGGTCTACTTTACGGTATATCGATAGCCTGAATCCAATTTCCATATAATTGGGAGGAAAGAGTATAAGCCAATCTCCCAAAAGTTAAATAAGAGCAACTCTCAATTCGGTTATGATAACTATAGTGTTATCTAGCCAGTAGACAAATAGCTCCACTAAAGGTTAGAGGCACCGAACCAAAATCATTACCGTTTGATTATGGAAACCAAATTCTGTACCCTGCTTGAAATTTTGAACTGGATTCCAATTCCACCCAATCAGAACAAGCAGACGAGGAGAAATGCATGGATCGATTTCCAAAAGGTAAATCTGAATAACTCACAAAATTCATAATTCAAATTCTTAGGAGGTCGTTTCAAAATACAAGCGGTAGCTATACTAACAAATGCATTCCTTGCCCTGAAAGTCTCCTCTTAGCCTAGATGAATTTCCTGAACTGAGAATGAAATTTGAATGAACATCAAGTAAACTTCAGGCGAAGAGGATAGGCTTACGAAAAGGGTGTGAAGTCTTCTTATCTGTATACACGATCTCGCAATCATTTCACAATCATAACCCCGGTTACTCCACTAGTAACCTAGGATGCAAAGCATCGCCATACACAGGCCTGAATCGAATGACATGGTACGAATACTGCATATTCGAACTGTAAGGATTTACTCATAAAGTATCTGTCATGCATAGCATTTCCAATAAAAGAAATTTATAGGATCTTACCTTGTCTTCCCCTTAAGAAGCAATAAACACATATCTCTGGAAAATCTGTTGGGGATTCCACTATACAAAGAGCAAAAGTGATACACGTATAGTATGCTAGCATGATCTTAGGAGAGTTCATACTCCTTTAAAGGATGTAACTCATACCCAATAGAATAATTCAGACTGTTCTTCCCCGAGCCAGAACAAGCTTTAACACACGCAAATATATATAGTTATAAGACGGAAGGGAATAGCGGCAGAAATGAGGTCTACTAACCTCAATCGAGTGTCGTCTCCCCTCCTTAAAGGGTTTGCCCTTGATTGGATTCAATAAGGCTTGAATCTGGAGTACCGCTTCAAATCCCAACTAAAATCAAGAAGGGACTAGGAAGGTCTCAAGCTTGAAATGTTTACCTCATCATCATCTGAACTCTTGAATTGGGGTAGGAGAAATTCTCACTAGAACACTCACTCCGACTTAACATATGATTTTCTGCTCCCGACTTCTCCTTTAGCAAAAACTCGCTTTACAACTAGCATACACATCACTCTAATTAGATGTCCACATAGGAGGTTGGGAACGATTTCTCGAAAATGCTCATCTCGCCGAGGCTGACTCAACAAGGGTCAAGCAATAGTACACCTCGTGTCTCAGAGGTACTGTACATTTCTAGTATGAGGAGAGTTCAAATCCTTAGTTCACTAAGCCACAATTGATACTTTATCATACAATTTTGAGTAATTCGAACCAATCTCCTCTATTGGGGTAAATGAAATCATATTCAACTCAACTGTGTGCCCAAAGCTCTACTTAGAGTAACAAAGGAAAATGAAATAGAGGAGCATATAGTTCTACTAAGGGTTCCAGCTCCTTTTTTTTTTGCCACAAGAGCTAGCCGTTAGGTAAACATTCTTCCTCAGAATTTACCAAGGCAGTTCACTTCTAATCCCTTTACAAACCAAACTCTCAAGGTTTTGATACAATATACTTAACAAATGTGGGAAGCTTACAAAAGGAGTAGTCCCCTTAATCTCGAATTAACAAATCATCATGCTTTCGCTGCGTTACTCTGATAGGTCCCCTTAATAAAAATGGAATATAATTGTACTTCAGACGAATTCGTTGTGCATTCCTTATCACGAAGGAAAAATGAGTCTACAGCTACTAAAGGTGGGATGTCTAGCGGATACCATGAAAGATTCTCTATTATCACTTTAGGGAACAAGGCATTACACATCTTTACTGAAGACAAGGTGCACTAAACTGGTTCTCGTTCCCAATTGTACTTACATGACAAACAAAATGAGGATTCGATCCCAAAATAAGCATATTCGACGCTTCTCTCTGCACAGGAACATCTACAACCACCCATTCTCGAAAGAAAATATATATAGTATGTCTCACCACAGTCATATGCCTCTTATTCCAAGGGATAAAACAACTCAAGCACACACGAGGTATCAGCATTCATAAGAAAATCCAATCACAAATCCATATCTAATCGAGACTCTTAGGATCAAGTACATAGGCATACACAACCAAACTGTACCAGTCTCCACTATTCCATATCGGGTCTAGACTCACGAGATTGGATATGAGCATGTGCATGACTAAACTTGGTCATTCTCATACATTACATGTGGATTTCCAAGAAAATTTTGCTCACCATACCACCATAAAATAGTCTTCTTGCCAAAGAAATCTCGCCAGCCAAATGATTTCTAGAACAATGTAAAAGTTTACTCGTAACAGGGTAGTCAATCTGAATATAATCCACAAATTCCCTCTCTCGTAATCTAGACTTACAAGTTCGAACGCAGCTGTACAGATATAGAGGAACAATCATCCACGCACTAGGTTCACCCCGCAAGAATTCGAAGATAAAGCAATGGGGTAAACACGGTGAATAGGACTTTAGCAGCCACTCTCCTACGAGTATGCCACGTTCTAACCTCAGTCAGCAGTAGTGGACTGGTGGTTTATCAGATAGTCAACCGTTGGCCGGCGGATGACTATAACATAATCCATCAGTCGCCTTTTGCTCACTTAGTGGCAGAACTAATCCTGAACACAATTCTCATGTAAAACAGGTGATATAGGAGCCAATGGCAGATATAATTTACGAAAGAGGCCAAACGAATTAAACAAGAACTTTGTGAATGGATGTAGCCAAGACAAGCCACATCTCCTTTCACAATTCTCCCATTTTCCAAATATCCTAACGGTAGAATCCTATTGCACGAGAGCGTACTAATCTTCCGAGGAATACTATAGCTGTGACGCCCTGTGTAACGACCTGAATTTTCTAAAATACTTATTTACTCCAAATTATTATATGCATATATTGTAAATTAATATTTGTTTTGTGGTGCATTTATTGTGTGGCCAATTTATTATAATGTGTTAAAAATTATAATTTAAAATATATATGATTAGTTTTGAAACTTAAAGTTTTGATATGTTCTCCTTTGAAAATTCATATCTTTTATTATGTTGAGAATTTTTGTGTGAAACCAATTTTGTTTTAAGCTAGACTTGATGAGCTTCAGTTTGAGCACAAATTTCACCACATTTAGACTTTTAATGAATTAGTTATGATTTTTGAAAGTTGACTTAACCATGCTGTGAGTTTGACCTGCGGGAATTAGAGAAAAATAAAATTAGTTTGAGGTTTTGAGTAAATATAATTAGATGGGCCACTAGGTTAATTTAATGGGTTAATTTATATGTATTCCTTTTTTGTTATAAAACTTATTTTAGTTGGTCTAATTGAGATGAGAAAACCCTAGTATGAATACAAGTAGGTTATTAGCACATATAGGGTTTCAAGGGAGAGGAGAAAACTACGTATTATCTATTGTCATGTGGCCGCTTGTAGAGAAGAAGAAGAGACGCAAGAGAGAGCCCGAGTAAACGCAGAATACTTTTGGTTCTTCCCCTTTCGATTATCTAGTGAGTGTTTCTCACCTTTATTATGTGGATTTCGATACATGCATATATATATATATATAACCTATTTGTTCTGAGTCGATTTATATTGGCGGCTCCTTTAGATTTCTTTTGGTTGATCAATTTAGGTTTTACTATTTATAGTGAGTGATTCTCACCCTTTTCTAGTGGTTTCTATTCATACATGTTTTGATTTTCTCTTGACCTAATTTTTGTGAAGAAGGGTTATTGTGTTTTTGCTCAATTGGTTGTAAGTTTCTTGATAAAGAATTTCAGTTATATGCTCTTATTAAAAATCTGAGAAAAATACATAGATTAATATTATGAGTTAGAAGAATTTTGGCTTTGGAATTGAATTCGTAGGGTTTTTAATTTGGGAGATATAGATTTTACTAAACAAGTGTATTAAGATACCTAGTGTTAATCAGATTGCTGTCTTACATGTGTATATAGGACTTCGTTTGGGACGCTTATCTTTCGTGTAAAACTCTGGAAAAATTAGAGAAGTTAATATCATGTTTTATGAGAATCTGGGCTTTGGAATTGATTGAATGTGATTTTTATGTTGAGAGATATGGAATTTACAAAAAGAGTGCACTGCAGAATCTGATGCTAGACAGATTGTATATCTGTCACCAAAACGTTTATAACTCCTAAAGTATAAATGATTTTTAGTTGAATCCAATTGTATATGACTCCAGACACATTAGGCTATATTGTATAATTTTTATGGAATTTTTGGATTGTTGAATAATTCCCAGAATTTATGTGAAGTTGGTGGTTGTATCGATTATAAGTTCAGTTTGTGTTCTTGTTTTGTTTGTTTGTGTACTTATTTTGTTTGTGTGCAATTTAACTTATGATTTTGGTATAGTCTGAATAGGATTCTTAAAAATTGACTAGAGTCATAGGAAAATTCCTTAATTACGCCACTGCTCCCTTGTTATGATTTGATCTTGGGTTTGATTCAACACTTGTGTGGATTTCCCATGACTTTTGTGAAAAGAAAACCTTGGTGAAAGCCAATGGAATTTTATGATTTTGATGGTAAGCCAGATGGGGGCTTGTTATGATTGTTGTACTTGTTCTATTGTTGAATAGACAAGTGGATTATATGTGATTTTACTCGCAGAAGGGCGAGTGTTTTGGCGCGCGAACGTATAGTTAGCCTTCCGAAGAAGGTCGGAACTTTAGACGATATGCCCGTGCGGGTTTCGGTTCGGAGTGGCCGCTATCTATACGGGGAGGCACAGGGAAGGATGATCTGTGTATGCCATGGGAGAGTATGGCGAGGTGGTACGTAATTAAGGTGCACACGCTAACCGAAGAGTCTAGTGGATTAGGAGTGTAGGACTTTTTCTTTGTTTAATTTGTAAAAATTATTGGATCTCTAAATGAAAATTCTAGCACATGAACCTAGAAGAAAATTGGATTATGTTCATTTTTTTTTATGTGTTGAGTTTCCTTTAATTCCTTATAGTTTAGAAGTTATGGTTAAATCTCGTTTATAAAAAGGGTCTGCATTGAATCATTGTTTTGGGTAATTAAACGGTCGATTTTTGCCATCTTTCGCGATTATTTGTAGAAATCATCATTCTGGACATTTTTCGTGTTTTACGTTTTCCAGAATTCTGTACGGTTTGGGCAGAAACGAACAATTTTTACTGCAGCAGTTTATTTTGTGATGTAGATGTTATCCTTGTTATTGACTTCGTTTGTGCAGGAAGGTAGGCCTTTTCTAACATTCGTGCAGGGTTGCTCTACCATAGAATTTTGATAATTATTACTTTAAAGTTTTATAGATGAATGTGACAAGAAACTAACTGCCACTTTTTATCGGAAAATTATGATTTGTCTCGATAAGTATGTGGAACTACATGTCTTGTCTCATGATTATTTCTATTGAAAATTTGTATTTATAATAATTTCATCATAGACATAGTTGGGTGAAAGAATCAACTCATACCAGTATTTTATACTGACCCAAGTTGTCTTTGTGCTTCTTGGGTACGTTCTTTTTATGAACGTAGCTAAGAGTTTTGCAGGAATTTACGTGCTTCTTGATCGTGCTAAGACATGTACTTGAAGTATGCTTATTTTGTATATTTCATTTTGTTTGATGTAGAGTGGGGGCGATTTAGATTTACTCTGGCCAAATAGGTTTTGTAAAGCAAATGTAATTGGACTTTTGTATATATATGGTTGGACATTTTAATTTTATTTACTCTGCAAAAGATTTATTTAAAAAAATAAAAGTTTTTGTTTATTAAGTTTATATTTTGATTTTCAAGCATTAGATTAAAAGTAAATATAGTTTTAAAATTTTCACACCCGGTAGTTGGATGGTCGAGTACGTGTGGATTAATGAGTACTCGAGGTCCAAAAATCGGGGTGTGACACCCTGAGTGATGAGTACTCCCTTGTGTGGAGGAATGGTAGCTCGAGCGATGAGTACTCCCTTGTGTGGAGGAATGGTAGCTCAAAGGGGGCATCCCACACCGGAAGTTGGGGGATCCTTGGAGACCCATATAAGTAGCAGTTGGTCGCTAATTAAGTACGAGGCCTTTTGGGAGGCTCACTGGCTTCGGATCCCATGAGAACTCCGAAGTTAAGCGTGCTTGAGCCAGAGCAATCTCAGGATGGGTGACCCCCTAGGAAGCTGGTTGTGAGCTCCCGAAAACAAATCCATGAGGGGAGTAGATGGACTGGCCCTGAGGGGTTGCAGGTCGCACTCACCCAAAGCGGACAATATCGTACTGAGGTGGGACCGGGTCGTTACAATAGCCGCTTGCACCACTACTTTTGGACCTACCCATGAATCCCCTGAGGAAAACGTCAAACCTATAGCTCTGATACCAACTTGTGACGCCCCGAAATCCCATTTAGAGGTTTGTACCTCCGGGACCCGGTTAGCCACGGAGTTGTACGCGACGACGGTTGATCAGGTGTAAAACTTGGAATTTTATACCACCAACATGCTCAAGTAATAAAATCATTTTAAGGGAAAATTTGGCATGTGGAGTTTATTCGTATAGTAAACCAAATCCTGTCGAAATGTACATATAATCGTTTTCCAATAAATACTCCACATTTAAGAAAGATCATTTATACAAAGCCTCCAATGAGGTCCCAATACAAAATAAAATAGTTTTACAACAATGTTCCAACAATACAACAATCAATAAGATGTTCGACTTAATATCAATATAAGAAAAAGTATAATACTAGTCGTTTCCAAACGACTTTGGTAATCAGAGGCTGTCAGAGCTACTAGACTCCATAAGCGTACCATCCCCGGGAACACCTGCAAAACCTGGTTTGGAAAATGGGAGTGAGCCAAACGGGCTTAGTGGGAACTATAAGAGTTTGTATAGGAAAATAAGTTGGAAATCATGCATGCCATGCCATGTATTATAATGAAAATAGTTTATGTGCTGCTTCTCTGTAATAAACCATATCTGAGTAGAAATGTGTATATACAAAAGTAAACACATATATGTATATAATAAAATTAAGAAGCAGCCACTGCACAGAAAACCTTTCGTGAAATATATGTATGATGTCCCCAACCCAAAGTATGAGAAAAGCAATGTAAGTATACATATACGTCATCGTACAGTATATGCCACAACACCGCGACTAGATCTATCACATCAATCACATATCATACTCACGTCTAGGATTTTCATACATCTAATGTGCACAGAGATAGCCGGCAACTCGGTTTCTTCTGCCCAAGGCAAGGACCACCTACCAGGTCCACCTAAACGCTACCTCACGTAGCCACACAGGCATACGCTACCTCACACTGCCATAAAGGCGCATGCTACAATAATACTCACGTAGCCACCAAGGCTATACGCTACCGGTAATCACCATCTATCTAGTACGAACGGTGTGGCCATCCGATATGAAATCAAAACAATCATCTCATCAAAGTATATAATATAATCAAGAATATCCAAATGCAAGCTCAACATAAAGCATATGAAGTGTGTAGGCCAATACACCTTAAAATCTGTAGTGGTATTGTTGTTCAACTTAAACAAGATCCGCCAAGTCCGTCAATTAGTAAAAGAAACCAGAAAATCATCAGTTTGGGAGGTTTCATATGTTTACATCAATTTGGCCCTAAGCCAAGTCTAATACACTCAAACAATGTATATAAGTTCCCAAATAGCCTCCCATTATGATTTAAAGACTTCATTTATTCAAAATATATTTATATATTTGACCAGCATACTTACGGACTGGCTAGGTAAGTAGAAAATCTCATAAACGTAGTTTTATAACTTAAACACAGCAACAATACCACCAATATGTGTATCTTTGTCCAAAATATAGTTTAAATCCCATATATGACATCATTCATAAGTGTATCAAAGTCTAGCGTATATAATCGTATACGTACTTGAAGGTCATATACCAAAATTTCTTATAAATCATTTATAATTAGGGCTTTTAGTCTAAAATCGTTATTAATGTCATATATGATGCAAATCCATCAAAGTTATCCAAAGAAATTGACCCAAACCCCATGCATATGCAACTTTGAGTAGAAAACCTAGGTTTGTATTGATTCGAGATGAATAAGTTGTAATCGAAAGAAAAATTGTTAAAATACTATTGTTCCCACTATAAGAGGGTCAAACCCTCGAAGTATTACGGAAGAATCGAGCCGGAGAAGCACGGATACGAAAAACCCCCAATTTCTCTCCAAAACCCTGGCTATGGTGGATTTGGATGGAGAAGGAGATGAAGATGATGATGAACATGATGATGATGGTGAGAATCTTGTGTGGAAGATGCACCCTCAAATGATCCCTTAAAATCCCCCAAATTCGCCTCTCTTTCTCTCTCTAAAGGCTCTCCAAATGAATGTGTTAAATGGGGAAGAAAGGAGGTGAAAATATATGAAATTCTCGCCCAGGTCGATGTAGTCTACTCCCCCACTGTTCATGGAGTCGACTCCATGGCTTAATATCTGCCTCCTTCAATTTTTGGTCAACAGCTCAACTTTGCACACAATTTTGGGCATCAAGGAGTTGGAATTGGGTCTCATCCAAAACACGAAAGTTAAAGAGGGAATTGAAATGAAGACATGCCCGAAAACGGGGACTCATTTAGAGTTCGGATGAGGAAGTTATGGTCATCCAAAGTTAGGTAAAAATCATTTATCGCGTAGGTTCCAAACTTGTGATTTTTGAGCCGATTTTCGTCCGAACCACCCGAAACAACTTATGGTCATTATAATACACTTATATATGTGAATATGAATTTATGGAAGTTTCCAATCCATGCCAACCTTTACAGAACCCAATTTGGCTACCCAGAGCCAAATTCTGTCTTATACGCGATATGGGTCGTGATTCGCAAGCGATAAAGAAACCGGGTGTTACATCGCATACTAAATTGTGGAACTAGATGATCAATATTTCTGTAGAAGGGAAAATATATCAAAATCCATTACTAATTTAAGATTGATCTAGCCCGAACCCCAAGAGATGCAAACAACTCATGATTTTGATGAAAATCCCGAATTTGAGTTCAAATCATTAAAACAACAAGTAAAAGTTTGTAAAATAGGTTTTATACCAGTGTTCCCACCTTATAGTAGCTATATTAAGGAGTTGAGGAAGCTTAGACGTCGCCTCGCCAAAACCTTAGCTCGACTTCAAGCTCCACGCGCGAAGATGAAGGTGGAAAATGATGAATAGTGAAAGAGGAAGTGATTTGAGACTCCAATCTTATGTAGGAATGATGATCCTTCAAAAACCTTCAATAATCTCCTACTATCTCTGTCAACACCCCAATCCATGACTCTCGTGTGAATACTCGTTTTCTCATAAAACGGGCATATTGCATTTAGTCCTGTGTCATCATGCATATAGGAGACTGATAAGAAAGACTCCAATTTCAGACCCGTTGGGAATCTACCCCGACCATTGTTGCCTCTTCACTTACTAGGACGGGGATCGAAATATGCGGGGCAGCGCCCCGTTAGAAAAATTAAGTTTTTCTAAGTATTTCGGTGCTTTTTTAGGAGCCAGCCGCAGCCCCTAACCGCACATACCAACTGTACATCTGGTTTCCAACTGTACGGTTGGCACCTAACCGCAAGCACCAACCGCACATACCAACCACACACCCTAACCGCACGCCCCAGCCGCACCCCCTGCGGCTACCCCCTGCGGTTGGCCTCTTTTGGAGCGTTTTTGGCTAAAATTTCCCTATAAATAGGACCCTTGGGGTCCCATTTGGGATCATCAACACTCACTAGTGTTCTTAGTAAGGTGAAATTCTATCAAAATTGTTAGAGAGAATATTTTCTTTGAGATAATTTCTAAGAGAGAGAAAGTTAGTGAGAGAAGGTTTTAGAGAAGGAAGGAAGCAAGCAAAGAGCAATCAAGGCTAGGTTCTTATTTCTTCTTCAAGCCCATCAGGTACGCTTTTCTACAACCTTTCTGAATTTCAATACTGCATTTAAATACTAGTTTTAATACGAAAAATTAGATAACTTGCAAAGAAGTTCATTACTTTCGAAATAAGTCCTTTTTAAATTTTATAAGAAAACTAAAATCTATTTTGACACGTTTTCAAAACAAAAGAAAAACACAAAAACAGTTTCCAAACAAATGAAACTACGAGACTCTGATTTCATTGTACGAATGAATACGTAGGCGCTCGCAAAGCTTGAGTCTGATTTTAAAATACAATTTTAAACTGAATTTATCCGGAAAGGACTATTCGAAAAATGAAATTCAAACTACTTGCAAGATATCTAAAATAAGGAATTAAATACATGATCCATTAAGAGACCGAAAGGGCGAATTGGGTGCCTAACACCTTCCCAATTCGTAACGTAGTTCCCGAACCGTTAGCAAAGTAAATTTTCAATGAATCTCTGGTTTTTAAACGTATGAAAGATAATTCGTTCTTGAATTGTCCTTCGTACGATCTTTTGTTTGTTTTCTTGTAAAACAAACTGGCGACTCTACAAAACACGTTTTTCTTTAAAACTAAGAAAACCGAGAACGAGGATTTCTTCCTCTCCGGAGTCGGAGGTCTGGATTCCCATAGTGGCGACTCTGCTGGGGATATCGAGAACTAAGCTCTAATATAATGGGTCATATATTTAATTCCTATTATTTATTAGATATAGGATCGCAAGCCTTAGTTTTAGGATAACATAGAAGCGATACAGGTGGATACCCTGATGCCTTTATTTGCTAACTATGTGAGGAAAATATTTTTCATAATTAAAATTATATAAAATACCATAACAAACCCTAAAGCATTGATCAATAATGAACCGCCAGATTGTTATTTTGCACGCACTCATGTCCTATCATGCATTTTCGCAAGTGTGAATTTTACTCTATCAACCTCGGGACTAAAGTCGTGACTAGGCCGCAGACTTGCGGGTCTGCACTAGCCAAAAGCGCCTGGCACCACTCTCCTTGGCCAAGTACCTACCAAGGTATATAGAGTGACGAGAACACTCACGTACCCGGGACGTATATCAAAAGGTCCTTACACGTACCTACGCTCTTGAGGTGTATCGTAAGACCTGCCAAATAGGAGGGAGCCTTAAACCTTACCCCATTCAACCACGCTTGCATGTAGGGGGGTCAGCTTAGAACACAAGGATTTTCTGCATTGTTTTAATGACCAACAGTCGTGAGAATCTTATGAGCAAAGGCCCTGATTCCATGAATAAAGCAACTCATGAGGAGAGAACTTCCCTTGTTTTCTAAAGATTTTTTTGAAAACTCTTTTCAAAATGATATTCCAAAACTCTAGACGGTCAGGGAACCCATGGAATTCCGTTCCTACCTTACCTCTATACTGGGCTCTCAAGTTGTCATTGTTGGTCTGTTTTCGATCTCACCTAAAGAAAACTTTTTGTGTGCTTAGCGTCGTCCCGATCGATGTATCTTCTGGAGAAGGTCCATAAATTTCTAAATGATGTATTGTTCTTATTTTTTGGGAATGTGCGCAATCGAATTTGTCCTTTTTTCCTTCATCAGATATTCATTCCATCCTGGCCCCTGCGTGGGCTGCAAGAGATAGTACCGGACGACTTGTCAGACCAGATTCTTCCAAAAACATGGATCAGAACACGCTGAACAGGAATGTGAACAACCAATTCAATAATGCAGCGGATCCGCCGCCCGGTCCTTTTTACCCGAACCAGGAGATGCCTCAAAATAATACCATGGGGGGTCAACCGCTACATCACACTCCGTCTCTGAATGCTGACCCGAACCTATCTAGTACAAGTGGAAATGCGAATGTTCCGTTACCTAACCCTGAGGATATGTACCGGATGTTGATGAATCTGAGTCAAAGTATGGCCATGCTCTTAACCGACAATCAAAATACTCATGCCAAGCTGGACAAGTTGGCTAAAGGGCGCATGATAGAGCAGCCAAGGGAAGCTCCGGTTATTCCACCACCACCACCTCCACTCTCAGTTCACACCGAAGTACAACCACCATTTGAACAATTGAACCAACCAAAGGCCGTGCATGATCCGACCGGTAATTGGCTACAACAGGACCCAATCGATCAAGCTCCTCCATAGATACAACCGATCCATGAATCTTATCGGGATCCGTATTACGAACCAATCAGAAGACCAATGAGCATTCAAGGGGAAGGCCCCTCAGTAATGGAAACCTATCGGGGGGATAAAGATCTGTCTGAGTTCAAGGAACAATTGAAGGCACTTGCTCAAAAGGTGGCTGAAAGTTCGAATGACTTAACGCAGATGCAAAGCAACAACTTATACCCTGAAGCTCGTTATCGACGGGATTTAAGATGCCTTCCATCCCGAAGTTTACAGGGACTATGCCGCCAGAACTCCATCTGAAATCCTATGTCAGATCAATGAGGATTTATGATATTGGTGAGGCTGAATTGGCCAATTCCTTTCATCTAACTCTTGCGGGACCAGCCTAGAATTGGTTTTTGAATCTCGAGAAGCACCGTGTTAGATCGTGGTCCGCTATCGTCCAAGAGGATGTGTCACAATATAAGACTAATGAAGACGAGAGCATTAGTGAGTATGTTATAAGATGGAGGGAATTAGCGGCCCAAATGGTGGAGCGCCTCGATGAGTAAGAACAACTAGGAATGATTGTTAAGAATTTGAAACCAAAAATTCGGGCTCAAATGGGACATAAATTCTTTAGTAGGTTCAAGGCCTTGCTCCATGTTGGCAATGAAACCAAGAAGTCCGCATCCCAATACAAAAAGACTTTACTTCATCCATCAATCAAGTCACCTCCTATGGGTCCTATGGTAAGGGATATTCCAACAATCCCTATGATCAAAACTCTACGAAGAACATTGGGAATTATTCTGCACCGGCGTATCGTAACAACAACAACAACCCCAGAGCATTCAATCAAAATCGCTCACGAGATAGACACTTTTCACAACTGCTGGGACGTTTGGGGAAGGTTTTTGAACAGTTGAAAGAAGCTAGGATGATATATCCTATGAACCCAAGGCCGTTACCACAACAAATACCGCCCCATTGGAATATGAATGAACATTGCGAGTACCATCAAGGGTTCGGACACATTACTGATAGTTGCAAGGCCTGGCGACATGCTATTCAAAACCTAATTTATAGCAAAAGAATTCGGGATCCATCAACAACGAATGTTGCGAGAAATCCTCTCCCCAACCACCGAATTAATGCCATCGAGGAAGATTCAGATTTGCCAAATCTTGTATCTTTGATTAAGCCTGTCTTGGATATAAGGAATGTTGAAGTGTTGAAATTTGACTATTCAAAGCCTTCACCTGCTATCATCAAACATAATCCTGGAAAATCCCAAAAAATTGTTGAGAAGATCGAAGACGAAACCTTATTGGGATTATGTGTCGATAAAGCCTTTACCCTGCTGTCGCGGGAAATGGTTAATTCGAAAATTATCGGGTGGATGGAACGAATGCAATTTATACCAAGACTTGGGATTGGGAAGCAAAACCAGGGAATGACCCACTTTCCGCAATTCCAAGACAACCCAAGACGACAGGGGCTCGGGTATAGCCGTGGAAAAGCATTAAGAAAAAATATTTACCATTGCATGTGACGCCCTGAATTCCGTTGGGAGGGAGAACCTCCGGAACACGGTTGATCACGGAGCCGTACGCGACGGCGGGAGTGAATAAAAATTAAATAACTCTGGCGTGGAAGGCAAATATGCAAAGGTCAAGAACATGTAACACAATCAACTGGGAACATGCTAGAACTATAGCTTCCTCTCCTGTTAACTCGTGCCTTACATATTAGTCTATACCGTTGCGCACCGGTTAACTAAAATGTAAGTCACATGTCCACATTAGACTAGCATTCAACCATAGACATGTTCCTCCAACCCACTATATACTAACTAAAAGAATAAGATTAAAGAAAAGTAAAAGTCCACAAAGTACATATATTAGCAATACATAACAGTCACAAAATAGTCATACACAATACAGTCTCCATAACCTCAAGTGGGCTACATAATATAAGTTGAGTTATGGTACAATAAGATTGATAACCTGGCCTTTCAGAAGTGAAAGGCCCTCACACTACAGTATCAAAGGAGACTAAGACTTGTCGACCTTTTCCTTATCAGCTCGTCTCGTCCCATCCTTAGAAGTACCTGTGTAGGAAAAACTGTGAGCCAAACAGGCCCAGTAGGAACTATAGGAGTTGTGAGAAAAACATGCATATGCAGGAGAAGCTTTATCAAGTGGGTTTATAATTAGTCCGTATACATAAGTCATCAATATGTATGTAAACAGTGTAATATATACATAATGTCAAGACACCGCGACCAAGCCTATATCACATCAATCATGTATAATACTCACGTCTAGGATTTTTCACATCTACTGTGCACAGAGATAGCCGGCAACTCGGTTTCTTCTGCCCAAGGCAGGGACCACCTACCAGGTCCACCTAGACGCTACCTCACGCAGCCACGAAGGCATACGCTACCTCATGCAGCCACAAAGGCATACGCTACAATAATCTCACATAGCCACTAAGGCTATAGGCTACCGGTAATAACCATCTACCTGGTACGAGCGGTGTTGACTACTCCGTATAAGGAAAATCATTATTATCCCAATCACAATTATAAGATCATATATATCATGTAGAAAGGTATAATAGTCCATTTCATGAGTATCAAGTGATATAAAGTGCGTATCATAGGTTTACTTTACTATACGGACTGATAAGTACCTGCGCGGTAGAGGCCAGGAACAAGGGTTTGTCATAAATCATGGAAATGGAAGAGATACATGGGGAAATATGATATACTATGATTTAAAAGTTAGAATCAACCATTTCCTTCATAATTTATAGGCCCGAAGTGTATATATACGCAACAATAGTTATATGTATAGAAAATCCCCAAAATTTGTATAAAATGGTGATTGGGTGCATAAACTCTTAAAATAGGTTTTAATACTAGTGTTCCTACCTCAATATCGTTAAACCTTCACCACTCGAGCCACGGATCGAACTCTAAACGACAAAGGCGCAAGATACCATAGTTGGGTTTGGAGCCCTAGCTTGGTGGATGTGAAGAAAAGAAGAAGATGATGGATTTAATGTGTTTGATTCTTGATTTGGGTTGAAAGAGGAGATAAAATTACACTCATGAACTCATCTCTATGATCCTACACTCCTCTCAACTCTCTCCCTGAGCTCTGGTCGAAGTGGAGAAGAAAAATGGGGTGAATGGTGAATAAAATAGGGTCAAAGCTTAAAAATATCATTTTTGACCATTTTAGTGAAGGGGAGTCGACTCCCTAAACTCCATGGAGTCGACTTCATGGTACTGGATTTTTGTTCATGCCCAGAATTTCTTGTTTATGCCACCAACTGATCTTGTAACCTTATTTTGACCAACGAGAAGTGGGAATTAGGTTCCAGGCCAAACACGAAAGTTCTTGGAAATTGAAATACCTTTCCAATGGTATAAATTAGGTTCCATTCTGATCTAAAATGGAAAATTTATGATGCCTCGAATGACTAAAGGTCGGTTTGTCGGGTGAGTTTAAAATGTTAGATTTTGCGAATTTCGACTCGGGCACTTAACATAAATCTTTCCAACCTAAAATATGAATGTAATAACATCTCTAAAATAGTGTGGAAGTATTTCCTACATTTGGATATGGCTCAAGCACACTCTCGCGTCTCGGACATAAAATGTGGTACATTTACCCTACGGGTGTTACAACCTCCCCTCCTTAAGAAATTTCGTCCTCGAAATTAAAATAGAAGGAAAGGAAATTACCTCATTGTAATAAGTGTGGGTACTTAGTTTGTATCTCTGACTCCAGCTCCCACGTAGCTTCTTTCCGTCCCGTGATGTTGCCATATTACCTTGACGAGTGGGATAACCTTGTTACGAAGAACCTGTTCCTTCCGGTCCACCACTGCTACTGGATGAGTCTCATATGACACATCTTCATTAACTTCAAGTTCCTCGACCGGAGTTACATGTGAAGGATCAGGAATATACCTCCGAAGCATGGACACATGGAATACATCATGGATTCGCTGTAACTGTGATGGCAATGCTAGGCGATATGAAACTGGTCCAACACGCTGGATGATTTCAAATGGTCCTATATACCGAGGGGCTAACTTCCCTATGTTACCAAAACGGACAATACCATGTCGAGGCTTGGCCTTGAGAAATACATAGTCACCCAATTCAAACTCAAGTGGTCGCCTTCTCTTATCAGCATAACTCTTTTGTCTGCTTTGAGCCGTTAGTAACCGTTGTTTGATAAGTTTGATCTTCTCCGTAGTGTCTTGCACCAACTGCGGTCCTAAAATGGCTGTTTTACCTGCCTCAATCCAACAAACGGGAGATTTGCATGGTCTTCCATATAATGCTTCGAATGGAGCCATTCCGATACTGGCTTGGAAACTATTATTGTAGGCAAACTCGGCGAGTGGTAGGTACTCATCCCAATTTCCAAGAAAATCAAGTATACAGGATCGTAGCATATCCTCAACGATTTGGATTGTCCGCTCAGACTGTCCGTCAGTCTGTGGATGAAAAGCTGTACTAAAATCCAATCGTGTGCCTAACGAACGCTGAAGTGCTTCCCAGAAATGTGAA
The DNA here is from genome assembly GCA_021464415.1 of Lonicera japonica. NCBI lineage: Eukaryota > Viridiplantae > Streptophyta > Magnoliopsida > Dipsacales > Caprifoliaceae > Lonicera > Lonicera japonica. The sequence continues at coordinate 37,577,888 of CM038463.1, forward strand.
GTGAATCTAGAATCACGGTCGGACACTATTGAAACTGGAATGCCATGGAGTCGAACGATCTCGTTAATGTAGAGTTTTGCCAACTTCTCCAAAGAATCTGTCTCCCGAATTGGTAGAAAATGAGCTGACTTGGTAAGTCGATCCACAATAACCCAAATTGCGTTGTGCTTCCGCTGCGTACTCAGTAAACCCATCAGAAAATCCATTGTGATATTGTCCCATTTCCACTCCGGAATAGGAAGAGGTTGAAGTTGACCCACAGGCTTCTGGTGTTCAATCTTTATCCTTTGACAAGTTAAGCAGCGAGAAATAAATTGAGCCACATCTCGTTTTATTCCTTGCCACCAATAAGTACGTTTTAAATCTCGGTACATCTTAGTGCCCCCTGGATGAATGGAAAATCTTGAATTGTGAGCCTCGGCCATTATGGGTTCTTTAAGTTCGTTGTTAAACCTTGGCACAACTATTTTCTCTTTGTATCTCAATCCACCATCAGTACCTAATGTGAAACCTTCCACTTCATTTCCGGATTGAAGTTGATCTCGGCACTTTGCTAACTCATCGTCATACCATTGGCTCTCAATTACTTGACTCTGCATTAATGGTCTGGCCACGAGATTTGAAAGGAAAGCCATGTCTTCATTTCGACGTACGATTAAGTTGTACTGCTGAAGCTCCTCTATGAGTTTCCACTCTCGGCACCTCAGAGCTGCCATTGAACCGGGCGTTTTCCGACTTAGAGCATCGGCAACCACGTTCGCCTTGCCGGGATGATATTGAAGCGTGAAGTCATAATCCTCAAGGTACTCTATCCAACGACGTTGTCTTAAATTCAAATCTCGTTGCGTGAAGATGTACTTGAGGCTTTTGTGGTCAGAAAATACCTCAAATTTCTCTCCATAAAGGTAATGATGCCATATCTTCAAAGCAAAAACTACTGCGGCTAGCTCTAGGTCATGTGTAGGATAATTCTTCTCATGAGCTTTCAGCTGGCGTGATGCATAGGCTATAACATGCTCGAACTGCATTAGGACATAGCCAAGTCCTAAGCGAGACGCATCACAATATATCACATAGCCTAGTCCCCTTTCTGGCAGAGCTAGGATGGGAGCAGTAGTTAAACGATACTTCAACTCATTAAAAGCTTCTTCACAGCGACTGTCCCAAACGAATGGCACACCTTTCTGGGTAAGATGAGTAAGTGGAGACGCTATACGGGAGAAGTCTTGAACAAACCTTCTATAATAAGCAGCTAAACCCAGAAAACTTCAAATTTCTGTTACGTTAGCAGGGCGGGGCCAACTCGACACAGCGTCCACCTTAGCTGGGTCTACAGAAATACCACCTCGTGAGACAACGTGTCCAAGAAATTTCACTTCTTATCTCCAAAAGTCACACCTGGAAAATTTGGCGTAGAGTTGGTGGTCTCTTAGCAACTGCAGGGCTGTGAAAAGGTGTTTCCTATGCTCCGCCTCTGAAGAGGAGTAAATCAATATATCATCGACAAACACTATAACAAATCTATCTAAGAATGGGCGGAAGATACGATGCATCAAATCCATGAAAGCTGCTGGTGCATTCGTTAATCCAAACGGCATAACTAGGAATTCATAATGGCCGTAGCATGTCCGGAAAGTTGTCTTGGGAATATCTTCTTCCCTGACCCTTAACTGATGGTATCCTGATCTTAAGTCGATCTTGGAAAAGAAATGAGCTCCCTGTAATTGATCAAATAAATCATCAATTCGGGGAAGAGGATACTTATTCTTGATCGTTACTCGATTTAGTTGGCGATAATCCACACACAAGCGTAATGATCCATCAGCTTTCTTGGCAAACAACACAGGTGCTCCCCATGGTGATGAACTAGGGCGAATAAAACCTTTGGCTAAAAAATCCTCCAACTGGGTCTTAAGCTCCTTGAGTTCTGCAGGAGCCAACCGGTATGGAGTAATAGAAATAGGGGCAGTTCCGGGAACTAGATCAATTGAGAACTCGATTTCACGTGGTGGCGGTAAACCAGGTAAATCCTCAGGAAAAATATCCAAGAATTTCTTAACAACGGGCACATCTTGTGGTGTAAGAAGTGGAACCTCATCACTCACAATATTACAAAGCCAGCAGACATAATTCCTCTGTTCCTTCTTAGTAGCGTATGATATCGGGTATAAATTATATCTCTCGCCAAAGAAAACAACCGTTTCTCCCCAATGGTGGGTAATAGTAACTCGCTTGGCATGACAATCGATTACCGCATAATATTTGGTCAACCAATCCATCCCCAAAATGAGATCATATTGTTCCATATCCATGACTATGAAATCATCTTCCATATGAAAATTCCGATGTAAGGTAATAATCGTAGTACAATATTGGTTTAGGTTCGTTGTACTACCCATAGGAGAACTAATGCTAACGGGGAGAACAAGCCTCTTAGTTTTCAACTTTAAACTTGATACACAGTTGAATGAAATAAAGGAGTGTGACGCACCAATGTCGAATAAAACTCCAATTCCAGTCGAGAAAAGAATGAGGGTACCTTCCATGACGGTGTGGTCCTGTAATGCCCGTGTTCCTTTTTCCGCGTTGACCTTCTCTTAAGCCCGGTATGGCTTAATCTCCGTCTGAGAGCGAGCATTGGAACCCGTACCCTTCGCACTTGACCAGATAGTTCTATTATGTCATGTTAGTTATATTTAGTTTGAAGGAGTGATCGTTATGTTATTCGAGTGGTTCGAGTTGAAACCGAGGCGTAAATCGCGTGTTTCGACTTTTCGCGATTCATAGATTTCTGACCAACTTTGAGAGGCCATAACTTCTTCATCCTATGTCCAAACGACTCTCCGTTTTTGGCCACGTCTTCATTTCTTTTCCCTCTACAACTTTCGTGTTTTGGCCGAGTCGAGATTCAGCCGTTTCGAGGTCCGTTTCGAGCTCAGAAAGTCATTTGTTGTTGCAGTGACTTCCATGATCGATCATGGAAGGGGCCATGATTGATCATGGTCCTCCAGAGAGTTCCAGAACGCTTCATGATCGATCATGGGGGACCCATGATCGATCATGGTTCACCTGTAAGTCGGTTTTGAGCGTTTTTAAGTCGTTTTTAAGTCGTTTAACACCCCCACAACCCCCACTTTCGTGCATCCAACATAGAGAGGGACAGAGGGAGATTCTAGAGAGCTCTAGAGAGAGAGATAAAAGATCACGCACATCTCTCATCGTCCATCCAAGATTGGAGTGCCGAATCGTTTCTTCTTCACTATTCATCATCCTTCCCGCTTTCTTCTTCCGTTGGAGCTTGTGTTGAAGCTAGGGCTTGGACAATACGACTTCTACGCTTCATCAACTTGCGGGTTCGGCTTTTCTATGGTGGGGACACTAGTACAAAAACTTGTTTTCCAACGTTTGATTGATGATTAGCGATTTAAACTACAAGTTTGGGGATTTTGATCAAAAGCATATGTTGTTTGCATCTCTTGGGATTTGGGCTAGATGATTCTTAGATTAATGATGGATATTGATAGATTATCACTCCTACAGTGTGATTAATTATCTAGTTCCACGATTTAGCATGCGTAGCTAGAGGTTCATGTGAAACCAACTCCGTAGCTATTCGTATGACTTATAAATTGGGGTTTTTAGGTCTTGTGCTTATAGATGGATGATTCTGGGTTATTAATGATAGCAATACACATCTATACCACTAGATACGACCGAAGGGTATTATTTATGGTATGTGTGGTGAGAATCCACTACGGTGGAGCGATAAGCCTTAGCGTACGAGTCTAGTGGCTTGCGTGGAGCGAGCTAGGCACTAGTAACGAGAGTTTAGTCTTGATACTCTTTAGAATGCATGAAACATAGTTGTTAGGGCACGGATTGCCCCTAGTCATGGACACGGACACCTAGGCGAGTTGTATTGGTATGCCGGATGAGCTAGATTCATAATAACCAATACATGGCTTGATAGGATGACGTGAGTATCATCATAAAACACGTAATGAAACATATGATTTTAATAATGAATACTTGGCTTAATGATATAGCTAGTGAATCATTATGGAACATATACGGTCTTAGTTGAATACACGTATCACATGATGAGGTGTATAACGCGATTACCAAATCAATTGGCCTTATCATGAGAATGATCATGTGACGATAAACGTATGAAGTATACGAGTGATGAACACTATTGTAGAAATGATTGACGATGATGTTAATGATGATAAATGGATGAGTGGGCGCTTGTATGATTATATATGTGATGCTTAGCCATATGTGTGATGTATGATTGATGATGATGATGATATTCATTGTGGGAAATGAATGAATATGATGTATGTTACTGTGATCACACATATGGGCTGGATATGATGATATGCCGAGCACCGGGTAGCTCCCCGTGACTCGAAGGAGGGCCGCCTAGTGCCGCCCATGGGTGAAAGGCCCTAAACCGTGCACGGGGAAAATGAAGTCGGTGACTCCGCCGGTGGTTGTGTGTGCCCACAAAGGAGAGCCCACTCTAGGTATCTTGCCTTCCAACTGGACTATGTGTCCTTGGTTAGATGAGTTTTCCCGGCAAGCGGAGCAGGTCCCGTGTGCCACTACTTCCTACATGGTGAGTCCTCGGGAAGTAGTTGGGCTACTAATGGTCATCACCCACTAGGGTATCGCCTGGTGTAGTTTCTCCAGAGTGTCGATGTGGTTTGTATGTGGTGTTCTCCTCGTTAACTATTCGGGGTCTTGTCCCCGGGAAAGTGACCGTCGCGTGGGTTATCTTCGAATGACCTACTTGGAGAACTAAGTCCCTGAACCACTCCCCACCTGGAGGAGACATGGACAAGAGCTTGGGATCCTTCGGGACTCGCTGGATTCTCTGTTCTGGGCCTGGTCAGACCGCGGGGTGAAACTGAGGCACTATACTGGAGATATGATACGGATTGTTGTGTTATGGATGTGAATTGTTTATATTATCATTATTATTGTATTGTATCATATCTGGTATGGCATGGTTGATTATATATTGCCTCGGACGAGTGTACTTTTAGTGAGAGTAATGATATATACACTATTGTAAGGAATATAATATACACAGGAAAGCGTTGGCCAATCATAATGTATTAACAGATGAAGTGAAAAGCATTGATAGCTAATGGCCATAGAAACCTGGTATACAAGTGTGAGTACGTGGCTTGGTTGTGAGAACGAAGTAGAGATAAGGCCTTGTAGGTGGCCAAGTATGGAATTCATAATGTACTATAACTAAAGAGAAAATGATAGATACTTGGCCAACTGTCACAACATACGGTATAGGTACCGGATGGCATAGTATAACCTTGAGTTACACTTGAGAACGTATTAAGTAGGTTTATATCCTCGATTCCCTAGTAATGTGAGAATTGGCTCAGGGTATTCTATGGGAAGTTTAGGGAAGGAAAAGGTTAATCGGATAGTCATCTTCCTGGTGACTAGGATAGGATTCCTAGCGGGGTTTGCACGCACGGGTGTGTGAGTTGCATCACACTGCATGGTTTTCAAACTGCTGTATTAACGTAAAACAACTATTTTCTATATAAAACCTATATAGTTCCCACTGAGCCTGGATTTGGCTCACCCCGTTTTCTAAATAGTTTTGCAGGTCAAGCATCGGGGATTGGCGTGTGGTTTACGAGTCTAGTAGCCTCTGATGTCCTATATCTTTTGTATTCCTTGAACTAAGGACTCGGTTGTATATAATCGTTGGTTGTATTAAACTCTTTCTATTTATGTATGGACTTTACCATTATTTTGGATAATGGGCTATGGATTTGTACAAACGGTTTATATATATATATATGTGGAGTTGGTTGTGATTGTGTTTGTGTTAATGTGTTTTGTAAACCTCTTAAACTTGGTTTTACTTAAATAAACTCCACATACCGAGCATTTGTAAAACTGGACATTTTATTGAGGAAAAGTTTTTAAAAGTTATGGATTTTATATTTTAAACCCGCCGTCGCGTACGGCATCCGTGATTAACCGGGTCCCGGAGGTGAAAATCTCAGAACGGGATTCGGGGCGTCACAGGTCCTCCTGATCTCCAGGTGGGTTAAGTAAAAAGAAACGGCCTCCAGAGCTCCCTTGCATTTGCGGTAGAACAGGGCGATAGTTGGATTGTAATTGATTCTGGATCGGGTAGTTGGATTGCTGGTAGCCTCCACTAACTGACTGACTCTGTCCTTGCGAAGAACCTTGGCCTGTATAATCACCATAATTTTCATATTGGTTCTGACGTCCATAATTGTCTCTACCACGACCTCCTCGATAATCTCTTCCTCGACCGCCCCGGTTTCCTCGAAAACCTGACCTGCCAGGGACTTGTTTGTTTCTGGGGCAAGTTTTGATAACATGTCCGGTGTCCCCACATAGATAACAGCCACCTGTGCGTCCACTACTACTCCCATTGCTGGTGTAGTTTCCTCCTGAAGACTCTGAGTTGGAATGGGCTTTCTTGTCTCTACCCCATTTGCCTCTACGATACCCCACGTTGTCTCTCTTTCGGCTCGTATCAGAAGAAAATGAGGAACGACGAGCTTGAGCGTACTGACTGTGAAGGTTTAAAGCTGCTTCGACCAACTGCTTGAATGAGGTGAACTCATAGAATCCCATAGCACATCTATATTCATCCTTGAGTCCTAGAAAGAACATCTCCATCTTTTCTTGGTCACTTAGGGAAAAAGTATCCATGTACACACTAAGCTCTTCGAATTTCAGCCGATACTCCTCTACCGACATCTCCCCTTGAACCAAGCTACGAAGTTCATCTCTCTTAGCTCGGCGGTAGGCGTCTGAAAAAAATTGTAATCGAAAAGCAGTCTCAAAATCTCGCCACTTACGGATTCCCTCGGACTGCCTAATAACTCTCCACCACTGATGAGCATTCCTAGAGAGTCTAGTAGTCGCAAACTTGACCCACATCTTCTTGGGAGTTCTAATAACCTCAAATCGTTCTTTGATTACAAAGAGCCAACCCTCTGCATCCTCGGGTCCCTTCGTTCCATCAAACACTGGAGGTTCAAGACGAGTGAATTCTCGTAGGTAAGTAATCTCATCTGTCTCCCCTCCTTGAGGTTCATGATCCTCCTCCGGGTTTTCCACGATGGAAAGGTCCTCTTGGGCTCGGTCCTTGTTTGCACCAGCTCCACTAGTAGATCCATGACTGTTCTTGAGCACTCCAGACAATTCCCCTATAAAGTCCTTCATCATCTTGTTCATAGTTGTGAGGAGTCTAGAACTATCTCCCCCTTCGGTTTCATGATCACCTTCCGGGGGGGAAGTTTGTTGAGCAGGAGCCTTGCCTCAACGCTTAGGCGGCATTCTACAAAATAACAAAGTCAACTCACAAAATCCAAGCATAAAGATAGGTTACTATGGAAAGCACGATATCCTAGTCTACCCACACTCCGGCGAAGGAAGAAAGAGAACCTAATTCCTCTGATACCAACTTGTGATGCCCCGAATTCTGTTGGGAGGGAGAACCTCCGGAACACGGTTGATCCCGGAGCCGTACGCGACGGCAGGAGTGAATAAAAATTAAATAACTCTGGCGTGGAAGGCAAATATGCAAAGGTCAAGAACATGTAACACAATCAACTGGGAACATGCTAGAACTGTAGCTTCCTCTCCTGTTAACTCGTGCCTTACAGATTAGTCTGTACCGTTGCGCACCGGTTTACTAAAATGTAAGTCACTTGTCCACATTAGACTAGCATTCAACCATAGACATGTTCTTCCAACCCTCTATATACTAACCAAAAGAATAAGATTAAAGAAAAGTAAAAGTCCACAAAGTACATATATTAGCAATACATAACAATCACAAAATAGTCATACACAATACAGTCTCCATAACCTCAAGTGGGCTACATAATATAAGTTGAGTTATGGTACAATAAGATTGATAACATGGCCTTTCAGTAGTGAAAGGCCCTCACAATATAGTATCAGAGGATATTAAGACTTTTCGACCTTTCCTTTATCAGCTCGTCCCGTCCCATCCTTAGAAGAACCTGTGTAGGAAAAACTGTGAGCCAAACAAGCCCAGTAGGAACTATAGGAGTTGTGAGAAAAACATGCATATGCAGGAGAAGCTTTATCAAGTGGGTTTATAATTAGTCCGTATACATAAGTCATCAATATGTATGTAAACAATGTAATATATACATAATCTCAAGACACCGCGACCAGGCCTATATCACATCAATCTTGTATAATACTCACGTCTAGGATTTTTCACATCTACTGTGCACAGAGATAGCCGGCAACTCGGTTTCTTCTGCCCAAGGCAGGGACCACCTACCAGGTCCACCTAGACGCTACCTCACGCAGCCACGAAGTCATACACTACCTCACGCAGCCACAAAGGCATATGCTACAATAATCTCACGTAGCCACTAAGGCTATACGCTACCGGTAATAACCATTTACCTGGTACGAGTGGTGTTGACTACTCCGTGTAAGGAAAATCATTATTATCCCAATCACAATTATAAGATCATATACGTCATGTAGAAAGGTATAATAGTCCATTTCATGAGTATCAAGTGATATAAAGTGCGTATCATAGGTTTACTTTACTATACGGACTGATAAGTACCTGCGCGGTAGAGGCCAGGAACAAGGGTTTGTCATAAATCAAGGAAATGGAAGATATACATGGGGAAATATGATATGCTATGATTTAAAAGTTATAATCAACCATTTCCGTCATAATTTATAGTCCCAAAGTGTATATATACGCAACAATAGTTATATGTATAGAAAATCCCCAAAATTTGTATAAAATGGTGATTGGGTGCATAAACTCTTAAAATAGGTTTTAATACTAGTGTTCTTACCTCAATAGAGTTAAACCTTCACCACTCGAGCCACGGATCGAACTCTAAACGACGGAGGCGCAAGATACCATAGTTGTGTTTGGAGCCCTAGCTTGGTGGATGTGAAGAAAAGAAGAAGATGATGGATATAATGTGTTTGATTCTTGATTTGGGTTGAAAGAGGAGATAAAATTACACTCATGAACTCATCTCTATGATCCTACACTCCTCTCAACTCTCTCCCTGAGCTCTGGTCGAAGTGGAGAAGAAAAATGGGGTGAATGGTGAATAAAATCGGGTCAAAGCTTAAAAATATCATTTTTGACCATTTTAGTGAAGGGGAGTCGACTCCCTAAACTCCATGGAGTCGACTTCATGGTACTGGATTTTTGTTCATGCCCAGAATTGCTTGTTTATGCCACCAACTGATCTTGTAACCTTATTTTGACCAACGAGAAGTGTGAATTAGGTTACGGGCCAAACACGAAAGTTCTTGGAAATTGAAATTCCTTTCCAATGGTATAAATTAGGTTCCATTCTGATATAAAATGAAAAAGTTATGATGCCTCGAATGACTAAAGGTCGGTTTATCGGGTGAGTTTAAAATGTTAGATGTTGCGAATTTCGACTTGGGCACTTAACATAAATCTTTCCAACCTAAAAGATGAATGTAATAACATCTCTATAATAGTGTGGAAGTATTTCCTACATTCGGATACGGCTCAAGCACACTCTCGCGTCTCGGACATAAAATGTGGTACATTTACCCTACGGGTGTTACATAGCAGGTACCCATTAGAAGTAAATATGATCACTTTCGACTGGAACCAACTCTCGCAAGTCGGAAAGAAGACGCCTACAACCTCTATTGAGTCACATGATGGTACAACTGATCCGGTAGCGACATGGGTTCAACAGTTGACTCGTTCTGGGAGGGTTTACCAACCACCAAGTGACAAGCAACCTACCGTTACTACTCCTTCCAAAAAATCGGCAAAGGACCCTGAAGAAGGGCGTTTTGTGGAATAGTTAAAGAAAACACAAGCCCAAATTTCAATCTGGGGACTCTTGGTGGCATCCAAGCCACACCGTATGGCACTAATGAAAATTCTAGATGAATCAGTCCTTCTTCTCGAAGCTACCCCGAACGAATTGACAGCAATGATCGCCTCGATGGGAGTACAAAAACAAATGCTCAGGTTTTCTGACGAAGATCTATCACCACTCGGCTGGGATCATAATCAATCCTTGCATATTACCGTTGTGGCCCGCGGAATGTCTATACCATATGTTCTCGTGGATAATGGTTCTACAATCAATGTATGCCCGTTGAAGACCCGGTCAGTTTGGGTATCGATTTGACCATGCTAGAGGAATCTCCGGTCATGGTTCGAGCATGTGACAATACTAAGCGGGAGGTATTGGGTTCCGTCATGATTGATATGAAAATGGGACCGGCTACATTTACCACCGAGTTTTAAGTCATTGATATTCCGTCGAGCTTCAATTTGTTATTGGGACGAGTTTAGTTGCATGAAGTTGGTGCACTCCCTTCTTCCCTTCATCAAAAGATAAAAATACCTTTCAACGGGGATATTATTATCATTAAGGGGATCCCGAAAGGACGATAACGCCCAAAAACACGCCAGTATTGGGAATTGGTAACCAAGACGTCCAACTTGTAGGATTTTTGTATGAACCAAAAGTACAAGCTCTTACCACTCAGACTGTGAAGTATCTGCCTCCCGACAACATATCGACAATGAATGCACAAGTGGTACAGATGATGAGGAAAATGAAATTTTTATCGGGAATTGGTTTGGGAAAATATAAGGCCGGTATTGCTCAAATGATCGAACCATACTGGTTAGGGTACATGGGAACCGATAACCGAGTAAAAAGCACCATATTTACCGATAGATCGTTGAATTGGTGGTTCCTGAAAGAGGGTGAAAACTTCCCTTATTGTGGGTTTCAAGAGCCATAGATAATTGAAGAAGGAAAGACACAACCGGGGTTAGAAATCTTCTTTGAAGAAGACTTGTATATAAGTGAAGGTTTTACTCACACCTTCTCATCTCAGTTGAAGATCACCCAACCATGTGTCGAGCCGCTAGAAGAGGAAGATATGCTAGGAAATATGTTTGAGGTAATGGCAATTGAAAAAGATTACCTCGGGGACCCTGTGCATCTCATACGCCCCATTGAAGAAGAAAAGAAGAAGAAGAAGAGAGAAAGGAATATTGATAGAAATGTACGAAAATTAGAATGTATGTTATCTGTATAAAATGATATTTCTATCAATAAAATTGTCAATGTTTCCCCTTACTTTGATTCTTATGATGTTGAAGTCATGAATGAGAACAACTGACGATAAAAAAGAATACATCCCATTGAAGGGGACACGGTCACAATAAATTTGGGAACAACTGACGATAAAAAAGAAATAAAAATTGGGGCCGAATTAAGTAACGATGAAAAGACAGAATTGGAAAATTTGTTGAAAGAATTCATTAATGTTTTTGCTTGGACATATGCTGATATGCCGGGTTTAGATGCCATCATTGTGATGCATGAAATACACACAAAACCCAAATGCAAACCCATCAAGCAAAAGTTAAGAAAGCTGATACCTGAGTGGTCGCTTAAGGTAAAGGAAGAAGTAACAAAACAATTGGATGTCGGGTTCATACGGGTCGTTGAATACCCCACTTGGTTGGCCAACATAGTGCTGGTGCCAAAAGACAATGGCAAAGTACAAGTTTGTGTCGATTATTGGAATTTAAACGCTACATGCCCGAAAGATGATTTTCCACTGCCAAATATCGACCTTATTGTCGACAACACTGCCAATCATGCCCTGAAATCATTCGTCGACGGATTTGCCGGGTATAATCAAATTAAAATGCATCCTGATCATCAAGAAAAAACGGCCTTTATCACACCATGGGGTACTTATTGCTACACCGTCATGCTATTTGGGTTGAAAAATGTTAGGGCCACATATAAAGGAGTGGCAACTACTTTATTCCATGACATGATTCATAAAGAAATAGAAGTGTACATCGGCGACATGATCATCAAATCCATAGACCGAGAAAGCCATGTTGCAATTCAGCGAATCTTCTTTGAACGACTTATGCAATTTCAGATACGCTTGAATCCTCAAAAATGCGTATTCGGGGTCACTAAATGCAGGATGCTGAGGTATATAGTCAATAAAAAGGGAATCGAGGTCGATCCGGCAAAGATAAAAGACATTTAAGAAATGCCAGTCCCTAAAACTGAGAAGGAAATACGGGGTTTCCTCGGGAGATTACAGTTCATCAGCAGATTCATTTCGCAACTGACCCAAACATACGAGCCAATTTTTAAACTACTTCAAAAGAACTCAGACAGGCAATGGAACGAGCAATTCCAGGAAGCGTTCGATAAGATCAAACAATATTTGTCCAATCCACCAGTCTTAGCACGTCCTCAAGCGGGCATTCCGTTAATATGGTACATGTCAGTCAACGACTCGTCAGTAGGGGCAATGTTAGTACAACATTTGATGAAGACGAGAATTGAGCAAGCAATATATTATCTCATCAAAAAGCTTTCTCTGGGAGAGCGAAATTATACGGCTTTAGAGAAATTCTGTGCTTCATTGGTTTGGGCCACCCAAAAGTTGCGGCATTATATGTTGGTTTTTTCTGTGATCTTGATCTCTCGCCTGGATACTTTACGGTACTTGTTCGAGAAGCCGGTATTGACTAATCGAATGGCTAAATGGGAGTTTTTTCTCTCGGAGTTCGATATCTCTTACGTAACTCAAAAGGCCATTAAAGGGAAAGTCATAGCGGATCACCTAGCTGGGAACCCTATCATCGATACCGAGCTACAAGAATTTGAATTTCCCGATGAGGGTATCATGGAGATTATGAAAGATGATGAATGGGAAATGTACTTCGATGGTGTTTGCAATCGAAATGGAAACGGAATCGGGATCCTATTGATCTCACCAGATCAGGCCCACGCTCCTATGTCTTTTCGCTTGGAATTTCCTTGTACTAATAACATCGCAGAATATGAGGCGTGTATCGTCGGGTTAGAAATTGCTTTACAGAAAGGGGTTCGCAAAATCCAGGTATTTGGGGACTCTGCCCTCATTATCCATTAGATTCTGAAAAAGTGGAAGATCAAAGAGGAAAAGCTTGTGCCCTTTTTAGCCCAACTCGAAGAAACTTCCGAGAAATTTGATTCCATTGAGTTCTTCTATATCCAAGAACGCAGAATAACTTCGTTGATGCATTGGCTACCCTAGCCTCGATGATCGAAATTCCCAGGGAGAAAGAAGAAATTCATATCCAAATTTAGAAGTGGGCAAACCCAGTATTTTGTTTATCACTCGATGTTGAAAATGGAAGTGTGATTGACAAAAGTGTTTGGTATTATGACATTTGGCAACTGCTCAAGCACAATGAATATCCACCAAATACCGACAAAGCCACATGGGTCACACTTTGCCGACTCACATCCCGATTTATCATTTATGCGGGAAAATTATACCGAAGGAATGACGATGGTATACATCTTTTCAGTGTCTCAATGAAGAACAATCTCGAGCAATGATGGAACAAATCCACAGTCCAGAGTGCGGCCCACACATGAGCGGTCATACACTGGCGCATAAAATAGTCCATCAAGGGTATTATTGGCTGACAATGCAGAAAGATTGTTTTGAATATGTTAAAGGATGTCACTAATGCCAAATATATGCCAAGGCACAGAAACTCCCATCAAAAGAATTGTATCCTATGACGTCTCCTTGGCCATTCTCCATCTGGGGTATTGACATAATCGGTAAGATCTCACCGAAAGGAAGTAATGGACATGAGTACATTTTAGTGGCCACCGATTACTTCACCAAATGGGTTGAGGCCAAATCTTACAAAGACCTAAATGCTAAGAAGGTAGCTTTATTCATCCAACACAACATCATATGCCGATACGGGAAACCACATGAAATAATATCTAATAATGGGACGCACTTCGAGGGTGAAGCTAACGAGATTATGGAAGAATATGGAATCAAACGCGGTTGAAGCTGCTAACAATCCTCCCCTTATTTCCCACAGACTAACGGGGCTGTTGAAGCTGCTAACAAGAATTTAAAGAGCATTATTAGCAAGATGGTAAAATCCGGCAGAGATTGGCCCGAAAAACTCCCATATGCACTCTGGGGGTATCGAACTACTGAGAGAGTTTCTACGGGAACAACACCCTTCTCCCTCACATACGGAATGGAAGCGGTTCTGCCAGTGGAAATTGAACTACCCTCTATACGGGTTATCTTGGAAAACCAAGTCACTGAAAGTGATTGGATAAAGGCTCGGTACGAAGAATTGGTAATGATCGATGAAAAACGGTTGAAGGCTTCGAATCAACATCAAGGGTACCAAAAGCGTGTCGCAAAAGCCTTTAATAAGAAAGTCCTAACTAGAGGCATCATAGTGGAGACTTAGTACTCAAAGAAATCTATGAACCAGCTCGAGACCCACGAGGAAAATTATCACCAAAATGGACAGGCCCATACATCGTCACTAAGATATTATCAATAGAACTGTATACATGAACTACGAAGACCTGAGCCCCGAAAAAAAAAACATAAAAAAAAATTAAATAAAAACAAAAAAATTTCAGGGGAGACGTAGGCAAGCTGAATTAAAATTTCGGGCCTGGTTTATTCATTATAGTAATATTCATTCATTTGAAGGCAAAAAGGAGCAGAAATAGATTTCCATATATATAACCAAAGTTCTTTCTTACAAAGATTACCTACATAGTTACATCCTTGCCTATATCATTTACCTACATCATTTACCTACGTGTCAACCACCTATACCCAAAACGATTTCACGAAGAAGCCATCCATCAAACCTAACCATCAACCATCAACTGTCAATCAGTCGTAGAATATAAGATCCTCTCTCGCTTTATGGCATGATACGAAGCAAGGACAGTCTCATCTGTCACTCGTGAATCCGCGAACTATAACCATCTCATCATCATGGGCTCATGCTCAATAGTCTGGCGAACCCGACGCCAGATATGCAACACAACGTCAGACCGAGTCGCTTGGGTAATACTAACCTCTGCTGCATGAAATTGTCGAGTATAGCGGGTGGACCATAAACCACGTAGGGTCGTCTCCAATCTCGGGGTAATAGGAAGAGCCACTAAAGAGAAATCTCTCAATGGAAGGGGTACACTCAGGGGAATGCCAAACTGTCTCGTCAACCGCCCGGGTATATAGAATGATGTCTCCCTCAAACCTCAAACCTCAAAACTGAAGGTAGTTTTGTCCACCCATGCTCATAATCATAGTTCTCATGCGCCACCACAGAATCTCCCAACGAATCGAAGAAGAGGACTCGGAAAAACGGACAGCCCAATCATATGATGACAAACGGTGAATCAGAGCATAATCAGGACGGACAAAGAAATCTCGAGAGTCCCAGGGTAGACGAGGCTCCAGATATCAAAATCTCTCAGTAACCCACATATATAGCAAGTATGGACTACCTCGAAAATGATCAACCCGAGACTGAACTAAGGCATCTAGACCATTCAATGTCTCCGCCAACAAAATGGGAGTCACCAAATGGCCACGTCTAGCCTCAGCTATGACCCGAATGATAAAAGGGTCTACGAGAATAGCATCACCGGTAACCAAGAGCATTTGAGAAAAGGGAAAAATCATACAAGCAGAAGTCCGACCTGAGTAATAAGTCAAATCGTCATCGAGATGAATGAAAAAATTCGCCAGGTGCCACAAGTGAAGCCGTCCATGTACTATCATCGGACGACGCTCACTCTCCCTCAAACCCAATAGCTTAGCCAGCATAACTCAGGGACTCCTAGCATCTCGCAGGGACGCTAGTGGCCATGAAATATCCTGGCGCATCAGTAGTGTGAACTCATCAATCGTCGGACACAGCTCATCCATTTCGATACGGAAACAGTGGTCCTCAGGATCCCAAAACTCAGTAAGACCTAGGAGGAAAGACCAATTGATCTCGTGAGAACACCAGCGATGGAGATGGCTTAAGTCACCCCAGTTGAGGCCACAATCAGCCTCAGCTAAAGACACAAAATCAGACAAAAGGGAGAAAGCAGTATTGGTGTGAAAAGTAGACATTGTGATGGAAAAAGAAGAAGTGTTTTAGGCTAGAAAGATGGAATGAATAGTGACCTCAATGAAGAAAAAAGGACAAATTCGCGCTCTTTTTATAGCAAAAGGGTACATGCCAACCGCACGGCTGGCTCCCAACCGTACGGCTACCCCCTGCGGGTAGGGCCTGCGGTTGGCTCTTCCTTTTTGTCAAAAATTTTCATTTTTCTAAACCTTCTTCACAATACCTCATGATGCGAATATTGCTAGACTTTATTCAGGAATAATGATCCATCATTGCTTGCATATAAATTTGATAATTTCTTGCCAACGCATGTACTTGACCATTTTTTGCAATTAAAATTTGTAATAATGTTGCTGACAATTGCGTTTAACCATTTTTCATACATTCGTAATACGTTCTTTAACACATACAGTTAACCTTTTTTCAATCAACTACATAATAAATTTTGCCGATATATACCACATAATTTTTTTTTCCAACTACGCTCACAATACTCTAATCACATTCACATCACATCACACACAAGCATATTTTTCATAAAAACATAAGTACTTTATTCATAAATTAAAATCAGTCACGCTAATAACTTAAATAAACCAACATGTTTTTAAAAACAAATACATTTAGATAAACCATTAAATTAACAGAGTTTTCTTCAAAAACCAAAACCATCTAAGGACTAAATCCATTAAATCTAACGCTGCGGGGAAAGGGGAGGATCCATAGTATGAGGCCGCTTCGCTTCCGTCTCACCAACACCCTCCGCGGGACTCTTCGAAGCTGTGCGACCTTGACCCTACGGAGGCAGAGCCAGCCTAGAAGTACGCCCCGACTGCTGGATGGACTGAGAAGGCGCTGCTGATCGAGATCGCAAACGCGATGGATGGTAGGTAGCCATCGTATCACCCGCCAAGCGTCTGTTATATCTCCCCATGTACTCCGTCGAGAAGGGAGCCGCAAACGTCGGCAATCCATAAGCGTTGAAGTAGCTCCACAGCAACTCCGCCACCTCTCGGAGCCGGAACAAACCCACCTACCCAAAATAGTCATGTCATTCATTATAATCACTGCATATGTATCATACTTTAAACACTTTTAAAAATAAATAATCCTACCTCCTCGTCCGAGACGTGCGCCAGAGCTCCCATCTGCTTGTCGTCTATAGGCACGTCACGGATCCGGTACTGCTTTAGTCGCCGAAAGTCCATGTAAGGAATATCCCGTGGGTACTCCGGGATTGAGTAGGACGTCGACGCCCCGCCAGCCTGCGACGGACCCGCCTCAGCTCGACCAACTCCACCCGTCGGGGGGTATCCCCATCGGTCCTCTGCGACTCCGGCGCCACCGCCTTTCCCTTACCCTTGTCGCCGCCCTCAGCCTAACCAATGCTCGCCTCCACTCCCAATTGAGCTACCCTCTCTCCTATCTCTCGAAAAACGATGCCACGGGCAGCGCCTGATGATGGGGTAGACAAAGAGTAAGGCCTCAGTCCCACCGACCCGGCCCCTGGTGACCCAACAGGTGTATGCAACAACGGCGAGAATGATACATGTTGGACCCAATCCATGTCTCCAAGCCCAAACATAGGTGAAGATCCTGACACCGACCCACGTCCCTCCGGTGTCTACGTTGACTCCAACATCTGCCTAATCTCCTCCGATGACAATTGGGGTGTCCTCCCTAATGTAACCGGTATGACATGCGACCTCAACACCCGATTCCGCCCAGCAACTGGGCTCCTCCCTCTCCTCGTCGCCCTACCTCGCCCGGGCAAAACCGCAATAGTCGACTCCTTCCCTACTCCCCCACCTGGCCCAACTGGTGACGCCCTACCGTTTCCTCCCCCCAAAGGCACCTCCTCAGACCCTTCATCGTCATCATCCTCCTCCAGCTGCTGCGGCCCAGTGTCTCTCTCGCCATGTGGATCCTCGTCATCCGAATCCGCAATCCCCTTAGCCCTCCGATTTGGAGCAGGAACGGGCTGATGTGGTACCCGCTGCGAGATGTACATCTGCCCCCGGATAAACATTGGATCACCCCCAATGGCAGCATACCTCGCATATATCACCCTACCACGCACACCCCTCATCTCCCTCATTAGATAGCAGTGCGCAAACGTCCCATACTCCCCCTCCATCAACAATCCATCAATCGGGACTCCCGCCAGGAACACCGTCCTCTCCTCTGCAGACAACACACCCAGCCGCCTCATCGCCGTCGGAGGCCATGCCAGAACTCTAAATCCCAACCCAGGGGTATGTTGCTGCACTACACGCTCCCACAAATAGAACGCCACATCGTACTCATGCGCGAACAACTGTCTAGAATGTGCAGCCGCTAGCGCATCAGCATACCCCCACTGCTGTGTCACATATGCAGGCCATGGGCTCCACTGAACCTGCCACATCGAATATACGCCATAAATAACTTTCTTTTTCTTCCAAACTTATTTAATATTTATTAACACAATTTTATACCTAATCTAGCTGTAGACCAGACACGTCGCCTGCACTAACATCCGGAGTCAGATATCGGTACACCCTAACTATGTTCCCATTATAATATCGTCTGAAGAGCGGGAACTCGTCTGCGAATGTCGGGTGCAAGTTGATCTGACCAATACCTTGATGGGTATGCGCAATAAACCACATATGTAGCAAATTATCACATTTTTTATTAAATTATCACGCCGTCACATTTTTATTAACAAATCACATTTTTTCGTAAAAGACAAATTGATGATTTAATTTAATTAATTACCTCCCAAAGTGTGACCAGCCCACGATAGTTGAGCTCCATGTGCCGACACACCAAGTCCATCGACTCGTATAGCACCGCCAGCACGTATCTGCCCCATGCAAATGTGTACAACTGGTCGAAGAACCGCAAGTACGACAACCACCACAACCGCAAGTTGTCGCCGCCCCATGCGTAGAAGAAATTGTGCAGCACCAGCAATAGAAAACATCGAGACAGCTGCTGGACCTCCTGTCGCGTCATCGGTCCATCCCCAAACCTCTCACTCTTTGCCCCGATGTGTTGCACCATTGCCGTATGAGGGATACCATCTGCCACTGTCCGACTGGGTCTCCACCCCAATGCCGCTCCCATCCCATCTAGCATAATCCACACCCTTGGGTTAGGTGCCAAAGCCTCCCCTCCAAATGGCAGCCCCGTCAGCACGAACACATCCTCTAGGGTCAACATCATCTCTCCCCAACTCCAATGGAAGGTGTGTGTTGTGTCCCACCATGTCTCCCCCAACACCGTCGGCAAATTCACCGATCGCTGGAACTCTCCACCTGGCAGCACCTCGATGAATCGTCAGAATGGGGTCGCGCTCAAATAGGCCCTCACCAATGGGGTCGCGCTCTTTAAATTAATACTGGGTAATATATTTTTTGAAACAATAAGCTACATTAAGTATGTCTATCATGGCAAGTAATTATTAAATTTATCACATTTCATGCATATCATGGCATTGCATTTTTTCAAAAATATCACTTAGCGTAAAAAATCAGAGCATACCCGAGTATAGCGACGGATCTCGTGTGCCGTAGGCTCCATCAGCAGCCACTCTCGCCCCTCTCCCGGAGAGATCAAGGGCACGTCGCGGTACATCGCCCGCTGTAGTGACATGTCTGCCCCAAGTGGCCCTTCCCAGGCCACACCCTCCCAGTCGTCATAATGTCTCGCGCAGATCAAATAGCCATCCATCATAGCGGTAATCGACTTCACCTAGTCTCCTGGGAGTAGCTCCAGTGCCTCCCCACCCTCCGGTGGGCCCCCCATCATCATAAACACAAAAATTGATAGAAGTCTCGCAAACGCCATCACTCACACTACTATAGAACACTCGCTAAAAGTTTTTCGAAAAGTCAAAAAATATATGCTAGAGAGAAAAACTGCCAGTGAAAGTGAAGAGAAATGAGCAAAATAGGCCTCTATTTATAGGAAATAGGAGTGAGCCGCAGTCTAGCCAACCGTACGGTTAAAGGGTAATACCCTGCGGCTACTCCTTGCGGCTACCCTCATTTTTGACCAGATTTGACCCAAAAAAAAGATAGAGAGAGAGAGAGAGAGAAAAAGAGAATGAGGGGAATGACAGACTATGAATTGACTTCTCCTGAAGCAAAAAAGGACCAAGACTCACACACACGCACGAGATGGCAGATCAAAACGCAAAAGTTTGACACTCTAAAGTCTATAGAGGAATCGAAATTCAAAAGGATGGATCTATCTTTCGAAAGGCTCGAATTTGATTGATAAACAGGGAAGGTATAAGAGGGGAATCAGGTACCAAAAAAATTTAAAAGAGTAGAAAAGGAGAAAATCCCGTTGGTCCAAGAGAGGAAAAAGTGAGCAAAACAGAAAAAGAGAAAAATCGACAGGGAGAGCCACACTAAGAGTGACAGCTGTGTCAAAAGACAGAAGGCTACATCTTAGGTGAGTAAGGCTCCTGTTTTGGAAAAAGCAAAGAAAGAAAAAAGTAAGAAAAATTCGAAAGGCAAAAAATAAAAGGCCGGATAAAAAAAAGGGAGCAATAAGGGTATTGAAAAACAAAAAACGATACATGACCAGCATCTTCCCTGTGAAAAATTAGAGGGTAGCTCAAGGATAATTGAGAATTCCGAGTGAAATTCTATCCCCATGATCAAAGAGAGGAAAAACTAAGGGTAGAGATATGTCAAATCCCGAAAATTCATGCACAACGGTCCGAAAGCTTCTATGAAAAGTTGATTCAAAAAGTTTGATTTCCAATAACTCCAAAGGTCAAAACTGAGGGTGAAAAGAAGTGAAAAAGAAAATAAGCACTTCAATTTGCAAACATTTATCTCCAACATATCAATTTTTCAAAAAATCAACAAAGCAATGTCTGAGTAATGGAACTGTGGCAACGAGACAGTATCAGTAG
Source organism: Lonicera japonica (assembly GCA_021464415.1). Lineage (NCBI taxonomy): Eukaryota > Viridiplantae > Streptophyta > Magnoliopsida > Dipsacales > Caprifoliaceae > Lonicera > Lonicera japonica. The sequence goes on from CM038463.1 coordinate 37,598,842, forward strand.
AATTTTCTAAATTCTTCAAGGTAGGAATTCTCCGCATTCCCCACAATGGGAATTTATCCGAAACCCCTTTCCCCACGAAGGGAATTTTTTCGAATTCCTTAGAGTTAGGAATTCTCCGCATTCCCCACGATGGGAATTTCTCCGAAACCCCTTTCCCCACGAAGGGAAATAATGACTCCACGTGTTCCCCACGAAGGAAATTTTCCGAATTCCTCAGAGTTAGGAATTCTTCGCATTCCCCATTATGGGAATTTCTCCGAAACCCCTTTCCCCACGAAGGGAAATAACGACCACATGTGTTCCCCACGAAGGGAATTTTTTCGAATTCCTCAAAGTTAGGAATTCTTTGCATTCCCCATGATGGAAATTTCTTCGAAATCCCTTTCCCCGCGAAGGAAAATAACGACTCTACGCGTTCCCCACGAAGGGATTTTTTTGAATTCCTCAGAGCTAGGAATTCTTTCCATTCCCCACGATGGGAATTTTCTCTGATCCCCTTTCCCCATGAAGGGAAATAACCTTTACCGCACATTCCCCATGAAGGGAATTTTTTGAATTCCTCAAAGATAGGAATTCTTTACACTCTCCACGAAGGGAATCTTTCTTTTAAATTTCCCAAAGATGGAAAATTCTTCTTTTAGCACAAATCCCCACGAAGGGAATCACAAGATAGAAGTCACTTTCTCACTATTCCCCAGAAGATAAAAAACCTTTAAAACACCTTTTTCACAATGATCATTTCGATTCGGCAAAATGTTTAAACTCCATACACAATTGGCCGAAAATCCAGTACGCCGAGGGTAGGAATGTGCCACTGAGGGTAGGTGGAAAGAAAAGATTGATGTATCATGTCGCCTGGCCAAAAGGAAAGGGGCGGTCATGGATTGCATCGCTCGAAACACAAACGAAATTCATGTACTAGAAGGGTATGTTTTAATTCAAGTATCAACGCATTGATATTCACCCGAGAGTCATGAATTATTGTCTTTTTATCGTCCTAGAATTCTTGCAGGCAAGAATCCCAAGACGAGAGGGTCTGTGAACACCCCAATCCATGACTCTCGTGTGAATACTCGTTTTCTTATTAAACGGGCATATTGCATTTAGTCATGAGTCATCATGCATATAGAAGACTGATAGGAAAGACTCCAATTTCTTACCCGTTGGGAATCTACCTCTACCATTGTTTCCTTTTCGCTTATAGGACGGGGATTGACCTATGCGGGGCAGCGCCCCGTTAGAAAAATTAAGTTTTTCTAAGTATTTCGGTGGTTTTTTAGGAGACAGCTGCAGCCCGCAACTGCACATTCCAACCGTACGGTTGGCACCTAGCCGCAACTCCCAACCGCACACCCCAATAGCACGCACCAACCGTACATACCAACCACAAACCCCAACAGCACGCCCCAGTCGCACCCCTGCGGTTGGCCTCTTTTGGAGCGTTTTTGGTGGAAATTTCCCTATATATAGTGTTCTTAGTAAGGTGAAATTCTATTAAAATTGTTAGAGACAATCTTTTCTTTAAGAGAATTTTTAAGAGAGAAAGTTAGTGAGAGAAGGTTTTAGAGAGAGAAAGTTCTAGAGAGGGAAGGAAGCAAGCAAGGAGCAATCAATGCTAGGTTCTTATTTCTTCTTCAAGCGCATCACGTACGCCTTTCTACAACCTTTTTGAATCTCAATACTACATTTAAATACCATTTTTAATACGAAAAATTAGATAACTTGCGAAGAAGTTCATTACTTTCGAAATAAGTCCTTTCTAAATTTTACAAGAAAACTAAAATCCGTTTTGACACGTTTTCAAAGCAAAACAAAAACACAAAAACAGTTTCCAAACAAATGGAACTATGAGACTCTGATTTCATTCTACGAATGAATATGTAAGCGCTCGCAAAACTCGAGTCTGATTTTAAAATACAATTTTAAACTGAATTTATTCAGAAAGGACTATTCTGAAAATGTAATTCAAACTACTTGCAAGATATCTAAAACATGAATTAAATACATGATCCATTAAGAGAAAGGGCGAATTGGGTGCCTAACACCTTCCTAATTTGTAACGTAGTTCATGAACCCCTAGCAAAGTAAATTTTCAATGAATCTCTGGTTTTAAACGTATGAAAGACAATTCGTTGTTGAATTGTCCTTCGTACGATCTTTTGTTTGTTTTCTTATAAAATAAACTGGCGACTCTACAAAACACGTTTTTCTTTAAAACTAAGAAATTGAGAACGAGGATTTCTTCCTCTCGGGAGTCGGAGGTCCGGATTCCCACAATCTCTCTCTCTAGAATTCTCTAGAGTGTGCTGGATGTTTATGGCTAAAAAATGAGGAGTGATGGGTGTTAAATAGGTGAAAAACGGGTTTAAATCGCTTAAAAACACGCCAAGTCTGAACCCCCATGATCGAACATGAACCCTTCTGGAACTCCTCTGGAGGACCATGATCAATCATGGAAGTCACTGCAGTAGCAAATGACTTTCTGAGCCCGAAACGAACCTCAAAATGGCTAAATCTTGATTCGGCCAAAACACAAAAGTTGTAGAGGGGAAAAAAATGAAGATGTGTTCATAAATAGAGAATATTTTAGACATCGGATGAAGAAGTTATGGCCTCTCAAAGTTGGCCAGAAATTGACGAATCGCGAAAAGTTGAAACACGCGATTTATGCACCAGTTTCACCCCGAACCACTCGAATAACATAACAATTGCCCCCTCAAACTAAATATATCTAACATGACATGTTAGAAGTATCAGGTCAAGTAAAAAGGGTTCGAAACCCAATGCTCGCTCTCTAACGGAGATTAAGCCCTACCGGGCTTAAGAGAAGGTCAACGTGGAAAAAAAGAACACGGGGTATTACAATCTCCCCTCCTTAAGAAATTTTGTCCTTAAAATTTACATAGAGATAGGTATGGAACAAGAAATACATAGGATCCCAAAAATTGCATCCGGTCTCCCCTCCTTAGGAGACTCACCATAGCTAAGCACGTGTTAGAATCGAATAAAAAAAACAAATGAGTAGAACAATCCTAGGGGACATTGAGGAGATGGAACAGTAAGGCTAGAACTTCCAATGCGTCAACGCAAGAATGTATCTACTCCCTCATGTGACATCCCTAGTGAGGCACGGGATAAATCCTCAAGGCTAGGATATGACCGCATGACCCGAAACTCCGAATAGGCTTAATCACATGAATGGCCAATGGTAGCCTCCATAACTAAAATCGGCAACGAAACAACTTGCCACACCGTGTGGACTAGTGACTAGCAAGCTCTAGGTAAGCTAAAAGATATTAATCTCAACCTTAAACGCCGAAATGTAAGAGCTAACACACGACACTAAGAATATAGGGGTAATAACAACTAACGTATACCAATACAATCTTATGCGTATCAAGATACTAAACCAAAGTCGATACCGTTTCCTATGAATCCAATCATAATGATACTCGAGAAACAAATACAAATATGCTTAATCAATTTCCAAAACACAAATAATCCATGTTTCACTTTCCATTGGCGATAGAAGACCCCAGATTTATAAGTTAGTCATCCATTGACCAGGCGGCTGACTAAAATATAACTCGATAGTCGCCTATTGCTAACTTAGTAGCAAAACACATTCCGTGTATAAAACACATTCTCAAGAAAACAATAGATTCATAAGAAAACAACACAGTTATAAAATAATTCACACATAAAATAAGTTATAAAAATGGTCAAAACACAAGTTATAAAAATTTTCTATTCATCCAGGAGGAACCAAGATGTACCGTGACTTGAAGAGAATCTATTGGTGGTTAGGAATGAAGAATGATCTGGCAAACTTCGCGGCAAAGTGCCCCTCTTGTCAAAAGATCAAGATCGAACATCAGAAACCCTCAGGTCAATTATAGCCTTTGCCAATCCCAGAATGTAAATGGGAGAATATCACTATGGATTTTCTTATGGGTTTACCAAGAATCCAGTATAAGAATGATGTAGTATGGGTAGTAGTTGACAGATTGACCAAATCGGCTCAGTTCCTTCCTATTCAAGAGAAGTTTCCTTTAGGGAGGTTGGTCAAGATTTATATTAAAGGGATTGTGAGATTGCACGGTGTTCTGTTGTCAATTGTATCAGATAGAGATCCATGGTTTACATCAAAATTTTGGACAGCTTTGCAAAGGAATCTGGAACTCAGTTGGACTTCAGCATGGCATACCATCCACAACCTAATAGACAATTTGAATAAACCATTCAGATATTGGAGGATATGTTGAGAGCATGTGTGTTGTATTTTCGGGAAAATTGGGATGAGTATCTTTCATTAGCCGAATTTTCTTATAATAATAGTTTCCAGTCAAGTATTGGAATGGTGTCATTTGAGGCCTTGAATGGCATACCTTGTAGATCTCCGGTATGTTGTCTAGGAGCGGGAGAATCATCACTCATGGGACCACACCTGGTTCAAGAGACTACGAAAAAGATAAAGTTAATTAAACAAAGACTTCATACCACCCAAAGTCGTAAAAAATCGTATGCTGATGTGAGGAGAAAACCCTTAGAATTTGATGTTAATAGTTACGTATTCCTAAAAGTGAAGCCCCATTATACTATCGTTCATTTTAAGAACAAGGGTAACATTTCAAGAATAAGGGTAAATTGTCTCCTAGATACATCGGACCCTACATAATCATTGAAAAGTTAAGGACTCTGGCTTACTGTTTAGAACTTTCTCCAGAACTCGAACGTATCCACAATGTGTTTTACATATCCATGCTTTGTTGGTATGTTCCTAACCCTTCTCATGCTTTACCAGTTGAGGAGATTGAGATTGATGAAAGCAGTATGTATGAGACCTATCCGGTGAGGATTGAGGACCAAAAAGAGCAAAAGTTGAGGAATCGGGTCTTCCCGTTGCTAAAGGTGATTTGGCATCACCATGGCGAGGATGAAGCCACTTGGGAGTAAGAATCGGAGATCCGTAGCAAGTATCCTTTCCTTTTCACCTAAGGTAATCTTTCTTCATGAACCATTGTTTCAATTTCGAGGTTGAAATTTCTTTAAGGAGGGGAGATTGTAACACTCCGTGTTTTAAACTTTTGAAGATTTTAATTTAAAACCATAAAATTTGTATTGAGCATTAAGTTTTATCTCGATTACTTCTAGAATCCCGAATTAAGTTTCATCTTTTTTGAGAAGTCATTTATATTTATTAGACTAATTTTAAAAAGTGTCGTTGTGATCAGGAAGAGGAATGAGTTAGTTCGGTATTTTTTTTATTTTCGAAAAAATTACGTTTTGATCCAAACTGCCATTTTTTTACAATTTGGTCCAAGCTAGCAACACAGTTTTTTTTTTACATTTTGGTCCACATCGTTTTTGACAAAATTGACCAACTTTGACCATTCATGAAATTTTAGACCATAGAACAAGCTCATATACTTCTGGAGAGATAAATGGTTATTCATAGGTAATTTTTTGCTCAAATTCAAGGATTTTGACCCGAAATCTCTAATTTCACTAGCTTTTCGCATGGCGAATCCAATTTTGGGGTCGGTTTTCTCATTTGGTTGCTGTAGGTGGTCTATTAGGAGATATATACTTCTATCCAAAGGTTACTAAGGTGGGAACTTCCCTTCATTTCTTCATTCTTTGCTTAGAAATTGTTGTATAAGTAGTAATACTAGATTTTCGGTACCAAAATCTTACTTTTCTTTGCATGCATGTGCTTTATGCTTGATATATATAATATAAGAATGTTAATAATTATTATATGAGTTGTTGATGATGAAATTAAGGACTTATCGTAGTGCATGTTGGTATTTATGGGTTACTTTGAGATTTTGGTACCAAAATCGGTCGAAACGCCGCTTGCATGTTTAATAATAGATTTTTCATTTAAATTTATCAAATTTCAGAATGTTAATCATATTAAAATCATTTAATTTTGAGGTTAAACATGCATGAGGCATTTGATAAGGTTATTAGCGGGTCTAGTATTATTTCTCTCACTAGTTTTTGCTAAATTATAGAAATTGTAAATTTTTGACAAAGACAAGTAAAATTCATGGAAAAATATGAAACTTTGGATTGTGTTTTATTATTATTGATGGTTTTATTGTTGATCCTTTTCGGTGTAATGACATGATTATAAAAGAAAAGTACTATTCTACTAAACTTTAGTGTTAAAGGGGCAAACTGTGTAATTAATCCAAGAATTGTACTATAGGTATACTTTATAATTATTTAAGCATGTGATAACTGTGAACACCCCAATCCGCGACTCTCGTGTGAACCTAACAAGCATTCTGCATCAACTCTTGAGTCATCATGCATATAAGAGGCCATTAGGAAAAATCCTGATTTTTGAGCGCGTTAGGAATATACCACAACCTTTGCCGCAGCCCCCAACCGCACGCTCCAACCGCACGGTTGGCTCCCAACCGTACGGTTGGTACCTTCCCTAGCCGCACGGTTGGCTCCCCAACCGTACGGTTGGCACCTAGCCGCACGCCCTGCGGCTACCCTTTGCGGTTGGCCTCTTTTGGAGCGTTTTTGGCGAGATTTTTGCTATAAATAGAACCCTTGGGCTCTCATTTGGGGACATCAACACTCAATAGTGTTTTTAGCAATTAGAAACTCTGTCAAAATTATTATAGAGTCATTTTAGAGAAATTCTGAGAGAGAACTTCTAGAGAGAGAAAATCTAGAAAGAGAAAGTTCTAGAGAGAGAAAGGAGCAATCAAGGCAAGGTTCTTATTTCTTCTTCAAGCGCATCAGGTACATTTTCTACAACCCTCCTTAATTTCAGTACTGCATTTAATTTCACTTTTAATATAGAAAATTAGATAACTTGCAAAGAAGTTCATTGCTTTCAAAACAAATCCTTTCTAAGTTTTACAAGAAATCTAAAACCTGTTTTGACACGTTTTCAAAACAAACAAAAATACAAAAACAGTTTCCAAAAGAAAGGAACTACGAGACTCTGATTTCATTCTACGAATGAATACGTAGGTGCTTGCAAAGCTCGAGTCTGATTTCAAAATATTGTTTTAAACTAAATTTATCCGGAAAGGACTATTCTAAAAACCATTCGAACTACTTGCAAGATATCTAAAATAGGAATTAGATACATGATCCATTAAGAGACCGAAAGGGCGAATTGGGTGCCTAACACCTTCCCAATTCGTAACGTAGTTCCCGAACCCTAGCAAAGTAAATTTTCAAAATAAATCTCTGGTTTCAAACGTATGAAGGATAATTCACTTTCGAATTGTCCTTCGTATGATCTTTTGTTTGTTTTCTTGTAAAACAAACTGGCGACTCTATAAAATACGTTTTCAAGAAAAAACCGAGAACGAGGACTCTTTTCTTCTCTCGGGGTGCGGGTCCGGATTCTCACAATAACATATTTATCTAGTGGATAACATTATTAAGATCACATGGGATACACTTGTTGATTTTATAAATATTGCACTGAACACAACTACTACCTAGTAGTTTGTTGATTATATTGAGATTGTTGGAACTGGATAAGCACCGGTATAGAAATGCCTGAGTTATGTTATTGCACAGACCCATGGTAAAGATGGGGTGCCAAAAATATGGTTACCAATGCACAGGCCCACCGTAAGATGGGGTGCGTTTATGAGCGTATTATTCCATCTAGTACCGGTATTAGGTTGAGGAGGAGGAGGAGGTGGATGGACGTTTATGTAGTTACTGTGTATATTACACGTGGATAATGATTGACATATATTACGATATAATAAACGGAATTTTCTTATTAATTAATGTAATCTTGAAAAATTCTTGTTAATGAATTCATGGTAAATCGAATTTCTTATATTATGATATGTCCATGCATTGCATTTCCCTTTCCCTATAATTTCTACTGGGCCAGTCGTGGCTCATTCCCTTATTTTTCTTTTAGGTACACCTCGTGTTTTGGGTAGACGTTGTGATTCAGGTCCAAGTTCCTCTTAGAGTCTTCTTTGATGCCTCTATGGATTTAGTTGTCATTTTATATTAATTTGTGATAGTTGTAATATTGTCAGACTTGGATTTATGTTTGGATTTTAGTATGTTGGAAGGTTATGCTTGAATTATTGTATTAGACTATTTCGTATTTGGATTGAAATCATTGATTGTATACTTTTATTTATCTTCTTCTAATTAAATGCAGCATCCATTAACACTTGCTTAATTCGGCGGGTTATTACATCATTAAATATGGATTCGTAGGAAGCTGGGTTACGAGAGTTATCTCTTTTGACGTGATTGTAATTGATGAATTCTAAAATATGAATGGTTGTGGATATGTTGTATGAATTTGGTTTTAAACCTCATAAGTGTTATTAGTTTTAGATCCTGAGTCGGTTCTATAGTATTGAGGATTATTTCCTCCGAGAGGGTGCTAGAGGGTTCTAGCCTCATTGTTCTGTTTTCTTATCACACGTGGGGACTATTCCTTTTACTTTGATGCTTGGAGTGAGTTTGTTTCATTAGTGGCTGCGGTTCCTCCTTTAAGGAAGGAGACCTAGTGAGAATTTGGGAATTTGTATGTTACCTTGTATCGTACTCCTCCTAAAAGAATTTCAAGGACAAAATTGTTTAAGGAGGGGAGATTGTAATACCTGTTAGAGTGATATACTAAAATCCATAATTTTCTTGTTGGTTTGGATATGTTATAAACTTGGTTTTGCTATTTTAATGATAATCTTTATGGGAAATGGTTGCATTATATTATTTATTTAAATATTGTGCATGTGTGTGTCTTTTACTCCATATAGTAGATGATTTGGTGTTTAGAGTATAGCTTACAGACAGAAGATCATATCATCGGTTCTTGTGGAATATAAGTTCATTAGTTCACGGTCTTAGATGGAATTGGACAACCATCAGTCGGATTGTAGCACAAGTTTTAGTAGTTTATCTTGACTACATGAAACGGTACAGTTTTTAACTCGTTGTGCTAGTACACTTTGTGTGTATTGAACAGGACCAAGTTGGGTTAATTTTTTTATACTGACTATATAAAATAATTAAAAATCCCATGGTTATTATGATTACTTGTGCTCTTAATCTGGAAATAATTAATAGACATATATATGTAGTGTTTGTAGTTTTGACTCATTAAGAGTGAGATTCATTTATGGATCAATAATCTTCGTGAATTGGATGGCGATACTATGAATATTAATTATTGAAGGAATCCACGTCCCGGTAATGGGATTAATGATAACCCCTTGAGAAGCTTATAAGTTTTGATCATGTCAAACCCTGCAGGTGGATTATGTTAATCCGACATGTCAAATAAGTAAAGTGGTAGGCTCAAGGATTAAGAAGTCATTTAAATATAATTGTCAGTAATTTAATTTAAATGACGGTTATCTGTAATCTTAACATTGGGAGAACAATAAGTATTTAATAACAAGGAGCTCAAAATATAATTTTGAGATAAGGACGGGAGTGTAATTATAATTCTTTAGTGGTGTGAATTATAATTTATGGAAGGAATTAATTCTTAATCGAATTAAGATTCCGGTTTTCCATAGTAAGGCCAAACACTTATTTCTCTGAGGGTCCCTATTGTAGCCTTATATATATGCCATCCTTGCCTCTTCCCTCGACACACTAATTCTCACGAATTTAGGGTTTGTGCCATAGAGAGTAGTGTGAACACCCCAATCCATGACTCTCGGATGAATTTAGTTTTCATACAAACAAGCATTCCGCATCAAGTCTTGAGTCATCATGCATATAAGAGACCATTAGGAAAAGCCTTGATTTTCGAGTGCGTTAGGAATCCACGACTCTAGAAAAATTGGGTTTTTTTGATAGCCAGTCGCACGCCCCCCAACCGCACGGTTGGCTCCCAACCATACGGTTGGCGCATACCCTAGCCGCATGGTTGGCTACGAGCCGCAAGCTTGGGCCGCACGCCCTAGCCGCAGCCCTCCCTAGCCGTACGGCTGGCTCCTAGCCGCGCGGCTACCCAGGCCATTTTTCTGCATTTTTTCTCTATAAATAGGACCCTAGGGCTCCCATTTAGGGGATCAACACTCAATAGTATTTTTAGTAAGTAGAAACTCTGTCAAAATTATTAGAAAGTAATTTTTAGAGAAATTCTGAGAGAGAAAGTCTAGAGAAAGAAAGTTTTAGAGAGAGAAAGAAACAATCGAGGAAAGGTTCTTATTCTTCTTCAAGCACATCAGGTACGTCTTTCTACCACTCTACTAATTTTAATACTGCATTTAAATACAGAAAAATTAGATAACTTGCAAAGAAGTTCATTGCTTTCAACATAAATCCTTTCTAAATTTTACAAGAAAACTAAAATCCGCTTTGACACGTTTTCAAAACAAGCAAAAATACAAAAACAGTTTCCAAACAAATGGAACTACGAGACTCTGATTTCATTCTACGAATGACTACGTAGGCGCTCGCAAAGCTCGAGTCTGATTTCAAAATACTGTTTTAAATCGAATCTATCTGAAAAGGACTATTCTGAAAACTATTCGAATTACTTGCAAGATATCTAAAATAGGAATTAGATACATGATCCATTAAGAGACCGAAAGGGCGAATTGGGTGCCTAACACCTTCCCAATTCGTAACATAGTTCCCGAACCCTAGCAAAGTAAATTTTTAAATGAATCTCTGGTTTCAAACGTATGAAAGATAATTCGTTTTTGAATTGTCCTTTGTATGATCTTTTGTTTGTTTTGTCGTAAAACAAACTGGCGACTCTACAAAAAAAACTCTTTTCCTTTATAACGAAAAAAACCGAGAAGGACGGGTCGCGGGTCCGGATTCTCACAAGTAGAGAAGGAGATCTTGGTGATACCGCAGCCCCACACTCGGTACAGGATTGCACAACGAAAGGAATACGATAGAAGATCATGAGGTTCTATCGAGCCCGTGTTCTCGATTCGCCTCCACGAGCCCCTATTCGTGCTGAGACGAGATCAAACCAGAGACATCTCGAAGGTAAAATCCGATTTTGCACTATGGTTTTACATAAAAATTTTGTTCGGTCTATACACAATATTAAACGATTCTGGAACTAAGTTTCCACCAATTGGTATCAGAGCGATTGGTTTTTATTTAATAATGTGTACGGATTGAACTAACCATGTTGTCCAGTTTAAATCGATTCATGCATATTGATAATGGGTAGAACGTAGAACTCGCTAACCCTTATTTTGCAGTGTTCTTGTCCCGCTATTATCGTCACGTAATTTTGTTTTATGTGATTGGATCCCACGATGGTTTTATTCGTGGTTACTTTAATGTGCGTGATGATTTGGTTTTATTCATGGTTGTAATCGCAAATTTAATTTAGATCAGTTATGTGAACTCTTTGAACAGAGCTAATTTTCATTTCGATATATTAGATCAGTTATGTGAACTCCTTAAACAGAGGCATAGGATCTATGTAATTAATTTCGATTTCGATTTAGATAGAATAGTTCGTGTGTGAACTCTTTACATGGAGGCATAGTCAGTGAAGTGGCAACATTGGTTGTGGCAGTTTCCTAACGGACTGGGGAGAAGCTTAGACCATAATAGTAGGGATTTATTTTTTCCTTATTATTGAATGGTTTGATGCTTTGTGTGATTGTGTGTTTGCTAGTATATGTTTAATTATTAGGTTTCCTTATAATTTTGGACAACATGGATACATGACCACACCTAGATTACATTTTGTTTAATACTTGTCAATTAATAGTTGGGTATAGAAATATAAGTATTGTGCAATTGTAAGATTTAAGTTTTTTTTTTAAAGGCGGTAAAATAATTTTATTGCACATAGGTCTTAGGTTTCATACCCTTGTATTCTAATTGACTAGAATTGAACATATTTTTTATAACCCTCAGATAATAATGTTTTAAATACTAAGTGGGTGAGGGATTTTTTCACATAAATATCACACGGTCTCCATCATTGATTTATAGATGATATAATTTATTCTTCGTGCGAGTTATAGTGCTGACCTCCATATCGAAAAGAATAGATTGTGAAATCATTGTACAAATTGCTTTGAAAGATAATTTAAATGATGTGATTTATTTTTTGTGTGGGTTTTACTACCCACCTCCATATCGGAAAGAATAAATTACAGAATCATTGGATTAAATTAAATGATGGTATACACTTACATATAAATAATAGCATGCTCTCCAACTGAGTCTCTACTATTATTTATAGGACTGAATGAAGTCAGCTATTTGACTTTTATTTGACAATAAAGAATTGTCTAGATAGTATATGTTACTTGACAATAAAGGATTGTCTATATAATAAAATTTAATAGGTTTGGGCCTGTCTAAAAATAATGAATAATAGACGACCTCACTAACGAGGCATAGTTTTCAATGTTTAGGCTGCTGGCGAATACGATTTAAAATGGTAGAGGGTACCATAGTTAAATATAGTGTTCAAAGTTGTTATTGCACATTATAATTTGTATTATTATTATTATTATTATGTGATTCTCAGGATTTAAAATGGCAAACTCTTTCAACCCACTTTCTATTATACTCAACCAAAACAAATTGGCTGGACTCCTTGGTAAGTCAGCTAGTGCTCTGATGGCTGAGAATGATTATACTTCTAATCCTAAAAGCAAGAAAAAGAAGAAGAAGAATAACGCACAAGCTCTAGTCCCACAAGGAGCATTTGCTGGACCTCAAGGAGGAGTGAAAAAGCCTCAAGGCAAGTGTTTTCACTGTAAGCAGAAAGGGCACTGGAAGAAGGATTGTCCCCGTTTCCTAAACCGCCAAAACAATGGAGGTAAATTTCATTTATTAGTTGTTGAAACTTGTTTAGCGGTCCAATCTACCAGTACCTGGTGTGTAGATTCGGGAGCCACTAATCATATATGCAATACTTTGTAGGGGTTCCAGGAAACCAGACAACTTAGGAATGCAGAAATTTATCTGCACATGGGTAATGCTACGAAGGTGGCAGCAGTTGCAATAGGAGATGTTTATCATCAGTTTAGTCAGGATAAGATTTTAGTTATTAAGGATTGTCTATATGTACCTTCCGTTAGAAGTAATTTAATTTATGTTTCTAGATTGGTTGATGAAAAATATTTTGTTCATTTTAATGATAAATCAGTTATTATTAGAAAAAATAAACAGTTTATTTGTTCTAGTACATTGGTGAATGATCTTTATATAATAAATACTAACTTGTCTACATTGCAACTATACGAATTGAATAACACTAATAGTTTACCAATTAAGAGAAAGGAACCTTCAAAGATGAATCAAACATATCTTTGGCACTTATGCCTTGGTCATATTAATCTAAAAAGAATTCAAAGACTGGTCAAAAATGGGCCATTAGGTTCATTGGAAGTGGAAGCACTTCCAGTCTGTGAATCCTGTTTAAAAGGTAAAATGACTAAGAGACCATTCTCGGCAAAAGGCTATAGGGCTAAAGAATAGTTAGAACTGGTTCATTCCGATTTGTGTGGTCCCATAACTGTCCAGGCTAAAGGTGGCTTTGAGTACTTCATCACATTCACTGATGATTACTCAAGGTATGGATACATTTACTTAATATGACGAAAGTCTGAAGCCTTTAAGAAATTCAAAGTATTCAAGGCAGAAACGGAGAAGCATCTAGGAAAATGTATCAAAACACTACGATCAGATCGTGGTGGTGAATATCTCTTAGGAGAGTTTAGGGAATACTTATCAGAGAATGGGATTACATCCCAGTTGTCTGCACCTGGTAAGCCACAACAGAATGGTGTAGCAGAAAGAAGGAATAGGACTCTTATGGAAATGGTAAGATCTAATGATGAGTTATTCAGACCTACCTGATTCTTTTTGGGGATATGCTTTAGAAACAACAACATATATTCTTAACTTGGTGCCATCAAAGTCAATACCTACTACACTCATAGAATTGTGGACTGAGCGTAAGCCTAGTCTACGGCATATTCGGATATGGGGTATGATGAAAACTTAGTTCCAAAATCGTTTAACATTGCGTATAGACCAAACAAAATTTTTATGTAAAACCCTAGTGCGGAATCGGATTTTACCTTCGAGATCTCTTTGGTTTGATCTCGTCTCAGCACGAACAAGGGTTGATGGAGATGAATCGAGAACACGGGCTCGATAGAACCTCAAGATCTTCTATCATATTCCTTTCGCCGTGCGATCCTGTACCGAGTGTGGGCTGTGGTATCACCAAGATCTCCTTCTCTACTCTCTACGGCACAAACCCTAAATTTGTGAGAAATATTGTGTCGAGAGGAGAGGTAAGGCTGGCATATAGTAAGGCTACGATAGGGGCCCTCAAAAGAAATAAGTGTTTGGGCTTACTATGGAAAACTAGAATCCTAATTCGACTAAGAATTGATTCCTTCCATAAATTATAATTCACACCATTAAAGAATTATAATTGCACTCCTATCCTTATCTCAAAATTATATTTCGAGCTCCTTGTTATTAAAAACTTATTATTCTCCCCACGTTAAGATTTCAGATAACCGTCATTGTAAAATGAAATTACTGACAATTATATTTAAATGACTTCTTAATCCTTGAGCGTACCACTTAACTTATTTGACATGTCGGATTAACATAATCCACCTGCAGGGTTTGATATGAGCAAAACTTATAAGCTTCTCAAGGGGTTACCATCAATCCTTATACCGGGACGTGGATTCCGTCAATAATTAATATTCATCATACATATAGGGTCGCCATCTAGTTCACGAATATTATTGATCCATAAATGAATCTCACTTTTAATGAGTCAAAACAACAAACACTACATATATATGTCTATTAATTATTTCAAGATTAAGAGCATAAGTAATCATAATAACCATGGAATTTTAAATTGTTTTATATAGTCAGTATAAAAACAATTAACCCAAATTGGTACTGTTCAATACACAAAAAGTGTACTAGCACAACGAGTTAAAACTGTACCGTTTTTTGTAGTCAAGATAAACTACTAAAACTTGTGCTACAATCCTACTGATGGTTGTCCAATTCCATCTAAGACCGTGAACCAATGAACTTATATTCCACAAGAACCGATGATATGATCCTCTGTGTGTAAGCTATACTCTACACACCAAATCATCTACTATATAGAATAAAAGACACACATGCACAATATTTAAATAAAAAATATAATGCAACCGTTGCCCATAAAGATTCTCATTAAAATAGTAAAACCGAGTCTATATATCAAAACCAACAATAATAAAATCATGGCTTTTAGTATATCACTCTAACAAGGTAGTCTAACACATGTGCTGAAAGGAAATGTGGATAAATTGGAGTCAAGAACAGAAGTGTGTTTCTTTGTTAGATATCCTAAAGGAACCAAGGGTGGCCTATTTTATAATTCTCGAGAACGAAAGGTTATTGTTAGTACCAATGCCAAATTCTTAGAAGAGGATTATATCATGGACCACAAGCCCAGAAGTAGTGTTGTTCTAGAGGAAATGAGAGGAGAAAAAGTAGGGCACAATTTGTCTGTACCTATAGAACAAGAGGAAGTACCACAAGAGATAAAGATTATCCCATTACCTCATCATAGTGGGAGAATTGTTGATGCTCGTGCACATCCTAAAAGAACCACTAACACGCAGGTTCCAGAACCAGCATAGGTTCCTGAACCAACGCAGATTCTCGAACCAGCACAGCGTGTGAATAGTGAGTTGGGAAGTTTAGTACATGTACAAGGTACACAAACACAAGTAGTGCTTCGTCGTAGTGGGAGGGTTCTACCTAAACCCGACCGTTTTATGTTCTTAGGAGAGTCTTATGACAAGGTCCCTGATGAACATGAAATGGACCCCTTTAACTACAATGAAGCACTTCAAGATAAAGATGCAGAAAAATGGCAAATGGCTATGAAATCTGAAATGGAGTCCATGTACTCTAATAAAGTCTGGGATCTTGTAGAACCACCGGAAGGGATAAAACCCATCGGATGCAAGTGGGTATATAAGAGAAAGAGAGGAGCAGATGGGATGGTGAAAGCCTTTAAGGCAAGGCTTGTTGCAAAAGGGTTCACTCAAAAAGAAGGAATCGATTATGATGAAACTTTTTCACCGGTTGCCATGCTAAAGTCTATTCAGATTCTCTTATCCATTGGGGCTCATCTTGATTATGAGATTTGGACCTTTGTATCTAAGATTGTAGTTTCTTTAACGAAGAACGTTGAAGAAGGCGTTTTCACCAAGGTTGATTCCCAACATAGTCAGTGAAATTGGGACGTAGGTCGTGACAGGTTTTTCAATAGACTAGGGCAGATGACGCTTGGACCATAATAGCAAGGATTTAATTATTCTTATTATTGAATGGTTTAATGCTTTGTGTGATTGTGTGTTGGTCATATGTGTTTAATTATTAGGTTTCCTTATAATTTTGGACAACATGGATACATGACCATACCTAGATCACCTTTTATTTTATGTTTAGTTCTTGTCAAATTAAAAAAGGGTATATAAATATAAATTTTGCGTAATTGAAAAATATAAGTTTTTCTTAAAAAAAAAGCAGCAAAAATTATTTTATTACATGTCTTTTATATTTCATACCCTTGTATTTTAGTTAACTAGAATTTAATATAAAATTTTCTTAACCCTCATAAAATAATGTTTTAAATACTAAGTGGGTGAGGGATTATTTCACAAAAGAATCCCATGGTCTCCATCATTGGTTTGTAGATGATGTAATTTATTCTTCGTGTGAATTATACTGCTCACCTCCATATCGAAAAGAATAGATTACAGAATCATTGTACAAAATTTCACTGACTGATAATTTTAAATGATGTGATTTATTTTTCGTGTGGGTTTTAGTGCTCACCTCCATATCGGAAAGAATAAATTCCAGAATCATTGGACTAAATTAAATGATGGTATACACTTAGATATAAATAATAGTATGTTCTCCAACTGAGTCTCTACTATTATTTGTATGACCAAAGGAAGTCGGCTATTTAAATTTAACTTGACAATAAAAGATTGTCTAGATAGTATGTATTGCTTGATGATAAAGGATTGTCCAGATAGTAAAATTTAATAGGTTTACATCTGTCTAAGAAATAATGAATAATATACGACCTCACTAACGGGGCATATTGTTCAAAGTCTTAGGCTGCTGGCGAACGCTTTTTGAAATGGTAGAGGGTACCATATTTAAAATATATGTTCAAAGTTATTATTGTCCATCGTAATTTGTATGTGATTCTCAAGTTTTAAAATGGCAAACTCTTTCAATCCACTTTTAATTATTCTCAACTAAAACAAATTGATTGGACCTAATTATATTGACTAAAAAAGGGAACTTGAACATTGTGCTTACTGTTAAAGAGTACCAGTTTGTGCTCACTAAGTCTTTTCCAATAGAACCTGGTAAGGGGGCGACTGATTAGGAAACCCAGGCTTGCCGGAGGTGAAAAAAGGCTGATGAGATGGCGTGGTTTTACTTTCTGGCATTTTTGTCAAATGTTGGATTTATTTAAGGGATTCCGACAGAATTACAACATGAATAAGCTTTATTCATTGTTGGAACTTCTTAAAGAAATCCAAGCAGTTAAGGAACTCTTTAGTAAGCTGGCTAGTACTCTAGTGGCTGAGAAAGCTTCAATTTCTACGCCCAAAAGCAAGAAACGAAGAAGAAGAACGCATATGCTGCAGTCCCACAAGGAGCAGTGCGTGCAGCAGTCGCTGAACCTCTGGGAGGAGTGAAAAAGCCTATGGGCCAATGTTTTCACTGTCAGGAGAAAGTGCATTTGAAGAAAGATTGTCCCTGTTTCCTAAACCGTTATAACAACATATGTAAATTTCATCTATTTGTTGTTGTATCTTGTTTAGTGGTCCGATCTACCAGTACCTGGTGTGTAGATTCGGGAGCCACTAATCATGTCTGCAATACTTTGCAGGGGTTCCAGGAAACCAGACAACTTAAAAATAGAGAAAATTTATATATGGGCAGCTACAAATGTTGCAACAGTTGCAGTAGAAGATATTTATCTTCAGTTTAGTCAAATAGGATATTAATAATTAAGGAATGTCTATATGTATCTTCCATTAGAAGGAATTTGATTTCTATTTCTAGATTAGTTGAGGACAAATATTTTGTTTATTTTAATGAAAAATCAGTTATCATTAAAAAAAAATAGTTTGTTTGTTCTGGTACATTAGTGATTGATCTTTACATTATTAAATTATGACTTGTCAGTACTACAACTGAGTGAATTGAATAGCATTAATAGTTTACCAATTAAGACAAAGGAACCTTCAAAATGAACCAAATGTATCTTTGGCACTTATACCTTGGTCATATTAATTCAAAAACTGGTTGAAAATGGACCATTAGGTTCATTGGAAGTGGAGGCACTTCCAGTTTTTGAATCCTGTTTAGAAGATAAAATGACTAGGAGATCATTCTCGTCAAAAGGCTATAGCGCTAAAGAACAGTTAAAACTGGTTGACTATAATTTGTATGGTCACATGAATGTCAAGACTAGAGGAGGCTTTGAGTATTTCATCACATTTGTAGATGATTCTTTAAAGTATAGATACATTTACTTAATGCGACGTAAGTCTGAAGTCTTTGAGAAATTCAAAGAATTCAAGACAGAAATGGAGAAGCGTCTAGGAAAATGTATCAAGTCACTACGATCAGATCGTGGTGGTGAATACCTCTTGGGAGAGTTCAATGAATACTTATTCGAGAATGGGATTGCATCCAAGTTGTCTGCACCGGGGATGCCACAGCATGATGGTGTAGTAGAAAGATGGAATAAGACTCTTATAGAAATGGTAAGATCTATGATGAGTTATTTAGACCTACCTTATTCTTTTTGGTGATATGCTTTAGAAATAGCTACATATATTCTGAACTTGGTACCATCAAAGTCAGTACCTACTACAGCTATAGAATTGCGAACTAGGCGTAAGCCTAGTCTGCGGCATATTCGGATATGGGGTAGTCCAGCACATGTGCTGAAAGGTAATGTGAATTTGTTGGAATCAAGAATAGAAGTGTATTTCTTTGTTACGTATCCAAAAGGAATGAATGGTGGTTTATTTTATAATCCTCGAGAATGTAAGGTTATTTGTGACGCCCTGAGTGATGAGTACTCCCTTGTGTGGAGGAATGGTAGCTCGAGCGATGAGTACTCCCTTGTGTGGAGGAATGGTAGCTCAAAGGGGGCATCCCACACCGGAAGTTGGGGGATCCTTGGAGACCCATATAAGTAAGATATGGTCGCTAATTAAGTACGAGGCCTTTTGGGTAGCTCACTGGCTTCGGATCCCATGAGAACTCCGAAGTTAAGCGTGCTTGGACCAGAGAAATCCAGGGATGGGTAACCCCCTGGGAAGCTGGTCGTGAGCTCCCAAAAACAAAGCCGTGAGGGTAGATGTCCTGGGGCTGAGGCCTGTCTAGGACGCTACCCAGAGCGGACAATATCGTACTGAGGTGGGACCGGGTCGTTACAAATGGTATCAGAGCGGACCCCATAGAGTACGGTGTGTCGACGAGGACGTCGATTCCCTTGGGGGGAAGGATGTGACGCCCTGAGTGATGAGTACTCCCTTGTGTGGAGGAATGGTAGCTCAAAGGGGGCATCCCACACCGGAAGTTGGGGGATCCTTGGAGACCCATATAAGTAAGATATGGTCGCTAATTAAGTACGAGGCCTTTTGGGTAGCTCACTGGCTTCGGATCCCATGAGAACTCCGAAGTTAAGCATGCTTGGACCAGAGAAATCCAGGGATGGGTGACCCCCTGGGAAGCTGGTCGTGAGCTCCCAGAAACAAAGCCGTGAGGGTAGATGTCCTGGGGCTGAGGCCTGGCTAGGACGCTACCCAGAGCGGACAATATCGTACTGAGGTGCGACCGGGTCGTTACATTATTGTTATCAATGCCAAATTCTTAAAAGAGGATTATATCATAGAGCATAAGCCCAGAAGTAGTGTTGTTGTAGTGAAATGAGATGAGAGAAAAACAGGGCACAATTCGTCTATACCTTTAGTACAAGAGGAAATAACACAGTAAATGGATATCGACATTCCATTACCTCGTCGTAGTGGGAGGATTGCCGATACTAGTGCACATCTTGAACAAATCACTAATACGTAGGTTCTGGAACCAGCACAACGTGTGGATAGTGAGTTAGTATGTTCACTATTTGCACAATGTACACAAACACAAGTAGTGCCTCGTCGTAGTGGGAGGGTTGTTTGTCAACCTGGTCATTTTATGTTCTTGGGAGAGTCTTATGACAAGGTCCCTGATGAACAAGAAACGAATCATTTTTTGACTACAATATATGAACTACTTCAAGATAAAGATACAGAAAATGGCAAAAGGTTATGAAATCTGAAATGGAGTTCATGTACTCTAACAAAGTCTGGGATCTTATAAAACCACCCGAAGGGATAAAACCTATCGGATGGAAGTGGGTATATAAGAGATAGAGAGGATTAGACAGGTTTAAATCAAGGCTTGTTGCTAAAAGGGTTTACTCAGAAAGAAGGGGATCCATTATGATGAAACCTTTTTGCCGGTAGCCATGCCAAAGTCTATTCGGATTCTCTTATCCATTGCGGCTCATCTTGATTACGAGATTTGGCAAGTGGATGTCAAGACAGGTTTCCTTAATGAAAGTCTTGATAAAAGCATCTATATGATGCAACCAGAAGGATTCATAGCAAAGGGCCAAGAGCACATGTTGTGCAAGCTCAATAATCCCATTTATGGGCTTTAGCAAGTGTCTAGATCTTGGAACATCTGTTTTGACCATGCAATCAATTCTTTTGGTTTTGATTAATGTTCGGATGAGTCTTTTGTGTACAAAAGGCGCAGCCGAAGCGTGGTGGTATTCTAAGTATTGTATGTGGATAATATCTTACTTATTGGAAGCGATATGTGAATATTATCTTCAGTGAGGGTATGGTTAACAAGTCAGTTTGATATGAAGGGCTTAGGAGAAGCCAGTCACATCCTTGGTATTAAGCTTATGCGAGATTGGAAAAATAGGATGTTGGGCTTATCGAAAGTACTTACGTTGACACAATTCTTGCTAGAGTTAGTATACAAGATTCCAAGAAAGGGTTTCTCCCTTTTTAGGTATGGAATCACTCTATCCAAGATCAATGTCATAAGACCCATGATGAGATAGAGAGGATGAAGGGAATTCCTTATGCTTCGGCAGTGGAAAGCCTCATGTATGCTATATTATGTACTAGACAAGACATTTGCTTTACCGTTGATATGGTTAGTAGATATCAGTCTAATCCAAGGAAAGAACACTGGACTGCGGTAAAACATATACATAAGTACCTTAAAAGGACTCAAGATTTTTTGTTGGTTTACCAGGCAAATAGTCTAGTACCTGTTGGATACACAGACAAGGATTTTTAGTTAGAAGTTAGAATTTCAGAAAGTCAACTTCAGGTTATGTGTTTACTCTAAGAGGTGGAGTCATTGGTTAGAGGAGTATCAAGCAGTCAGGCATTGCTGACTCCACCATAAAAGCTGAATATGTGGTTGCTTTAGGAGCAGCTAAGGAGGCGGTTTAGTTCAGGAACTTCCATATGAATCTAAATACGGCACCTTTAATGTTATAATAAGTTATTTCACTTTATTTTGATATAGTGAAACGGTTGCGAACTCGAATTAGTTGATGATTCATAAGAAAGGAAAACACATGTTCATGTTGAGGGAATAGAAGTGAGACGCATAGCTGCATGGCTTTGAGTCTAAGTGGGAGATTGTTAGAGTGATATAATAAAAGCCATAATTTTCTTGTTGGTTTGGATATGTTATAAACTTGGTTTTGCGATTTTAATGAGAATCTTTATGGGCAATGGTTGCATTATATTATTTATTTAAATATTGTGCATGTGTGTCTGTGAATCCATATAGTAAATGATTTGGTGTGTAATAGATGATTTGGATCCCGGTCAGGTTGATCCCCGTCATAGCTAGCGAAGTGGCAACATTGGTCGTGGCAGTTTCTTAACAGACTGGGGAGAAGCTTAGACCATAATAGCAGGGATTTGTTTTTTTTCTATTATTGAATGGTTTGATGCTTTGTGTGATTATGTGTTTGGTAGTATATGTTTAATTATTAGGTTTCCTTATAATTTTGGACAATATGGATACATGACCACACCTAGATCACTTTTTGTTTAATACTTGTCAATTCATAATTGGGTATATAAATATAAATATTGTGCAATTGCAAAATTTAAGTTTTTTTTCAAAAAAGTAGTAAAATAATTTTATTGCACATAGATCTTATGTTTCATACCGTTGTATTCTAATTGACTAGAATTGAACATATTTTTATAACCCTCATATAATAATGTTTTAAATACTAAGTGGGTGAGGGATTTTTTCACATAAAAATCTCACGGTTTCCATCATTGATTTGTAGATGATATAGTTTATTCTTCGTGCGAGTTATAGTGCTCGCCTCCATATCGGAAAGAATAGATTGTGAAATCATTGTACAAATTTCTTTGAAAGATAATTTAAATGATGTGATTTATTTTTGTGTGGGTTTTAGTACCCACCTCCATATCGGAAAGAATAAATTATAGAATCATTGGATTAAATTAAATGATGGTATACACTTAGATACAAATAATAGCATGCTCTCCAACTGAGTCTCTACTATTATTTATAGGACTGAATGAAGTCAACTATTTGAATTTTATTTGACAATAAAGAATTGTCTAGATAGTATATGTTACTTGATAATAAAGGATTGTCTAGATAATAAAATTTAATAGGTTTGGACCTGTCTAAAAATAATGAATAATAGACGACCTCACTAACGAGGCATATTTTTCAAGGTTTAGGCTGCTGGCGAATACTTTTTAAAATGGTAGACAGTACCATAGTTAAATATAGTGTTCAAAGTTGTTATTGCCCATTATAATTTGTATTATTATTATTATTATGTGATTCTCAGGATTTAAAATGGCAAACTCTTTCAACCCACTTTCTATTATACTCAACCAAAACAAATTGACTGGACCTAATTATATTGACTATAAAAGGAACTTGAACATTGTGCTTACTGCTGAAGAGTACAAGTTTGTGTTCACTGAGGTTTGTCCAGAAGAACCTGGTGAGGGGGCGACTGAACAGGAAACCCAGGCTTACCGAAAGTGGAAAAAGGCTGATGAGATGGCGCGGTGTTACATTTTGGCTTCTATGTCAAATGTACTGCAACATCAGCATGAGTCTTTAGCCACCGCCTACGACATAATGCTGAACCTCAAAGATATGTTTGGGGATCAGGATCGTGCCGCAAGGCAGGTTTCCATGAAGGACCTCATGAACACAACAATGGCTGAAGGAACCCGAGTTAGGGATCATGTTCTGAAGATGATTGGTCTTCTGAATGAACTAGAGATCCTTGGAGCTGAAATCGATGGGGAAACTCATGTCGATATCATTCTCCAGTCGTTGCCGGATTCATTTAAGGGATTCCGACTGAATTACAACATGAATAAGTTTAAATATTCATTGTCGGAACTTCTTAAAGAACTCCAAGCAGCTGAGGGACTCCTTGGTAAGTCAGCTAGTGCTCTGGTGGCTGAGAAAGCTTCTACTTCTAAGCCTAAAAGCAAGAAAAAGAAGAAGAAGAATAACGCACAAGCTGCAGTCCCACAAGGAGCAGCACGTGCAGCAGTCGCTGGACCTCAAGGAGGAGTGAAAAAGACTATAGGCAAGTGCTTTCACTGTAAGCAGAAAGGGCACTGGAAGAAGGATTGTCCCCGTTTCCTAAACCACCAGAACAATGGAGGTAAATTTCATTTATTAGTTGTTGAAACTTGTTTAGCGGTCCGATCTACCAGTACATGGTATGTAGATTCGGGAGCCACTAATCATGTCTGCAATATTTTGCAGGGGTTCCAGGAAACCAGACAACTTAGGAATGGAGAAATTTATCTGCACATGGGTAATGCTACGAAGGTGGCAGCAGTTGCAGTGGGAGATGTTTATCTTCAATTTAGTCAGGATAGGATTTTAGTTATTAAGGATTGTCTATATGTACCTTCCATTAGAAGGAATTTAATTTATGTTTCCAGATTGGTTGAGGACAAATATTTTGTTCATTTTAATGATAAATCAGTTATTATTAGAAAAAATAAACAGTTTATTTGTTCTGGTACATTGGTGAATGATCTTTATATAATAAATCCCGACTTGTCTACATTGCAACTATATGAATTGAATAACACTAATAGTTTACCAATTAAGAGAAATGAACCTTCAAAGATGAATCAAACATATCTTTGGCACTTACGCATTGGTCATATTAATCTAAAAAGAATTCAAAGACTGGTCGAAAATGGGCCATTAGGTTCATTGGAAGTAGAGGCACTTCCAGTCTGTGAATCCTGTTTAGAAGGTAAAATGACTAAGAGACCATTCTCGGTAAAAGGCTATAGGGCTAAAGAATAGTTAGAACTGGTTCATTCCGATTTGTGTGGTCCCATAATTGTCTAGGCTAAAGGTGGCTTTGAGTACTTCATCACATTCACTGATGATTACTCAAGGTATGGATACATTTACTTAATATGACGAAAGTCTGAAGCCTTTAAGAAATTCAAAGTATTAAAGGCAGAAACGGAGAAGCATCTAGGAAAATGTATCAAAACACTACGATCAGATCGTGGTGGTGAATATCTCTTAGGAGAGTTTAGGGAATACTTGTCAGAGAATGGGATTACATCCCAATTGTCTGCACCGGGTATGCCACAGTAGAATGGTGTAGCAGAAAGAAGGAATAGGACTCTTATGGAAATGGTAAGATCTATGATGAGTTATTCAGACCTACCTGATTCTTTTTGGGGATATGCTTCAGAAACAGCAACATATTTTCTAAACTTGGTGCCATTAAAGTCAATACCTACTACACCCATAGAATTGTGGACTGGGCGTAAGCCGAGTCTATGGCATATTCGGATATGGGGTAGTCCAGCACACGTGCTAAAAGGTAATGCGGATAAATTGGAGTCAAGAACAGAAGTGTGTTTCTTTGTTGGATATCCTAAAGGAACCAAGGGTGGCCTATTTTATAATCCTCGAGAACGAAAGTGTGAGAATCCGGACCCATACCCCGTGAGAAGAGAAAAGAAGGGTCCTCCGTTCTCGGTTTTATTTGAAAAAAACGTGTTTTGTAGATTCGCCAGTTTGTTTTACGAGAAAACAAACAAAAGATCGTACGAAGGATAATTCGAAAATGAACTATCTTTCATACGTTTGAAACCAGAGATTTATTCTGAAAATTGACTTTGCTAGGGTTCGGGAACTACGTTACGAATTGGGAAGGTGTTAGGCACCCAATTCGCCCTTTCGGTCTCTTAATGGATCATGTATCTAATTTCTATTTTAGATATCTTGCAAGTAGTTCGAATGGTTTTCAGAATAGTCCTTTCCGGATAAATTCAGTTTAAAACAGTATTTTGAAATCAGACTCGAGCTTTGCGAGCGCCTACGTATTCATTCGTAGAATGAAATCAGAGTCTCGTAGTTCCTTTCTTTTGGAAACTGTTTTTGTATTTTTGTTTGTTTTGAAAACGTGTCAAAACAGGTTTTAGATTTCTTGTAAAACTTAGAAAGGATTTGTTTTGAAAGCAATGAACTTCTTTGCAAGTTATCTAATTTTCTGTATTAAAAGTGAAATTAAATGCAGTACTGAAATTAAGGATTTGGTAGAAAGTTATACCTGCTGCGCTTGAAGAAGATAGGAGGACTTTGCCTTGACTCCTTCTCTCTCTAGAACTTTCTCTCTCTAAAGCTTTCTCTCACTAGCCTTCTCTCTCAGAATTTCTCTAAAAATGACTTTCTAGAGGCTTTGACAAAGCTCCTACTTCCCAAAAATACTATTCAATGTTGATGATCCCAAAATGGGATCCCAAGGGTCCTATTTATAGCAACATTTGCGCCAAAAACGCTCCAAAAGAGGCCAACCGCAGGGGTAGCCGCATGGGGTGCGGCTGGGGCGTGCGACAGGGGTGTGCCAGCCGTACGGCTGGTAGGTAGCCGTACGGTTGGGCGTGCGGCTAGGGGGTGCGGTTAGGAGGTGTCAACCGTACGGTTGGCAGGTAGCCGTACGGTTGGGCGTGCGGCTAGGGGATGCGGTTAGGAGGTGCCAACCGTACGGTTGGCAGGTAGCCGTACGGTTGGGTGTGCGACAGGGGGGTGCGGCTAGGTCGATCCCCGTCCTAGTAAGCGAAGAGGCAACAAGGGTTATCTTAGACTCCCAAAGCGTCCAAAATTGGAGTCTTTCCTATCAGTCTTTCTGCATGTATGATGATTCATGATTAAATGCAGGATGCTTAAAGAAAATTAGTATTCGCACGAGAGTCGTGGATTGGGGTGTTCACAGAAAGGTTATTGTTAGTACCAATGCCAAATTCTTAGAAGAGGATTATATCATGGACCACAAGCCCAGAAGTAGTGTTGTTCTAGAGGAAATAAGAGGAGAAAAAGTAGGGCCCAATTTGTCTATACCTTCAGTACAAGAGGAAGTACCACAAGAGATATATATTATCCCATTACCTCATCGTAGTGGGAGAATTGCTGATGCTCGTGCACATCCTGAACGAACCATTAACACGCAGGTTCCGGAACCAGCATAGGTTCCTGAACCAACGCAAATTCCTGAACCAGCACAGCGTGTGGATAGTGAGTTGGGAAGTTCAGTACCTACACAAGGTACACAAACACAAGTAGTGCTTCGTCGTAGTGGGAGGGTTGTACGTAAACCTGACCGTTTTATGTTCTTGGGAGAGTCTTATGACAAGGTCCCTGATGAACACGAAATGGATCCCTTTAACTACAATGAAGCACTTCAAGATAAAGACGCAGAAAAATGGCAAACGGCTATGAAATCTGAAATGGAGTCCATGTACTCTAATAAAGTCTGGGATCTTGTAGAACCACCCGAAGGGATAAAACCCATCGGATGCAAGTGGGTATATAAGAGAAAGAGAGGAGCAGACGGGAAGGTGGAAACCTTTAAAGCAAGGCTTGTTGCAAAAGGGTTCACTCAGAAAGAAGGAGTCGATTATGATGAAACCTTTTCACCGGTTGCCATGTTAAAGTCTATTCGGATTCTCTTATCCATTGCAGCTCATCTTGATTACGAGATTTGGCAAATGGATGTCAAGACAACATTCCTTAATGGAAGTCTTGATGAAAGCATCTATATGATGCAGCCAGATGGATTCATAGCAAAGAGCCAAGAGCACATGTTGTGCAAGCTTAAGAAGTCTATTTATGGGCTTAAGCAAGCCTCTAGATCTTGGAACATCCGTTTTGATCAGGCAATCAAGTCTTTTGGTTTTAATCAATGTCCGGATGAGTCTTTTGTGTACAAAAGGTGCAACGGAAACGCAGTGGTATTTCTGGTATTGTACGTAGATGATATCTTACTTATTGGGAACGATATGGGGTTATTATCTTCAGTGAGGGTATGATTATCAAGTCAATTCGATATGAAGGACTTGGGAGAAGCTAGTCATATCCTTGGTATTAAGCTTATGCGAGATTGAAAAAATAGGATGTTAGGCTTGTCACAAGCTACTTATATTGATACAATTCTTTCCAAATTTAGTATGCAGGATTCCAAGAAAGGGTTTCTCCCTTTCAAGCATGGAGTCACTCTATCCAAGGATCAGTGTCCTAAGACATCTGATGAGATAGAGAAAATGAAGGCAGTTCCTTATGCCTCGGCAGTAGGAAGCCTCATGTATGCTATGTTGTGTACTAGACCAGACATCTGCTTTGCTGTTGGCATGGTTAGCAGATATCAGTCTAATCCAGGGCAAGAACACTGGACTCGGGTAAAACATATACTCAAGTACCTTAAAAGGACTCGAGATCTTATGTTGGTTTACCAGGCGGATAGTCTAGTGCCCATTGGGTACACAGACTCAGATTTTCAGTCAAATAGGGATTCTAGAAAGTCAACTTCAGGATACGTGTTTACTCTAAGAGGTGGGGCCATTAGTTGGAGGAGTATTAAGCAGTCTTGTATTGCTGACTCTGAAAGAGATATGTCCTAGGACTATTCATAGATTATGATTTGTACTTGGATATTTTATTCTTATTGTTATTAATAAAGTTTATTTATTATACTTTATATTCTCTTGTAAATAATATATATTAATATTAGTTCATCAAGTACGTGACTTGATTGTGGGATGCTAGTAATGTTATAATAATATTATTTAGATGTCCCTAATCATGTGTCAATAACCTAGGATCACATTGATATAATGATTAGAGTATGGGTCAGCTGAAGATTATGTTCCACAAGTCATGGATATGGAAATATCAAGCTGAACATACTGATACTTGTTAGGGAACAAAGTATTGGACTGGCCCGCTTTGGGGACACTGCGAGGAGTGTTACATAATGTCATCAGTGATGTTCCCCATTTGTGATATCGTATTATCCTCAGACCTGAGATTGCCATGGTTACCAACATTAGGATTAGCATGTCAGGCATTATCAAACGTTGCTCTTGATCGAGTAATTATAAAGATGATGACCGAGCATACTATGAACTATGTAGAGGTATGTGGTTGATCAAGATGGGATTTGTCACTCTCATATATTGAGAGAGATATCGTTGGGCCCTTTCATAAGTGTAATTAATATTTGCATGGCCATGCACAAATGAGATGTCATTTGTTTTAGATTAATTATACTTAGACATCAAAAAATAAAGATTGAACTATACAAGAATGACACTTGCCTAGTCTTGTGTTCAATCTAGATATCGATTGACAAAAGGAGTTAATATGTGGAATATCAATTTAAGGTTGTGTCGTTTTGACCTTTATACCCTTTGGATAGTAGTAATGTTTTACTAGAGACCGCTTACTATTCGTATAATAAAACGGGCTTTTACTTATACTGCCAAAGAGTGTAAAACCTACAGGGTCGCACACCAAAACGAGTTGGATCAAAACGAATTAAAACGGGCCAAGTTGGACTTGGGCCCAGTTTGTTTGTTGCTTAGGTTTCTCACTAGGGTTCCCTTATAAAAGGGAACCTTTGTTCATCCTAGCCGTTATGGGAAATTTTTGAGAGGCTAGAGAGTCGAAATAATTGAGAGAACCCTAGAAGGCGCTAGTACACCAAGCAAGGATCTCATATCGTTCGTGTGTGTATACCGTAGAGGTGTCGTAATTTCTACGCTAAGGACGACAACAACAGAAGGATCCAATCCATCCTGTTCGTTTTAGTAACATCAAATCACATATAAGGTATGTCTTCTATCGATTTTATTGAATAGCATAGATCCTAGGGTTTATAGATTAGTGCGTAAATTTGTGTATGTGATGCATAATTACTGCTCTAATTACTAACAGACTCCACCATGGAAGTTGAATATGTGGTTGCTTCAGAGGCGGCTAAAGAGGCAGTTTGGCTCAGGAACTTTCTTATGGATCTAGATGTGGTACCTTCAGTGCATTCAGCTATTACACTTTATTGTGATAATAGTGGAGCAGTTGCAAATTCGAAGGAGCCAAGGACTCATAAAAGGGGAAAACACATAGAGCGTAAGTATCATCTAATTAGAGACATTGTGCAGAGAGGCGATGTCATCGTGACTAAGATTGCATCAGGGGACAACCTAGCTGATCCTTTTATGAAGAGCTTACCAGCCAAGACTTTGAAAGTCACGTCGAGGGAATGGGGGTGAGGTGCATAGCTGCATGGTTTTGAGTCTAAGTGGGAGATTGTTAGAGTAATATACTAAAAGCTAAGATTTTATTGGTTTTGATATGTTATAGACTCGGTTTTGCTATTTTAATGAGAATCTTTATGGGCAATAGTTGCATTATATTATTTATTTAAATATTGTGCATGTGTGTGTCTTTTATTCCATATAGTATATGATTTGGTGTGTAGAGTATAGCTTACACACAGAGGATCATATCATCGGTTCTTGTGGAATATAAGTTTATTGGTTCACGGTCTTAGATGGAATTGGACAACCATCGGTAGGATTGTAGCACAAGTTTTAGTACTTTATCTTGACTACAGAAAACGGTACAGTTTTAACTCATTGTGCTAGTACACTTTGTGTATATTGAACAGGACCAGTTTGGGTTAATTGTTTTTATACTGACTATATAAAACAGTTTAAAATCCCATGGTTATTATGATTACTTATGCTCTTAATCTTGAAATAATTAATAGACATATATATGTAGTGTTTGTTGTTTTGACTCATTAAAAGTGAGATTCATTTATGGATCAATAATCTTCGTGAATTGGATGGCGACACTATATGTATGATGAATATTAATTATTGACGGAATCCACGTCCCCGTATAGGGATTGATGATAACCCCTTAAGAAGCTTATAAGTTTTGATTATGTCAAACCCTGTAGGTGGATTATGTTAATCCGACATGTCAAATAAGTTAAGTGGTATGCTCAAGGATTAAGAAGTCATTTAATTATAATTGTCAGTAATTTAATTATAAATGACGGTTATCTGAAATCTTAACGTGGGGAGAATAATAAGTATTTAATAATAAGGAGCTCGAAATATAATTTTAAGATGAGGACATGAGTGCAATTATAATTCTTTAGTGGTGTGAATTATAATTTATGGAATGAATTAATTCTTAATCGAATTAGGATTATGGTTTTCCTTAGTAAGCCCAAACACTTATTTCTCCTTAGGGTCCATATCGTAGCCTTACATATATGCCAGCCATGCCTCTTCTCTCGACAACGATAATTCTCACGAATTTAGGGTTTGTGCCGTAGAGAGTAGAGAAGGAGATCTTGGTGATACCGCAGCCCACACTCGGTACAGGATTGCACGGCGAAAGGAATACGATAGAAGATCTTGAGGTTCTATCGAGCCTGTGTTCTCAATTCGTCTCCACCAAACCCTGTTCGTGCTGAGACGAGATCAAACCAGAGAGATCTCGAAGGTAAAATCCGATTCCGCACTAGGGTTTTACATAAAAAAATTTGTTCGGTCTATACGCAATATTAAACAATTCTAGAACTTAGTTTCCATCACATATTATGACCCTATTCCCCGTTCGGTGAGTGTGCAGGGTGATGCCATTCTTCCACAAGAGGTGATTCCGAAAAGGAATAAGGCTTTAGACGAGCTTAAGGAACAATTGAAAGCCTTAACCCAGAAGGTAGCCGAGGGATCAAATGACTTGACACAACTCCAGAGCTATAATCTATAACCATAAGCTTATTATCCGGTTGGGTTTAAGATGCCCGCAATAGACAAGTTCAAAGGAACAACGCCACTAGAGTTGCACTTAAAATCCTATGTACGGGCAATGAAGATCTACGACATAGGTGAGGATGAGTTAGCTAACTCTTTTCATTTAACTCTAGCTGGTCCAGCCCAAAGTTGGTTCCTGGGATTAGAGAAACATCGGGTGCAGTCATGGACTAGTATTGTTAATGAGTTTATTGCCCAATTCAAGACAAAGGAAGAATTAAAGATTACACGCAAACATCTTGAAATGGCAAAGCAAAAAGATGATGAAAGTTTGAGTGAATTTGTCACAAGGTGGAGGCGTTCGCTGCACAAATAGTGGAATGGATGGATGAAGAGCAATTGGGAATGATCGTCAAAAATCTGAAAGCAAAAATTCGAAATAAGATGGGTCACCAATTCTTTGACCGCTTCAAAGCTTTGTTGCACGTGGGAAATGAGATAGAAGAAGAATTGGCTAAACAGGCTGAAGCAAGAAAGTTAAGTGCACAATACAAGAAAGCTTCAACTCTGGCTGCGAACCAAATTTCGACATACAACCCTTTTGTTCAGAGCAATATTGACTATTCTGCCAATCCTTTCACCACAGTCACCAATATTTCTTCTTCAGGATTACAGCAACAATAGGGGGGTAAACCGAGTCAGACACATGAAAAGGAATTTCTCGCAACTGCCAGGTCCATTAAGCAAGGTATACAAGGAATTGAAGGATGTAGGAATGATCTATCCGCTGAACCCACGACCGATACCCAATCCAGTCCCCACTAATTGGAACCTCAATGAAAGATCCGAATACCACCAGAATGTGGGACACACGATAGACAATTGCATGGCTCTTCGGCATACTATAAAGGACCTTATCCAAGCAGGAAAGATACTAGACCCGTCTCCTCTAAACCATCAGTGATTGAAGATTGGAAGCTAGAAATTGAAGATTTGTAACCAGTGATGGAGAACTGATTGAAGTTTTTTTTCACTGCTCATTTGTAAACATGAACTACGAAGACCTGAGCCCCATATTGGATTTTTTGGAATGTTAGAATGTTGGGGAACGTAGGCAACCTGAGAAGTGACATCAGGCCCGGTCTATTCTAATAAAACAATCTCTTTCACCCACAATAAGATGATGAGGAATTGGAAGAATAGTTCATTTAAAGGCACAAGTCAGTTCGAGGAGTAATGAAGGATTGGTAAGGAGAAGTTCATATGGTAAGGTGTGGAGAAAAGGACAAATCTTGATAAAGATATCGAGCAAATTTGTTTTAAGATTTCTCTCAATTGAAGCAAAACAAAATATGAATTACCCTTTATAATTGCCAGATTCTCGGAAAGAACGATCTTTGCATTTGCATTTGCATGGGTCTGGGGGTGAATTGGGCATAAAGCATGCTATATAATAACCAATACTTTCATGAATAAAATGCACATTACAAAGCGTTAACATTTTCATGAAATAGTATATAAAAATGAGCTTCAAAACACCCATACTACATAAATATAATGATTCCAAGGATTTTTTTCAAAGAAAAGCCCAACACGTAAAGGGTATGGGGGCAGTATGAATTACTCTTGAGGTAGAAGGTGCCAGTGAAGATACTTGAACTACAAGGCTTCGAGTAAGATTGAAACTCTGAAGGAGATTGCAAAAGAGGGAGCAGATCACTTTAAATATGCATTGGAAAAGAAGGTTTCAAATGAGATTAAAGTTTTGAGGGAAGTTATAACAAGGGATAAGGACCGCTCTAAAGTTTATGGGGGAAGATTCCAAGGCTGACACTTTGATAGATCAATATGGAGCGGAAGATCTAATGCAGATATTTTGATGGAGTGGCATCTTCAAAAACTCATCTCACATTTGCATCCAAATGCAGACGCTTTAATGAATTAGTATCTCCAAAGACATGTTTCACATCTCATGCGACTGATGTCACCAAAGATGCATTGAATGTAGCTAGACCACATGGAGAAGTTCATGTTGAAGTGGAATGAAGATCGGACATGCAAAGACATCCTTGGACATCATTTGCTCTCACTAGCCTTGCAAAATGCAACGAATCATGGTCATCAAGATGCATAAATACCTAATCAAGCTAGAATGCATTGCACGGATGAAGCCTCTCATCAAAGAAAGAATTACATTCCATAATTCAGTGGTAATTTGGAAAAATCAAGCATCGGTTGAACTCTAAGATGGGGTGCATGTATTATTTTCGTATAAAAATTGGGGGTATTTTAAACTGGGGGGATATTACAATCTGAAAACTTTACAAAAATATTTTCATAAATCAAAATTGCGCAAAAAGCCACCAGACCCACCACATTGCATGCATGTCTCATGTTTTTTAGCATAAATGACATATTCACATAATTTTCTCTAAACGAGAAATTTGAATTGAAACGTACCCGTACACGTCGGGCAATCTTACGTGCCAAAGGCTCCATCATGAACAACGAATGACCTTCCAATAAAGGCCAAAATGCTATATG
Source organism: Lonicera japonica (assembly GCA_021464415.1). Lineage (NCBI taxonomy): Eukaryota > Viridiplantae > Streptophyta > Magnoliopsida > Dipsacales > Caprifoliaceae > Lonicera > Lonicera japonica. The sequence goes on from CM038463.1 coordinate 37,632,627, forward strand.
ATGAAACATCCATCTCCATTAGAACCGTTCAACCTCAGGGGGTCCCTTAAAATCCACATATACCCATTCGTCGTTATACAAAAACAGTCGTGGATGATCATCACGAAATACATGGCCAACTGGATTGCTAGAAAGTAAGTATGTGAGCAAGAAAAGGTTGAATGAAAAGTTTGAAAGTTTCAATGGAAAAATGTTCCATTTTTGTTGCCCAGCTCACTCCGTCGTTTGGGTACTTGTTGAATGACAAGTTCCTTGTCACACAACAAGTGGGGGGTAATCCCAAACAACAAAGTTTCAATAAAATGTTTGCAAGATTGACTCTGTGGACGTCTGAAAGACTTTCTGGTTAGTTTTCTAAGATGAACGGGCTGAGAATCACTAACACATGCACGACGAAGTAAGATATAAAGCCCAAAAGCTGAATTTTGAGATCTGTGGCTGAGCCGAACTTTAAGGAATGATTAGTCCTAGACGCAGTTCAAATCTGGCAAAAGAGGAAGGTGTAAAAGAGGAATCGGGTACAAGAAAAAATTGAAAGAGTAGAAAAGGGAAAATCTCGTTGGTCCAAGTGAGAAGTGAGAAAAATAAAAAGGAAGAGAATCAGTAGGGAGAGCCACACTAAGAGTGACAGCTGTGCCAAAAGGCGGAGGGCTACATCTTAGGTGAGTAAAGCTCCTGTCTGAAAAAAAAATATCCTAAAGCCAAAATAATGGGCCAGATATTCTCAAAAAATAATGCAAATGAGGGAGCAATAAGGGCATCAAAAAATAGAAAATGATGCAGAGCAGCACCTTCCTCTGATAAGCCAGAGGGTAACTGGAGAAGGAACTGAGATTTTCCAAAGAGCTTTATCCCCATGTTCAAAGAAGTAAAGCCTGAGGGTAGAGTTGAGAACTGAGTCCACCACTACGCACAAAAGTCTGAGATTCAAAGAGAACCAACCCAATTTCTTGATGACAGAAGAAGAGTCAAACTGAGGGTAATAATAGGTTTTGAAAAAGGCAACACTTGAACTTTCCATATTCTCTCTAGCATAACTTTCTTGCCACAAGATAAGCAGACATATATGATCAACGGCCAAGAGCAGAGACAATGCAAGGAGAAGCGTCGAAGGATAAAAGAAAATATGGACAAATATCCTCAAGAACACGTCTTGAATTATGTGATGTGACATAAAGTTGATGGAATAATATGATTATGAAGAAGACCCTATTGACGGAGTCAATCTTAACCTTGGACTGTGATAGCAAGACGGTGCGACAGGTGCCGACCCCGCCGCTCTTGGCAGTCTTAACATCACCTATTTTGGCTGTGTCAGCAAGTACAGAGTCTTATCATGAAGACCTCTCGCTCTTGGCAGTCACTTGTTAGAGTGATATACTAAAAGCCATAATTTTCTTGTTGGTTTGGATATGTTATAAACTTGGTTTTGCTATTTTGATGAGAATATGTATGGGCAATGGTTACATTATATTATTTATTTAAATATTGTGCATGTGTGTCTTTTATTCCATATAGTAGATGATTTGATGTGTAGAGTATAGTTTACACACAGAAGATCTTATCATCAGTTCTTGTGGAATATAAGTTTAATGGTTCACAGTCTTGGATGGAATTGTTCACCCATCGGTAGGATTGTAGCACAAGTTTTAGTAGTTTATCTTAACTACAGAAAACGGTATAGTTTTAACTCGTTGTGCTAGTACACTTTGTGTGTATTGAATAGGACCAGTTTGGGTTAATTGTTTTTATACTGACTATATAAAACAATTTAAAATCCCATGGTTATTATGATTACTTATGCTCTTAATCTTGAAATAATTAATAGACATATATATATATGTAGTGTTTGTTGTTTTGACTCAATATGAGTGAGATTCATTTATGGATCAATAATCTTCGTGAATTGGATGACGACACTATATGTTTAATGAATATTAATTATTGATGGAATCCAGTCCCGGTATAGGGATTGATGATAGCCCCTTTAGAAGCTTATAAGTTTTGATCATGTCAAACCCTGCAGGTGGATTATGTTAATCCGACATGTCAAATAAGTTAAGTGGTAGGCTCAAGGATTAAGAAGTCATTTAAATATAATTGTCAGTAATTTAATTTAAATGACGGTTATCTGTAATCTTAACGTGGGGAGAATAATAAGTATTTAATAATAAGGAGCTCGAAATATAATTTTGAGATAAGGACGGGAGTGCAATTATAATTCTTTAGTGGTGTGAATTATAATTTATGGAAGGAACTAATTCATAGTGGAATTAGGATTCCAACTTTCCATAGGAAGCCCAAACACTTATTTATCCTTAAGGTCCCTATCGTAGCCTTATATATACGCCCGCCTTGTCTCTTCTCATAATAACAATAATTCTTATGAGTTAGGGTTTGTTCTATTGAGAGAGGAGAAAATCTTGGTGATACCGTAGCCCACACTTGGTGCAAGATTTGATGGCGAAAGGAATACGATAGAAGATCTTTAGGTTTTCGGCACAGCAGTCGTAAATTAATCGTAACTTTTTATCGGACCGTTGGATCGGGCTGATTGCGCGTAAAATCAGGACGATCAGAGGTAGTTTAGATGTCTAAAACAATCGATTTGTACAGCCCAGCGAGAATTAAAAAAATCTGACCAAATCGTAATCTGATGCTTTCAAACCCTAGTCTCCTCATTTGGATTCTCTACATGATATCCATAAAGGTGAAATCCCTTTATTCTTATAGGGTTTTAGCAAAAGTTTATTGTTCAATCTATACGCAATATCAAACGATCCTGTATTTATGTCTCCATCATCACTAACATGTCATACCTTCTGAGGGTGGCCAGGAGCGCCATTTCTTGGAAATCGTCATAAGGGAATATCTCCCCGACATTCAGCCTTAGACTATGTGAGCAAGACAATGCGACAGGTGCCGACCCCGTTGCTCTTGGTAGTCTCTAACACAACCTTTTCAGGCTGTGCCAGCAAGATGGTGCGAGAGGTGCAGACCCCCCACTCTTGGTAGTCACTAACATATCATATCTTTTATTCCCTTTTGGATGCGTTCAATGGGAATTTACAAGTCAGCCCATATTGTGTCAGCAAGATGACGTCCTATCACGAGGACCAATCACTCTTGGCAATCTTAACTCAACCTTTACAGGCTGTGCCATCAAGATGGTGCGAGAGGTGCAGACCCCCCACTCTTGGCAGTCGCTAATATGACATTCCTTCTGAGGGTGGCTAGGAGTGCCATTTCTTAGAAAACTATCATGGAGGAATATCTCTTGATAGACAACCTCGGTTATGCCAGCAAGATGGTGCGACAAGTGCCAACCCGACCACTCTTGGTAACCAATAACATCCTCCCCAAAAGTTAGGGAACTTTACCACATGGTTATGACAAGAAGATAATGCGATAGGAGCAAACCCCGCTACTCTTGGTAACCATTTCTTCCCTAAAAGAATGGGAACTTTTATCACGACGAAGTCAAGAAGGTGTCATTTTGAAAGGATTTGAACTCCAAGAACTTTTTCAAACGTATTACAAAGAATGAGAAGTGTTCCTGAGAATAGACCATTCGAAGGGTAAATGGTAAGATTGGTGCATCCCACAAGCTGAGGGTACACATTGATAAGCTCGAAGAATCCAAAGAAGGATTGAGATGGATCCCCTGAGGGTAGACGGGGGAATAGATTGATATATCAAAGATAGCCTGGCCGAGAGGAAGGTCAACCGTGGATCACATTGCCTAAAGCACCACAAAATTCCCCTACTAAGAGGGTACATTTCAATTCACAGATTTTCATGAATAAAACCAACAGTTGAGATTCACGCGAGAGTCGTGAATCGTTGTCTTCTTATCGTCCCAGAATCCTTTCAAGTAAGAATCCCGGGACGAGAGGGTCTGTGAACACCCCGATCCACGACTCTCGTGTGGACTTGATTTTCATACAAACGAGCATTTCGCATCAAGTCTTGAGTCATCATGCATATAAGAGGCCGTTAGGAAAAGTCCTGTTTTTCGAGCGCATTAGGAATCTGCCCGGTCAGGTTGAGGTTTACGGTTGTCGCATACCCTAGCCGCAAGGTTGGCGCATACCCTAGCCGCACGGTTGGCTCCCAACCATACGGTTGGCTTCGAATCGCAAGCTCGAGCCGCACGCCTTAGCCGCAACCCTCCCTAGCCGTACGGCTGGCTCCTAGCCGCGAGGCTACCCGGGCCATTTTTCTGCATTTTTTCTCTATAAATAGGACCCTTGGGCTTCCATTTTTGGACATCAACACTCAATAATGTTTTTAGTAAGTAGAAACACTGTTGAAATTATTAGAGAGTCATTTTAGAGAAATTCTGAGAGAGAAAGTTTTAGAGAGAGATTTTCTAGAGAGAGAAAGTCTAGAGAGAGAAAGAAGCAATCGAGGCAAGGTTCTTATTCTTCTTCAAGCGCATCAGGTACGTCTTTGTACCACTCTACTAATTTCAATACTGCATTTAAATACAGAAAATTAGATAACTTGCAAAGAAGTTCACTGCTTTCAAATAAATCCTTTCTAAATTTTATAAGAAAACTAAAACTCATTTTGACACGTTTTCAAAACAAACAAAAATGCAAAAACAGTTTCCAACCAAGTGGAACTATGAGACTCTGATTTCATTCTATGAATGAATACGTAGGCGCTCGCAAAGCTCGAGTCTGATTTCAAAATATTGTTTTAAACTAAATTTATCCGGAAAGGACTATTATGAAAACTATTTAAACTACTTGCAAGATATCTAAAATAGGAATTAGATACATGATCCATTAAGAGACCAAAATGGAGAATTGGGTGCCTAACACCTTCCTAATTCGTAACGTAGTTCCTGAACCCTAGCAAAGTAGATTTTTAAAATAAATCTCTGGTTTCAAACGTATGAAAGATAATTCGTTTTCGAATTGTCCTTCGTGCGATCTTTTGTTTGTTTTCTTGTAAAACAAACTTGCGACTCTACAAAACAAGTTTTCTCTTATAAAAAAAATAAAAAAATCCTAGAAACCGAGAAGGACGGGTCATGGGTCCGGATTCTCACAGCAACCTATTTAACAGTTAAGTGTGGGGGGAGGAGTTTGCTAAAATCTAACTCAAGATACCAAAAGATATATTGGATCCGACTAAATTGAGGTGATTTTTAATTGAAAAATTCAAATTTGTCCCTGTTTCACCACTTTATTAAGATCGTGTTGAGTTAATTTATCATTACTAATTATTCACTAATATATACAAAAATTAATATATCCCATTATTATTACAATGGCATTATATATTTTTTAATGTCATTTTAAAAGATTAAACATTTTCAGAGAAGGAAGAGGTGGGCCATTTGCCGTCCGTATTCATTCACCATATATATATAATAACATTACATATTTTCAAATTTTAATTGTAAATATATGGTACCATTGATAGTAACATTAGTTTACAAAAGTAATATATATATATATATATATTTTAAATAAAATAAAATAAACTATTTAAGTTTGTAAAAGATTAAATAACAACATATATCTTTTTATATTTTTAAACTAAAAATCATATATATATAACATTAACTTTGAACACAAACTAAATAAAATGCACTTACAGTTGGAAATTTTTATTTTTTTTAATAACATCTATGTGTAAAGTCAAATTCCATCTAGTTATAAAGTTTTTTATTTCTTTACTATTGTTAATCTAAATATGAAAATGTTTTTTTCAAGTTTTTAATTTTTTTTTCATCATGTTAACATTAAAACCCATATATATATTTAACATTCATTTTGAACTCAAATTAGTTTTTTTTTTTTACCCAAATTTCATATTTTGAACATTAAAACCCTCATGTTAACATTAACATTCAAAATATTACATGTACACTCACGGTTGGAATTTTTTGGGTTTTTTTAATCCAAATTTCATACTTTTGAAGCCAAACTCCCCAAAACTATTATTATAATGAAAAATTAAAACATACATACATGAAGAGAGAGAGAGAGAGAGAGAGAGAGAGAGAGAGAGAGAGTCTTGAAGAAGAAAAAATTAAAACATATATGAATAGTAGCCCAAAACTATATTAGAATAAAAATTGGTGGACAATATTAATTAAAGAATAATAAAACTCACATACATACATGAAAAATATATATGGAATAACATACATACATACATTCTTCAAAAAATTAAACAAAAGAGTATATTCTTCAAAAGAGTAAACAATAAAAAAAAAGAGTAAAAGATGGGAAGTCTTAATAAAAGAGAGTATTTTTTGTGAGGGAGAGAGAGAGGGTATTTATAAAAAAAATTGTGAGAGGGGAAAAGTTAGAAATTTTGAAATTTGAAATTCAAATTATATTTTTTTTATCATTCAATTAAGGTGGAGAAAAATAAAGTAAAAAAATATGATTTGATTGGGTGATTTGATATCCTAAAAACACATCTAAGGGTTCATATTTTTTTTTATGATTTGTAAATAAATTTAGACCATTGATTAAATAAATAGAAAAGCGTGCCTTATAATATAGATGTATCAAATCATACCTTCATAATAATTCTGTAAACCAAAATTGTATCTAGTTTCTATATACGCAACATTCAGTTTATTCACAAATTATATGGACAACCAATATACATATATGTGATACTAGGCTTATGTACAACGATAATATGCTCAACTTCAGATGTATCCAATATACACGTGCCATTTAAGAAACTAATACGACTCACATGATTATATCCATGTGATACTTGAACAACTCCAACGGGTGAGCTAGCAATATATTTGTTTTAACTCTCAGTTTAATGGAATACCATTAATAAAACAATTCACCCATTCAATGGCATATGTATCTCATGGATATAATCATCATAAGACTCTTAAGTGAAATCTAGTATTATCCTACAATCTATTAAACCATTCATTCCGTTAGAAATCATTATAAGGTTGTTGTCAAAATAGTGGGTCTTTACCATATTCATTATATTAGTATTCCAATGGCATTTATATATTATCTACATCAAGTAAATAACATATATACAAGCAACCCCATCTTATATGCTAAATATATAGATATATATATCCAATACTCTTTATAATTATATACTTACTAAATAAATCCCTTAACAATTCACCAATATGTACCGAAACATTTATGAATAGCTTCCTAAGACACCAAGTTCAAACCAAGGTATAATATAATTGAAATATTGTCTAAATTCTTATTCTTAGCTCATAACTTGATCTCATAATCCACAAACAATGCATACACGCTAACAGCTAGTGACTAGGACTTGCAATTCACTAGCATATGATGAGTTTCGTATTTACATAGACATGAAATTACCACAAATAACATGTATAAATTAGGAAAACTCATCACAAATGTCAAACCCAAAACCCCATGTATGTGTATCAACAAGTTTATATGAAAATTACCAAATTTTGCTTACAAATAGAGATGTAACATATGATGTTTGAAATTTAGGTTTCGTATTAGTGTTCCCACCTTAGTTAAGCCGATTCTTGGAGGTATTAAGCGCAGGATCAAGCCGCAACGTCGAAAATCATGAAATCCCCAATATGAGCTTCAAAACACTAACAATGGAGGATGGAAATGGGGAAGGAGATGAAGTAGATGATGGTGAGAGTTTTGTGCAAGGTAAGGAGCTAGGAAGAATCACTCATTTTCTTCCTTGACGTGAGCTCTCTCTCCTCTCTCAAGCCCTCTCTCGAAATTGGATTGAATAGGTGAAAGGGGAAGGGTAAGATGAGCATATATAAAGATGAACAAGGGCGTAAAAAACCCACTGGGCTTTCTCTGATCGATCAGAGGCCTCTTATTCTGAAGCTCAACATTTTGGGTCCGGAGCACTATTCGTATTTTTGTCATAACTTTTTACTCAAAATTCTGATTGAGGTGATCTTTATATCCATAGAAAGATAATTCAAAGATATAAAAATTCATAAGAGGAGGTTTTCCTCAAATTATAGAATTATAATTCCCAGAAATTCACCAAAGACAGTGCTCTGCAGAATACCACCGAACGATCAGATTTTGCCAAGCGGCCAACTTCGCACGCTGTTTTGACCAACGAGGAGTATGAATTGGCTTTCGGTCAAAATACAAAAGTTGTATAATGGATCAAAACCTAGAGGTAGGAATAAATTAGGACTCATTTGGACGTCGTATGAGAAATTTATGGCCTCTCAAAGTTGGCCAAAAACTCATTTTAGCAAATATTCGATTTTTCGCCATTAGCCACCAATTTCAACCGCGGCTTCCTGAAATGCATTCTAACCATTCAAACATACTTAATATCATTAAAATTACTTGTTAGAAGATCTGGATCAACTACGAAGGCTCCAGAACATTATTCGGCTTCTTCAACGGAGATTTTTGCCTTGAACGGGCTTAAGAAGGAATTTAGTGTGGAAATGAAATACAAGGTGTTACACTTCTTGAACACAAACACATAAAATTATTAATACTAAAACATCAAAAACAACTGGGCCAATCTTCTAATAAAATTAGATTACCTATCCAAGTGAATTGTTGTAGTTAGGATTCGAATTATGGGCTGCTCGATTCTAACAAGTTGGTGTGAGTAGGATACATAATCATCTTTCCCTTTTCCAATTAATAATGCTCATAGCTGTAATGCTTTGGCCACAATAACAGACTCCAGCCACACATCATTAGCTTCTTATTACCTTTTGTGAGAATAAAGTAACAAATTCAGTCCAATTGAGCGATTCCTAAACAGAGATGAATCATAATTTTATTTAGTATAGTTTAGTTGTTAATTCTTGCTAGTATTTAAAATAGTTCGAATTCGTTGATAGTTCTTGCAGGAATTCAAAGATAGTTCAAGTTTTCACCCATTTTCATTTGTACTCCTCGAATTAGTTGTTAGTTCTTGCTAAATTGCTAGTATTTCTTAGCTTAATTTATTCTCTAACCCTTAAAACTACTATTTAAAATTCAACCTATAAGTAACTTCGATAAGGCATTTGAACTGATAACATTACCTAGTTTACATGTCCCACTCTGTTGCCATTTGCTCCACAGCCCTATCTTTAAAGATTATTTGTTAACAAAAGAAGTCGCCAAAAATAAAAGTTCATCATAGAAGTTCATGTGCCCAACGGTTCAAATTTTGGGAAAGGGATCAAAAGTTGTTTCGGTACTTCTACGCTTTATCGAAAAATGAGTATTGAAATCACATTGGTAAAAAAATAAGAAGTTAACATGATATAAACTACTAGAGCAAGAATTGGACACATAATGCAAAGGGAATTAAAACCAAACTTAGAATAGTAAGGGAAGTAAAAAAACAAAGTGAAAGAGACTAGTATAATAGCAATACAGCACCTTGCGCCTCTATTGTTCTTTGTGGGCTGGATTCAGGACATTGGATGGTCTCGTATCCCGTCTTTGTCTTCATCCCAGTTAGTTAGCTGGCTCAAAAAAGGGTGAATGAGATAATGGCAAGTAAGAAAGTGATTTTGATCTATGCTTAATTATAAATTAATCCACCCTCTGTCCCAAATTAATAGTCCAACTTTTCTTTTTAATATATCTCAAATTGATACTCCCATTGTCTTTGAGACGGCTAATTTCCATATGTGCTTATGCAACAAGAAAATAAACAACAGTGGAGTTTCAATATGGTAAATTAGATCAAAGGAAAAATTTCCATATGTTCATACACATTTCAGTATGTGCTTACACATTTTCTTTGATAGTTCCATTTTATTTTAGATGACTAATTTCCATATGGTCATACACACAGTCACATATAGGAGTTAGGACCATGGAAAAAGTCAGTAGTTAAGAGGGGAATATGTGCAAAATGTGAATTTTTTTTTCATACACAATCATAAATAGGAGTTAAGATCGTATTAAGAGTGTGTGCTAAGCACGTATGTAAAGTATGTCTCGTCTCAAATTAGAAGTCTTACTTTAACTTAAACACTTGAATTATAATTTAAGGAGTGAGAATGAGATTTTTATAATACATAAAATGAAAATAATAAGGATGTCCACAAAAAAAAATGAGACCCTTAATTTGAGAACGAGGGACAAGAGAATATAAATTAAGGCCTAAGCAAATAGTTGAATAAATTAACATTCAAACCACACTTATCAATTGGCATAATCTTTAATCCAATTTGCAAATGCCAAAAGTATAATGAAATTAATCCATTTGGACTCCCTCTTCCACACATTAACCCCACAGCCACAAGTGATCCTCACCATGTGCACAGCCACGCAGCCATGCTTACCAACGCATATATTTAGTCAGCATTCTCACTATTTAATTATAATTCTATTCACCAAATTCCCATATGCAATTATTTTAGTATATCACTCTAATTGGTATCAGAGCGATTGGTTTTCTTTGATACTGAGTACATATTGAACTCGCCATGTTGTCTAGTTAAATCTATTCATGCATGTTGTTTTTGGATAGAATGTAGAACTTGCTAATCCTTGTTTTGCAGTGTTCTTGTCCCGCTATTATGGTCACGTAATTATGTTTTATGTGATTGATCCTACGATGTTTTTATTCATGGTTAATTTTAATGTGCACGATGATTTGGATTTTATTCATGGTTGTAAATTAAATTTAGATCAGATTTGTGAACTCCTTAAAAGGAGGCATAGGATCTATGTAATTTAATTTACAATTTAGATATAAGATGGAGGCATAGGACCTTTGTATCTAAGATTGTTGTTTCTTTAATGAAGAACATTGAAAAAGGCGTTTCCACCAAGGTTGATTCCTGACATAGTCAGTGAAGTGGCGACATAGGTCGTGACAGTTTTCCAGTGGACTAGGGATTTAATTATTCTTATTATTGAATGGTTTGATGCTTTGTGTGATTGTGTGTTGGTCATATGTGTTTAATTATTAGGATTCCTTATAATTTTGGACAACATGGATACATGACCATACCTAGATCACCTTTTATTTTATGTTTGGTTCTTGTCAAATTAAAAACGGGTATATAAATATAAATTTTGCGTAATTGAAAAATATAAGTTTTTTTTTTAAAAAAAAGCAACAAAATAATTTTATTCCACATGTCTTTTATATTTCATACCCTTGTATTTTAGTTGACTAGAATTTAATATAAAAATTTTCATAACCCTCAAAAAATAATGTTTTTAAATATTAAGTGGGTGAGGGATTTTTTCACATAAAAATTCCACGGTCTCCATCATTGGTTTCTAGATGGTGTAATTTATTCATCGTGTGTGTTATAGTGCTCACCTACATATTGGAAAGAATAGATTGCGGAATCATTGTACAAATTTCACTGGCTGATAATTTTAAATGATGTAATTTATTTTTCGTGTCGGTTTTAGTGCTCACCTCCATATCGGAAATAATAAATTGCAGAATCATTGGACTGAATTAAATGATGGTATACACGTAGATATAAATATTAGTATGCTTTCCAACTGATTCTCTACTATTATTTGTATGACTAAAGGAAGTCGGCTATTTAAATTTTACTTGACAACAAAAGATTGTCTAGATAATATGTATTGGTTGACGATAAAGGATTGTCTAGATTGTAAAATTTAATAGGTTTATATCCGTCTAAGAAATAATGAATAATAGACAACCTCATTAACGGAGCAAATTTTTCAAAGTTTTAGGCTGCTGACAGACGCTTTTTGAAATGGTAGAGGGTACCATATTTAAAATATGTGTTCAAAGTTATTATTGTCCATCATAATTTGTATGTGATTCTCAAGTTTTAAAATGGAAAACTCTTTTGATCCACTTTTAATTATTCTCAACTAAAACAAATTGATTGGACCTAATTATATTGACTGAAAAATGGAACTTGAACATTGTGCTTACTGTTAAAGACTACAAGTTTGTGCTCCTTGTGTAATGTCCCGTACTTTAATTTGTTTTGACTTGAAGTATATTAACTTATATATACTCATGTGAATGATCATTTGGTGATTCGGGTGGTCCGAATCTATTTCGGTTGGTAAATAGGAAGTTCTGTTTCTTCGCGATTCGTTAATTTTTGCTAACTTTGGACTATCGTAATTTCTTCGTTACTTATCCGATTATGATTATGTTCACGAATACATATCTTATTTTTATTATTCTACAACTTTCGTGTTTTGACCGAAGGCTAATTCGCACTCTGTGTGCGTCAAAAGAGGGTGCAAAGTAGGTCCATCGTTAAATTCTAGTCATTCGGTAGCGCCTTGGCAGAGCGCTGTCTTCGCTGAATTTTTGGGAAATAGCTATCCATAGTTTTGGAAAAATTTCTCTTATAAAGTTGCAGATCTTTGAATTTCCTTTCCGTGGACATAAAGATCACCCCAATCCAAGTTCCGAGCAAGGAGTTATGACCAAAATGCCAACAGTGGTCAGTGTTGTGAAATCAGCTTTCGCTGAAAGCTCCCAAGATCGATCTTGGGAGGTCCAAGATCGATCTTGGAGCCCTGTGTGTCATGATCTTTGGCTGAGAGCTCCCAAGATCGATCTTGGAGCCCTGGGTGTCGAATTTGTCTAGAGTTTTAACCCCATTTTCTCATCATTTAACACCTTAACTCACCATTTTTGAGGCAAACTCTCCCCTATCAACTAGAAGGCTCTAGACAGAGATAGAGGTGGGTTCTTTGAAGGATTCTCACTCATTTTTCAACACCAATCCGAGATAAAAACTCCAAATCCTCCAAATCATCCCCCTAGTCACTATTCGTCGTCTTCTTCGTGGTGTTTTCTTGGGGAAAGGCCAAAAGCTTTATCTTTTCTCCTTCTTATTCGCTAATAAGTCGAGGTAGGGGTTTATATGCTCTTAAACTTAAAATTTTGGCATTGTTTTATGAATATCATCATAGTTTCACTACATTTGTCTTATTCATCTAAAGTATGGCTTATAACATAATGTTTTATGATTAATAAAGATCTAAAAGTGAGGTTTGAGGCAATAGATGCTATGTACACTTGATAATATAATTTCTTTTGACTGGAAATGGATTTATACATGTATGTTAAATATAATGATTTTGCCTGTTGATATCTATGATATATGATTATTTGGAGTATGAATTCTCGTATTTAAGCAATATATGCCACCTAAGCTCTATGATTACAAGTTATCAATTCATATGGATGTTCTTTGGATGTATATGTGTTGGTTTGACAAGAAAAGGATTAGTAAAGGATTTTGAATACACCAAAGAACATGGACGTGAATCCAATAAACTTTATATGGTATATATAGTTTCTATCTTATATATATGATGCATGAATTGGAACAAAACCTACCACTTGAACTTGATATCTATGTGACATGGACTTGTAAGCAATGTTCCTTGGATATACATGCTTGGTTGTATCCAAGTGGATTTTGTAAATGGGTTATATATGCGCTGAGGAACATGGATACATGAAGAGTGAAGTTTAAGTAGCATGTGTTGTTTTTAGTTGTCATAAATAGCATGTATGCATGTTGTGCATCACTATTGTGTCAACCATAATCTTGAAGATTCTATGGCAAGCTTGAATTCCCTTATGGCTATCAAATGGGCGTATATCTCTTATCATGATACTGAGAGCTCATTTGTATATATATCTTTTCGGAGGCTAAATGTTATGGCAATTCGTAGAAGCCTTATTTTTATCTTGATATTGTCTTATCGGATATTATTGTACTTGGTCGTGGATGACCAAGGGTGATTGATCTCTTGGAAATAAATGTGCTTGGTCGTGGATGACCAAGGGTGAGGTGAACATCTGTTCTCATAATACATACCGAGATGGGAAAAATAGGCAGGGCCCGGTGCTCTTGGGTTGAAAGCCCTAAACCCCTGGGGGAGCAATGTCTGGCTGCCTATAAGCCACCGGTGTGGAGCCCGGGAACCTAGGCAAATTGGCAAGGCACTATAGTTTGGTTGTTATCAATGTTTGTATGGGATCGGGATGATTGATCCCAGGACTGTTGCTATCTATATTCATATGGGATCGGGACAATTGATCCTAGGGTATCAACTTGATGATTCGACATCTTGGTGGCATGGGAATATACTTACAGCTCAGGCTCTCTATGGTATAGTAATTGGTTGACGCGGGAGGTAAATTGGATTAGCACGTGCATGCATAGTCAATTGATGAACATGGTTATTGTGATATTAATGAATTACACGTGGTTTGAATGATATGTTTATAAACTTGTTTTGAATATATGCCCTTCCCTACCCTACTGAGCTGTGAGCTCACCCCGTGTTTTATTTACAATTTTAGGTACTCAAGGGGCGAACGATGGTAACTAGACTATGGGTTCGGGAACAAAATAGATGGCTCTGATACATATTCACTTTTTGTTATATATATGTTATTTTGGGAAGCCACGGCTAGCCCGTAGTGTTATGCACTGTCTTGCACCTATTAAATCTGGTTTTATATATTTGTTATATGTATACAAGATTTTTTATAGCACTATCATGTTATGTCCTGCTGATTGACTTGTGAGATATTTACTGTTTAAATCATTTTATGTGTTTTCATATATACCCATTTTAGTCAATCTAAGATGGGTTAGTAACACTCCAGGTCTTAATTACAAGTTTTATACTGTAGATTAAGGCAGGGGTGTTAAAATTGGTATCAGAGCATAGGTTGACGAGTACTTGGGCTTGATGAGGACGAAATGTGTTGTGATTCTTGAAAGTTATTCATGTATGTGTCGGTAATTGTAATCTTTGTCTTCCTGAAGTCATTTATCGTCTTTACACTTTGAATTCGGGGGGATGGTTTTGTATTCTACAGCTCATTGAGAGCTTGTTAGGCCACATGGTGTGGCAAGTTGTTTCTTTGCTGATTTTGATTATTATGGTTATCGATGGTCGTATCTTGTGATTAGACCTATTCGGAGTCCTGATATTTGACATTTGTATTTGGCCTTTAGGATTTGGTACCACCTGATGTGGGTACATTACTTGGAAAATTCCTTTGTGTTTTCTATATCCCATGTGAGAATGGTAGAATCATTATCTTGATGATAAGTTAACAGGTTCTAGCTCCATTACATCGCTCGCTCGTTGTTTCATAAGATTGTTTTGTTTGTCTTGCTGTTGGATTAGATTCTACCTTATGAAAATTTTGGTTAGTCTCTTGAGAAGAGGAAACCAGATGTAATTTGGAATTAAGGTCTAGTTTTCTTCGTCAATAGAAATTTTTGAAGTGACCTGGTAAGTGGTCAAAATGATTAATCCTCTTTGAGTACGACGAGGCAAAGGATAGTTATAGATGCCAGTAATAGGGTTATCATATAAGGGAGCATTAATTCTTGTGGTTTATGGGAAAGGAAGGTTCTTCCAGATAGTATAGATCAATATCTCTAAGGGATTGATAAAGAGTCGCATACTTCATTTGGTTTTCAGGAATTAAGTAGTTCATTTCCTCTTTAATTGTCTACTAAATCATATGAGGTAAGGTGTTTAGTATGTGGGAGAATAGTACGTTCATAATATAGTTCCTTGTTCTTGTGGTGGATAAATAGAATCGACAGATAAATTTCGCAAGCATATTTTATGATGGTTTGCAGTTCATAAGTATATATGTTGTATCTTATCTGATATGGTGGTTGGTTATATCTTGGGAGAAATCTCATAATGGAAAGACAAGGAAGTTTGTGATGTTTGTACTAATCTCAACTGTATTTTTTCACACATGGTTTAAAACTTTTGGATAAATCGAGACGTTAGATAAATGGCGAGCATATTCTGTGGTAGTGTGAAACTAGTAATGTGGATTATGCATGATCGATTATGAAAACTATTTTAATGTACCGTATTGGAAATTTCTCAAATTAGAAACTTTTGTATCTTGATTGTTTTGGATTTAAATTTATGGGTTATCGAACTTTTTGTGGACTTAAAGTATTAATCTTTAGAGATGACCTTTATTCATTATGTGTATCTATATCCTTCTGACTTTTGGACATAGATTAATGATTTTGTATGACAACTTTGTAAGGAAACCGGGGTTGTGGAAGGACTATTAAATTAAATCGGCTACTTAACTAACGTTAAGGAATTTCATAGTAACTGGAATCATCTTGTATTGTGGTATAAAGCTATTATGATCATCCTCCATTATGGAGTAATATTTTGGTTAATCAATGATATGATACGGAATATGATTTTTGGTGACGTAAACGTTTAAAGATTGTTCGATTTATACTTATGGATGTGAATATCGTTAGGTCATGAGATCTATGAGATGTTGAAATGTGAAAGATAGATTGGGATTTAATGGGCATATAATTATGGTCTCTCTAAAATTAGGATTATGGTTCTTTATACTTATGTACACTTATGTGCCAGGAAGTTGATTCCTGTAAGATTTTTGTATTATGAATATGTGATAATTGTAGTGGTGTGAATTGAGGCTATCTCAAATTCTTTATGAGAATGCTGGGGTATATGGTCTTTCTTAAACTGAGTAAGACTTCTTTTTGGAAAAGGATCTTGTATAAACATTTACGGGTTATAGTTGTGGATTATTTATAGTTTAACCATTGAAGTCAAGGAAGTTGAATTAAGTTTATTGTTATGGATTGAAACTTAATTATTCCTTGTTTTTATGGTATCCCTCGTCATGAAAGATTCCTTGCGTAATATGAGATGGTGACATTATATCTTTTTGGAGATATTGGAAATATGAATGGGAACATAGAAATATTCTAAAACCCTTCATGGTTCATTCGGTTCTTAAATTTTGACTAGGGATATCTCTACCTGAGTTTTCTTCTATCTTGTTTTCTTCTGTGGTAATCCTTGTAATGAGAATACGATATCGTTCATTTCTGGGTGGTTAACAACATATGAATTTACCTATCTTACTGACAAGTTAAATTCTATGTAAATCCTTGGATGGAGGAATTGAAGGAATTGTTTCCTAGAAATTTGAATTTGACAACCGTTACGTATATCTTTGTTAAATTTGAGAAAGCCCTTCAAGTCATTGTAGGACGTTAATTTTTGGGTTCTATGAGGTTCTCACATGTGTGAGGTAATTGTGTTCGTGTAATTTTTCCAAATATGCACTATGGAGAGAGATGACCTTGGTATGTCAGGTGCTAATGGATAGATGATGTAAATCTCGTGTAAGTAAACACTTTTGGTATGTAGATCAAACGTGAATTGACGACAATTTTAGATAAACTTATGAAAAGTTTGGAAAAATATCTGTACTTGAATAAGTTTTACGGTAGACATTGGATGGGATGATTACATTATGGAAATTATGGTTTTAAATTTTTTATTTTGACCCGTCAAGGATTTGACGGTTGGGTATATTGTGAAAACCTTTTGGTCGATATCAACTAATTAGGGGGCATTATCACTAGTATTGAGTTCTAGAGCATTCAGTGTTGTTCTTGTTCTTGTTCTTGTATCTTTATTGTTGTTGCTTATTTGTTGGCTACGTGATATTTGTGTTTGCCTTTCTTCTTGTATAAGAGTTGGCTAAGTGCCAATGAGGATTGATTGGTGCATGGTTAATTACACCAACCGGAATTTGCCAATAGTCCAACAGGCCCTTTCAGACGTGCAGTGTGAGGACATGGGTGAGGTGAGGCAAGGATGGTTGTGGTGGTACATAGCATGTGACCAAAAGAGATATAACGGTTGAAAACCGAGATTTATGATCAGTGTCTCAAGTTATTTACTTCAAGAATGCCATCAAAAATTTCGAGGAGGAAATTTTTATTAGTGGGGGAGATTGTAATATCTCATACTTTAATTTGTTTTGAATTGAAGTATATTAGCTTATTTATACTCATGTGAATGATCGTTTGGTGATTCGGGTGGTCCGAATCTATTTCGGTTGGTAAATAGGAAGTTATGTTTCTTCGCGATTCGTTAATTTTCGCTAACTTTGGACTAGAATAATACAAATAATAGAAATATGTGGTCCGAATCTATTATTTGTATTATTCTACAACTTTTGTGTTTTGACCGAAGGTTAATTCGCATTCCTTGTGGGTCAAAAGAGGGTGCAAAGTAGGCCCGTCGTTAAATTATGGTCATTCGGCAACGCCTTGGAAGAGCGCTGTCTTCGATGACTTTTTGGGAAATAGTTATCCATAATTTGGAAAAACTTTCTCTTAGAAAGTTGTAGATCTTTGAATTTCCTTTCTGTGGACATAAAGATCACCCCAATCCGAGTTCCGAGCAAGGAGTTATGACCAAAATGCCAACAGTGGTCAGTCCTGTGAAATCAGCTTTCGCTGAGAACTCCCAAGATCGATCTTGGGAGGTCCAAGATCAATCTTGGAGCCCTGTGTGTCATGATCTTTGGCTGAGAGCTCCCAAGATCGATCTTGGAGCCCTGGGTGTCGAATTTGTCTAGAGTTTTTACCCCATTTTCTCATCATTTAACACCTTAACTCACCATTTTTGAGGCAAACTCTCCCCTATCAACTAGAAGGCTCTAGAGAGAGATAGAGGTGGGTTCTTTGAAGGATTCTCACTCATTTTTCAACACCAATCCGAGATAAAAACTCCAAATCCTCCGAATCATCCCCCTAGTCACTATTCGTCGTCTTCTATGTTGTGTTTGCTTGGGGAAAGGCCGAAAGCTTTTTCTTTTCTCCTTCTTATTCGCTAATAAGTCGAGGTAGGGGTTTATATGCTCTTAAACTTAAAATTTTGGCATTGTTTTATGAATATCATCATAGTTTCACTACATTTGTCTTATTTATCTAAAGTATGGCTTATAACATGATGTTTTATGATTAATAAAGATCTAAAAGTGAGGTTTTAGGCAATAGATTATATGTACACTTGATAATATGATTTCATTTGACTGGAAATGGATGATTTATACGTGTATGTTAAATATAATGATTTTGCCTATTGATATATATTATATATGATTATTTGGAGTATGAATTCACGTATTTAAGCAAGATATGCCTCCTAAGCTCTATGATTACAAGTTATCGATTCCTATGGATGTTCTTTGGATGTATATGTGTTCATTTGACAAGAAAAGGATTAGTAAAGGATTTTGAATACACCAAAGAACATGGACATGAATCCGATAGAGTTTATATGGTATATATAGTTTCTATCTTATATGTATGATGCATGAATTGGAACAAGACCTACCGCTTGAACTTGATATCTATGTGATATAGACTTGTAAGCGACGTTCCTTGGATATACATGCTTGGTTGTATCGAAGTGGATTTTGTAAATGGGTTATGTATGCGCTGAGGAACATGGATACATGACGAGTGAAGTTTAAGTGGCATGTGTTGTTTTTAGTTGTCATAAATAGCATGTATGCATGTTGTGCATCACTATTGTGTCAACCGCAATCTTGAAGATTCTATGGCAGGTTCATTTATATGTATATATATATCTCTATTCGAAGGTTACATGTTATGGCAATTTGTAGAATCTTCATTTTTGTCTTGATATTGTCTTATCGGATATGATTGTACTTGGTCGTGGATGACCAAGGGTGATTGATCTCTTTGAAATGATTGTACTTGGTCATGGATGACCAACGGTGAGGTGAACATATGTTTTCATAGTGCTTGCCGGGATAGGAAAAATAGCCAGGGCCCGGTGCCCTTGGGTTAAAAAGCCCTAAACCCTTGGGGGAGCAATGTTTGGCCGCCTATAAGCTACCGGTGTGGAGCCCGGGAACCTAGGCAAATTGGCAAGGCACTATAGTTTGTTTGTTATCAATGTTTATATGGGATCGGGATGATTGATGCCAGGACTGTTACTATCTATATTCATATGGGATCGGGACAATTGATCCCAAGGTATCAGCTTGATGATTCGACATCTCGGTGGCATGGGAATATACTTACAGCTCAGGCTCTCAATGGTATAGTAATCGGTTGACACAGGAGTTAAATTGCATTAGCACTTGCATGCGTAATCAATTGATGAACATGGTTATTGTGATATTAATGAATTACACGTGGTTTGAATGATATGTTTATAAACTTCTTTTGAATATATGCCTTTCCCTCCCCTACTGAGTTGTGAGCTCACCCCGTGTTTTATTTACAATTTCAGGTACTCAGGGAGCAAACGATGGTAACGGGACTATGGGTTCGGGAACGAAATAGATGGCTCTGATACAGATTCACTTTTTGTTATATATATGTTATTTGGGGAAGCCAGAGCCAGCCCGTAGTGTTATGCACTGTCTTGCACCTATTAAATCTGGTTTTATATATTTGTTATATGTATACAAGATTTTGTACAGCACTATCATCTTCTATCCTGGTGATTGACTTGTGAGATATTTACTGTTTAAATCTTTTTATGTGTTTTCATATATACCCATTTTAGTCAATCTAAGATGGGTTAGTAACACTCCAGGTCTTAATTACAAGTGTTATCTTGTAGATTAAGGCGGGGGTGTTACACATTGAGTCTTGTCCAGCAGAACCTTGTAAGGGGGCGACCGATGAGGAAACCCAGGCTTACCGGAGGTGGAAAAAACTGATGAGATGGCGTGGTTTTACATTATGGCATTTTTGTCAAATGTGTTACAACATTAGCATTAGTTTTTTACCACTGCCTACGACATAATGCTGAACCTCAAAGATATTTTTTGGGATTGGGATCATGTCGTAAGGTAGATTTCGATGAAAGGCCTCATGAACACGACTATTGCTGAAGGAAACTCAAGTTAAGGATCTTGTTTTGAAGACGATCGGTCTTCTGAATGAACTAAGAGATCTTTGGGGTTGAAATCGATGGGGAAACTCAGGTTGATATCGTTCTCCAGTCTCTGCTGGATTTATTTAAGGGATTCTGACAGAATTACTACATGAATAAGCTTTATTCATTGTTGGAACTTCTTAAAGAATTCCAAGTATTTGAGGAACTCCTTAGTAAGCTGGCTAGTACTCTAGTGGCTGAGAAAGCTTCAACTTCTATGCCCAAAAGCAAGAAATGAAGAAGAAGAATGCATAAGCTGCAGTCCCATAAGGAGCAGTGCGTGCAGCAGTCACAGAACCTCTAGGAGAAGTGAAAAAGCCTATGAGCCAGTGTTTTCACTGTCACTAGAAAGTGCATTTGAAGAAAGATTGTCCCAGTTTCCTAAACCATTATAACAATATATGTAAATTTCATCTATTTATTGTTGTGTCTTGTTTAGTGGTCCGATCTACCAGTACATTGTGTGTAGATTCGGGAGCCACTAATCATATCTGCAATACTTTGCAGGGGTTCCAGGAAACCAGACAACATTAAAATAGTGAAAATTTACAAATGGGCAGCTACGAATGTGGCAACAGTTGCAGTAGAAGATATTTATCTTCAGTCTAGTTAGAATAGGATATTAATGATTAAGGAATGTCTATATGTATCTTCCATTAGAAGGAATTTGATTTCTATTTCTAGATTAGTTGAGCACAAATATTTTGTTTATTTTAATGATAAATCAGTTTTCATTAGAAAAAATAAATAGTGTGTTTGTTCTAGTACATTAGTGATTGATCTTTACATTAATAATCCTGACTTGTTAGTACTACAACTGAGTGAATTGAATAGCATTAATAGTTTACTGATTAAGAGAAAGGAACCTTCAAAATGAACCAAATGTATTTTTGGCACTTACGCCTTGGTCATATTAATCTAAAAAGACTAACAGATCATTCTCGGCAAAAGGCTATAGCGCTAAAGAACAGGTAAAATTTGTTCACTCTATTTGTATGGTCACACAAATGTCCACCCTAGAGGAGGCTTTGAGTATTTCATCACATTTGTAGATGATTATTTAAAGTATAGATACATTTACTTAATGCGACGTAAGTCTAAAGTCTTTTAGAAATTCAAAGAATTCAAGACAAAAACGGAGAAGCGTCTAGAGAAATGTATCGCGTCACTACGATCAGATCGTGGTGGTTTATACCTCTTAGGATAGTTCAAGGAATACTTATTAGAGAATGGGATTGCATCCCAGTTGTCTGCACCGGAGATGCCACAGCATGATGGTGTAGCAGAAAGAAGGAATAAGACTCTTATAGAAATAGTAAGATCTATGATGAGTTATTCATACCTACCTTATTCTTTTTGGGGATATACTTTAGAAATAGCTGGATATATTCTGAAGTTGGTACCATCAAAGTCAGTACCTACTACACCCATATAATTATAGACCGGGCGTAAGCCTAGTTTGCAGCATATTCGGGTATGCGGTAGTCCAGCACACGTGCTGAAAGGTAATGCGAATTAGTTGGAATCAAGAATAGAAGTGTATTTCTTTGTTGCGTATCCAAAAGGAACCAAGGGTGATTTATTTTATAATCCTCGAGAAAGTAAGGTTATTGTTATCAATGCCAGATTCTTAGAAGACGATTATATCATGGAGCATAAGCCCAGGAGTAGTGTTGTTGTATTGGAAATGAGAGGAGAAAAAAATAGGGCACAATTCGTCTATACCTTTAATACAAGAGGAAATACTATATTAAATGGATATCGACATTCCATTACCTCGTCGTAGTGAGAGGATTGCCGATACTTGTGCACATCTTGAACAAATCACTAATACGTAGGTTCTTGAACCAGCACAATGTGTGGATAGTGAGTTAGTAAGTTCAATATTTGCACAATGTACATAAACACAAATAGTGTCTCGTCGTAGTGGGAGGGTTGTTCGTCAACCTGGTGGTTTTATATTCTTAGGAGAGCCTTATGACAAGGTCCCTGATGAATAAGAAACGAACACTTTTTAACTACAATGAAGTACTTCAAGATAAAGATACAGAAAATGGTAAAGAGTTATGAAATCTGAAATGGAGTCCATGTACTCTAACAAAGTCTGGGATCTTGTAAAACCACCCGAAGGGATAAAACCTATCGGATGTAAGTGGGTATATAAGAGACAGAGAGGATCAAACGTACTTAAAGCAAGGCTTGTTGCTAAAAGGGTTCACTCAGAAAGAAGGGGATCGATTATGAGGAAACCATTTCGCCGGTAGCCAAGCCAAAATCTATTCGGATTCTCTTATCCATTGCGGCTCATCTTGATTACGAGATTTGGCAAATGGATGTCAAGACAGGTTTCCTTAATATAAGTCATGATAAAAGCATCTATATGATGCAACCAGAAGGATTCATAGCAAAGGGCCAAGAGCATATGTTGTGCAAGCTCAAGAAGCCCATTTATGGGCTTGAGCAAGTGTCTAGATCTTGGAACATCTTTCTTAACCATGCAATCAAATCTTTTGGTTTTGATCAATGTTCGAATGAGTCTTATGTGTACAAAAAGCGCAGTAGAAGCGCGGTGGTATTCTAGGTATTGTATACGGATAATATCTTACTTATTGGAAGCGATATATGAATATTATCTTCAGTAAGGGTATGGTTAACAAGTCAGTTCGATATGAAGGTCTTAGGAGAAAACAGTCACATCCTTGGTATTAAGCTTATGCAAGATTAGAAAAATAGGATGTTGGGCCTATCCAAAGTACTTACGTCGATACAATTCTTGCCAGAGTCAGTATACAAGATTCCAAGAAAGGGTTTCTCCCTTTTTAGGTACGGAATCACTCTATCCAAGATCAATGTCAGAAGACGCATGATGAGATAGAGTTCATTTTGCTTCGGTAGTGGGAAGCCTCATGTATGTTGTATTGTGTACTAGACTAGACGTTTGCTTTACCATTGGTATGGTTAGCAGATATCAGTCTAATCCAGGGAAAAAACATTGGATTGCAGTAAAACATAAACTTAAGTACCTTAAAAGGACTCAAGATTTTATATTGGTTTACCTGGCAAACAGTCTAGTACCTGTTGGATACACAGACAAGGATTTTTAGTCAGAAGTTAGGATTCCAGAAAGTCAACTTCAGGTTATGTGTTTACTCTAAGAGGTGGAGTCATTGATTGGAGGAGTATCAAGTAGTCGTGCATTGCTGACTCCACCATGAAAGCTGAATATGTGGCTATTTTAGAAGCAGCTAAGGAGGGGGTTTGGCTCAGGAACTTCCATATGAATCTAGATGTGGCACCTTCAGTGTTATAAGCTATTTCACTTTATTTTGATAATAGTGAAACGGTTGCGAACTCGAAAGAGCCGAGGATTCATAAGAAGGGGAAACACATGTTCACGTTGAGGGAATGGGGTGAGATGCATAGTTGCATGGCTTTGAGTCTAAGTGGGAGATTGTTAGAGTGATATACTAAAAGCCATAATTTTCTTGTTGGTTTGGATATGTTATAAACTTGGTTTTGCCATTTTAATGAGAATCTTTATAGGCAATGGTTGCATTATATTATTTATTTAAATATTGTGCATGTGTGTCTTTTATTCCATATAATATATGATTTGGTGTGTAGATTATAGCTTACACACAAAAGATCATATCATCGGTTCTTGTGGAATATAAGTTTAATGGTTCACAGTCTTCGATGGAATTGGACACCTGTCGGTAGGATTGTAGCACAAGTTTTAGTAGTTTATCTTTACCACAGGAAACGGTATAGTTTTAACTCGTTTTGCTAGTACACTTTGTGTGTATTGAATAGGACCAGTTTAGGTTAATTGTTTTTATATTGACTATATAAAACAATTTAAAATCCTTTGGTTATTATGATTACTTATGCTCTTAATCTTGAAATAATTAATAGACATATATATGTAGTGTTTGTTGTTTTGACTCATTAAGAGTGAGATTCGTTTATGGATCAATAATTTTTGTAAGTTGGATGACGACACTATATGTATGACAAATATTAATTATTGACGGAATCCACATCCTAGTATAGGAATTGATGATAGCCCCTTAAGAAGCTTATAAGTTTTGATCATGTCAAACCCTGCAGGTGGATTATGTTAATCCGACATATCAAATAAGTTAAGTGGTAGGCTCAAGGATTTAGAAGTCATTTAAATATAATTGTCAGTAATTTAATTTAAATAACGGTTATTTGTAATCTTAACATGGGGAGAATAATAGGTATTTAATAATAAGGAGCTCAAAATATAATTTTGAGATAAGGACGGGAGTGCAATTATAATTCTTTAGTGGTGTGAATTATAATTCATGGAATGAACTAATTCATAGTGGAATTAGGATTCCAGCTTTCCATTGGAAGCCCAAACACTTATTTCTCCTTAAGGTCTCTATCGTAGCCTTATATATACGCTGGCCTTGTCTCTTCTTAATACAACAATAATTCTCATGAGTTAGGGTTTGTTCTATTGAGAGAGTATAAAATCTTTGGGGAATACCGTATCCTACACTCGGTGCAAGATTTGATGGCTAAAGGAATACGATAGAAGATCTTTAGGTTTTCAGGACAATCAGAAGTCGTTTCGATGGCGAAAAGAATTGATTTTCGCAGCCCAACGAGAATTAAAAAATCTGACGAAATCGCAATCTGATGCTTTCAAACCCTAGTCTCATCATATGGATCCTCTACATGATCCACAAAGGTGAAATCCCTTTATTCTTATAGGGTTTTAGCAAAAGTTTTTTGTTCATTCTATACGCAATATCAAACGATCCTGTATTTATGTGTCCATCAAATTAAACAACCCACAGGCTAATTAATTAAATACAAAGATGATAGCACAATTCTCTTTGTGGCAATGGATACATCCAAACAATTTACATGTAACCATCAATTCATGGGAGTAAATATATCTAGACAATATGTATGTACTAGGGATAACTTGTGCGGATGACACTATGGCATCGCTTGCGTAAAACCACGATTTTCTAGTTATCAAATCTAGAATATTCAGAATAAACAAAATACCAAATTGTGTCAACCCCATAAAAGTTTGTAACCAAGAAATATAAATATTGCACTTAAAAAAGATAACAAAACAAAAAAAAATCAAAACGAAGAATAATTCCCCCACCCCCACCACACCCACGCACAAAGCAATTGATAACATAGTAATAGAAAAAAAATTAAACTTTTTACTGTAGTCAAGAGAGTAGAATGGTACAGAGTAATAGACATACCATAGAGAAGGTCTTCGAGGTATTTGATCGTTGTCGTAGTTGTTCCGACGAGATTAGTTCTCACTCTAGTCCTCTCTTTCTATACAAATCAGAGAAGTCTTAAATCGATGAGATAAAAGGTGTGATGAAATACATACATGAGAAACTAAAATTGGATTTAACCTTAAATTGGTGTCACCGGTTGCTGTGATTTGGCGTCGGTCCCCCTCGCCGATTACTAATTCGATTGCGAGTAGAAGATAGAGTAAGATTTGTCAAGGATGGAGCTAGATAGAAGGCAACGAAAAGAGAGTGAAGAAAGATATTGAACACCTAGGGATATCTGCTAAGAACGAGTATGAAATTGAAGAAGGAGAGGTGGCTCCGTGGTGATGAGCCCTAGATTTGAAAGAAGGAGCTCAAAATTTGGGTCTTTTAGGCAAAAGAGAAATATTTGAAACCAACCTAGAAAATTAAAAGGAAAAATACGGAGCCAACCAAAATTTTGATAAAGCGCCCTTCCCGCCTAGTTTTTTCATTTTGGGCGGTGTGTGTTTATTGAATTTTTTTTTTTAATAAAAGTTAAAAATGTGAGTGAGTATTCACTTGAATACGATTCCATTGGATGATATTTTACAATTTCATGTAGGACTCGGTTAATTACTAGATAATGTGATACAACCTAATTGTACTTGTTAAGTAATTAAATTTAAATAAATAATAATTCTCTAAACATGCAAATTTGACTAAAATAGATGAGTGAAGAACTTAATTTACTAAAAACTTAGGTATAAATATTTATAGATCATCAAATATATTCAAACCCTTTCTTCATTTAATAAATTTTAGTTCTATTAATTAATTTTTTTAAAAAAAGAAATTAACAGGTCTAATAGATCAAGTTAGGTGGTAAACTTGTAATACTTTGCTTTTATAGGGACAAGTTCTTAAGTGACAATCACGGTATTTCCTATCCTTTCCACCTCCCCTCGTGGTTCGAAACCTGGATCTAAAGTCCTCTATGTAAATCCCGTCTAGAAACATCAATATTAAGTGTGGACAATAGTTTTTTAAAAAAATATAAAGCTTGAGTGAATTCCCTAGTTATAAAATTACGCAATCTTTGGTTTTTTTTACTTGAAATGGGTTATATATATGAATTTTGATGAATCAACTAAAATTATCATATTGATGATTATTCAATTTTTACAGCCAGACATATTTAAATGTGGAAATCCTAAATTCTCTAACTCATAATTTGAGGGACAACTAAAGGAGCCCTAGGTATAATAATAATAATAATGCTTCATTAAACCTACTATTTCAAAGAGAGTGCATGATATCATCTTGAGCCATAACCAGTTCCTCAATCACGAAAGAACTATAGGTTTACATAAGATGTATAAAATCCTAAGTATGCATGCTTATTATGAAGAAAAATATTTTTTTAGTAAAATTAGAAGTTCAAAATTATTTGCATTGGCTTCAAGCTCATCGCACTCTTATATTGTTGTTATAAAGATTATAATTATGTATTTAACCGTTAAAACGTATAAAATTGTTTTATTGTTCATTTTTGACTTCCCCTTCTCTTATAGTACCTATGTAGTAAGCATTGCGATACATAAGGCTGTAAAGCTAAGATTAACTACATTTTAGTACAATGTATTGATCCCCAAATTTCATTCGATATAATATACTTTTGTTTTTCAAATATAGCAATCGACTTCCTATTTGGTTTCGAAAACCACATATTTTTGTTTTCAAACAACCAAAATTTGAGTGGAAATTTTGTACGGATTGCCATATTCAAAACCAAACAGGAAGTAGATTGCTATTTTCGGAAAAAAAAAAAAAGAGAGAGTATATTGTATCAAATGAAATTTGGGGACCAGTACATTATACTAAAATGTAGATAATCCATAAAGCTAATAGTAATTCAATTATGTTATAACTAGTTTTAAATTTAATTTTAGAATAAAAATTAGTATTATAAAATAATTATTCAAAATATTACAATTATAAATTACAAAAATATTCATTATGAACTTTGTTCCTTGAAAAAATATTCGATGTTAATTAAAATCATTAAGTTATTGAATATTAATTATCACAAAGTTTAACTGTGCAATAATTTGATTTTCAAACTAGAATTAACAAATTTTAAAATATAAATAATATATATTAAAATATAATATTTTCAAAATTATATTTTAAGATAGTCAAAATGACAATATTTGAAGGAAAAAAATTCTAGCTAGTTAGACATAATTTTGAGTCCCTTTCTAATTTTTTTTTGAGAAAAAGTTAAAAATCTATTAAATTTTGATTTTTTTTTAATTTGGACTAAAGTAAATTTATTTTTATAAGTTTGAGAAATTAAGATTCACTTGAAAAGTGCGCAGGAGATGAGTTAAAAGAACAAGAAAGTGGTGAAAGATTTAATCGATGAGAGAGTCATAAATTTGTTAAAATTTATGACTCACCAAAACAGTCATAAAGGCTAACACTTACACACTAAACTCTTTGTGACTGCCAGTGGCAGTCACAAGCAACACTATTATTTATGACTGCTAATAGCAGTCACAAATTTTAAAAACCATAACTATTTGACCTTTGTGATAGTCATTGACTGTCATAAACACAGCAATTGTTGTTAGAGTGATATACTAAAAGCCATAATTTTCTTATTAGTTTGGATATGTTATCAACTTGGTTTTGCTATTTTAGTAAGAATCTTTATGGGCAATGGTTGCATTATATTATTTATTTAAATATTGTGCATGTGTGTCTGTTATTCCATATAGTAGATGATTTGGTGTGTAGAATATAGCTTGCACACAGAAGATCATATCATCGGTTATTGTGGAATATAAGTTTAATGGTTCACAATCTTAGATGGAATTGGACACCCATAGGTAGGATTGTAGCACAAGTTTTAGTAGTTTATCTTAACTACAGGAAACGGTATAGTTTTAATTTGTTGTGCTAGTACACTTTGTGTGTATTGAATAGGACCAGTTTGGGTTAATTTTTTTTATACTGACTATATAAAACAATTTAAAATTCCATGATTATTATGATTACTTATGCTCTTAATCTTGAAATAATGAATAGACATATATATGTAGTGTTTGTTGATTTGACTCATTATGAGTGAGATTCATTTATGGATCAATAATCTTCGTGAATTGGATGACGACACTATATGTATGATGAATATTAATTATTGATGGAATCCACGTCCCGGTATATGGATTGATGATAACCCCTTGAGAAGCTTATAAGTTTTGATCATGTCAAACCCTGCAGGTAGATTATGTTAATCCGACATATCAAATAAGTTAAGTGGTAGGCTCAAGGATTAAGAAGTCATTTAAATATAATTGTCAGTAATTTAATTTAAATGACGGTTATCTGTAATCTTAACGTGGGGAGAATAATAAGTATTTAATAACAAGGAGCTCGAAATTAAATTTTGATATAAGGACGGGAGTGCAATTATAATTCTTTAGTGGTGCGAATTATAATTTATGGAAGGAACCAATTCATAGTAGAATTAGGATTCCAACTTTCCGTGGGAAGCCCAAACTTATTTCTCCTTAAGGTCCCTATCGTAGCCTTATATATACGCCGGCCTTGTCTCTTCTCCAGATAACAATAATTCTTATGAGTTAGGGTTTGTTCTATTGAGAGGAAAAAATCTTGGTGATACCGTAGCCCACACTTGGTGCAAGATTTGATGGCGAAAGGAATACGATAGAAGATCTTTAGGTTTTCGGCACAACGGTCGTAAATTAATCGTAACTTTTGATCGCACCGTTGTCTCGGGCTGATTTTTGGATATGTCATTCGGAACGCAAAGTTACTTTTAGCACGTGTAAAATCAGGATGATCAGAGGTCGTTTCGATGGCGAAAACAATCGATTTTCGCAGCCCAGCGAGAATTAAAAAAATATGACCAAATCGTAATCTGATGCTTTCAAACCCTAGTCTCCTCATATGGATCCTCTACATGATCCACAAAGTTGAAATCCCTTTATTCTTATAGGGTTTTAGCAAAAGTTTTTTTTTGTTCAATCTATACGCAATATCAAACGATCCTGTATTTATGTCTCCATCAATTGGTATCAGAGGGATTGGTTTTCTTTGATACTGCGTACGGATTGAACTAACCATGTTGTCCTGTTAAATCTATTCATGTATTTTATTGTTGGATAGAACGTAGAACTCGCTAACCCTTGTTTTACAGTGTTCTTGTCCCGCTATTGTGGTCACATAATTATGTTTTATGTGATTGGATCCCACGATGTTTTTATTCATGGTTAATTTTAATGTGCATGATGATTTGGGTTTTATTCATGGTTGTAAATTAAATTTACATCAGATTTGTGAACTCCATAAAAGGAGGCATAGGATCTATGTAATTTTATTTACAGTTTAGATATAATAGTTTATGTGTGAACTCCTTAAATGGAGGCATAGGACCTTTGTATCTAAGATTGTAGTTTCTTTAACGAAGAACGTTGAAGAAGGCGTTTCCACCAAGATTGATTCCCGACATAGTCAGTGAAGTGGCGACGTAGGTGGTGACAGGTTTTTTAACAGACTAGGGATGATGAAGCTTGGACCATAGTAGCAGGGATTTAATTATTCTTATTATTGAATGGTTTAATGCTTTGTGTGATTGTGTGTTGGTCATATGTGTTTAATTATTAGGTTTCCTTATAATCTTGGACAACATGTATACATGACCATACCTAGATCACCTTTTATTTTATATTTAGTTCTTGTCAAATTAAAAAAGGGTATATAAATATAAATTTGCGTAATTGAAAAATATAAGTTTTTTTTTAAAAAAAGCAGCAAGTTAATTTTATTACACATGTCTTTTATATTTCATACCCTTGTATTTTAGTTGACTAGAATTTAATATAAAAATTTCTTAACCCTCAGAAAATAATGTTTTAAATACTAAGTGCGTGAGGGATTTTTTCACAGAAAAATCCCACGGTCTCCATCATTGGTTTGTAGATGATGTAATTTATTCTTCGTGTGTGTTATAGTGCTCACCTCCATATCGGAAAGAATATATTGCAGAATCATTGTACAAATTTCACTGACTGATAATTTTAAATGATGTGAGTTATTTTTCGTGTGGGTTTTAGTGCTCACCTCCATATCGGAGAGAATAAATTGTAGAATCATTGGACTAAATTAAATGATGGTATACACTTAGATATAAATAATAGTATGCTCTCCAACTGAGTCTCTACTATTATTTGTAGGACCAAAGGAAGTCGGCTATTTAAATTTTACTTGACAATAAAGGATTCTCTAAGATAGTATGTATTGCTTGACGATAAAGGATTGTCTAGATCGTAAAACTTAATAGGTTTACATCTGTCTAAAAAATAATTAATAATAGACGACCTCACTAACGGGGCATATTGTTCAAAGTTTTAGGCTGCTGGCGAATGCTTTTTGAAATGGTAGAGGTTACCATATTTAAAATATGTGTTCAAAGTTATTTTTTCCCATCATAATTTGTATGTGATTCTCAAGTTTTAAAATGGCAAACTCTTTCGATCCACTTTTAATTATTCTCAACTAAAACAAATTGATTGGACCTAATTATATTGACTAAAAAAAATGGGAACTTCAATATTGCGCTTACTGTTAAAGAGTAAAAACTGAGTCTTATCCAGCAAAACCTGGTAAGGGGGAGACCGATGAGGAAACCCAGGCTTGCCGGAGGTGGAAAAAGGCTGATGAGATGGCGTGGTTTTACATTCTGGCATTTTTGTCAAATGTGCTACAACATTATCATTAGTCTTTTGCCACCGCCTACGACATAATGCTGAACCTCAAAGATATTTTTCAGGATCAGGATCATGTCGCAAGGTAGGTTTCGACGAAAGGCCTCATGAACACGACTATTATTGAAGGAACCCGAGTTAAAGATCTTGTTTTAAAGATGATCGGTCTTCTGAATGAACTAAAATATCTTTGGAGTTGAAATCGATGGGGAAACTCAGGTCGATATCATTCTCCAGTTGCTGCTGGATTTATTTAAAAGATTCTGACATAATTACAACATGAATAAGCTTTATTCATTGCTGGAACTTCTTAAAGAAATCCAAGTAGTTGAGGAACTCCTTGGTAAGCTGGCTAGTACTCTAGTGGCTGAGAAAGCTTCAACTTCTATGCCTAAAAGCAAGAAAGGAAGAAGAAGAATGCATAAGCTGCAGTCCCACAAGGAGCAGTGCGTGCAGCAGTCGCTGAACCTCTAGGAGGAGTGAAAAAGCCTATGGGCCAGTATTTTCACTGTCAGTAGAAAGTGCATTTGAAGAAAGATTGTCCCTGTTTCCTAAACCGTTATAACAACATATGTAAATTTCATCTATTTGTTCTTGTATCTTGTTTAGTGGTCTGATCTACCAGTACCTGGTGTGTAGATTCGAGAGCCACTAATCATGTCTGCAATACTTTACTGGGGTTCCAGGAAACCAGACAACTTAAAAATAGAGAAAATTTACATATGGATAGCTACGAATGTGGCAACAGTTGCAGTAGAAGATATTTATCTTCAGTCTAGTCCGAATAGGATATTAATGATTGAGGAATATCTATATGTATTTTCCATTAGAAGGAATTTGATTTCTATTTCTAGATTGGTTGAGGAGAAACATTTTGTTTATTTTAATGATAAATCAGTTATCATTAAAAAAAATAAAAAAAAAATTTGTTTGTTCTGGTACATTAGTGATTGTTCTTTACATTAATAATTCTGACTTATTAGTACTACAACTGAGTGAATTGAATAGCATTAATAGTTTACCAATTAAGAGAAATGAACCTTCAAAATGAATCAAATGTTTTTTTTAGCACTTACGCCTTGGTCATATTAATCTAAAAAGAATTCAAAAACTGGTCGAAAATGGACCATTAGGTTCGTTGGAAGTGGAGGCACTTCCAGTTTTTGAATCCTATTTGGAAGGTAAAATGACTAAGAGATCATTCTCGGCAAAAGGCAATAGCGCTAAAGAACAGTTAAAACTGGTTCACTCTGATTTGTATGATCACATGAATGTCCAGACTAGAGGAACCTTTGAGTATTTCATCACATTTCTAGATGATTATTTAAAGTATAGATACATTTATCTAAATGCGATGTAAGTCTGAAGTCTTTGAGAAATTTAAAGAATTCAAGGCAGAAACAGAGAAGCATTTAGAAAAATGTATCAAATCACTATGATCAGATCGTGGTGGTGAATACCTCTTGGGAGATTTCAAGGAATACTTATTAGAGAATGGGAATACATCTCAGTTGTCTGCACCGAGGATGCCACAGCAGGATGGTGTAGCAGAAAGAAGGAATAAGACTCTTATAGAAATGGTAAGATCTATGATGAGTTATTCAGACCTACCTGATTCCTTTTGGGGATATGCTTTAGAAATAGTTGCATATATTCTGAACTTGGTACCATCAAAGTCAGTACCTACTAAACCCATAGAATTGCGGACTGGGTGTAAGCCTAGACTGCGGCATATTTGGGTATGGGGTAGTCCAGCACATGTGCTGAAAGGTAATGCGGATAAATTAGAATCAAGAATGAAAATGTGTTTCTTTGTTGCATATCCAAAAGGAACCAAGCATGGTTTATTTAATAATCCTCAAGAATATAATGTTATTATTATCAATGCCAGATTCTTAGAAGAGAATTATATCATAGACCATATGCCCAGGAGTAGTGTTGTTGTAGTGAAAATGAGAGGAAAGAAAAATAGGGCACAATCCGTCTATACCTTTAGTACAAGAGGAAATACCACAGTAAATGGATATCGACATTCCATTACCTCGTCGTAGTGGGAGGATTGCCGATACTTGTGCACATCTTGAACAAATCACTAATACATAGGTTCTTGAACCAGCATAATGTGTGGATAGTGAGTTAGTATGTTCAATATTTGCACAATGTACACAAACACAAGTAGTGCCTCGTCGTAGTGGGAGGGTTGTTCGTCAACCTGGTCGTTTTATGTTCTTAGGAGAGTCTTATGACAAGGTCCCTGATGAACAAGAAACGAACCCTTTTTAACTGCGATGAAATACTTCAAGATAAAGATATAGAAAAATGGCAAAGGGTTATGAAATCTGAAATAGAGTCCATGTACTCTAACAAAGTCTGGGATCTTATAAAACCACCCGGAGGGATAAAACCTATTGGATGCAAGTGGGTATATAAGAGATAGAGAGGATTAGACGGGCTTAAATCAAGGCTTCTTGCTAAAAGGGATCATTCAGAAAGAAGGGGATCGATTATGATGAAACCTTTTTGCCGATAGCCATGCCAAAGTCTATTCGAATTCTCTTATCCATTGCGGCTCATCTTGATTACGAGATTTGGCAAGTGGATGTCAAGACAGGTTTCCTTAATGGAAGTCTTTATAAAAGCATCTATATGATGCAACCAGAATGATTCATAGCAAAGGACCAAGAGCACATGTTGTGCAAGCTCAAGAAGCGCATTTACGGGCTTAAGCAAGTGTCTAGATCTTGGAACATCTGTTTTGACCATGCAATCAAATCTTTTGATTTTGATCAATATTCGGATGAGTCTTGTGTGTACAAAAGGCGCAATGGAAGCGCGGTGTTATTCCAGGTATTGTATGTGGATAATATCTTACTTATCGGAAGCGATATGTGAATATTATCTTCAGTGATGGTATGGTTATCAAGTCAGCTCGATATGAAGGACTTGGTAAAAGTCAGTCACATCCTTGGTATTAAGCTTATGCGAGATCGAAAAAAAAGGATGTTGGGCTTATTGCAAAGTACTTATATCGATACAATTCTTGCCAGATTTAGCATACAGGATTCCAAGAAAGGGTTTCTCCCTTTTAGGCATGGAATCACTTTATCCAAGATCAGTGTCATAAGACACATGATGAGGGCAGTTCCTTATACTTCGGTAGTAAGAAGCCTCATATATGCTATATTGTGTACTAGACCAGACATCTGCTTTACCATTTATATGGTTAGCAAATATCAGTCTAATCCAGGGAAAGAGCACTGAATTGCGGTAAAACATATACTTAAGTACCTTAAAAGGACTTGAGTTTTTATGTTGATTTACCAGGAAAACAGTCGTACTTGTTGGATACACAGACCAGAATTTTTAGTCAAATGTTAGGATTTCAGAAAGTCAACTTTAGGTTATGTGTTTACTCTAAGAGGTGGAGTCATTGGTTGGAGGAGTATCAAGCAGTCAGGCATTGCTGACTCCACCATAAAAGCTGAATATGTGGCTGCTTTAGAAGCTACTAAGGCAGCGATTTGGCTCAGGAATTTCCATATGAATCTAGATGTGGCACCTTCAGTGTTATAAACTATTTCACTTTATTTTGATAACAGTGAAACGGTTGCGAACTCGAAAGAGCCGAGGATTTATAAGAAGGGAAAACACATAGAGTGTTCACGTTGAGGGAATGGGAGTGACACGCATAGCTGCATGGCTTTGAGTCTAAGTGGGAGATTGTTAGAGTGATATACTAAAAGCCATAATTTTCTTATTGGTTTGGATATGTTATCAACTTGGTTTTCCTATTTTAATGAGAATCTTTATGGGCAATGGTTGCATTATCTTATTTATTTAAATATTGTGCATGTGTGTCTGTTATTCTATATAGTAGATGATTTGGTGTGTAGAGTATATCTTGCACACAGAAGATCATATCATCGGTTCTTGTGGAATATAAGTTTAATGGTTCACAATCTTAGATGGAATTGGACACCCATCGGTAGGATTGTGGTACAAGTTTTAGTAGTTTATCTTAACTACAGGAAACGGTATAGTTTTAACTCGTTGTGCTAGTACACTTTGTGTGTATTGAATAGGACCAGTTTGGGTTAATTATTTTTATACTGACTATATAAAACAATTTAAAATCCCATGGTTATTATGATTACTTATGCTCTTAATCTTGAAATAATGAATAGACATATATATGTAGTGTTTGTTGTTTTGACTCATTATGAGTGAGGTTCATTATGGATCAATAATCTTCGTGAATTGGATGACGACACTATATGTATGATGAATATTAATTATTGATGGAATCCACGTCCCTTTATAGAGATTGATGATAGCCCCTTGAGAAGCTTATATGTTTTGATCATGTCAAACCCTGCAGGTGGATTATGTTAATCCGACATATCAAATAAGTTAAGTGGTAGGCTCAAGGATTAAGAAGTCATTTAAATATAATTGTCAGTAATTTAATTTAAATGACGGTTATCTGTAATCTTAACGTGGGGAGAATAATAAGTATTTAATAACAAGGAGCTCGAAATTAAATTTTGAGATAAGGACGGAAGTGCAATTATAATTTATGGAAGGAACTAATTCATAGTAGAATTAGGATTCCAACTTTCCATGGGAAGCCCAAACTTATTTCTCCTTAAGGTCCCTATCGTAGCCTTATATATACGCCGGCCTTGTCTCTTCTCAAGATAACAATAATTCTTATGAGTTAGGGTTTGTTCTATTGAGAGAGGAGAAAATCTTGGTGATACCGTAGCCCACACTTGGTGCAAGATTTGATGGCGAAAGGAATACGATAGAAGATCTTTAGGTTTTCGGTACAACAGTCGTAAATTAATCGTAACTTTTGATCGCAGCGTTGGATCGGGCTAATTTTTGGATATGTCATTCGGAACGCAAAGTTACTAAAATATCGCGTAAAATCAGGACAATCAGAGGTCGTTTCGATGGCGAAAACAATTGATTTTCAAAGCCCAGCGAGTATTAAAAAAATCTGACAAAATCGTAATTTGATGCTTTCAAACCCTAGTCTCCTCATATGGATCATCTACATGATCCACAAAGGTGAAATCCCTTTATTCTTATAGGGTTTTAGCAAAAGTTTTTTTTTGTTCAATCTATACGCAATATCAAACGATCCTGTATTTATGTCCCCATCAATTGCAATAGTCACAAATTGTTGTTTTTGGTGTAGTGCATTTTTTATATAGTTTTGCAAGCTTAGCATCTTGGAGTGGCGCGTGGCGTACATCAATAGAAAGCCTCTGATGACTTTAGACTTTTGTTGTACTTTAAAAAGGGACTAAAGTTGTATATTCTTTTGGTCTTGGATATATTGTAAATGAACTTTTTATCTAAAGTAGTTGTTATCGATCTTGTTGTATAAAAGGCTTTCTATGTAAACTCGTATGATTGGTTTTTGTATGTGGAGTGACTTTGAACATGCTGGTTGTTATTTCATTTTGTAAGAAATGGTTTTTATATGATAGGACGGTTTGTTACTGAAACGAACTCCACATGCTGAAATTTTATAAAAATAAATTTTACTTGGATCATATTTTATTTAAGAAAAAGTTTTTAAAAGTTGTGATTTTTCTATTTTAAACCCGCCATCACGCACGGCATCTGTGATTAACCAGGTCCTAGAGGTGAAAAATCTCTTAACGAGATTCACTACACCAAATGGAGTCTTAGGCGACATACTCTATTAGATATGTCTCCTAAAACACATCTTAGGAGACATACGGAGTGTATGTCTCCTAAGATAGTCACTTAGGCAACGTAAATTTAGTATGTCATATATACTTCGTAGGTCTCCTAAAAGAGTCACTTAGGTGACATACATTTAATGTGTCGCCTAAGTACCTACTTAGGCGACATATATATTCCATATGTCTCCTAAGAGAGTCCCTTAGGAGATATACATTAAGTGTGTCACCTAAGTACTTATCTTAGGAGACATACATATAATGTGTCTCCTAAGAAAATTACTTAGGAGACATACGGAATTTATATGTCGCCTAAGTACTTGTCTTAGGAGACATACATATAATATGTCTCCTAAGAAAATTACGTAGGAGACATACGGAGTTATATGTTGCCTAAGTACTTACTTAGGAGACATACCTTAATTGTATGTCGCCTAAGTTTTGTTTGACCCATCGATACTTTTTGTGGGGTTTGACTGACTTATCTTAGCCGACAAATTATGGCATCTATACCTGCGAGTTGGCCCATTTATTCACAATGTGACGTAAATGGGCAGTTGTCGAACTATGGTATGCGGGAGGCATGCCACTTGTGTTGCTCAAGTGTAAATGGTACAACACAAATCCTAATCTTCCCGGTTGTATAAAGTTTGATCATGGTCTTTTATACATAAACACTTGGACCAGGTGGTACGACGAGTTCCTATTTATTCTTGCCAAGATGGCAAGACAAGTGTTCTATATAGATGATCTGTCAGCTGGTGTCGGTTGAAAATGTTAGAGTGATATACTAAAAGATATAAGTTTTTTTGTTGGTTTGGATATGTTATAATCTTAGTTTTGCTATTTTAATAAGAATCTTTATGGGCAATGGTTGCATTATATTATTTATTTAAATATTGTGCATGTGTTTGTCTTTTATTCCACATAGTAGATGATTTAGTGTGTAGAGTATAGCTAACACACAAAAGGTCATATCATCGGTTCTTGTGGAATATAAGTTTAATGGTTCATAGTCTTAGATGGAATTGGACACCCATCGGTAGGATTGTAGCATAAGTTTTAGTAATTTATCTTGACTACAGAAAATGGTATAGTTTTAACTCGTTGTGCTAGTACACTTTGTGCGTATTGAATAGGATCAGTTTGGGTTAATTTTTTTTATACTGACTATATAAAACAATTTAAAATCCCATGGTTATTATGATTACTTATGCTTTTAATCTTGAAATAATTAATAGACATATATATGTAGTGTTTGTTGTTTTGACTCATTAAGAGTGAGATTCATTTATGGATCAATAATCTTCGTGAATTGGATGACGATACTATATGTATGATGAATATTAATTATTGATGGAATCCACGTCTCGGTATAGGGATTGATGATAGCCCCTTGAGAAGCTTATAAGTTTTGATGATGTTAAACCCTGCAGGTGGATTATGTTAATCCGACATGTCAAATAAGTTAAGTGGTAGGCTCAAGGATTAAGAAGTCATTTAAATATAATTGTTAGTAATTTAATTTAAATGACGGTTATCTGTAATAATCTTAACATGGGGAGAATAATAAGTATTTAATAATAAGGAGCTCGAAATATAATTTTGAGATAAGGACGGGAGTGCAATTATAATTCTTTAGTGGTGTGAATTATAATTTATGAAAGGAACTAATTCATAGTGGAATTAGGATTCCAACTTTCCATAGGAAGCTCAAACACTTATTTCTCCTTAAGGTCCCTATCATAACCTTATATATATGCCGGCCTTATCTCTTCTCATCATAAAAATAATTCTCATGAGTTAGGGTTTGTTCTATTGAGAGAGAAGAAAATCTTGATGATGCCATAGCCCACACTCGGTGCAAGATTTGATGGCGGAAGGAATACGATAGAAGATCTTTAGGTTTTCGACACAGCAGTCGTAAATCAATCGTACCTTTTGATCGCACCGTTGGATCGGGCTGATTTTTGGATATATCGTTCGGAACGCAAAGTTACCACTATGCGCCAAAAATCAGGATGATCAGAAGTCGTTTCGGTGGCAAAAATAATTAATTTTCACAGCCTAGCGAGAATTATAAAAATCTGACCAAATCGCAATCTGATGATTTCAAACCCTGGTCTCCCCATATGGATCTTTTACATGATCCACAAAGGTGAAATTCCTTTATTCTTATAGTGTTTTCGCAAAAGTTTTTTGTTCAATATATACGCAATATCAAACGATCCTATATTTATGTCTCCATTAATTGGTATCAGATGGATTGGTTTTCTTTGATACTGCGTACGGATTAATCTAGCCATGTTGTCCTGTTAAATCTATTCATACATGTCGTTGTTGGATAGAACGTAGAACTCGCTAACTGTTATTTTGTAGTGTTCTTGTCCCGCTATTATGGTCACATAATTATGTTTTATGTGATTGGATCCCACGATGTTTTTATTCGTGGTTAATTTTAATGTGCGTGATGATTTGGGTTTTATCCATGGTTGTAAATTAAATTTAGATTAGATTTGTGAACTCCTTAAAAAGAGGCATAGGATCTATGTAATTTTATTTACAGTTTAGATATAATAGTTTATGTGTAAACTCCTTAAATGGAGGCATAGGACTTTTGTATCTAAGATTGCAGTTTCTTTAATGAAGAACGTTTAAGAATGCGTTTCCACCAAGATTGATTGCCGACATAATCAGTGAAGTGGCGACGTAGGTCATGACACGTTTTTCAACGTACTAGTGATGATGAAGCTTAGACTATAATAGCAGGGATTTAATTATTCTTATTATTGAATGGTTTAATGCTTTGTGTGATTGTGTGTTGGTTATATGTGTTTAATTATTAGGTTTCCTTATAATTTTGGATAACATGGATACATGACCATACATAGATCACCTTTTATTTAATATTTAGTTCTTGTCAAATTAAAAAAGGGTATATAAATACAAATTTTACGTAATTGAAAAATATAAGTTTTTTTTAAGAAAAGCAGCAAAATAATTTTATCGCACATGTCTTTTATATTTCATACCCTTGTATTTTAGTTGACTAGAATTTAATAAAAAAATTCTTAACCCTCAGAAAATAATGTTTTAAATACTAAGTGAGTGAGGGATTTTTTCACAAAAAAATTCCATGGTCTCTATCATTGGTTTGTAGATGATGTAATTTATTCTTCGTGTGTGTTATAGTGCTCACCTGCTTATCGGAAATAATAGATTGCGGAATCATTGTACAAATTTCACTGACTGATAATTTTAAATGATGTGATTTATTTTTCGTGTGAGTTTTAATGCTCACCTCCATAACGGAAATAATAAATTGCAGAATCATTGGACTAAATTAAATGATGGTATACACTTATATATAAATAATAGTATGCTCTCCAACTTGAGTCTTTATTATTATTTGTAGGACCAAAGCAAGTCAGCTATTTATATTTTACTTGACAATAAAGGATTGTCTAGATAGTATGTATTGCTTGACAATAAGGCATTGTCTAGATAGTAAAATTTAATATGTTTACATATGTCTAAGAAATAATGAATAATAGACGACCTCACTAATGGGGCATATTGTTCAAAGTCTTAGGCTGCTGGCGAACGCTTTTTGAAATGGTAGAGGGTACCATATTTAAAATATGTGTTCAAAGTTTTTATTGTCCATCATAATTTGTATATGATTCTCAAGTTTTAAAATGGCAAACTCTTTCAATCCACTTTTAATTGTTCTCAACTAAAACAAATTGATTGGACCTAATTATATTGACTAAAAAAGGGAACTTGAACATTGTGCTTACTGTTAAATAGTACAAGTTTATGCTCACTGAGTCTTGTCCAGCAAAACCTAGTAAGGGAGAGACCGATGAGGAAACCCAGGCTTGCCAGAGGTGGAAAAAGGCTGATAAGATGGCGTGGTTTTACATTTTGGCATTTTGTCAAATGTGCTACAACATTAGCATTAGTTTTTTGCCACCGCCTACGACATAATGTTGAACCTTAAAGATATTTTTGGGGATCAGGATCATGCCGTAAGGTAGGTGTCGATGAAAGGTCTCATGAACACGACTATTGCTGAAAGAACCCGAGTTAAGGATCTTGTTTTGAAGATGATCGGTCTTCTGAATGAACTAAGATATCTTTGGGGCTAAAATCGATGGGGAATCTCAGGTTG
Organism: Lonicera japonica; assembly: GCA_021464415.1. Lineage (NCBI taxonomy): Eukaryota > Viridiplantae > Streptophyta > Magnoliopsida > Dipsacales > Caprifoliaceae > Lonicera > Lonicera japonica. Next base: position 37,674,321 of record CM038463.1, read on the forward strand.
ATATCGTTTTCCAGTCGCTGCTGGATTTATATAAGGGATTCTGCCAGAATTACAACATGAATAAGCTTTATTAATTATTGGAACTTCTTAAAGAATTCCAAATAGTTGAGGAACTCCTTGGTAACCTGGCTAGTACTCTAATGGTTGAGAAAGCTTCAACTTCTATGCCCAAAAGCAAGAAAGGAATAAGAAGAATACATAAGTTGCAGTCCCACAAGGAGCAGTGCGTGCAGCAGTCACTGAACCTCTAGGAGGAGTGAAAAAGCCTATGGGCTAGTATTTTCACTATCAGTAGAATGTGCATTTGAAGAAAGATTGTCCCTGTTTCCTAAACCATTATAACAACATATGTAAATTTCATCTATTTATTGTTGTATGTTGTTTAGTGGTCCGATCTACCATACCTGGTGTGTAGTTTCAGGAGCCACTAATCTTGTCTGCAATACTATGCAGGGGTTTTAGGAAACCAAAAAACTTAAAAATAAATAAAATTTACATATGGGCAGTTACGAATGTGGCAACAGTTGTAGTAGAAGATATTTATCTTCAGTCTAGACATAATTACAACATGAATAAGATATTTATCTTCAGTCTAGTCAGAATAGGATATTAAATACTTAATATTCTCCCCACGTTAAGATTACTGATAACCGTCATTTAAATTAAATTACAGAAAATTATATTTAAATGACTTCTTAATCCTTGAGCCTACCACTTAACTTATTTGACATGTCGGATTAACATAATCCACCTGCAGGGTTTGACATGATCAAAACTTATAAGTTTCTCAAGCGGCTATCATCAATCCCTATACTGGGACGTGGATTCCATCAATAATTAATATTCATCATACATATAGTGTCGTCATCCAATTCACAAAGATTATTGATCCATAAATGAATCTCACTCTTAATAAGTCAAAACAACAAGCACTACATATATATGTCTATTAATTATTTTCAAGATTAAAAACATAAGTAATCATAATAACCATGGGATTTTAAATTGTTTTATATAGTCAGTATAAAGACAATTAACCCAAACTAGTCCTATTGAATACATACAAAGTGTACTAGCACAACGAGTTAAAACTATACCGTTTTCTGTAGTCAAGATAAACTACTAAAACTTGTGCTACAATACTACCAATGGATGTCCAATTCCATCTAAGATTGTGAACCATTAAACTTATATTCCACAAGAACCGATGATATGATCTTCTGTGTGTAAGCTATACTCTACACACCAAATGATCTACTATATGAAATAAAAGACAAACATGCACAATATTTAAATAAATAATATAATGCAACCATTGCCTATAAAGATTCTCATTAAAATAGCAAAACCCAGCTTATAACATATCCTAACCAATAAGAAAATTATAGCTTTTAGTATATCACTCTAACAATCTCCCACTTAGAATCAAAGCTATACAGCTATGCATCTATGCATCTCACTCCCATTTTCTCAACGTGAATACTCTATGTGTTTTCCCTTCTTATGAATCATCGGCTCTTTCGAGTTTGCAACCGTTTCACTATTATCAAAATAAAGTAAAATAGTTGATAACACTGAAGGTGCCACATCTAGATTCATATGGAAGTTTCTGAGCCAAACCACTGCATTAGTTACTTCTAAAGCAGCCACATATTCAGCTTTCATGGTGGAGTTAGCAATGTATGACTGCTTGATACTCCTCCAACCAATGACTCCACCTCATAGAGTAATCACATAACTTGAAGTTGACTTTCTGGATTCTTAACTTTTGACTAAAAATCCTTGTTAGTGTATCCAACAGGTACTAGACTGTTTGTCTGGTAAACCAACATAAAATCTTGAGTCCTTTTAAGGTACTTAAGTATATGTTTTACCACATTCCAGTGTTCTTTTCCCAGATTAGACTGATATCTGCTAACCATACCAATGGTAAAGCAAATGTCTGGTCTAGTACACAATATAGCATATATGAAGCTTCCCACTGCCGAAGCATAAGGAATTTCCTTCATCCTCTCTATTTCATCATGTGTCTTATGACATTGATCTTGGATAGAGTGATTCCATACCTAAAGAAGGAGAAACCCTTTCTTTGAACCTTCTATACTAACTCTGGCAAGAATTGTATCGACGTAAGTACTTTAGATAAGCCTAACATCCTATTTTTTCAATCTCGCATAAGCTTAATACCAAGGATATGACTAGCTTCTCCTAAGCCTTTCATATCGAACTGACTCGTTAACCATACCCTCACAAAAGATAATATTTACATATCGCTTTCAATAAGTAAGATATTATCCACATACAATACCCAGAATACCACCGCGCTTCTGCTACGCCTTTTGTACACACAAGACTCATCTGAACATTGATCAAAACTAAAAGATTTGATTTCATGGGTCAAAACATATGTTCCAAGATCTAGACACTTGCTTAAGCACATAAATGGGCTTCTTGAGCTTGCACAACATGTGCTCTTGACCCTTTGCTATGAATTCTTCTGGTTGCGTCATATAAATGCTTTTATCAAGACTTCCATTAAGGAAACATGTCTTGACATCCACTTGCCAAATCTCGTAATCAAGATGAGCTGCAATGGATAAGAGAATCCAAATAGACTTTGGTATGGCTACCGGCGAAAAGGTTTCATCATAATCGATCCCCTTCTTTCCGAGTGAATCCTTTTAGCAACAAGCCTTGATTTAGGCTCGTCTAATCCTCTCTATCTCTTATATACCCACTTGCATCCGATAGGTTTTATCTATTCGGGTGGTTTTACAAGATCCCAGACTTTGTTAAAGTACATGGACTCCATTTCAGATTTCATAACTATTTGCCATTTTTTGTATCTTTATCTTGAAGTACTTCATTGTAGTTAAAAAATGGTTCATTTCTTATTCATCAGGGACGTTGTCATAAGACTCTCCCAAGAACATAAAACGAATAGGTTGACGAACAACCCTCCCACTACGACGAAGTACTACTTTTGTTTATGTACATTGTGCAAATATTGAACATACTAACTCACTATCCACACGTTGTGCTGGTTCAAGAACCTACGTATTAGTGATTTGTTCAAGATGTGCACAAGTATCGGCAATCCTCCTACTACGACGAGGTAATGGAATGTCGATATCCATTTACTGTGGTACTTCCTCTTGTACTAAAAGTATAGACGAATTGTATCATGTTTTTCTCTCCTCTCATTTCCACTACAACAACACTACTCCTGGGCTTATGGTCTATGATATAATCCTCTTCTAAGAATCTGGCATTAATAATAATAACATTATATTCTTGAGGATTATTAAATAAACCACGCTTGGTTCCTTTTGGATATGCAACAAAAAAATAAACTTTCGTTCTTGATTCCAACTTATCCGCATTACCTTTTAGCACATGTGCTGGACTACTCCGTACCCGAATATGCCGCAGACTAGGCTTACGCCTAGTACATAATTCTATAGGTGTAGTAGGTACTGACTTTGATGGTACCAAGTTCAAAATATATGCAGCTGTTTATAAAGCATATCCCCAAAAAGAATCAGGTAGGTCTGAATAACTCATCATAGATCTTACCATTTCTATAAGAGTCTTATTCCTTATTTTTGCTACACCATCATGCTGTGGCATCCCCAGTGCAGACAACTGGGATGTAATCCAATTGTCTAATAAGTATTCTTTGAACTCTCCTAAGAGGTATTCACCACCACGATCTGATTGTAGTGATTTGATACATTTTCCTAGACACTTCTCCATTTCTGTCTTGAATTCTTTGAATTTTTCAAATACTTCAAACTTACGTTGCATTAAGTAAATGTATCCATACTTTAAATAATCATCTACAAATGTGATCAAATACTTAAAGCCTCCTCTAGTCTGGACATTCATGTGACCATACAAATCAGAGTGAACCAGTTTTAACTGTTCTTTAGCACTATAGCCTTTTGCCGAGAATGATCTCTTTGTCATTTTACCTTTAAACAGGATTCACAAACTAGAAGTGCTTCCATTTCCAATGAACCTAATGGTCCATTTTCGACCATTTTTTGAATTCTTTTTAGATTAATATGACCAAGGTGTAAGTGCCAAAAATACATTTCGTTCATTTTGAAGGTTCCTTTCTCTTAATTGGTAAACTATTAATGCTATTCAATTCATTCAATTGTAATAATAATAAGTCAGGATTATTAATGTAAAGATCAATAACTAATGTACCATAACAAACAAACTATTTATCTTTTCTAATGATAATTGATTTATCATTAAAATAAACAAAATGTTTGTCCTTAACCAATCTAGAAATATAAATCAAATTCCTTCTAATGGAAGATACATATAGACATTCCTTAATCATTAATATCCTATTTTGACTATACTGAACATAAATATCTTCTACTGCAACGGTTGCCACATTCGTAGCTGCCCATATGTAAATTTTCTCTATTTTTAAGTTGTTTGGTTTCCTGGAACCCCTGCAAAGTATTGCAGACAGGATTAGTGGCTCCCGAAACTACACACCAGGAACTGGTAGATCGGAGCACTAAACTAGATACAACAATAAATAGATAAAATTTACATATGTTGTTATAACGGTTTAGGAAATAGGGACAATCTTTCTTCAAATGCACTTTCTACTGATAGTAAAAACACTATCCCATAGGCTTTTTCACTCCTCCTAGAGGTTCAGTGACTGCTGCACGCACTGCTCCTTGTGGGACTGCAACTTATGTATTCTTCTTCTTCCTTTCTTGCTTTTGGGCATAGAAGTTGAAGCTTTCTCAACCACTAGAGTACTAGCCAGCTTACTAAGGAGTTCCTCAACTACTTGGAATTCTTTAAGAAGTTTAAACAAATAATAAAGCTTATTCATGTTGTAATTTTGTCGGAATCCCTTAAATAAATCTAGCAGCGACTGGAGAACGATATCAACCTGAGTTTCCCCATTGATTTTAGCCCCAAAGATCTCTTAGTTCATTCAGAAGACCGATCATCTTCAAAACAACAACGTTTTCGCCACCGAAACGACTTCTGTTTGTCCTGATGTTTTGAGCAATAATTGTAACTTTACGACTATTGTGCCAAAAACCTAAAGATCTTCTATCTTATTCCTTCCGCCATCAAATCTTGCACCGAGTGTGGGCTACGGTCTCACCAAGATTTTCTCCTCTCTCAATAGAACAAACCGAAACTCATGAAAATTATTGTTATTAAGAGAAGAGACAAGGCTGGCGTTTATATAAGGCTACGATAGAGACCTTAAGGAGAAATAAGTGTTTGGGCTTCCTATGGATAGTTGGAATCCTAATTCCTTCCATAAATTATAATTCACAACACTAAAGAATTTTAATTGCACTCCCCTTCTTATCTCAAAATTATATTTCGAGCTCCTTATTATTAAATGCTTATTATTCTCGCCACGTTAAGATTATAGATAATCATCATTTAAATTAAATTACTGACAATTATATTTAAATGACTTCTTAATACTTAAGCCTACCACTTAACTTATTTGACATGTCGGATCAACATAATCCACCTGCAGGGTTTTACATGATCAAAACTTATAAGTTTCTCAAGGGGCTATCATCAATCCCTATACCAGAATGTGGATTCCATCAATAATTAATATTCATCATACATATAGTGTCGTCATCCAATTCACGAAGATTATTGATCCATAAATGAATCTCAATCTTAATGAGTCAAAACAACAAACACTACATATATATGTCTATTAATTATTTCAAGATTAAAAGCATAAGTAATCATAATAACCATGGGATTTTAAATTGTTTTATATAGTCAGTATAAAAATAATTAACCCAAACTGGTTCTATTCAATACACACAAAGTGTACTAGCACAACGAGTTAAAACTATACCGTTTTCTGTAGTCAAGATAAACTACTAAAACTTGTGCTACAATCCTACCGATGGGTGTCCAATTCCATCTAAGATTGTGAACCATTAAACTTATATTCCACAACAACCGATGATATGATCTTCTGTGTGTAAGCTATACTCTACACACCAAATCATCTACTATATGGATTAAAATACACACATGCACATTATTTAAATAAATAATATAATGCAACCATTGCCTATAAAGATTCTCATTAAAATAGTAAAACCAAGCTTATAACATATTCTATAACCAATAAGAAAATTATGGCTTTTAGTATATCACTCTAACACCTACAACATATTAATAACCAATTCCATAAACCGAATGATATTCAGGCCCAAACCAATAGGTTGAACTAGCCAGCTGTCACAAGCAACCAAACCAAATCAATGCCCACAAAACAAAAATGGACCATAAAACAAACTATCCAGCCCAATCTTTCTAATAAGTTTGAACTTTTACAAGAAACAAAGGGCTACACAGATATGAATATGGTTACTATTAACATCTCAAATAAAGAACCCAATCAAACTTTTACTCCAAATTTCAAGCTAGTGGACACGATTCATTTTTGTTGCCATGATTATAAACCCACTAGCCAAGTTGATATTAATTTGCATGGAAATGACTTAGAAGAAACCAATAAGAGCATGCCACATCTCTTACACTTGGATTCAAATATCAATAATACAGTAACCATGCAAACTAAATTACCTGAGGATAACTAGCTACATAATTCTACTTATAAAGACATCCAACCTCCGAAACTTACTCATACCCTTCACCAAAATTTCTCTGCTAAACAACCTAACTTAACTTCACAACATGGCCTACCACCACAACCCATATGGACCAACTAACATGATGCCTCACCCCCAGTTGCTCCACCAACCACCAATAACTCCTATGCCACAAACACTTCCAGCACATGAGATACCCCCACCTTCATTCCCCAATTTCAATTTTCTTCCTCGGGCATAACAAGGCAACACCATCACTCGACCTCACTTCAATCCAGCACCAGGTCCTCCATTTTGAAACCCTCGCAGACCTCAGAATATTCTTCTTCACCAAAGTCCAACAAACCTTTTGTTCCTACCGTTTTACAACACATCGAACATATTCACCCATCCCATGCTAAATCAAAAACTACATCTAAAAATCGGTCAACACCGAGACCGAATGTTTCTAGACAACGAACAGGTATACTCAGTCCGTTATCGATTGGCTCCAAACAAACCCACTATGAGGAATCTTCAAATTCCTTAAGAAAAAGGCCATGCGATGATGATGAGGTACGAGAACATGTTCGGGGCCTTAGAACATGTCTTATTAACTAATAATATGCGACTCATTGTGTGGAATGCTCGTGGAGTTAGCCAAGAGGCTCGTGATCTTCAGCGTAATTATCAGCCGCACATGATGGTGATTAGAGATACTCGTATGCGAGCAGAAAATTATACTATGATTATTCGTGACCTTGGCTATGTGGGACATGTTGTAGCTCTTTCTATTGGACATAATGGTGGCATTTGGGTGATGTGGAGTGAACCTACCATACATGCTACCACTTTTCTACTGACTCCTTGGTTAGTGCATATTCTTGTTGACTTTCATCCAACGCTTCCTCCAATGAATATCTCGACAATCTATAACTTTCCTCAGTTTGGTCTGCAGCATCAGGTATGGTCTCTCCTTGAATCTATATCATCTACTGTTAATGATGCATGGCTTGTTGTAGGTGACTTTAATGCTATCTTACATCCTCATGAGAAATTAAGTGGCAGAAAGTTTTGCCCTTATAAAGCAAAACCATTCAAAGACTACATGTGTGAAGCCCCAAAATCGCATTTAGAGAATTTCGCCTCCGGGACCCAGTTAGTCACGGTGTCTTACATGAAGACGGGGGTTACAATATAAAATTTAGAACTCATGTATAAAAAAAAATTCCTTACATAACCATAATTTTTGAAAAATTTAGCACGTGGAGTCTGTTTATAAAACAAAACCAAACCTGTCAGACAAAACATAAGTTTAACTAAAAAATAAATCTCCACATATCAAAATTATTTGACAAATTGAATTCAATGTCCCAATACATGGCAACTCCTCTAATGAGGTTCCAATCTCATAAATCTATACATCAAAATATATACATCAATACAATACATAAACATTTATTAAATAAAGAACTAGCATCCAAGTCGTTTCCAAACGACTTTGGTGATCAAAGGCCATCAGAGCTACTAGGCTCCATAAGCGCGCCATTCCTAAGAAAACCTGCAAAACCTAGTTTGGAAAATGGGAGTGAGCCAAACGGGCTCAGTGGGAACTATAAGGGTTTGTATAAGAAAATAGATTAGAAACCATGTATGCCATGCTATGCATTATACTGAAAATAGTTTATATGTTTCTTTTCTGATATAAACCACCTTTGGGTAGAAATGTGTATATACAAATGAAAATATATATATAGTACATTTCTGAAGCAGCTAATGCATAGAAAAGCTTTCATGAAATGTATATCTAATGTCCCCAACCCAAAGTATAAGAAAAGCAATATATGTATATATACATCACCATACTGTATATGCCACAACACCGTGACTAGATTTATCACCTCAATCAAATATCGTCCTCACGTCTAGGATTTTAAATCTACTATGCACAGAGATAGCCGGCAACTCAATTTCTTCTGCCCCAAAGGCAGGGGCCACCTACTAGGTCCACCTAGACGCTACCTCACGCAGCCACAAAGGCGTACGCTACAATAATCCTCACATAGCAACCAAGCCATACGCTACGGGTATCACCAATATCTATCTAGTACGAATGGTGTGGCCATCCGATAATATATCTAAATACTCTCCAAAGGATAGTAAACACATCAAATCAAGGAAAATAATAACATATACAATTCCATAGATGTACATCTGCATATACATGCATTCCATATGTATTCGTATAACTCGTATATATGTATCCATTCTAGATATGTGTACATATGCATATTGTATAACATGTAGTGGTATTGTTGTTGTACTTATACTAGGCTTGCCAGGTCCGTCAACTAATGGCTCAGTTAAAAGATCATGAATTTGGGAGGCATTATATGCTTTCAATCACCGTGGCACTAAAGCCAAATATAATAGAGTTTTCATAGTATATAAATTCTATACAGACCTCCCCTTAAGACCATAACACTTTGTTTATACATAAAGGCTCATAATCCTGTCCAGCATAGTTACAGACTGGCCAAATAAATAACAAAACTCATAATATATAAACCAACAGTCAAAGTACAACAACAATATCACCAATAGGAGTAATCAAGGCCGAAGCCTACTTTTGAAACCAAGTATAGCAGTGTATGTATGCGTGTTAGAGTACACAGTACCCTATCGTATTCATATAGAAGGGTTTTGTACAAATCTTACCCAAAAAAAATATAGAAATTGGTGCTTCTTTTACATTCCACCATTTATACTCATATTAAATCTAAATTAGACAAAGAAACAAGAAAAATCAACCCGAGCCCCATGAATATGCAATTTGGGTAGAAAAACCATAGGTTTGGATTGATTTGGTGTAAATATGTTATAATAACTTGAAAAGAAGTTTAAATACTATTGTTCCCACCTATTGAGGGTTAATCCCTCGATGAATTATAGCGGAATTAAGCCGGAGAAGCTCCAAAGCCAAAATCCCCAAATTAAAGCCTTAAACCCTAGAAATGGTGATGAAATGGTGAAGAAAAAGATGAATAGTAGTAGAGTATGGTGTAAAGTGGAGGAGCTTAGATCATGGTCTTAAATCACTTGCAAAGCCCTCAAAATCGCCTTACCTTTCTCTCTCTAGAAGCTCTCCAATGGATATGTTAAAATGATGAGGAAAGGGGAGGAAAGAAATATAAAAATCTTGCCCAGTTGCATGTAGTTGACTACATCAAAACGCACGTAGTCGACTTCCACTATTCACAACACACAATTTTGCTGTTTGGTCAAAGGCTCAACTTTATGCTCAATTTTAGCCATCGAGGAGTGAGAATTAGGTCTTGGACAAAACACTAAACTTGTAGAAGGGTTGGAGATGAAGGCATGGCCACAAACAGGTAGTTGTTTAGATCCTGGATGAAGAAGTTATGGCCTCTCAAAGTTGACCAAAATTAACTTTTCCGAAAATCTCAAAACACGCGATTTACTTCCCGTTTTCTATTCGGGCGACCCGAATAACGAAACAATTTATCCCACAAACTTAATATATCTAATATGACACGCTAGAGGTGTCGGGTCAAATACGAGAGCCGCGAAACCCAATGCTCACAATCTAACGGCGGTAAGACCTTAACCGGGCTTAATGGAAGGACCAACTCACAAATGGAAATACGGGGCATTACAGTATGCATGTTTGTAATTTATTTGATCTCAGTTATTCCAGGACGACTTTCACTTGGTCCAATAAACACAAAAATAAAAGTACTCATATTAGAGAACGTTTAGATCGATGCTTAGCCAATCAACAATGGATCTTGTTGTTTCCTAATTATATAGTTAAACATTTAGTTCACTCATCTTCTGATTATAACCCTATATTTTTAGATACTAATCCTTCTCATATTTCACCAAGGAAAAGATTTATTTTTGATCACCTTTGGACTTTAGATGCTACTTACTCCTCTGTGGTTGCTTCGGCATGGGATTTGGCTACTAAACATTTTCAAAACCATTTTGCTCAATATTCTTTTTTCACAAAGCTTCTGGATAAAAAATCTAGAATTTGGAAAATAAATGTTTTTAAAAATCTTAAAGACCTAATTTCTAACATGAAAAAAGATCTTGAATATACTTGTTCTTTGCTTGCTATTGAAGTCACTGATGATCTAATTTCTAAAGAAATTCATCTCCAAAACATACTTGGTCAAGTTTTAACCAAAGAAGTTCATTACTGGAAAAACAAGTCTCGTATTGAATAGCTTAAAGCAGGAGATGCTAACACAATTTTTTTAAGCTAGTGTTAACCATCGACGTAAAATTAATCATATTGAAACTATTTTCTCCCCCTCCCAGGGTTGGATTTCAAATATGAATGAGATCAAAACTGTTTTCACATATCAGTTTACTAAACGTTTTTACAACTACTATTGATGATTTTGCTACCCCGAATTTTCCATCATTTGCTCCACTGCTTTCTTTAAAAGCTCAACATAAGTTAACCTGTGATATTTCTTAGGATGAACTTAAACAAATCCTTTTTAATATGAGCCCCCATAAAGCTCTTGGCCCAGATGGACTCACAGCAGGTTTTTTCAAATGGAAGTGGGATTTGATGGGTGCCCATATTTATAAAATTACTCAAGAATTCTTTAAATCATGTGTTCTCCCTCCTTCTTTAAATGATACATTTATAGTCCTAATCCCCAAAAAGGAGAACCCAACTCAAACCTCTCATTTTTGCCCCATTAGTTTATGTAATGTTTTGTATAAAATCACACCCTCTTTAATGGTAAGCAGACTAAGACCTTATTTAAACTCTCTTGTCTCCCCCTATCAAAATGCTTTTATCCCTACTAGATTTATTCAAGATAACATTTTACTAACCCATGAGATTTTTCATACTATGCGTAAATCTAAAACTAAGAGTGGGGCTCTTGCTATAAAGATTGATCTTTCTAAAGCTTATGACCAAATAGAATGGCCTTTCCTTGAATGGGTCTTACATCAGCATCAATTACCTTCCCATTTTATTAAATGTATCATGGAGTGTGTCTCTACTGTTAAATATCAAGTTTTAATTAATGGTAATGCATTTGATACTATTACTCCTTCTAGGGGACTGAGACAGGGAGACCCCTTGTCTCCCTACTTATTTATTCTTTGTCTAGATGTTCTTTTACATAATTTGGAACACGCTGCTATAACTAAAAGTCTTAAACCATTATTAACGTCACGTAATGTCCCATTAATTCCTGCTCTTGCTTTTGCTGATGATTGCATTATCTTTTCATCAGCTGACCAAAACTTGATTGCTATTGTTAACGACCTTATTAAAAAAATTTGTTTAGCTTATGGACAGTCCATTAATCACGCTAAATCTGGCATTTATTTCTCTCCTTGTACTTCTAAATTTCATAGAAGACAAGCTAAATCTCTTTTTAATATTCGTAAAGCTAAACCTGGACAGAAATATTTGGGACTGCGACTAATTACTGGGCGAGCTACTAATTCTCTTTTTCAAGACATAGTTTCTAAAATGAATTCTAAACTCAATATTTGGTATCAAAAATTTCTATCTTATGCAGGTCGTACTACTTTTTTTCCTCTACTCTTCAATCTCTATCTTATTATAGTATGGCTGCTTTCCCTCTACCAAAAACTATTTTAAAAGAGATGGAAAATACTACAAAAAATTAATTTTGGAATGCCTCTTCTACATCTAAAAAAACGGCCCATATTGCCTGGGATCATATTTCTTCTCCTAAAAATGTGGGAGGATTGGACCTTAAGAAGTTAGCTCTTATGAATAAAGCTTTTTTATTGAAACACTTATGGCGACTTCTTAAGGACAATTCTTCGCTTTGGGCCAAAATGTGTAAAGCTAAATATTTTCCGGATACTACCATTCTTTTGGCCAAAAATAAAACTAATGCTTCTTGGGTGTGGCGTAGTCTTATGAAGCTACAAACTGATTTTATTAAGGGTCTCAAATGGACAATTGGTGATGCTTCTAAACTCTTTTGGCAAGATATTTAGATAGGTCACAAACCTCTCATCCAACAAATCCCTACCAATTGGCCTATTGAAGACCCTAATGCTAAAATAAAAGACTTCATTGATCGCATTGCAAACAACTAGAATCTTGAAAAATTATCCCAGTTAGTTCTCCCCTAGATCCTTCAATATATACAAGGAACTCCTATACCTATCCTTAAAGATACTTCTAACCATATGTGGGCTCCTAATCCTTATGGACATTTTACTATCAAATCTACCTATTATTGGCTCTATAGAAAAACTTATAACCTTACTTTCCCTCAACTTCCCTGGCCCAAACTTTGGAAATTGCAGTGTCCTCCATATTATTGGCTCTGTATTACAAATATTCAATTCATAACCATATTATTGGCTCTGTATTACAAATGTAGCACAGGAAACCAAGGATGATTCAAATGCATCGCGAAATGGTGAAGGACATTCGAGCTCTAGTGCGGGAATTTGACAAAGTATAGCTCAGTTTTTGCAATAGAGATACTAATAGGTTGCGGATGGTTTAGCTTCTCTAGGGAAAACTAAAATTTTTTTGTATGAATACTATGATGCTATTCCCTCGTCCCTTTTGAATGTGGCAGTAGATGATATGCATGGCAAAACCTTAAGCTGCATTGGAGGAGTTTGTAATATCAAATCTTTAATGATATAATATTTTCCTTTCTATTAAAAAAAATAAATAAAGTGCTTATTCTTTTCTTCTTTTCTTTATTATCTATCTATGTCTATATCATCTATCTAAGCAATTACAAACAATTGATTATGGATCTGAGTTAACGCATAATGCGTGCAACACTTTTTAATTGTCTTATAATATATAAAATTGTTGAAAGTGAGAAAACAGGGTTAAGGTACGTGTGAGAAGGGAAAAAAGGATAAAGAGAAATTGGCATGTGGGAGACAAGATGGGATGAGTAGAAAAAAGTAGGGGACTAAAAAAAGGGGAAAAGAAAAAAAAATATAATTAACTAAACATGTCTTAGTTTTTTTAAGATATACATTTTAAATATATATATATATAATCGGTACTTCCTTGTTATTATGTAAACTATTTTATCATGTTATTATCATATTAGGGTATATCCGTGTCGTCTGACACGATAAAAAGAACAAAAAATAATAATTAGATAAAATATAATTACGTGACAAATAATAATTAATGAGTTTTATGCTATTATAGTTGTAATGTTTTATAACTTTTCTTGAATTTTTTATACATAATTTAATAATCACCATTACTGACTTGAAACTATATATATAGTTTATATTTTGTGTTTATGTTGTTTGTTTTAGGTTATGATGCCTCCGATCAGGACTAGTGCTATGTCTAATACTTGCCAGTAGATCAAGGAATGACTATTGGCGTTGCAAATGCCCTGCCCGCTCCTTCGTCATCATCGTCGTCGTCGCAGGAACCTCTACAAAAAGTGGAACTTGAGGCGATGGGAGGGTGGGTATGAAATCTAGTATCATCAACGATGGCGAATCTTTTTACGGGTGGTGGTAGACCATGAAAGATTTAGTGATAGACTTGTTTATTTATAGACTATTCTGCATCTTTATATATAGACTTCTTTCTTTTCTCTTTATTGCTTGACTTTGTACATTTCAATTTTGGCCTTTAGTATCAAATTTATAATGCAGGCTGATTTGTAGATTAGTTTTTGTGTGATTGAATTATTTGTGTAAATGAATTAGTATCAAATTTATAATGCAGGTTGATTTGTAGATTAGTTCAGGTATGGCTGCACAATAATACAACCAATAATGCTTAGGCGACATACTTTCATTTGTATGTCTCCTAAGAGGAGTTCAAAGGTATTAGACCAAACATAGTTAGTCGACGTACATACATTTGTATGTCTCCTAAGATTACAACTTAGGCGACATATGTACATTTATATGTCTCCTAAGCTCGATAATTTAGGCGAAATACCAAATAGAGTATGTCGCTTAAGTGGTTAACTTAGGAGACATAAGCAATAGAGTATGTCTCCTAAGGGTACAACCGAACAGTATTTACAGGTTGGATAGATTGACTATATACTGAACAAAACGCGATCAAACTAACATGGACAAGTACAACAACGGGTATCTGGATCCTAACAACAACACATATAAGAAACTAATGAACCATAAATTATCCAAAAGAGGACTAGACTAGAAAATATGATAATTATAAACAGAAGTTTCCATTGCTTAACTGGTTTTACAAGAGGATGAACTCACACATACAAACTTTCTTAGACGACCTTCTTACATAACACAGCTTGCTCCTTTATATAGGAAGGGCGAAGCACATAGATACAAAACACACCGAATAATCTAGCTCACAAGGAAAGACAGACAAAGACATAAAGCTTACAACTTTCGAAACGGAGATTCCAAAGTGGATTCCTTCTGACAAACACACTGACATAAAGCAAACAGACAAATATCTTTTACAAAAGAAAGTTGAAAATAATAATAAAGTAGATCTGAGTTGGAGCTGGGGATAACTCGGCTGCCGACACTAGGTTGAGGTGCGACTCGCGGGCTACTCAATCTGTATCGTTTTCACTATTTGGGTCAAAGTGCTCATAGCTTCAGAGGCCCTCATGGGATGATTCAGATTGGTATTCTGGATAATTGGCGGGATGAAGAACTACTTCTTCTGGATTCAACTGTACTTCTTCTTCATCATCTGACAGTAGTGGACCAAGAACAAAAGGATTTGAGTCTGAACTTTGTTGTCCTTCTTCCCAAAAATAGTCATGGGCGTAGTTAGATAGGCTAACATGGAGGTCAAGAAGGTATTGTTCAGGTCCATTCTAGGGATCATTGCCATATTTTACAAAATTTGGGATTATATCAATATTGACCTGGTTCAGATAGCACAAATAATTCAACCATGCAGCATAGTTGATATTATAAGGTTCACGGGATGATTTTTCCAATTGTAAGAGTACTATTCGAGAATTTCTGCATTGGGGTTTTCAGCTGGTGGGTTTCTCATGGGCTTGGTGAAACTGGTGATGGCATAGCGATGAGGCTGGGTGAGAAACATAGTTTTCCACTAAGCAAGGGGTTTGAACCACTTGAGGAAGGTGATGAGGTTGAAAGCACCATAGATGATGTCATCATACTGCTGGGCTATGATGGGATCTTCTTTTGCAAACAGAAGGTACTGCTATAGGACAGGAATATCGAACATGAATGAGATGGTAAATGATTTGGTGAGGTACCAAAGTAGGACAAGTGCTGAGGAAAGGTACATATCTTTTTCCTGGTAATCAATATCATAGATCTTCATTAACTCCAAGGATAGGAGAGGATTGGATTCTGCCTCGAAACCTGAGATTGAGTCTATTTCGGAGCCGATTTCAGAATTTTCATCATCTGTATATGCAACAGACATGATTGTTTCTGGAGAGGCATTATCATCAAGAGACAATACTGATTCGATATCTGATTCAGCAATGTCAGGCGCATATTTTTCCAAAGCGGCCATGAACTGAGCTTTCTTGGCTGAATTAGGGCAATTCTTTGCATAATGGCCTTTTTTCTTACAAATGAAACATCCATCCATTTTATTTCCTCTAACTACTTTTCTTCTTGCAAATTTCCATTTTTTCTTTGAAAATTTTTTCTTGGATCCTTTATTGTGCTCCTTCCAGGGTTTGGCTTGGTCACCATGCTTGGTGTAACTAGAGTGCTTATGCTTTGGCCTTCGTTTATGATGACTGTGGCATTCACATGCCTTTTCAGTCGAGCATTTAATCTTCAGGTGTTCTTTGTTGCATACCCCGCTAAGCATCTCGCTGGTCTTATTAATGTTTTCCATAAGCTTCTTCTGGTTGCAGATTCTTTCAATGGAATCTTTCAAATATCCATAGATGTTAGCTATCGAAAGTTCTGCAAGGTTCTTGTTTTGTAGCTTAAGGACTTTATGTGCTTCATTGACTAGTTGGTCAGGGAATAAATGGAAGAACACTAGTTTGAGATTGAGATCATCTAGGCCACCAATGAAATAAAACCGTTTTGACATTCTTTCATAGTGGCATTCAAGATCTTTAATGATAAGAGAGCAGTACTTCATATTTAAGAAGTCTTCTCGATAGATTTCTAGCAATCTATCAGGAGTGCCAACAAACTCGTTGTAGAAGAATGAGATGAATTTATCAATGGTTGTAGAGTTATGGAGCTGTCTCTGTCGGTAAGGACCAAGAGCTTCGTACCATTCTTTTAATCTACCAGTAATTCGTGCAACGAAACTTTTGAATACTTTTGGTAAATCATAGTACTCACTGTTGACCTAAAGGTTTTAATCTTATTTTGATAATAACAATAAATTAATCATATGTAATTTAACATATTCTTGATTTAAGATTATAGCTTTCTTATTTGGAAAATCAATAATAGCATGATTGCTCAAATGAAGTTTGACAATGATCATTCAATCAATATCCGATTAAGTCAACAAAGTAATGGACTAGCAAGAGATCATTCTTATCACACACATGCTAGCAATGCATTTCATGAAGCACAAAATATCAAGGATCATATGCCAAAGCTTCAAGTGGAGAATCAATTTGAGGAAACAAATCGAAGCATTCGAAGACTCACCTATTCGATAATTGAGTGTTTACTTAGGATTAATGTAAAGTTTCTTAACTAATTGATTATGTAACTCAAACATGAACATGCATCATTCGTAGATTGATCAAAACCAAGTTTGAATCAAAATCATTTCAAAACATCATTCTAACAAAAACCAGTTTTGAAATAAATTCATATTAAATTCAAATCATCATATTTTGAGTTTTCCCAAAAATAGGTGTTTTAGGAACTTATTTTTGAAGTCCCCAAAGCATTAGAATTAATTTTGGAGCTTATATGTAAAAGGGCGAAAATTAGGATTTTAGCCTGATGGACAGAGCCCATCAGTCGACTGATGGATTGTGATCAGTCGACTAAAGGCCCATCAGTCGACTGATGGATTGTGCTTAGTCGACTGATACTTTAGAATATAGCCGTTGGATTTATGATTTTTTACTATTTTTGGTACCAAACCTCACAAACGGCTATATCACTTTTGGGACTATATATACACTATCTAAGACACATTTTGACCACCTTGAATCATTCATACACTCTATTCTTCATCTATCTTCATCATTCAAAGATTCAAGAAATTATTGTAATCAATCATTCTTATTGAGCTATATCATCTTGATCAAATAGGATAACTCTAGTGTGAGCTTCAAATTGTATTCTTTACACACTTGAGGAAGTTATTGTAAATTGGTGTGAATCACCAAACAATTAGAATTCATTGTGAGAGGTAAATCTCATAGGAAAAACAAGAAGATAAATTCTTGTTTAGTTTTTGTGAAAGGTAAATTTCACAAGGTTAGCAAGAGCGAGATTCTTGTGTGAATATTGTGGTCAAGCAATATTTGTAAAGAGTGTGTGAGACAACAACACTTGTAGTTTGATCTTCACCCGGAAGGAGATTGGTTTTATTGGAATTTCTCGGGGCGCTAACCTAGCGCGAACTATGGTTTGGTAAATCAAAATCGTGTGGACAAAGAGCATTGGACTTCAAATCGGTTCAATCTTTCTTACTCAATCTCTTTATTTACTTGCTACATTATTACTTGCTTTGAGATTGCTTGATTGTTTATTGCTTGTATTCCTTGATAAACTTGTTTAGTAAATTTGTTTTACTTAAACTTTTTGAAAAATATTTTAATTCTGCAATAAAGTTTTTAAACCCTATTCACGCCCCCCTCTAGGGTTGAAATCCGACCAACACTCACGATCAGCTGTCATCCATGCAATGAAGGAAACAATGCGTTCTCTCCATTGTTCAACTGGGATATCTTCAATTGTGAATTTTTGGTAGTTATCATGATGAGAGAATTCAAGGAGGTTAACATCAACTATTTCAGGTGAATCTTCAACCATTAGCTCTTCCTGTGGTGAATGAGGTCTGGGTGGTGGTGGCGGCTGTTGCTGCTGGTTTGGTTGAGCTGAGTATAATTCCTTAAAGGAGTCAAATAGATTATCTGATTGAGCTGGAACCTGGGGTCTATCTTCAAAACTCAAAGACTTTAGGAATGAAGATATATAATTTGAGGGATTATTTTCAGGTTTCTCCAGTGGATTCAAATCCATTGGATAATTTGAAGATGGGCTGATGGTTGGGTCATTGGGATCATGTTTGGTATAGGCTTCAGGATGGCGAGTTGGGGTTGTTTCTGCAACTTGTGTCATGAGAAGGTAATTTGTGGTAGTAGGTTTATCGAAGTTTAGATTCATGGGGCATCCCGAGCCAGGGGGACCAATAGCATGATCAGGAAACATATTCCTATAATCTATCCAAGCATCACCTGGGGGAAGACGACGAGGATAATTCATCTGCGGCTTGTACTTCTACTTTGGCTTAACAGGATTGCCATAAGAAGCAAGTGGCTGGGGTGCTGGCCACTTAGGTAACCTTCTTCTTGGTGGATCTGCCCACAGATCAATGCTATTCGAATTTGTAACTATACTGGCTGCTGAATGGACTGGATACAAACCTACTGGACCAACGGGATCATCTGGCTTGGCAAATTGGCCATATCCTTGTAAGGACACTGGTTGCGGTGGAGGAGAGAGGGGTCGTAACTGGGCTTCCAAATTTTTCTTTTCTCTTTCCTTTTTTGCAAACCATGATTGAGTGACTCGCATATCTTTCATTGTGAGAGAGACTATATTCATTTGGTCTTGGATTGCTTTAATCCTGTTCTGGATATCTGCGATGATTTTATCCAAATCGCTAACTTGAACCATTGTTGATTCGATTCTTTGCGTGGATTCGGCTATCTGAGTGAGGATTGCATTCTAGGCTACAGCATTATCTGCTTGCCAATTAAGTGTAGGCTCTACCAATTTAGTTTTTCTGGGCTCACCATGAGAATCTACATAATTGGGGTCTGGAATTTTCCAGCGATGACGAGTCCGATTGGTCATCTCATCATAATCTTATATTAGGGGAAGCAGACTTCTTCATTGATCATGAAGCAATCAATTGGTTGTTGAGGTTTCAATGATTTTAACATTGTGGGTTGTTCACAAGGGTGGCGAACAGGTAGGTTAAGAACTTGTAGAGTTTCTTCAGCATATGGAGGAATTCTGGGATTTAAGTGAGATGATTGTTTTTGAGGTTTAGGAGGTTCAGGTGGGGCACTGGGAGGAGATGGTTGGCACAAGCTCTCTTCTGGAGAAGGAGTAGGTAACTGCTTTTCTCCATAAATAACGTAATAGTCAAACTTTCCCAATGGTTCTCCCAATAATCCAATATATGGATCATTTGCCTCAAATCTTTCTTGCAAGGACTTTTGCGAGTTTAAAGGTTTCCCTGCCTTTTTCTTCATGTATCTGTGTAGCTCACTTGAATCCAAGCTATCTTCATAAGCCTATTCTTCACAATCTTCACAATAGCACACATCATACCAAATGTGGCGTTTTTCATCCTTGGCTTGGAAGACTGGTTTTTTGTCTGAGCCAAAGTATAGAATCTTCATTGGCCATGATTCCAAGAATGAATCTGTGGGTTTCTTTACAAGGGACTTAAACATGTTGAGTTTCGTTGTAAATGGGTTTCGTGGAGGAGAATGCGTTCAAGTGAACCTGACTTCAACTTGTTTTCCTGGTCTTTGAAGGTAAGTTGGCTCACTAGACTAGATCAACACTGGGTGACTTTGTTCGTGGAACTGTTCATAAGATGTTACCCAACTTTTTGGTAACGACTTTATTAATTCCGTCCTTGTAAGCTGCCTGGGGATGTAGGCAGCTGTGGGAGCTGCACTTGAATCAATCTTAAGTAACAAAGCATCCGCTGTGCTACTTCCTGGGATTGCTAGATCATACGAATGGTGTTGAAGTCGGTAAACCATCTGGTGATGGATAGTTGCTACCGATGTTCCTTGAACCATTTCTGCTCCTGTGATTTGAACTTGGATGTGTAAAGCTTCTTCCAATAACTTATCAGACAGTGGGAGATTAAAATTCTAATATAAGGTAAAAAAGACTGTCCCAGCATTAAGAGTTACTTAGGGCCCGTTCGGTAACGTTTTCGGAGAATGTTTTCAGAAAATGAATTTTCCGAGAACAAAAATAGTGAAAACATTTTCCGAGAACGAAAACAGTGAAAATGAAGATTGCAAGACTGAAAATGGTTAAAACATCATTTTGGCGTTTTTGCATTTTATGCTTTAAACTTGAATTCATTTTCCGAAAACGTTTTTCGTGTTTTTGTCAATATTCCACCGAAAGCATTTTTTATCCGTTTTTGAACTCAAAAAACAAAAACGGGTCTCTAAAAACGCTATCGAACGGACCCTTAGACGTTTTTGAAACATGCTTGCTGGTAATCTTTTAACCTTGTATCAATAAAGGCAATATGGGCTACTGCCGGTATTCCCTTTCTTCCGTGGAATGTGATAGCAAATATGATTGCGCAAAAATGAACATGCGTGTAACCTTGCATGATTCCAATTCTGGCAAAATCTTTCATGAGAGGAACTTTGAAGAAATGTTCCTTTCCACCGGAGGGGACAATAAGGTCATCGAACGGACTTGCCTAGACATATTCTTTTATGGGGAAAGTCGAGGATTTATTGCAAACAAGCTGACGGACTTGTTGGAGAAAAGGTTGAGTGTTTGGTTTAGCAAAGACATTATAAGGGTTTGTGACTGGGAGATTTGTTTATGGGATTTTATCTTTTGCAAAAATATAAGTTATTTCATACAAGGAAGACAAACGACATGAATCTAAAATAGACGAAGATGATGACGAAGACATAGACCTACTTAAAGAAGGAGAATTTGATTTTGACTTGAACATTTTTTAGGACATACAGAGTTCTTGGACTAAATCAGTCTTTAAAGACAAAATTAAATCTAGGTTTCTGCTTTTCACAAGAGAGATTCTTTTACTAGTTAAATAAAACTGACGGCCATATGATTTTCATTAGAAAATATACACATTCGACCACTTAGCGAGCAATACGAGTTTGAGCAACGGCACCACGCCTTATCATAACTCCAACGCTTAAACACCCTGTCTATATGTGTATCTTTTCAAAGAAATCATAGGAATCATAACTTTGTTCTGAGTAAACAAAACTTTGTGTTCTGATACGAGAGATCCATGTAACACGGTACTAAATTTTCTGATGTGAAAGATCCAACTGAGTGGCAATCACAGAGCATACTAATCATAGAACCTTGTTGTATGGCAGATGTAGAGCATACTAAACAAAAGTTTTGATCCCATATTAAACTTGTTATGATTATCAAATAAAACTGACCTTAATTAAGCTCTCTTGAGAAGAGAAGAAGTCTTACCTTAATTTCATTCTTAATGAATGGTTTAGCTTAGAACTCTGATAGGGCGACTATTCACGAACCAATACCCCTTAGGAGACATACTCTATTTCTTATGTCTCCTAAGTTAACCACTTAAGAGACATACTCTATTTGGTATGTCACCTAAGTGGTCAAGCTTAGGCGACATTAGTACTTTGCTTGTGTCGCCTTAGATCTTGGGCGACACCACTTACTCGACACCACTTAAGCAACATAAGGTATGTCGCCTAAGGCTTAGGCGACATACATCAGCTCTTAAGAGACATAATTTCTATGTCTCCTAAGTGTTTGTTTTAGGTAGTGATTCGGGGCGTCACAAAGAAGGCATGTCATGAAATCATAACAAATAAGTTAAAATTTAAATAAGACATCATGCTTTGTTGTTGACATAAGCAATATCAAAAGAATATTTACTATTTCTGCATTTTCAGACTCTTACACATAATTTTATAATAGGACAAATTCTAAAGGTAAATCTTATGACAAAATCTTAGCTTTAGTCACGACGACATCATTATCCGATACACATTAGACGCCACTTTTGAAATATATATATTGTCACACAAGACATAAATTAAACATCAACCGAGCATTCATCAATTCCTAGAATAAGAGTGATGTCATGCTCCTTTAATTCATGCACATTAATTAGGATTTTACTGCACTACAATTCATTTAATAGATCAAGTAGATATACAAAAATCAAGCCTTTATACTATTTGATGTAAAACATATAATATTAATCGAAGAAAAATTACAGTTGTTGTAAATTACATGAATCTCATCCATATTAGTATTTCCTTTTTATTTAAACGAAAATTATGAAAGTCCTAAACCTGCCTTTAATACCACAAGTAAATTAATATTGTATAGATCTTAAGGTATAAACATAATTGCGTAATTACAGATAAACATACATGCATCTATACAATTAAATACATAGGATGTTGGACTAACATGATTTCACTTATACAATTAATTAGAGAGATTAGCTATCCTTGATCCATAGCAATAGCAAACTAATAGAGAGATTGATGCTTCTTTGAAGAAGAACTTGAGCCTCCGGGGACAAGTATCTATATTCGCCTATATCCTTCTATGTTGTATTATAATTTTCGTCAAATGGAATATTACGTATTATTATAGTCAGAGAGAGGACCCAGTTCCATATCTATCTATAACTCCCACTTTCCATTAAAGTGAGTTAGTGGGCACTTATGTCTGATTTATTAGCGATAATTATTATTAATTAACCTCTAACAAAGAGAGATTTATACCAATTAGTTAAATAGGCAATTATCCTCAATAAAAACTGTAGAGTCCAAGATTTGGCCACTTTCTCACTATTTATTTATCATCTTAATAAATCAGTAAATAATAAATAAGCCAATTATGTGGGCCACAATGAAATAATTAATTCTTACATCATCCACCTCCTACAGATCCTCTCTCATGCAATTAAAGGTGTGTAGTTGCCTATGTTATTTTTTATGTTTTATGTTTTATGTTTTAAGTTTTTTTTTTTTTTTTAAAAATAAAGCAAAATAAAAATGAAATGGTCTAAGTATTTTTCTTTTCTACATTAACAACAGAAATCTCCTTACCTCAGATGAAACTTGAACTCTGCATTGTTGTCTGAATTTAGGTGGTTGCCTTACCAACTAGGCTACACTAGTAATATTGGACAAAAAATATTTTGGTACAAAATAATCCAGCATTTTTCTCATCTTATTTTCTAGAAAAAGTTGCACTTTGCTGGCCTTATTTTATATCTATTGTGTGTTAAACTATGTCTCGTATATTCTATACAATAAATTAAAAATTTTTGTGCACCTTAACATTATATGATGGTGAGCGAATAGGGAAGAACCCGGCTTGAGAATCGGGTGGCCTTGCCATTTGAATTGTAGCATAGAAAAGTATCCTCGGTGGCAGACCGGGCCCAAGTCCCCTAAAATGTGGTGTCAGAGAAAGTTTGAGCCCCGTTGTGCCCGGATCTTTTGGCACCATGATGCGCTGTCGGCAAGATGAGTTTTTTTTTTTAATGCAACCCTAATATGGTGATAAATTTCGTCCAAGGCTAAATATGGGCGAGAGACCAATAGCAAACAACTATTGCGAGGGAAAGGTGAAAGGGACTTTGATGGTGTCAAAATCTAGAAGTAGATAATTAACCAATCAATAAGAGAATATCGGTAAATAAAAAATAAATGCGGCACAATGATGAACACATGACATTTTTTTAAGGTAGGTTCCCCCGGTAGCGCTTAAGCTAGTCCGGTAGTACGTCCTCCTTTTGTGTGTGCTTGCTTTGTATTAGCTCAAAGGCGATCAATTTGGATGATAATACAAGCCACCAATCTCTCTCTATAATTTCCTTAATTCTATTTATAGATATAGAATTAGGATTACAAATCTCTCTCTCTATAATTTTCTTAATTCTATTTATAAGTATAGAATTAGGATTACAAATATTTAAAGAAGATGAAATAATAAACTGTGTAGGAGAGAGAATGTATAAGGGTTGTTGGTATTTTTTTAGGGTATGAAAAGAGAGAGTATAAGACCCTCCTATTTCTTCTTAAATTGGCTTGTATTTATTTTGCCAATGGCTTTTTATCTCTTGGATGAGATGAATGGATCTTAGGAGATAAGGAAGATATATTTTTTGGTGTATTTTGAATGAATGAATGAGGGGGTATTTATAGGTAAAATCTCGAATGGTAAAAAAGTAAATTTGATGAAGATGAGGGGTAAAAAGGTAATTTTATAAAGGTGAGTGGATGTAAGTGGAATTGAGTGAAAGTTAATGGAGGTGAGTGAAATTTGAGTGGAGTTGAGTGGGATTTTTGTGGAGGTAAAAGTGAGATTTTACCGGGGATAAATGTGGAATTTTACCGGGGGTAAAATTATTGAATTACCTTTGTAGGCCAATGGTAAAAATCAGTATTTAATCCCATCAATTGTCCCCTATCCTTTATTTTTATGCTGAAAGTTGAATGTGAAGGATAAATATTTTTGTTGGTTAAATGGTCCGGCTCAAAGCTAAGGCGTAAAAGTAGGTACTTGTCGAGGAAGATAATCATGGAAAGAGCTCGAATAACTGATGTGTAGGGCTTTGTTAACCCTTGAACGTAAGTTTATGGGGCTTGGAACATTAATGTGTAAAGCTGGCTAGACTTTGATCATTAGTCTTAGAGTTTCAGAACATCATTGTGTAAGGCTGGCTAGACGTTGATCTTGAGTCTTAGTTCAAGGAAGCTAGATCTCGGATGCTAGTCATTGAGCTCGAAACATCAATGTGTAGAACTCGTTAGACATTTGTTACAAGTCGTAGAGCTTGGTATCTGATTTTTGAATGATTATGCGCCTGTAAATATTGAGCTAGCGTACGCCTAAAGGATTTTCACATTTTTTGTTGCAACAACTTTGTATCTCCATTTTGAACCCCGAGATGGCCAAATTTGAAAAATAATTGTATTGGAAAGCTGTAGCTCTTGAAATTTTCTTCAAAATGGACTCTAGAATCGCATGATTTGGAGTTTTGAGTACAAAGTTATGCGCATGATAATATTGAGTCACCGTAGGCCCGCGGAATTTTTGCCTTTTTCGTTTTAGAAAGTTTGTATCGAAATTTTGAACCCCGAGATGACCGAATTTAAAAAAGGCTTGAACTGGAAAGTTGTAGCTTTTGAAATTTTCTTTAAAATGGACTACATAATCGCATGATTTGGAGTTCTGAGCAACAAGTTATACGTCCGAGAATATTGAGCTATATAAGCCCGCGGGATTTAGAGTTTTTCCCCGAAAATTCACTTGTAATTTCTAAAGAACGAGAGCTTTAGAGATCTTATCGTTCCCACAGACGGCGCCAACTGATGGTGTCAAAATCTAGAAGTAGATAATTAACCAATCACTAAGCGAATATCGGTAAATAAAAAATAAATGCGGCACAATGATGAACACATGACATTTTTTTAAGGTAGGTTCCCCCGGTAGCGCTTAAGCTAGTCCGGTAGTACGTCCTCCTTTTGTGTGTGCTTGCTTTGTATTAGCTCAAAGGCGATCAATTTGGATGATAATACAAGCCACCAATCTCTCTCTATAATTTCCTTAATTCTATTTATAAATATAGAATTAGGATTACAAATCTCTCTCTCTATAATTTTCTTAATTCTATTTATAAGTATAGAATTAGGATTACAAATATTTAAAGAAGATGAAATAATAAACTGTGTAGGAGAGAGAATGTATAAGGGTTGTTGGTATTTTTTTAGGGTATGAAAAGAGAGAGTATAAGACCCTCCTATTTCTTCTTAAATTGGCTTGTATTTATTTTGCCAATGGATTTTTATCTCTTGGATGAGATGAATGGATCTTAGGAGATAAGGAAGATATATTTTTTGGTGTATTTTGAATGAATGAGGGGGTATTTATAGGTAAAATCTCGAATGGTAAAAAAGTAAATTTGATGAAGATGAGGGGTAAAAAGGTAATTTTATAAAGGTGAGTGGATGTAAGTGAAATTTGAGTGGAAGTTAATAGAGGTGAGTGGAATTTAAGTGGAAGTTAATGGAGGTGAGTGGAATTTGAGTGGAGTTGAGTGGGATTTTAGTGGAGGTAAAAGTGAGATTTTATCGGGGGTAAATGTGGAATTTTACCGGGGGTAAAATTATTGAATTACCTTTGTAGGCCAATGGTAAAAATCAGTATTAAATCCCATCAGACTTAAAAAAGAAAATCAAATAGTGCTTGAAAATGTCGGGAGGGAAACATATGGCGGTAGACGATGCGCCCCATTCGGATGTGGAACGACGAGAGCCAGTCAATCGATCATCTAGGGGCATGAACCTTTGTGGATTGTAGCAACAACCAAAGCCTTTGCTATTGATATGCCCATGGAGAGATTGTTGCCCCAAGTGCACACCGTCACAGCGTGCTTTCGGGCATATTTGCACTCCTGGCACCAACCTGTGGGCACCCCATTCGGCCTATCTTGAAACACGAGCCAAGGAGTTTGACATGTGTGTGAGTTAACGAATAAGTAAACCCGTAGGTGCAAGGAAACTAATTGATGGGAACCCCCTTGCAGGATGCACCGCCAATCGACCTTGATCTTCTGACAAGGATTCAAGTGTGAGCATGCCTCTTGGGACCCAAAAGATGGTGTTGTATTTTTGTTTTCAAAGAGACACGTGTAGGAAGATGTTAATTGAGAGGGTTTCTTGACAGGGTTCTCATTATAGAAAAAAGATTTATTAAATTTAGCTGTTGTATATTTAGAACGGACTATGGAGTTAAAGAAAATTTACAAATCTGATCGTTTTGAGTATGAAGTTATATATTTTGCATTCAGCAACACTCGGTCAAAAGCTCAAAATAGAAACTTATTTTAGAAAAGTGATATTCCTTAACTATTCTAGACTTTATATACATATTTGCATATAAAAATCAACACTCAAGAATAGACGGGCAAGAAGATTTCATTAAACAATACATGCAAAAGCAATAACGTCGTACACGTACAATCCTTAATATTACACGCAAGGAAATACTTCAACAACCTCAAATTTATTCTTACACAGATCACATATAGAGAAGCCTAATGGCCCTTTATTGGATAGGTAGGTAACAAAACACACAAGAGGTTGCAAAGCCAATAGACAAATTATTTCTATTTTTGGAGGAGAAACTTGAGCCATCCAGACGACAACTTAGGATACCTTGCCAAATTATTATCATAATCAACGAAAGTATTTCCAAAACGAGAAGAGAAGGCAGAAGCCCATTCGAAATTGTCCAAAATCGACCATGTAAAGTATCCCTGGACATTAGAACCCTCCCTACATGATATTACAAAAATGAATTAGACAGATATAGGTCACAAACACATACAAAAACATTTATTACTTTACAACCAAGAGAAAAACAAAGGTGAATTCTTTATATTACCAAAAGTCACAATTCGAAGACTAGTCCTTTTTCTGTCAAGATGTACTTAAAGTTGTTTTGTGGTATATTATTCTTATAGAAAATTATGAGTCCTTACTTAATTGCAGTGTTAATCTTCATAAGATGATCGTGGTGGTAGGCTACCCTCCTATGATCGAAAAGAGCTTCCCAAAGGGTTAAGTTCGGCTCATTTACTTCATCAAGCCCTACCAAACAACATAATTATAGCCATATCATATTGTCAAAGTAATGAAAAAGTACTTATAAAGACACTAACAAAATTCTGATTGATTTACATACCATTTTCTGTAATGTGGATGAGAGGATTGCCGTATTTCTTCCTCACATAATTCAAAAGTTTATGAATCCCATCCGGATACACGAAGAGCCAATTTGAACCACCCTGAACATCATTAATTATAAAATTTCATTAGAGGACTGATAATATGAGAACTAGAAATGCAAAAATAAAAGTAACTCCAGAAAAGCACAAATTTCAAATATCTAAGTGGTTAACGAACTCACTGGTTCACCAATGTGGAGCCCATCTCGGTCAGCTACAAAATGAGAAGCATCATAATCATATTAGTATTTTGTCCTGACCATTTTTATGTAATAAAAAATTATAACACAACAATTAAACCAAAATTTAAACTTACTGTGATATGCAACTAATGGATCTGTAACGTAATGACCATTTACACTGCCGACATCAGGTGCATCTTCTACGAAATTAGCAGTATAGTAATTTAAGCCTAGAAATTCAGTTGATCCTTTAAGCAATTCAGATTCTTCTTTCGTAAACCTGGGAAGTCGGTCTCCAACCATCTGTTTCATGCTAGCTGGATAATCCCCAAATGTTAATGGATCCATAAACCTATAAATTTGCACAAAGAATAGATAATTAGGGTATATTTACCACTGCAGTGACAAGAACTTAGTGGTGGAATTAAATACAATAAAAATAGTCTGTAATTAGTAAAAAATTTATAGTTCAGCATTTGCAATAATATGAATAAAGTTTATTTATTAACAACCCGTTTGGTTCCGCAAATTGCCTAGATTTCAAGTTATTTCATTTTCAATAAATGAATCATAAAGTTGTTCATTTATAAATAAAATAATTCTGTCATAAGAACTTAAATGAGGTATAAATAGAGTTGGAGTTTGCAAAGAAAATGAAATAAGTACTCACCATCCAAACCAGAACTCTTGGGCTCGTTCCGCAGCTGCTATATCCTTTGGCGTCTGTCTATAGGGTTCTGTCCAGATTGTCACAAGAGCAATCCCAATCGTCCCTTTTTGAGTTGCCTACAAACATAAGAAGATAATTTTGAATGGAAAACTTTTATTTATTAATTTTTTTTTTCCTGAGGGGATACGCATATGGGTTTTCTTTCATCATCAAAGTAACGTCCATAGAAGTTTTCTTTACAAATATAATATATTAATGGAATCCGCGTGGAGGCGCCTAACCTTTGAAAAATATACTTGGGTTCAATTTATACAATATAAAAAGGAATATTATGTTAGCCATTTTCCATGATTACTAAATATCCATTATATATATATAAATAGCTTGAAATGGTGATAGTGAATAGACAATAGTAAAATATAGCACCTGATATTTTTTTTGGTATAATTGCACTGCATATGCATGAGCAAGAAGTTGATGATGTGTCACCACGTAAGGTTCTCTTCCTGGATCCCCAACGGGAGCACTAGATATTCGTCGAGCAGCAGGTATTGGAAAAGAATATGGACTGGGAGGAAGCACATTTTGTACAAATCTCCTCGTCATTGCAGGCATATCAGGTAACTTGCCTCGACCAGGTGCCAAGGTGCCCAATGCGTACCCGCCATAGCTAAAGCTCCATGGTTCATTTAATGTGATCCAGTGCTTAACTCGATCACCAAATTCTTGAAAACAAACCTCTGCATAATCTCGGAAATCTTCACTGGATAGTAGTTTAACATGTCTTGTATTAGTTAATTTTTTTCCTGATTGGACCGCAAGATAGATAAGAAAATAAACAACTAGCTTACATAATTTTGCGACTCCTAAAACCGCCATATTCATCTTCCAAGGCTTGTGGAAGATCCCAATGAAAGAGAGTTATGAATGGCTCTATACCTGGAGATATATAATACCATACACCCTTTAAAAATTGATAAAGAAGTAAAAGACTAGAATGTATATGTATAATTTTTTTATTTTTTTTTAAATATACTACTATTAAGGTTGAAAAATATTCGCAACCGTTGGCTAGTAGCGCGTTGATGAGATTGTTGTAAAATGCAATTCCTAGTTCATTCTTGCCTCCGGCCAAGTTCCCTTCTGCATATTGTAATATTAAGAGAAAAAAAAATTGTATTAGTGTAAGAAAGACAAATTGCAAATAAAATTTGAATTTAACATTTCATTTGAGATTTAAAAAATGGATTTATTTATACAATAATTGAAAAACTAACAACTGTATATATATGTGTGTGCGCGAATGATCGACAGGTAAATTTTCCTCTAATTTCATTTAAATAAAAATACTTTGACGTTTTGTAATTCAATCACATGCAAATGAGAAAAAATTATGGTGCATACTAGGACTTTCAGCGACGTTTTTTCATCAATAAAAAAATCTTTCAATTTTTTTTGGGAGGGGGGGGGGGGGGGGGAATGTTGCTAAAGCCCTAGCGCATACGGAGCAATCAATCCGTATTAAATCTGTACTCCATGCAAAACATTATGTAACTTTTATTTTTATTTTCTGACATAAAATAGTATCAAATAAATGAAAGCTTACTTGGCAAAATTCTGGACCATGAAATTGAAAACCTGTAGGCATCTAAACCCATCTCCTTCATGATCTTCACATCTTCCTAAATTTTAGAAATAAATAAATAAATGATCAATACATATTTTAACATGGGAAGGCATATCCACCTATGAATGAATATATGTTGTTTAGGTCAATAATAATAAAAATCAATCCAGTTAATTGATCCGTGCCACACCACCTTGTATTTTCAATGTTCCACTTATAGTTAATGGTGGGGCCGGGTTTCGCCAAAATAATTATAACTAACTAAAACAATGTACAACTTTTGATATACATGGTACAACTCCTAAAAGGAGTATCTTTGGAAAAGTTAAAATTACTTTAATTGGCAATAGAGGTAGCCACAATTCGACATTGAATTACCTCATAGCGATTATAATGATCAACAGCTACACGCCAGCTATGATCTCCCGTCACAAGATCTGTGCTCAATATTTCAAGATATAACCTTCTAAAAATTAGAATACATTAAATACATATATATACATAGAAATATATGTATGCATGCCGAATTTGCAAATATGTTTGTTATTTTTTGTATTTCATGGATGATGAAAAATATAAGGTATTATGTATGCATGGAGAGAGAGAGAGAGAGAGAGAGAGAGAGAGAGAGAGAGAGAGACTATGTTCCTCAGCAAAAGTATCCCAAATACTTGGCAGTCTACCATCTTGATCTACTGCACCTTCAATCTAAAAGGCCAAACAAAGAACAAAATAAATCAAGGTTCAATATCTATATAGAAAGAAGTTCAACACATGCCCAAATTAAAAATATCAACAACAAGATTAAACAATTATTTAGCATAGTTCAAATTAATATTCATCATGTTTGTATGTAAATGTCATGAATTCTTACCAAGTTTTTATAGATTCATTAACATTAATTTATACTCCCTCCGTCCCAATTTAATTGTCCATTATTCTATTTTTGGATGTCCCAAAATAGTTGTCCACTTTCTATATTTAGCAAGTCTTTTATTAGAGCACTTTTTGTTATTTTCAACATTACCCTTTAAGCTATTACCACTTTCTTTATTGTGGGTCCCGCCACCTTTTTTTGTTAGGAAAAAAGTAAAGGCCATTTTTGGAAATAAGCATTTTCTCTTAAAGTAATTATTATGTCTCCTTAAGTTTTAGTTTTTCAAGGTTGGACAATTAAATTGGGACGGAGGGAGTATATATATATGAATAAAAATTAAAATAATAATAATAATAATAATAATATGCAATAACGGATATAATTATTAGAACTCCCAATAAAACACACGCCAAAAGAGACTTTAATCACTTCCACAATCACAACTAGTTCAGTTATCAACATAGACACTGTGGTAGTGTGCCACAAGCTATATCTTGGTTAACTAAGATCTTCTTACATTTCAATCTTTTTTGCGTCATTCTGAAGGGGAAAAAATTATTTTCTCTTTTAGCTAGAGAACAAACAATTCAAATATATTCGCTGGGGAAAAAGGCGGTGAGAAAAGAACTCAGAGCAAGACTTGTACATAGAGTGTCCAGCGTAAATATTCGCACATGACCCTTATTATAATAAAATTATTTTTTAAGTTATACAAAGGGACCCTACATTGTAAGCTTCATAAAGCCAAAGAAGTATACTGTATGCATATCATATATGTCGAGGCCCGTCAGGACTAGATGCTTTAGATTTGACGAGTCTTATATTAATCTCACCTTCTCATTAATACATGGCGTCCACAATCCATATACCAGTTTTTCACATCACATTATCATGTATCACTAAAGTTATTGCTGATTTCAATGAGCACTTTTTACTATTTTCCAGAACAAGTATACCTTATATTAAATTAATAGACATATATCCAGCCAAGATCAGGTGTGGACCATCCGTATACAGACAACACATTTAGCGACGAATTCTTGTCAATAAAAACATCTCTCAATATTGTGTTAGCAAAAATCCGTTATTAAAAAGTTGGTCCATTTATTGTTAGTCTGCATTATAGCCGAACTCTATATATGTGTATATATATACATATTATTATGAGTGTTACCTGAAAAGAAGATGATGCAGCCCCAAAAGTGAAACCAGGGGGGAAATGGGAACGGTGGAGTAGGCTGACAGTAGTTGGAGTGGATGGTGTAGTGGCCATTGAAAATTTTTTTAGTATATGCTTAGTGATAAATAACGACTCAAATGTGCTTTGCCTCTTGCTCTTGGCTTGCTATTTATAGATGGAAAGGTAGTGTCCTGTCCTTTGCATGGCATTAACTCACCTACATGTGACTCTAATACTTGCCCCTCAACAACGTGCTTTTATTTATTTTTCATTTTTTATTTTATTTTGAACAACAACATTGTTACTATATTGGGTTAATGTTTTTCTAATACAAAATGATAAATTCATAAGACAATTTTTTCTCATAGAGTTCAATACCTTTTCTATGAATTATATAAATCACAACTATCACCATAATAAAGATAAACGCATAACTATAATATAGTAAACCAACAAAATGTTTGACAATTATATTAATATAAATCTAATTCGAAACTTTCCTATTATAAAAATAAAAAAAAAAATGATAACAAATTACGAAGCATTTTGCCTCTTGGGTCAGTGTTAATTGTTTTCCGTGATTGGATAGTTGAGAGCCGTGAGGCCTCATATTTTTTCTACTCCTTTTCCACGTGGTCTATTGTCCAATACCATGTACGAAATCCGCTATATAATATTGAAGTGCCACGTCGACTAATCAAAGGTTTTTGTAAGTTTTTCTTTGTTTCCTTTAAATTAAAAAAAAAGAGAAAAATTTTATTAAAAAATTCTAATTGACTAAACAAATAAGGTAAAATTCTCCGATTAAACGGTCCCTTAAAGAGAGTTCTTAATGATAGAATTATAGATTTTAGTATAAATATATTTTTGCACCATTTGCACTAAATATAATGTCACCATATTTTAAATATATCTAACTATTTATATGCCTACAATTTTTTTTTTATAAACCAACTTGTTTATAACAAGAGTTGGATGGAGACAAATAAATAATTTGTACTATTAGTTAACCATGGCATCATATAAAATTTTAAATATATCTAATTCTTGCATTTTTGTTTCTTCTATGGAATTTTTTTTTTTTTGGATGTTAGTGAAGAAATTTTTTCCTGGTATACAAAACATAAAAGAGGATGGATGGCATATAATCACAAAAATAAGTATGTAATAAAGAACATCTCATCACTTCCATCGATTTATTTTCCATCTTATCACTTTAATTAGCTATATTTCTTTTCATTTTTCTTATTATTATCAAACAAAGCCCTAATTTGCAAAATTCCTCGCTTAACATCAATTATTGTTCACTGTTATGTTCTATCGTTTGCTCTTCATTCAAATTCATTTATTAAACGCATAAACATTGTATTATAACCAAATTGAAATCCAAATCTACACAGATACATATATATACTAGTTTTTATGCACGTGCGTTTCACGTAATTTTAGTGTTTGACAAATGTCATTAAATTCATTATAAATATATATATATATATATATTTATATGTAACTAAGAATTGAATAATTAGTGTGAAATAAAAATCAAATAAACAAAACATAATATCAACCGTAAAATTCATTTGATTTTTTTTTATCGACCCAAAAGCATTATAATTTTAATACGATCTATTAAATAACTTTTTTCTTGAGAAGTTTGCTATGAAGTTACAAAGAAATCTTATACATAACACATAATTTAACATAAATTCTAACTTGTTTAATTATTTAGAGAATTAAAGTAGAGTTTAAATTTATCTGGAATACTAATACTAATATAAAAATATTTGTTTAAAAAACATACTAATATAAAAATATATGAAGTTATACACTTATAGTCTTATACTATTTTATTTAATGTAAGTCTAGTTTAAAATTGTGATTTAATTATTTTTGCAAAATAGAATACAATTTGAATTTATTTGGAATACTAATACTAATATAAAAAAATATAGAGTTATACTGTTTCATTTAATGTAAATCTTAAAATCATTTGTATAAAATCAATGGGCATATTAGTATTCACAAAAAAAAAGAAAAACACTTAAATTATTCATACTTTTATATATATAATATAATATAATATAATATAATATAATATAATATATATGTATGCTATACACGTAGCTCTGCTTTATCCTTTTTTTTTTTCAAATGAAATGTATTTGAATTCGAGTTCTAAATTGCTACAGTTAGTTTATTTAATTAATTTTATAAAACATGAGCCTCAAATTTCAGTTGAATTCATTTGAATTTGAGTTGAAAATTGCTCCAATTAGAATTTTTCATTTTCTAAAATCCAAAATGATTTATTCCCTCTTTCTCTCTCCAATTTCAATTTAAGCGGTAGAGGTGGAGAGAAAGAAGGGGCAAAGAGAAAAAAGAGGAGAGAAAAAATCGTGAAAGAGTCGCGGACGGCGGGAGATAAAGAAGATGGAAGGAAAAAGCTGTTTTTTCATTGTTTGGATGAAAATACCTTTGAAGCGGCATATGACCAACTTTTATTATGAGCTAACGAATATTTTTAACATAATTCTCAAAATGTTATAACATAAATAATTTAGTAGGTCAAATTGAACCAATTATAATCAAGTGATCTTTTTAAAATTTTCACAATAATTTAATGGTAAAATAAAGTACGTACTCCAATAAATAATCGCTGATCAAGAAAAAACTAGCTAGTTGACAAACCATGGGCTAAAAATGAAAAATAAAATAAAATAATGAATATTGTTTTTTGTCCCTTGGATCTTATAACAAATGATGCATTGATACCTTTGATATTAATTTTTTTTCTTTTATATTTTTAATCGCTCATTGCCGTTGAATAGCCTGTTATTACCT
This sequence comes from Lonicera japonica, assembly GCA_021464415.1. Classification (NCBI taxonomy): domain Eukaryota; kingdom Viridiplantae; phylum Streptophyta; class Magnoliopsida; order Dipsacales; family Caprifoliaceae; genus Lonicera; species Lonicera japonica. The sequence goes on from CM038463.1 coordinate 37,710,060, forward strand.
TTTATGAAATTTGGAGTAAGATTATAGAAAAAAGATGTTCATTCTAAAAGTAAAGTATAATACATCCAAAAAAAAAAAAAAAAAAAAAATATTATTAATGTAGATAGGGACAAAAAAAATATAACAAATAAGGTTTTAACCCAAAAATTTGAGGTTTGTATACTCAAATCCGTGACATTTTGTTAATTAGTGACTCACTTTTTTGTATTTAGCCCAGATTTCAAAATAAGTTTTTTCTATATATTTTGAATATTTAATTATAATTTGACGGAGTTGTTCTTATTATTACAAAAGAAAAGTTACAATTGTTAATGATTGTGGTGGGGAATATTTAATTATGTTTTTCAAAAGAAATTATCCTTTTTTCTGATTATTATCCACTTGATTAAACTAATGTGTAATTATCTCATATCACTTGACAAAAATGACAAGGATAACTATCTCTTTCTCTCACTTTACAATCGTGTATGGAGATTTTATTGTGTTATTTGATTCATTAATGTTTTGTATGATCAGATCATAGATTTTAATTCGCATTCTCTTCCTTTTTCTTTTCGTCTGAATATCACCACCAATAATGGTGGTTTAAGTCACCTTCAAATTGCGTTGCTGCATGCCTTCTTATTCTAAACTCCAACCAAAACTCCACCAATCTCATTATTACATTCTGAAAGCACCACATACGAAAAATCTGCCACAGTAACCACCATAGCCTATTGATGTCCCAGTTAAACCCTACTTCTTCTTTTTGATATATAAGAGTTTGGGTATATAGAGGTTGGTGTTCTGCCATTCACATGACGAGCTTGAGGTGTATTGTCATCCAAATAATCCACCCACCACCATTTTAATCATCTCCAGCTGGCAACCACCATCTCCGCCGTCTCTCTTCTCTTTGTCCTCTCTACCCCTTCTTGCTCTCTTCTCGGAGCTCCAAAGTTTCATTTTGGAACTTGGAATTATATTCTGCGAAGCAATTTAATTTTGTGAATGGTCACTTAATTTGCAAAATTCTTCGCCAACGTCAACTGTTGTTCACTAATCTGTTCTTTCATTTGCTCTTCATTGAAATTCATTTATTAAACAAAAACATTATATTATTACCAAAGATACCAAATCCACACACATTTATATGTATGTTCTTACACGTGTTTTATCCGTGTTTTTTTTTTTCAATTGAAATGTGTTTATTTAATGAATTTTATGAAACACGTGCTTCACATTTTCAGTTGAATCGGTTTGAATTTGAGTTGAAAATTGCTCCGATTAGAATATTTCATTTTTAGATTGGAAATGATTTCTTTACTCTTTCTCTCTCCAGTTTCAGTTGAAGGGTAGAGATTGAGAAAAAGATGACGAGAGAGAGAATCGCTAGACAGTCGCAAATAGCCGGACATGAAGAAAATGGAGGAAAAGGGTGTTTTTTAATTATTTAAACCAAAATACTCTTAAAGTTGGTCATGTGGGTGACCCTCGACTAACAACTTTTTAAAAACGGTGATTAAAAAGGAACAACTTAAATAATTTAGTGAGTAATTAAGCCAATTACAGTTAAATAATCTTCTAAAAGCTTTTAATTTAGTAGCAAAATTAGTTATTTAGTCTGTTAAATAAATGTTCCTTCTACTCAAAATTAGCGGTAGACAAAACACTCGCACAACCCTAAATATAAAGTTAAAATGCAAAATGATGGTGAATATTGCTTTTTGTCCCTCGGATCTTATAACAAATGATGCATTGACAATTGTGAATATATTTGTTTTTATCTTATACCTTTAATCGCTTATTGTCGGTGAATTAGCCTGTCATCACCTTTCATGAAAATTTGACTAAGGTTATAGAAAAAGTTGTTCATTCCAAAGGGACAATATAATCTAATCACTCAAACACACCAAAATAAAATAATGTAAAAAGGCACAAAACCCAATTAAAGATAGGGACAAAAAGAAATAAGACAACAAACAAGGATTTAATATTTTTGATACTAAGGGTATGTTTGATGGGTATTTATTTTTTTAAATTTTAAAAAAATTAATTTAAAATAAATTTTACTTTTACACTTTACAAAATTCATTTCACTTTACTTTTTTTAAAAAGCTTTTAAAACACAATAAATTTAAATCCAAAAATTAAAATTAGATAAAAAAAATATATATATTTGAAACCTACTCGTCTAGAGATCTATAAAATAAAATCCATTGTAACTATTTTTTGAAAAAATTTATGAGATTTTTTAGTTGTTTGAAAAAAACTTAAACAAAAACCAAATTCACTTTTCAATATACTTTCAAATTTTACCAAACACCAAATTTTAAGAAGTCAACTAAAAATATCAACCAGACATAACAATCTACATAAGGACTTATTTGCATTTTAGTATTACTAAAATTATTCATTTTTTGTACAAAATAATTACAGAAATAGTATCCAAATAAATACAGAATAAATATCAAATGTCTGATCACTTTAAGATGTGATACATTGATTCATACAAAATTTTGAAAATAAAATAAAATAATAAGAATAGTTCTAGAAAAAGTTAATTTTGTGACTCCAAAAACCGACTTAGATGTCGGATGATATGTGAAGAGTTTGTCAATTTGTAAATGAAAGAATGAAAAACCATTTTAGAATGAGTTGTCTAACCGGTTGCGAACATGACAAAACAAAGTATTAATTTTTACATTATCTTTACCACGATAAACTTTCTCATACACAATGTAAAAATGATGTGGGTGTCTATAGTTTTAAAATGATATTAACTAAATATACACAATATATAAAGGCTACCCATATAAAGCAACTTTCTATTTGAGGGACCACAGTACTACTTTGAAAAAAAAATTTGTATGATTTTAACGTTAATCATTATCCTAACAATAAGTATAATTGCTTTAAAAATAGTAACTCTCGCCTTATCTAAAATTGCTATACTATTGACAAAGCAATTTCAACCCGATCAAAAGTATCAAAACTTATTACAGCAAGAAATTATTGCTAGAGCAATTATATTTTTCTTACTAAAATTCCTTAACACATAAAATAAAAAGGATTTCATAAGGGTGGTGTTATATATCTACACCCCTCATATTTGCAAGAAACACTGCCTCATGGAAAATTTATCATCACCAACACTTCCTAAGGCCTCTCGATGAGAGGTGAGTGTAATCGCATACACTCTACTCACATGCGGGAAGTTTGATGGTAATAACTTACCTAATATCAGTCAATAGAGTGTTTTATTATTTTTCAAAGAAGGATCGTTAATTAAAAGTGAGTACACTCACATAAACAAGACTTAAATGGAGATAGTGTATTACTAAACACTCTCCTAACATTAAGTAATAAAAATAAATGTTTATAATAAATAAAAAAATGTTAAAACATCTTTTTAATTAAATTATATAAAAAAATATTTATAACACATTAAGAAATATAAATAACACTATCCTTTCATGGACCAGATAGTTTTGGTACACTAATAACTCACGAGCTCTTTTCAATAAATTGAATGCGCAATGATTTTTGGTGGATAAGAGGAAAGCAACAAAATATAGTCCTTTCATTGAAAGCTCTGAGGATTCACGGGGTGAACTACAAAAAAATAAAAGATAGAGTTGTCCACAAAGCAGCAGCACACTGCAGACATAAGTAATAGGCACAGAGGTCACATGGCTCTGAATCATGCATGTAGGGCCCACCTGCAATTTCACTCCAGCTTTACCTCGTGCGTTTTTTTCGAATGGTTATCTACCTTTGGGTCATTGAAAAATCCTTTATCCATTCTAGTGGCGTTGCCAAAATTTTTGGTTGAAGTCACGTGAGGTAGTTCATGTTGTCTATTAGTATCTGTTGAGTTTAATGATTAGATAATATTTTGAATTTGAACCCATACAAAACAAATATGAATTTCTTTTTATCTTTGAGGACAACAAAAAATATTACATAATATTTTAATATTAAAAAAAAAATTAATAGAAAGAAAAATAAAAAACATGGAAATGATTTTCATTTTCACAAGTAGCACCCATTGTTTTTACTTACAATTGAAATCAATTCATAATAACAACAAAGAATGGCTTAACAGTAACGTACTTGATTCGATTAGAGTCTCTCCAGGTCAAGTCCTGCTAATTATAAAAACACTCTGATGGCGAGTATTGTTCCACGAGCAGTGATTAGTAGAGTTGCACAAAATATGGCCTCAACATCCTGTAGCATACAAAACAAAAATATATTCATAATGAGTGAAATATTATAAACTAGAAGTATAAGCTAGAGTATCTAATAGTAAAAATAAAAATAAAGGAAAAGTTGAACATTGATTAAGCCCGAATTATTGCTTTCTTCAAAGGTACTATTGCCAAAATGAAACTCTCAATTTGACGCAAGACATAAATAGTGTATATGTTTTATTTGACCCCACTTTAAGTATTTTTTAAAATTAATTAAAATAGTGTCAAATATACATATTAGTTCAAATGTCTCTAAATAATTTCTATATTATGTACCAATTCTTAAAAATCAAGTAAAGTCACCTAAGAGTATCTCCAAAGGAATAACTAAAATTAAATAATTAAAATCACTTTTGATTATTCATTTAACAAGTTATTAAAATTAACAATGTAGCTACCCCCAATGGCTATTTTTTCTCAATAATCAAATTTTTGGATCTATTATATTGATTGGCCACAAATTAGTCAATTTAAATTTTGTTTTAAAAAAAGGAGGGAAATGTGAATTAAATTTGAAAAAAAAATCTCTTTTATCCAAAAGAATTAGTGAGCCCCTCATTTTAATTATTGAAAAAAGTTATTAACTTTAATTATAAATAAAATAAATTTGATTATTGGTCAAAATAATCTTAAAATTTAATTATACCATTGACATAATATTTTTAACAAATATTATTAAATTTAATTATAATTATTATTTTAATTATACCATTAAAAAGACTTTAATCTAGTAAAATGTTAAGTGGCCGTGCCCCAGGTTTGCGGGGCCCGAGATTCTATGCATGTAAATATGATACTCCATCCGTCCCAAATTGCTAGTCCTATTTGAAGAATATAACTTATTAAATACCCGATATCATCATTGTACTTTTTGTTTAATTTGCATTGACTTTCATTTTTTACCCTTTACGTTATTCAAAACTTTTACTTTAAAAATGAAAGTACAAAAAAAAAAAATAGGTATGTATTTTTCTTTTATGAAAAGTGGACATTTATTTTAAGATATCAAAAAAAAAAAATATTAATAATTTAAAACGGAAAGAGTATCTAATAATATCTTATACGAAAGATGTACAAGTGATAATTAAATGTATTCTCCTTATCCTATTGGGTTTAAGTTTGTACGGTAAAGCAGCAACACACAGCACACACAAGTCAATGGCACAGAGATCACATGGCTCTGTATCATGTAGGGGTCCTGCAGTTTCTCTCCATCTTTACCTGGTGCTTTTTTTTCGAATAGTTATCTAACATATATAGGTTATTTAAAAATCATTTATTATCCATTCCGGAGGAGTAGCTAGAAATTTTTGGTTAAACTTATGAGAAATTGTTTAATGTCTTGTCTATCATTAATATATGTTGAGTTGAATGATTCGAGTGGGCCTCTCTAGACCGGGTCCTGCCGGTTATTAAAACACCCCGGTGGATGGTCATTGTTTCACAAGCGTAGATTAGTAGAACTGAACAAAAGTTGGCCCAAAAGGTAGAAATATAAGCTAGATTATCTTGTAGTAAGGAAAAAAAATTTGAACATTAATTACGTTGGAATTAATGTTTTCTCTAAAGGTACTATTGTCAATATGTGACTACCAATTTGATATGGAACATAATTACAAAATATGTTTTTATTTGATCCCACTTTAAGTATTTCTTTTAAATTGGTGTCAATTATAAATATCTAAAAATAATTTTTATATTATGCAGCGATTCTTGAAAATCAAGTAGGTCACATAACCCTATAGCGTTAAGTGGCCATACCCCAGGTTCTCATGGAGATTCTGTGTGTGTAAATATGATATTTAATAATATCTTGTATGAAAAATGTAAAATTAAATATGATATTTAATAATATCTTGACAGAGTTTCTACTCTCTAAAAATACTATTGAGTGTTGATCCCTAAAATAAGAGCCCAAGGGTCCTATTTATAGAGAAAAAATGCAGGAAAATGGCCTGGGTAGCCGCACGGCTAAGAGCCAGCCGTACGGCTAGGGAGGGCTGCGGCTAAGGCGTGCAGCTAGGTCATGCTATAACGCCCTGAATCCCGTTCTGAGATTTTCACCTCCGGGACTCTGTTAATCACGGATGCCGTGCGCAACGGCGGGTTTAAAATATAAAAATCATAACTTTTAAAAACTTTTCCTTAATAAAATATGATCCTGTTTAAAAGCTTATTTTACAAAATCACGGCATGTGGAGTTAGTACGGGTAATAAATAAAACTGTAACATTTAAATCATTTTTCATACAAATGGAATCATATCAAACCATACTTAAATCAACTCCACATATATAAAACCATTTATACAAATATACAATATAAATTGTTTATCAAATCATAATCCATTTACAATCAAATAGAAACCAAAATAACTATACAATGTAGTCATTTCCCGAAGAAGGACTAGACACAGATTTTGGACATCATAGGCCTCTATACACATACATTATACCCCATCCGAGATGCCATGCCTGCAAAACTGTTAGAAAATGGGATGAGCCAAATTCGGGCTCAGTGGGAACTATATAGGTTTTATATAGAAAATACTTTACTTTGACGTAATAGTTTGAAAACGTGCAATGCAATGCAATGCAAACCCCGAGTGCATGCAACCCTACTAGGATTCTTATCCTAGCTGCCAGGAAGCCATTTACTCAATAACCCGATCTCTCATCTAACCATCCAAAAGATAAACTCCAAGGAATTTCCAAAACTCGAGGAGATCTCTAGTCTAAAGTCACCTTGTATCAAACTCTAGCATCCTAAGATTCGATATACCACGGACTGTCCACTCTCAAGTGTAATTCCACACTCTTCTATGCTATCCGATCTTTACTCTCTAAGTCATAACTATAGGCTAAGTATTCATTGTTATCACTTTAATTATAATTCATTATGGATCTTATACTTGGCCAGCTAATAGTTTCGCCCCAAGATCTTTAGCCTAAACCGCTACATTATGTAGTACTCTCACTAGGCTATCTCCTTAACTACAATTTCCCTATAAATTATGAGTATATTATATGCATTATGATCCGGCTCTCTATTCCATAATCCGTACGCGTTTATATACCCTTACATTATTTCTAAGTTCAATAATTATTATCTCTTTCCACTTTATATATTAATCCATTATGAAAGGCTCCATAGTTTTCTACGTGTACCTTGTTTTGTCTAGATGTGTCCATACAAGTCTTTACATCATTTATCATAGCCGAGGCAACATATACAAATCAGTACGAGACATGATATGATAAAATAATAATCACAGCAAAATCACAATCTCACAACAACTCTCGTATCACGTCTCTAGTATAATGCCTCAGTTTCACCCCGCAGTCAGTTCAGGCCCAGAGCAATAAATCCAGCGAGTCCCGAATAATCCAAAGCTCTTATCCATGTCTCCTCCAGGTGGGGTAGTGGCTCAGGGATTTGGTTCTCCAAGTAGCTCATTCGGAGATAACCCTCAAGTCATTTTCTCGGGAATAACATTCCGAATAGTTAACGAGGAGAACGCCCATACAAGTTCCCACGACACCCTAGAAAAACTACACCAGGCGATACCCTAGTGGGTGATGACCATTAGTAGCCCAACTACTTCCCGAGGACTCACCATTTGGGAAGTAGTGGCACACGGGACCTGCTCCGCTTACCGGAGAAACTCATCTAACCAAGGACACATAGTCTAGTTGGAAGGCAAGATACCTAGAGTGGGCTCTCCTTTGTGGACACACACAACCACCGGCGGAGTCATCGACTTCATTTTCCCGTGCACGGTTTAGGGCCTTTTCACCCACGGGCGGCTATAGGCGGCCCTCTTTCGAGTCATGGGGAGCTACCCGGTGCTTGGTAAATCATCATATCCAGCCCATACATGTGATCGCATCAACAGGAATATATCGATTCCACATTCAACAACGTATAATCATCCAATCAATCATCACACGTATGGCTAACAACATATATACAATCACATAATCATTATCATCATTATATTCATCGTTCATTCATCATTAATCACATCATCATTATAATCATCGTTAACACAAGCGTCGTCATCGCGCTTATAATCCGTATTCTCATCATTTGGTCATTTTCACATAATATGGCAATCTTTACAATTATGTGTATAATATCATACCTGATGGAGACATAAATACAGGATCGTTTGATATTGCGTATAGATTGAACAAAAAAAAAACTTATGCTAAAACCCTATAAGAATAAAGGGATTTCACCTTTGTGGATCATGTAGAGGATCCATATGAGGAGACTAGGGTTTGAAAGCATCAGATTGCGATTTGGTCAGATTTTTTTAATTCTCGCTGGGCTGCGAAAATTAATTTTTTTCGCCACCGAAACGACTTCTGATCGTCCTGATTTTAGGCACAATGATAGTAACTTCGAGTTCCGAACCACATATCCAAAAATCAGCCCGATCCAACGGTTGGATCAAAAGTTACAATTGATTTACGACTGCTATGCCGAAAAACCTAAAGATCTTCTATCGTATTCCTTCCGCCATCAAATCTTGCACCGAGTGTGGGCTACGGTATCACAAAGATTTTCTCCTCTCTCAATAGAAAAAACCCTAACTCATGAGAATTATTGTTATCTTGAGAAGAGACAAGGGCGGCGTATATATAAGGCTACGATAGGGACCTTAAGGAGAAATAAGTGTTTGGGCTTCCTATGGAAAGTTGGAATCCTAATTCTACTATGAATTAGTTCCTTCCATAAATTATAATTCACACCACTAAAGAATTATAATTGCACTCCCGTCCTTATCTCAAAATTATATTTCGAGCTCCTTGTTATTAAATACTTATTATTCTCCCCACGTTAAGATTACAGATAACCGTCATTTAAATTAAATTACTGACAATTATATTTAAATGACTTCTTAATCCTTGAGCCTACCACTTAACTTATTTGACATGTCGTGTAACGCCCCAAATCCCGTTAAGAGGATTTCTCCTCCGGGACCCAGTTCGTTACTGGTGCCGTACGTCGACGGCATTTTAACTGAGTAAAACTCCTCTGTAAAACATAGAAATCCACAAACTAAACGACAAGAATATTTTCAGTTCACAAACTTTATCCACAAAAGAAAACGAAGCACTGCAATTCAACAACTAGCCTCAAACGAGGTCCCAAGTACAACATTTTTCCAATCTCCACATACTATAATATTAGTAAGGATTCAATACATGTATCACTAACAATATAACAACCAAGGGTTTTATACAAGAATCTAACACATCTTATTGACAAAATTCTAAGAGTAACGGTATAAAGGCAATCTAAGAGGACGCATCTTCATTCTCCCATTTCCCAGAGAACCTGCAGAGAAATCTGGATGGAAAGTAATTGGGGTGAGTCAAACAGACTCAGTGGGAATCATATATATATATATATAATGGGCTTTGTGTAAAAGACAATGTTCAGAAAATCTTTTTGTAAAATAACATGGAGTCCCTCACATATGTATTTATAGATAGTAGCTAAGAATTGAAACCTTTTCTTTGAAAACCCGCGTATAATGCATACTCGATATCAAATAGAATCCTATGGCACATTTAACGTATTTCATCTCATAAATCTCGAGCCATAGTCTCGTAAATCTCACCACTATCCAAGCGTACAGCCAGGTTTGCATTTCGTGGCCTTTCAACCACGCGGCAGCAGGGCCTCCCGTTATTTTCCGTGCACGGTTTCGGGTCTTGCACCTAGGGGCTCTCTGTCCCAACTTATAGTCTCAATCGTTAGAGACCAACCTGGGACCTACCATGGACTAGTGCTAGCTTATGATGTCAATAAAATATCAACCGGCTCATTTAGATAGTAATTGTGCCATAGAACATGATTCTCATTAATCACATAGAACATGTATAATGCAACCAATATAAAATATCTCATATCCCCGATTTATAACATCATAACAACTTATAGGCAAAGGTTTTAACATAAAGAATCCGCCACTTGAACTCTTAAGGATAAGTATTAAATTTTATAATAGGAATTATTAATAAATGATAGGGTTCTAAGTGGGTTTTCATGTGAACCAAGAGAATAGCCATAATTGCTTGTTAAAACATATATTTTAATATATATGTAGGCCATTCGAATCATCAATTTCAACACCAAAGCAGGGCATCAACATATACTAAAGAAACCCTTTTATATTTTTATAACCATATATAACACCACATAAAACCAACAGGAGAAATCTCATATCAACCATTTTAAATAGTTTAATAACTTATAAACAACGGTTTAGTAACATAAAATCACCACTTGAACCCATACAAGTAAACATTTAGCTTAGCAGAACAATTCATCAACCATTAAATGGGCTTCAAATGGGTTTTGTGCAAAATCAAGTGAATAGCCTCAATTTCTTGTTGAAACACATATTTTTTAACAATAAACAGGCTATCCGAATAACCAATTTCGGTTTAAGGGCGTAGTTTCACACAATTCCCAAAACCCGTGTAGAAACTAGGTATATATGTGTATAAACATGTGGAGGAATGGTAATCAAGTAATAAAAAGTTGTAAAATAGAGTTTAATGTTAGATTCCCACCTCAAGGAAGCTAGGTCGTCATACTTGAAGGGCTGAATCGAGCTAAGAACCGCTGAATCGCAAAATCCCCAATCCTATGTTTTGTGCCCTAGCCATGGAGGAAAGAATGATGAAGAACATGAAGATGGAGATTTGTTTATGGATTGGAATATAGATGAAAACCTCTCTAGAACCCCAAAGAAACAATCTCTCAACTCTCTCTAACTCCCTCTTAAAGTTGTGGCTCGAAAATGGGGGAGGAGGGGTCTTAAAATGGCGTAAAAATGGCCAAAACCGACTTATTGTTGTACCATGATCGATCATGGAGTCCACTGCCAGCATATGCAATTTGGATCTGGAGCACTGTTCGTATTTTGGTCATAACTTCTTGCTCGAAACTCCGATCGAGGTGATCTTTATGTCCACGGAAAGATAATTCAAAGTTCTACAACTTCCTAAGAGGAAGTATCCTCAAATTCTGGATAAATAAATCCCAGAAATTCGTAGAAGACAGCGCTCTGCCGACGCGCTACAGAATGAACAGATTTTTGCAACTCGCGTACTTTGCACACTATTTCGACCCCCCGAAAAGTGTGAATTAGCTTCCGGTTAAAACATGAAAGTTGTAGGTTGTATGAAAGCCTAAACGTAGGCACAAATAGAGGCTTAATCGGACAAGTAACGAAGAAGTTACGAGACCTCGAAGTTGGCAAAAATTAAGAAATCGCGTAAAGTGAAAATATGTGACTAACACCTCAATTTCGATTCGGACCACCCGATTTATGAAATGATTCTTCCCACAAACTTGATATACCTACTATGACGTGCCAGAGGTGTTGGATTAGCTAACAAGGGTCCAAAAGCAAAAGTTCATGCCTTAACCGAGATTAAGCATTAACCGGGCTTGGGAATGGAACACGGGGCATTACATGTCGGATTAACATAATCCACCTGTAGGGTTTGACATGATCAAAACTTATAAGCTTCTCAAGGGGCTATCATCAATCCCTATACCGGGACGTGGATTCCATCAATAATTAATATTCATCATACATATAGTGTCGTCATCCAATTCACAAAGATTATTGATCCATAAATGAATCTCACTCATAATGAGTCAAAACAACAAACACTACATATATATGTCTATTAATTATTTCAAGATTAAGAGCATAAGTAATCATAATAACCATGGGATTTTAAATTGTTTTATATAGTCAGTATAAAAACAATTAACCCAAACTGGTCCTATTCAATACACACAAAGTGTACTACCACAACGAGTTAAAACTATACCGTTTTCTGTAGTTAAAATAAACTACTAAAACTTGTGCTATAATCCGACCGATGGGTGTCCAATTCCATCTAAGACTGTGAACCATTAAACTTATATTCCACAAGAACTGATCATATGATCTTCTGTGTGTAAGCTATACTCTACACACCAAATCATCTACTATATGGAATAAAAGACACACATGCACAATATTTAAATAAATAATATAATGCAACCATTGCCTATAAAGATTCTCATTAAAATAGCAAAACCAAGTTTATAACATATCCAAACCAATAAGAAAAATATGGCTTTTAGTATATCACTCTAACAATCTCCCACTTAGACTCAAAGCCATGCAACTATGCATCTCACTCCCATTTCCTCAACGTGAACACTCTATGTGTTTTCCCTTCTTATGAATCCTCGGCTCTTTCGAGCTCGCAACCGTTTCACTATTATCAAAATAAAGTGAAATAGCTTATAACACTGAAGGTGCCACATCTAGATTCATGTGGAAGTTCCTGAGCCAAATTGCTGCCTTAGTTGCTTCTAAAGTAGCCAGATATTCAGCTTTCATGGTGGAGTCAGCAATGCCTGACGGCTTGATACTCCTCCAACCAATGACTCCACCTCTTAGAGTAAACACATAACTTGAAGTTGACTTTCTGGAATCCTAACTTCTTACTAAAAATCCTTGTTTGTGTATCCAACAGGTACTAGACTGTTTGCCTGGTAAACCAACATAAAATCTTGAGTCCTTTTAAGGTACTTAAGTATATGTTTTACCGCAGTCCAGTGTTCTTTCCCTAGATTAGACTGATATCCGCTAACCATACCAATGGTAAAGCAAATGTCTAGTCTAGTACATAATATAGCATACATGAGGCTTCCCACTGCCGAAGCATAAGGAATTCCTTTCATCCTCTCTATCTCATCATGTGTCTTATGACATTGATCTTGGATAGAGTGATTCCATACCTAAAAAGGCAGAAATCCTTTCTTGGAATCTTGTATACTAACTCTGGCAAGAATTGTATCGACGTAGGTACTTTGGATAAGCCCAACATCCTATTTATCCAATATCGCATAAGCTTAATACCAAGGATGTGACTGGCTTTTCATAAGCCCTTCATATCGAACTGACTTGTTAACCATACCCTCACTGAAGATAATATTCACGTATCGCTTCCAATAAGTAAGATATTATCCACATACAATACCTAGAATACCACCGCGCTTCGGCTGTGCCTTTTGTACACACAAGACTCATCTGAACATTGATCAAAACCAAAAGATTTGATTTCATGGTCAAAACAGATGTTCCAAGATCTAGACACTTGCTTAAGCCCATAAATGGGCTTCTTCATCTTGCACAACATGTGCTCTTGGCCTTTTGCTATGAATCCTTCTGGTTGCATCATAGATGCTTTTATCAAGACTTCCATTAAGAAAATCTGTCTTGACATCCGCTTGCCAAATCTCGTAATTAAGATGAGCCGCAATGGATAAGAGAATCTGAATAGACTTTGGCATGGCTACCGGCAAAAAGGTTTCATCATAATCGATCCCATTCTTTCTAAGTGATCCTTTTTAGCAACAAGCCTTGATTTAAGCCCGTCTAATTCTCACTATCTCTTATATACCCACTGGCATCCGATAGGTTTTATCCCTTCAGGTGGTTTTATAAGATCCCAGACTTTGTTAGAGTACATGGACTCTATTTCAGATTTCATAACCCTTTGCCATTTTCTGTATCTTTATCTTGAAGTACTTCATTGTAGTTAAAAATAGTTCGTTTCTTATTCATCAGGGACCTTGTCATAAGACTCTCCCAAGAACATAAAACGATCAGGTTAACGAACAACCCTCCCACTACGACGAGGCACTACTTGTGTTTGTGTACATTGTGCAAATATTGAACATACTAACTCACTATCCACACGTTGTGCTGGTTCAAGAACCTACGTATTAGTGATTTGTTCAAGATGTGCACAAGTATCGGCAATCCTCCCACTACGACTAGGTAATGGAATGTCGATATCCATTTACTGTGGTATTTCCTCTTGTACTAAAGGTATAGACGAATTGTGCCCTGTTTTTCTCTCCTCTTATTTCGACTACAACAACATTACTTCTGGACTTATGGTCTATGATATAATCTTCTTCTAAGAATCTGGCATTGATAACAATAACCTTAAATTCTCGAGGATTATAAAATAAACCACCATTGATTCATTTTGGATACGTAACAAAGAAATACACTTCTATTCTTGATTCCAACAAATCCGCATTACCTTTCAGCACATGTGCTGGACTATCCCAATCGAAGCACTAATCCCGAAATCCCTTTAGGCCTAGCAAATACCCTTATCTACAATGTGGGTATGATGTGTATATGAGAGAATAAGACTCACAACATGGTAATGAGTGATGATACGTGATATCTAAGAGATAATATATCCATATACATCACCAATCTAAGGTTTACCTCGCCCAAATCCCATGAGATGCAAATAACATGTACTTGTGATGAAAATCCCCAATTTGAGTTCAAAACTCTAATTCAGCGAGTAATAATTTGAAATCAAGGGTTTAGTACTATTGTTCCCACCTTAAAGAATCAAGATCGAGGAGTTGAGGACGCGTAGAAGCCATCTCGCCGAAACCCTAGCTCCAACATGAGCTCTAATAGAGAAAGAATGCAAGAAAGATGATGAATAGTGAAGGAAGAAGCGATTCAAGGATCCAATATTGTAGGAGGACGAAGAAGTAACAAGAATCTCCCTCTCTCTCTCTAGAACTCTCTAGAGAGTGGTGGATGTGTTTGGCTCGAAAATAAGGAGTGTTGGGTGATAAATGGGTCAAAAACGATTAAAAACGCTCAAAACCGATATTCAGGTGAACCATGATCGATCATGGGTCCCCCATGATCGATCATGAAACCTTATGGAACTCCTTTTGAGGACCATGATCGATCATGGCCTTCCATGATCGATCATGGAAGTCACTGCATCAGTAAATGACTTTTTAAGCCCAAAACGGACCTCGAAATGACTGAATCTCGACTTGGCCCAAACATGAAAGTTGTAGAGGGCAAAGAAATGAAGACTTGGCCAAAAATAGAAGGTCATTTGGACATCATATGAAGAAGTTATGGCCTCTCAAAATTGGCCAGAAATCGATGAATCGCGAAAAGTCGAAACACGCGATTTACGCCTTGGTTTAAACCCGAACCACCCGAATAATATAACGATCACTCCCTCAAACTTAATATACCTAATATGACATAATAGAACTATTGGGTTGAGTACAAAGGACACAAAACCCAATGCTCACTCTCTGACGGAGATTAAGCCATATCGGGTTTAAGAGAAGGTCAACGCGGAAAAAGGAACACGGGGTATTACACGTGCGGCTCGGGCTTGCGGCTAGGGGATGGACAACCGTGTGGTTGGGGGGCGTGCGGCTGACCGGTCAGGTCGATCCCCGTCCTAGTAAGCGAAGTGGCAACAAAGGTTGTGGTAGATTCCTGACGCGCTCGAAAATAAGGATTTTCTTAATGGTCTCATATATGCATGATGACTCAAGACTTGATGTGGAATGCTTATTAGGTTCACACGAGAGTCACGGATTGGGGTGTTCACAGACCCTCTCATCCCAGGATTCTTGCTCGCAAGGATTCTGGAACGATAATAAGAAGACAACAATTCACGACTCTCGCGTGAAACTCAACTGGTTGTTTTGTTCATGAAAATCTTTGAATCAAAATGTACCCTCATGGTAGGGAAATTTTGTGGTGCTTTGGGCAATGTGATCCACGGTTGACCTTCCTCTTGGCTAGGTTATCTCTGATACATCAATCTATTCTCCCGTCTACCCTCAGGGAATCCATCTCAATCATTCTTCGAATTTTTTGAGCTTATCGATGTTTACCCCAGCTTATGGGATGCACCAATCTTACCATTTACCCTCTGAATGGCCTATTCTCAAGAACACTTCTCGTTCTTTGCAAATGTATTTGAAAAAGTTCTTGGAGTTCATATTCTTTCAGAATGACACATTCTTGACTTTGTTAGTATGATAAAACTTCCCAATCTTTTGGGGAAGAAGGTTACCAAGAGTAGAGGGGTTTGTTCCTATCACACTATCTTGTTGTTGTAACCATGTGGTAAAAATTCTTTAACTTTTAGGAGGATGTTATTGGTTACCAAGAGTGGTTGGGTCAGCACCTGTCGTACCATCTTGCTGGCATAACCAAGGTTGTCTATCAAGAGATGTTCCTTTGTGATAGTTTTCTAAGAAATGGCACTCTTAGCCACCCTTAGAAGGAATCTCATATTAGCAATTGCCAAGAGTGGGGGGTCTGCACCTCTCGCACCATCTTGCTGGCATAGCCTGAAAAGGTTGAGTTAAGATTGCCAAGAGTGACTGGTCCTCGCGATAGGACGTCATCTTGCTGACACAATCTGGGATGACTTGTAAATTCCCATGAAACGCATCCAAGAGGGAACGAAAGGTATGATATGTTAGTGATAAGCACCCAAAACTGTTATTTTTAATTCCCCAAATGCCGAAATTTAAGTGTCAAAAATTGCATTATGTTATCTAATGTTGACATTTAGTTATTTTGCAGGTTCTTGTCTCAATTGATGTAATTAAATGCTTAACTTTGTTGAATATGTGAGACAGGACACCTAAAGTTGCTCGGATAGTTTTTAAAGCATAACGTTTTGCTCAGAACTCCGAATCATGCGTTTCTTGGGCCTAAAATCAAGAGAATTTCGAGAGATACAACTTTCCAGTTCAACACTTTTCCAAATTCAGCCATCTTCATATCCAAAATTTCATTACAACATTCCGGTAGCAAAAGATGAAGCCTCATTTCAAGGGGAGAGATGAAGCCTCATTTTATTTGTGATTTAGAATTTTATAATATTTCATAAATATACTCATTTGTGATTTTTCTTAAATAAGATCTTTGGATTACTCTACATACCATAGGATATCCCATTTTGGTTTTTATACTTGACTTAAGAGATGAGCTACATACCATAGGATTTTCTTAAGTTTATTTTATTTTCCAAATTTATCTTCTAGTTCTTGAATGTTAATGTGAGTGAGTGAAAACCTTATATTATTATTTCTAAAAGAAGAAAATATAGATCTTGAAAGAAAAAATCTCTTATAAACAAATAAATTGTCAAATACTATTTGGTTAGCTTTTGGGTTCACTCTACATACCATAGGTGATTCCATTTAATCAAAGTAGTATAGAATTTATTTTGGGTATATGTGTAATAATATATTATTCTAGATCTATTGATAATTTGGTGGTGGATTCTTAACTCTTGAAATCCCTACACTTTATTTCCCCAACACAACTTTCTCCACTTTTATTACATTTTATTAGTAGTAAAATTATTCTTAAGAAAAGTAAGCATTTCTAAAAGATTAAAAAATGGTTTTTATTCTAAATCTATTATTTTCTCAATTTTGTTTTCATTGATTCATAAACAACTCCCGTGGATTTGACCCCTTACTACTACTATCTACGTTACTAATATATTTTGTAGGTACATAAGGGTTTTTGATCAAGTTATTTTTAGCGACGAAGATAGCTTCCTATCAAATGGCGCCGTTGCCGGGGAGTTGACGCCAATGAAAATGACGTGAAGACTTTTTGAGATTTGTTGTATTTAGTTATAATTATTCGATTTGGTTGTAAAATTAAATTTTTTTTTTGGACATTTTGGACTGTTTAAAAACTGTAATATTTATTTATATGGTGTTTTGGGACTGCCCAGATTATGTGTTAAAAAAAAATTGCAAAAGGGAAACTGGACAAAATAGAGATTGCATTTTTGGAAGGAAAAAAAAAAGAATAGAACACTTGAAGACTCTCTATTTTGGGCCAGTAGGACTCTCGGGGACGACTGAAATTTAGGAGAAATTCCCCCCTGATCGACTCAACCGAATCATCACCCCGCTTGCGGGAGGTACATTTTTATCACTCGCGAATCTCCTGTCAGCGAGTCAATTCCTATGTGCTCTAATTGCTACGTGTTTATTTTTTAGCACATTTATTTTGAATGTTGAATGATGAATAATCGGACCTAAAGCCTAGCCCGGCTATTGAAACGAGTTGGGATTTCATCACCCACTCAATTGCTTATCCATTTGCTTGTGATTCTAAGCCGTCATTAATTAAAATCAACTCACTAGCAAGCCAAATAGGATTCGGTGTTCATAGGACCTTTAAAGAAAAGAAGCGATCGATAGCCACTCCAGTGAGCTCTTCCAAGCCTATGGTAGATTGACTAGTTGGTATTTAAGTGGTGCCTTTGTGACCCTCCAACGTATTAGTCCTTCGGCCCTGATTTAGGAGAATTTAATTGGTAAGCTTCTCGGACAATTTTTATTGTTCGTTTCGATCAAATCTGGACAAGAGTAGGAGCACAAAATTTTCAATCAGGTGGTGTCAAAGAGCTCGCGCTTTTCCACCCGCGAATAATTAAAATTGACTACCCTTTCATTAAATTGAAGATAAGAATTGGTTATATGATATCTAGGAATTCTTTCCTTTATTAGTGTACGTCAACCAATTAGGATTGTAGTCATTTTGTGTCCTATTTTCTTGAACCACCCATCTATTCTTTTTGGAAAGTCAAAATTTCACAATATTTATCTCATTGGATGCGAAAGTCCAAAAGGCTACTAAACCGATCACGTAGGAATTCAACTCTTGATTCACGAGATACGGATCTTTGTGATCTAATAGTTGACCTCACCCCATTTTCCATATACTCGAGTCCAAGTTCACCCACATCTCCCATCGTTCAAATTCCCCATCCGGAAATGGCGGAAGAACGTCCATTGAAGGACTACTTTGCTCCTATCACTGCAAATCCTCCATCTTGTATTGTCCTCCTGGCTACTACAGCAACTCATTTTCAAATTCGTCCGGCGACGATTTCAATGTTACCCAGTTTTCATGGTTTAGACCGAGAGAGTCCATACCCTCACTTGGGAAAATTTCTCAATGTCTGTGCAACCTTTAAAAACCAAAATCTAAATGATGAGAATGTTCGGTTAAGGTTGTTCCCTTTCTCCCTTCATGACAAATCTTCTTTGTGGCTTAATTCTTTACCACAAGATTCAATTCGCTTATGGGATCAATTAGCCAAAACGTTCATGTCTAAATTCTACCCAATGAATCGAACAAATGAAATGCGTCAGTCTATCTAAGATTTTCGTCAGAAAGACAATGAACAATTTTATGAAGCATGTGATAGATTTCAGGATTTCATTATCAAATGCCCTCATCACGGCATTGATAAAAGTCGTCTAGTCCAATGTTTTTATAATGGTCTTAGTCCCACTTCTCGTAACATGATAGAGTCCATGCATAAAGGAAAGTTCATGCACCTCACTCCCACTGAAGCCTACACATTTTTAACTGAATTAAGAGAAGATTCACAACAGTGGAGTGCTTTTAATGAATTTTCTAGGTCTGACCCAAGTCTTAGAACTGGTGGTAGGTATGAAATCAAGAGTGACCCAGAGTTAAAGAACTTAATGCAAGGTTTCAACCAAGGTTTAACAGCTTTGACCAAAATAGTGGAAGCTTTAGCCTGTTCAATGCAAAAGCAAACTGTTGAGCCTACTCCAGTCATGAGTATCCATAGTGAGCCCAACACATTTCCATGCACTATCTGTTCTAGTGTACACCATACCGCTCACTCATGCCCAACCTTTTTTCCTGAGCCTGAGCCAATTATGGAACAAGCCTTTGAGTTCAACAACTTTAGGAAACCCAATCCGGCTAGTTTTAGCCAGACATACAGTTCTAAGTGGAGGAACCATCTTAACTTCTCTTGGAAGCAAGATCAATCTTCGAATCTGCAGTATTCGCAACATCAAGTTAGGGGTCCTCCGGGTTTCCAAGCCCAAGCTAGACAGAACCCAAACCAGTTTCCAAATGATCGCCATCGTTTTTCACATCAAAATGGAAACCATTCGAGAAATCAACAGATTGTCCATTCATCTAGTCATTCTTATGGCTCTGCACCTCAGTTAAGTGCTAGTAGAGAGTTGATTTCTCAACTTCCATATGCTGCCCCTCAACAGCAATCGAAATCAGCTCTCGAAGACCTTATGTTGCAGATTCTCACTCAGCAACAACAAACTCTTAATGCCCGTAAAAAAGGCACCTCTAAAGCAATCCAACAAATGCAACAACAGTTGAGCCAATTGACTGCTGAGAGAGACAAGGGTAAATTCCCTAGTCAACCAATTGCTAATCCAAAAGGTAATAGCAAAGAGCCTGTGTATGAGGTTGGTTCCTTTTCTGGTCAAGACCAATTTCAAGGTGAGTTGAAATATGTCACCACCTTAACATCAGAACGGCAAATTGATAATCATGTTGAAATGCCTAATGATTCCATTGAGAATGATACATCTGTCATTCCCAAATTCCCTTCTAGTAAACCAGAAGTTGTGGTTTAAGATACAAATCTGTTGAATGAGGATTCTAAAGTTTCACTCAAGAAAAAAGAAGGGACTCAACCTAAGGAAACAATTTATGTGCCATGGGCACCCTTTCTTGATAGGTTAGCATTGACCACCAAAGCAAAGCACTTTGATGAGATTAAGGAAGTGTTCTAAAATGTTCATATCAACATTCCATTCCTTACTGCCATCAAGCAAATCCCTTCGTATGCTATGTTCTTGAAAGACTTGTGTACTGTCAAGCGGAGGACAAATGTCCAACATGATGCTTTCATAGCCGAACAGGCTACATCTGTCATTCAGCAAAAGATTGTTGTCAAATACAAAGATCCTGGTCGTCCTTCGATCCCATGCAAGTTAGGTAACAAGTATTCAACTCAAGCGTTACTTGATTTAGGAGCCAGTGTCAATTTGTTACCATATTCTCTCTACCAAGAGTTGGGCTTGCAAGATATGAAGCCCACTCGAGTCACTCTGCAATTGGCAGATCGTTTTGTCAAAGTCCCCCGAGGAATTGTTAAGGATGTTTTGGTTAAGGTGTCTGACTTTTATTATCCAGTTGATTTCATAGTTCTAGACACCCAGCCCTCTGATGAAAACTCCATCCCGATCATTTTGGGACGTCCTTTTCTTGCCACTGCAAATGCTCTCATTAATTGTAGGAATGGGTCTATGACTCTTACCTTTGGTAATTTGACAGTGGAAGTCAATATTTTTCAACTCATGAAACAACCATCTGATGTTGAAATGGTAGAAGAAGTGTGTGTTATCGATAGTCTTATTCAAGAAATGGTGGACCACTCTTATCCTGATGACCCTATCCAACAATGTCTAAATTTTCTTGAATCAGATTTTGATTTAGATGATGCCATGGATAGTGTCAATTCTTTGTTAGACTCCACCACTTTGATAGACATTGATAAATGGATCACTGAGAATGAAACTTGGACAGATTGCTTTGAATCTCTTCATATCGAACCAATTCTTGGTATAGATACTGGCCCTAACAGTGTGGCTAAGTTTGATTGCGAGTCCATGCTTGCAACTATACCTGAAACTGAGTTCACCAATGTTTAGGATTCATAAAAAAGTTTGGACCTAAAGCCATTGCCTTATGAGTTGAAATATGTCCATTTAGGGTCAAATCAAACTCATCCGGTCATCATTGCCTCCGACTTGACTTCCGAGCAAGAAGTAAATCTAGTCGATGTTCTAAGAAAGCACAAATCTGCCTTGGGTATGAACATATCTGACCTTAGAGGTATTAGTCCGACTATTTGTAGTCGTCGCATCTATCTGGAAGATGGTGCAAAAACTTCTCGTAAGCCACAACGTCGATTGAACCCAGTCATGAAAGTGGTTGTTCGATCAGAAGTCCATAAATTGCTTGATGTAGGAATCATATACCCTATCTCTGAAAGCAAATGGGTCAGCCCCATTCATGTTGTTCCAAAGAAATCTGGTGTCACTATTGTAAAAAATAGTGATAATGAGCTAGTCCCAACCAGAATCTTGACTGGATGGCGTGTCTGTATTGATTACCGAAAGCTAAATAGTGTCACAAGGAAAGATCATTTTCCTCTTCCTTTCATAGACCAAATGCTTGAGCGACTTGCTGGACATTCTTTTTATTGTTTCCTAAATGGATACTCAGGGTACAATCAAATTCCCATCGATCCTCAAGACCAAGAAAAAACTACTTTCACATGTCCATTTGGCACATTTGCCTATTCACGCATGCCATTCGGCTTGTGCAACGCACCTGCGACTTTTCAAAGGTGTATGATGAGCATTTTCAGTGACATGGTGGAATGATTCTTAGAGGTCTTTATGGATGATTTCTCTGTGTATGGCTCATCCTTTGATCAATGCCTATCTCATCTGACCATGGTGCTAGAACGATGTCAAGAAAAGAATTTACTTCTTAACTGGGAAAAATGTCATTTCATGGTGAAAAAAGGTATTGTTTTGGGACATGTAATCTCTTGCAAATGTATTGAGGTCAATAAGGCAAAGGTTGATTTAATATCCTCTTTACCAGCTCCTAGGTCAATTAAGGACATTCGTTCCTTTTTAGGGCATGCCGGTTTTTATCGGCGATTTATCAAGGATTTTTCTAAGATAGCCCGACCTTTGACTAACCTTCTTTCGAAAGACGTACCTTTGGTCTTCAATGAAGCTTGTGTCACTATTTTTGAGCGTCTTAAAACCGAGTTGATCTCAGCTCCGATTATTCGACCTCCTGATTGGGATCTCCCGTTTGAAATTATGTGCGATGCATCTGATTATGCCATTGGGGCTGTTTTGGGGCAGAGAGTTAATAAACATTCTTATGTGATTCATTATGCTAGCAAAACTCTTAATCCAGCCCAACTCAATTACACAACGACTGAGAAATAATTGTTGGCGGTCGTCTTTGCCCTCGACAAATTTCGTGCATACCTTCTTAGATCTCCAGTCACTGTGTACTCTGATCATTCGGCATTAAGGTACCTTCTAAGCAAAAAAGATGCCAAATCTCGCCTCATCCGTTGGATCCTCTTGCTCCAAGAATTTAACTTGGCAATCAAAGATAAAAAGGGTACTGAGAATGTGGTCGCGGACCACCTGTCTAAACTCACGGCTATGTCTGAAAATGACCATTTGCCTATATCCGAGTCATTCCCTGATAAGCAACTTTTTTCTATTTCTCAGTCACCATGGTTTGCTGATATTGTCAACTTTCTTGTCACAAACCAAATTCCCATTCATTGGACAAAGCAAGACAAGTCCAAATTCATGTCCATGGTCAAATACTACTCATGGGATGATCCTTTTCTCTTCAAGTATTGTCCTGATCAAATCATCCGTAGATGCGTCCCCGAGTTTGAGCAGAATAAGATCCTTTCATTTTGCCATAACCATGCATGTGGCGGCCATTTTAGCTCGAAGAAAACCGCTGCAAAAGTTTTGCAAAGTGGTTTTTACTGGCCCACCCTTTTTCGCAACGCTCATGAATTTTGTAAAGCCTGTCCAAATTGTCAACAATTAGGACGACTATCTCGAAGGCATATGATGCCTCTCACTCCCATCTTGATCGTGAAGATCTTCGATGTTTGGGGTATCGACTTTATGGGGCCATTTCCCCCATCTCATGGTTTTAAATATATCCTTATGGCAGTCGACTATGTCTCCAAGTGGATAGAAGCGATTCCCTGTTACAAAAGTGATCATCGAGTTGTTGTGAAATTCCTGAAAGATTATGTCTTTGCTCGGTTTGGTACTCCAAGAGCCATCATTAGTGATAACGGTACACATTTTTGTAATCGTATCTTTGAGAATCTCGTTAAGAAGTATGGCATAACCCATAAACTTGCTTTGGCGTACCATCCACAAACCAGTGGTCAGGTAGAAGTTTCAAATCGTCAGATTAAGCAAATTCTTGAAAAGACAGTCAATCCAAGTAGGAAAGATTGGTCTTTGCGACTCGCAGATGCTCTTTGGGCATACCGCACCGCCTTCAAGACTCATATAGGCATGTCCCCTTATCGTTTAGTCTTTGGTAAGCCTTGTCACCTTCCAGTCGAACTTGAGCACAATGCATACTAGGCTATCAAGACCCTTAACTTTGATCTTGATAAAGTAGGTGAGCAAAGAAAGTTGCAACTCAATGAACTTGAGGAATTATGAAATGATGCTTATGATCTGTCTAAGAAATATAAGGACAAAATGAAATGGATTCATGATCATAGCATATTGCAAAAAGAGTTTCATCCAGGACAGAAAGTACTGTTGTATAATTCTCGCCTGCACTTCTTTCCTGGTAAATTGAAAACCAGGTGGGAAGGACCTTTCACTGTCCAATCCGTCACACCTTATGGTGCCATCACTGTTGAAAATCTGAAAGATGGTACTACTTTTCAGGTCAATGGTCAAAGATTGAAACCATTCTTAGAGCTTGATTCATCTCTGGTAGAGCAAATTGACCTTGTTAATCCCATATACCCTAAGTAAACATCTTACAAAGGGGTTGTTGTTATCTTTCCGCCCTCTCTGTACTCTTATTCTAGCTCTATCATTTTTGAAGGTGTGTTCGCTATGTTTGGCTAAAGACATTAAACTTAGCGCTTCTGGGAGGCAACCCATTGAGTGTGTTTCTGAGTACCAGTCTTATCCTGTTTGGGGGTGGTTTTTACTAATCCACCCATGAGTTATATATGATAGACTTGTGCAATTGTTTCCGTGTCTTTTGCTTATCCAGATTCTGATGGATACTTTTCACGGTTCAACTTTCGAATAAGGTAATTACGGTAATTTTTCCAACCTTATGCTTACATTTTTATATTTCATCTTTAGCATCGAGGACGATGTTCTCTTTGTTTGGGGGTGGGGTTTTACCAAATTATTTCCCTTTTCGAAAACTGATTCAGAAGCAACACATTTTTATTTATAAAAAAAAAGAAAAAAAAAAGAGAGAGATTTTTCTTTCTTTCTTTTAAAAGTTTTTGGCGATTCAGTATCTTATCCATGATGAGATTGAATGAAGATGGTCCACTTTTTAGAAGTCAAGGAATCATAATGTCTAATGTTAGTCTTATAAGCTTTAACGATACCTTTATAGGCATATAAGCACTATCAATTCTTAGAGTTCACACGTGGTTGCACAACAGTTATATCTGTAGTATGTGATTCTCTAATGAGCTAAAAAGAATACTTGTGGAGACTTAAACCCGTGAGTTTAGAGCCTTTCACCTTGTAGAGAGTTATACGCAAACTCTGCGTCACAAGATGACTTAACTTCATTTGGATATCGTCATTAATATCGTTGCATGATCTCATTATTCTTTCATATTTGGCTGACCACTGAGAATGAAATCCTTTTTGAGTTGTGAAACTTTTATCTAGTCAAAACAAAAATTGCCGCATTAAACCTTAGAGATGACATTAGGCCGTCATTGCCAAAATAATCCTACCATTTATTTCATGACCAATCCTTGTGTTTGAGAAAAGTATGGTTGATCTGACAAAAGAAATTATTGTTTTCACCGTGCAATCGTTTCAAATCGCATAAAAAAAAAAAAAAAAAAAAAAGAAAAATAAAAGCGATCAACAATAGAGCGTGAAAACAAGTGATATTAGAAAAGTCCAAACTCCTTAGAAAGTCTTTAACCTTCTTATACACACATCAACACTCCATTTTTCCTCATTCCACCCCATATAAAAGACCTAGTTGATCTTTGGTGCGGTAGTGTTTGTTAAGGTAAATATGTTTAAACAACTTGACATTCTCACATGGTGGTTAGCATTCCTTTCATGAGATCAAATTCTTTCTAATATCCGTCTTTCTTATTTATACATGTGAGTTATTTGCTTTGTGTGCATCTACTCTTATCACTCACATGCAAAGAGAGAAACAATTAGCCACATCTCGGAGTGATTCAATTTTGTGAGAATATATCTAGTGAGATTTGAAGTCGAAGCGTAAATTCTATAAGGCAAATATAGGGAATCACATCAAAACTATTTAAATACCAGTCGCAAACACTGAATCTTAAGAAGGATTGTGCCATTTTGGTATTGCATAGCATACAAGCTTCTATTAACTTATATATATGGATGATTCATTGTCTTCTCTACAGCTGGATACTTAATATTTCCCTGAGGCAAAATAAGAGAAAGTATCGCCAAAAATAATTTTTTTTTAAATATGTTTTCGAAGTTTATGGGTGTCTTCACTGCAAACCCTTACGAGACTTCACTCGTCCTCTTTGGGTGACTTAGAGGTTTAAAAGGCTTGTTGCACATGCTAAGTGAAATCGAGAATCACCAAGGAAAGTGGTTCGTTTTGGCTCCTTATCTATTATCTCTCTTTTTGCTTGCGGACTAGCAAAATGCTATTTGGGGGTGGTGTGATAAGCACCCAAAACTGTTATTTTTAATTCCCTAAATGCCGAAATTTAAGTGTCAAAAATTGCATTATGTTATCTAATGTTGACATTTAGTTGTTTTGCAGGTTCTTGTCTCAATTGATGTAATTAAATGCTTAACTTTGTTGAATATGTGAGACAGGACACCTAAAGTTGCTCGGATAGTTTTTAAAGCATACCTTTTTTCTCGGAACTCCGAATCATGCGTTTATTGAGCCTAAAATCAAGATAATTTCGAGAGCTACAACTTTCCAGTTCAACACTTTTCCAAATTCGGCCATCTTCATATCCGAAATTTCATTACAACATTCCGGCAGCAAAAGAAAAAAAAGAGAGAAAAATATCCCAAAAATGTGTGTGCCCACTCTCATATTTTTAATCTCTCAACCCATAACCCAACAGTCCACTACCTAGACAATGTCCACATTATTCTCTTACACACTCCACTCTCTAGATAAAGCCTACTACTTTCTTACACCCCCTCACCCCATTGTCTACTTTTCATGATTATGTTCCTCTCCCATTTTCACACATATATTGATTCATATTTGGCCAAGAGGGAGAACACACCTACGAGAGTTTGAAGAAAGGAGGAGATCTTGTTCTAGAGAGAGAAAATATTTGAGTGCTACATATTTTTCTTCTTCTTGTATTATTGTTTCATTTTATTGAAGAAGACAATATTGTAGAGTGTTGAGAAAAATTATTTTACTCACATATTTGGAGATATTTAAGGAGCTATTTTATTATTTGTTTTGTTCTTCTATCTTTATGGAAGGCTAATCTCCCTTTCAAGGGGAGAGATGAAGCCTCATTTTTATTTGTGATTTAGAATTTTATAATATTGCATACAGATACTCATTTGTGATTTTTCTTAAATAAGATCTTTGGATTACTCTACATACCATAGGATATCCCATTTTGGTTTTTATACTTGACTTACGAGATGAGCTACATACCATAGGATTTTATTTAGTTTATTTTATTTTCCAAATTTATCTTCTAGTTCTTGAATGTTAATGTGAGTGAGTGACAACCTTATATTATTATTTCTAAAAGAAGAAAATATAGATCTCGAAAGAAAAAATCTCTTATAAACAAATAAATTGTCAAATACTATTTGGTTAGCTTTTGGGTTCACTCTACATACCATAGGTGATTCCATTTAATCAAAGTAGTATAGAATTTATTTTGGGTTTATATGTGCAATAATATATTATTCTAGATCTATTGATAATTTGGTGGTGGATTCTGAACTCTTGAAATCCCTACACTTTATTTCCCCAACACAACTTTCTCCACTTTTATTACATTTTATTAGTATGATAATTATTCTTAAGAAAAGTAAGCATTTCTAAAAGATTAAAAAATGGTTTTTATTCTAAATCTATTATTTTCTCAATTTTGTTTTCATTGATTCATAAACAACTCCCGTGGATTTGACCCCTTGCTACTACTATCTACGTTCTTAATATATTTTGTAGGTACATAAGGGTTTTTGATCAAGCTATTTTTAGCGACGAAGATAGCTTCCTATCAGTTAGCGACTGCTAAGAGTGGGGGGTCTGCACTTCTCGCACCATCTTGCTGGCACAGCCGAAGGGATTTGTTAGAGACTACCAAGAGTGGCGGGGTCGGCACCTATCGCACCGTCTTGCTGACATTGTCTAAGGCTGAACGTCGAGAGATATTCCTTTATAACGGTTTCTAAGAAATGGCGCTCCTAGCCACCCTCAGAAGGTATGACATGTTAGTGATTGCCAAGAGCGAGAGGTCTTCATGATAAGACTTCGTACTTTCTGACACAACCAAAATAGGTGATGTTAAGACTACCAAGAGCGGCGGGGTCGGCACCTGTCTTGCCGTCTTGCTGTCACAGTCTAAGGTTAGGATTAACTCCGTCAATAGGGTCTTCTTCAGAATCATATTATTCCATCAACTTTATGTCACATCACATAATTCGAGATACATTCTTGAGGATATTTGTCCATATTTCTCTTATCCTTCGACGTTTCTCCTTGCGTTGCATCTGCTCTTGGCCGTTGATCATATATGCTTACTCATCTTGTGGCAAGAGAGTTATGCTAGAAAGAATCTGGAAAGTTCAAGTGTTGCCTTTTTTCAAAACCTCTTCTTACCCTCAGTTTGAGTCTTCCTCTTTCATCAAGAAATTGGGTTGGTTCTCCTTGAATCTCAGACTTTTGTGCATAGTGGTGGACTCAATTCTCAACTTTACCCTCCGGCTTTACTTCTTTGAACATGGGGATATAGCTTTTCTGAAAATCTCAGTTCTTTCTCTAGTTACCCTCTGGCTTATCAGAGGAAGGTGTTGGTCCTGCGTCATTTTTTGTTTTTTGATGCCCTTATTTCTCCCTCATTCTCATTATTGTTTTTGAGAATATCCGGGCTATTATTTTGGTTTTTGGATCTTTTTTTTTCAGACAGGAGCCGTACTCACCTAAGACGTAGCCCTTTGCCTTTTTGGTACAGCTGTCACTCTTAGTGTGGCTCTCTCTGCTGATTTTTTTTCCGTTCTGTTTCTCTCACTTTCCTCACCTGGACCAACAGGATTTTACCCTTTTCTGCTTTTTCAATTTTTTCTTGTACCCGATTCCTCTTTTACACCTTCATCTTTTGTCAGATTTGAACTATGTCTAGGACTGATCATTCCTCAAAGCTCGGCTCCACCACAGATCTCAAAATTCAGCTTTTGGGCTCCGTATATTACTTCGTCGTGCGTGTGTTAGTGATTCTTAGTCTGTTCATCTTAGAAAACACACCAGAAAGTCTTTTAGACGTCCAAGAAGTCAATTTTGCAGAATTTGTTTTTCCAAAACTTTGTTGATCTTGTTGTTTGGGATTACCCCCCACTTGTTGTGTGACAAGGAGCCTTTGGCGCACGAGATTTTCCGACGTGTAAGAGTACGTTTCAATTCAAATTTCTCGTTTGGAAAAAATTATGTGAATATGTCGTTTATGCTAGAAAACATGAGATATGCATGCAATGTGGTGGGTCTGGTGGCCTTCTGCACAATTTTGATTTATGAAAATGTTTTTGTAAAGTTTTCAGATTTTAATATCACCCCCAGTTTAAAATACCCCCAATTTTTATAGGAAAATAACATATGCACCTATCTTAAAGTTCAACCGATGCTGGACTTTTTCCAAATTACCACTAAATTATGGAATGTGCTTCTTTCTTCGATGGAAGGCTTCATCCATGCAACGCATTCTAGTTTGATTTTCGGATCTTGATGATTACGACTCGTTTACTTTGCCAGGCCTCAGATGCATCAGTCGAGCTGTACATTTACCCTCAGTGAAAAGCTTCATTCGTACAACATGTTCAGATTTGATTGGATTACTCCATGTCTTTATGACTATGATTCGTTGCACTTTGCGAGGCTAATGAGAGATAATGACGTCCAAGACTATCTTTGCATGACCGATCTTCATTCCACTTCGACACAAAGTTTTCCATGCGGTCTAGCTTTATTCAATGTATCTTTGGTTTCATTAGTCTGGGATGGATCAGTTGTTGTTGCCTATGCGATTGGCCGGGTGAGGATGAAAGACAAGTCTTCTAGAGATACTAATTCATCAAAGCGTCCACATTTGGATGATAATGTGAAATGAGTCTTTGAAGATGTCATTCTATCAAAGTATCCGTATTGGATCTTCCACTCCATATTTAGAGTTGTCCTTACCCCATTTTTCAGTCACATTCAAAGTTTTGATGATGATCCATCGAAGTATCTGCCTTGGAATCTTCCCCATAAACCTTAGAATGGTCCTTATCCCATGTTGCATCCTCACTTAGAGCGTTGATCTCATTTGAAACCTTCTTTGCATATGCGTATTCAAAGTGATCCGCTCTCCCTTTTGCAATCTCCATCAGAGTCTCAATCTTACTTGAAACCTTGTAGCTTAAGTATCTTCACTGGCTCCTTCTTCCTTAAGAGTAATTCATACTGCCCCCATACCCTTTATGAGTCAGGTTTTTCTTTGAAAAAAATTCCTTGGAATCATTATATTTATGTAGCATGGGTGTTTTGAAGCTCATTTTTATATGAAAATTTTAGTGCTTTGTAATGTGCATTTTATTCATGAAAGTATTGGTTATTATATAACATGCTTTACGCGCAATTTACCCCCAGAACCATGCAAAATGCAAATGCAAAGATCGTTCTTTTTGAAAATCTGGCAATTATAAAAGGGTAATTCATATTTTGTTTTGTTTTGATTGAGAGAAATGTTAAAACAAATTTTCTCGAGATCTTCATTAAGATTTGTCCTTTTCTCCACACCTTACCACATGATTTTCTCTTTACCAATCCTTCATTACTCCTTGAACTGACTTGTGCCTGTAAATGAACTATTCTTCATTTTCTTATTGTGGGTGAATGAGATTGTTTTATTAGAATAGACCGGGCCTGATGTCACTTCTCAGGTTGCCTACGTTCCCCAATGCCCTAACATTCCAAAAAATCCAATATAGGGCTTAGGTCCTCGTTGTTCATGTTTACAAATGATGAAAGAAAAATCTCCAAACACTGTTTTTCAAATTCTCAATCACTGGATACAAATCTTCAATTTCTAGCTACCAATCTTCAATCACTGATGGTTTTGAGGAGACGGATCTGATATTTTTCTTGCTTGGATAAGGTCCTGAATAGCATGCCGAAGAGCCATGCAATTGTCGGTCGTGTGTCCGACATTCTGGTGGTATTCGCATGTTTCATTGAGGTTCCAATTAGAGGGGACTGGATTGGGTATCGCTCGTGGGTTCAACGAATAGATCATTCCTACATCCTTCAGCTCCTTGTATACCTTGCTTAATGGACCTGGCAGTTGTGAGAAATTCCTTTTCATGTGTCTAACTCGGTTTACCCCCTATTGTTGCTGTAAATCCTGATATCCTGAAGGAGAAATGTTGGTGACTGTGGCGAAAGGATTGGCTGAATATTTAATATTGCTTTGAACAAAAGGGTTGTATGTCGAAATCTGGTTCGCAGATGGGGTTGAAGATTTCTTGTACTCTGCACTTAATTTTCTTGCTTCTGCTTGTTTAGCCAATTCTTCTTCTATCTCATTTCCCATGTGTAACAAGGCTTTGAAGCGGCCAAAGAATTGGTGACCCATCTTATTTCGAATTTCTACTTTTAGATTCTTGACGATCATTCCCAATTGGTCCTCTTCATCCATCCGTTCCACCATTTGTGCAGCGAGTGCCCTCCATCTTGTGATAAAATCACTCAAACTTTCATCATCTTTCTGCTTTTCCATTTTAAGATGTTTACGAGTATTCTTTAATTCTTCGTTTGTCTTATATTGGGCAATAAACTCATTCACAATACTGGTCCATGGCTGCACCCGATGTTTCTCTAATCCCAGGAACCAACTTTGGGTTGAACCGGCTAGAGTTAAATGAAAAGAGTTAGCTAACTCAGCCTCACCTATATCGTAGATCTTCATCACCCGTACATAGGATTTCAAGTGCAACTCTTGTGGCGTTGTGCCTGTGAACTTCTCTATTGCGGGCATCTTAAACCCAACTGAATAATGAGCTTCAGGGTATAGATTATAGCTCTAAAGTTGTGTCAGGTCATTTGATCCCTCGGCTACCTTCTGGGTTAAATCCTTTAATTGTTCCTTAAGCTCATCTATAGCCTTATTCCCTTTCGGAATCACCTCTTGTGGAAGAATGACATCACCCTGCACACTCACCGGACGCGGAATAGGGTCATAATATGAATCATGATAAGGATGATGTGGTGGTTGTCATTGTTTAGCATGTTAGGCTGCTTCGAGTTGGACTTCTTTGTGTAGCCAATTGTCGATTGGATCAAGTCGCCTATATGGTGTATGTGGTTCAATAGGAGTTGGAATATCGGAGTGAACAGATAGTGGCGCGGGTGGTATAAGCGGGGCCTATTTTATTTTCTCATTCACAACTGATTGACCATGAATAGACGACGGCATAGGTGGTGCGGGCGGTGTCCCTTTTGTTGGCTCATTCATAACCCATCGACCTCTGTCTGTTTGCTCTAGCCGAGCCTTGGTGGTTCGTTGATCATCTAATAGCAATGCTAGGTTCTTGCTAATGTCTCCGAGCATTCGGTACATCTCTTCCGGGGTTGGTATGGTTACATCGTCCTACCCTAATACAGTGTTTGTTGGGTCCACAGAAGTGTGCCCTGGCAGCATTCCCCGATTAATATTCTGCTGAGACACGCCTTGATTTTGGTAGGAAGGACCCGGTGGTAGATCCACTGCAGTGAAGAAGTTTCCAGTGACCCTATTCGAAGTTTGTCGCTATTGGTGCTCCGTATCAGCTATTGTATCCGATCGAACCAATCTACCAGTGCTATCTCTTCCGGTCCAAATGGAAGCCAGATCGAATCTAAGTCTTCCGAAGGAGAAAAGGACAAATCCCGATGCGTATAGAATATTTCTCGGAAACAAAAGAAAATATGAACTTTTAATACTTGCCAGATTCCCAGAAATAGATCGATCGAAGGGACCCTAAACCATACGAAAACATTTTTCTTTAGGCGAGACCGAAAACAGACCGATAGTGACAACTTGAGAGCCCCGTATAAAGGTAGGGTAGGAACAGAATTCCTTGGGTTCCCTGACCATCTATAGTTTAGAAAAAATCAATTTTGAAAAGAATTTTTAGGAAAATCGTTTGAAAATCATGGGAAGTTCTCTCCTCATTAGTTGCTTTATTCATGGAATCAGGAAAATTATGAAGATTTCAATCTCCATGAATTTTTATGGCGGAGATTGGACAGCCTCCGGCTGTACCTGTCAGAACCGTAATGGTATAGATGACAGGATCTTTGCTCACTAGATTTTCACGACTGTCGGTCATTAAAAATAATGCAGAAAATCTTTGTGTTCTAAGCTGACTCCCTACATGCAAGCGTGGTTGAATTGGGTAAGGTTTAAGGCTCCCTCATATTTGGCAGGTCTTATGATATACCTCAAGAGCGCAGGTACGTGTAAGAACCTTTTGATATACATCTCGGGTATGTGAGTGTTCTCGTCACTCTATATACCTCGGTAAGTACTTGGCCAAGGAGAGTGGTCCCAGGTGCTTTTAGCTAGTGTAGACCCGCAAGTCCACGGCCTAGTCACGACTCTAGTACCGAGGTTGATAGGGTAAATTCACACTCGTGAAAATGCATGATAAGACGTGAGTGCGTGCGAAATAACAATATGGTGGTTCATTATTGATCAATGCTTTATGGTTTGTTATGATATTTTACATAATTTTAATTATGAAAAAAAATTTCCTCACACAATTAGCAAATAAAGGCATCAGGGTATCCACCTAAATCGCTTCTATGTTATCTTAAAACTAAGGCTTGCAATCCAATATCTAATAAATAATAGGAATTAAATATATGATCCATTATATTAGAGCTTAGTTCTCGACATCCCCAGCAGAGTCGCCACTGTGAGAATCCGGACCTCCGACCTGAGAGAGAAGAATCCTCGTTCTCGGTTTTCTTTGTTTGGAAGGAAAACATGTTTTGTAGAGTCGCCAGTTTGTTTTACAAGAAAACAAACAAAAGATCGTACGAAGAATAATTCGAAAATGAATCATCTTTCATACGTTTGAAAGCAAAGTTTTAAAATATACTTTGTTAGGGTTCGGGAACTACGTTATGAATTGGGAAGGTGTTAGGCACCCAATTCGCCCTTTCGGTCTCTCAATGGATCAGGTATTTAATTCCTATTTTAGATATCTTGCAAGTAGTTCGAATGGTTTTCAGAATAGTCCTTTTCGGATAAATTCAGTTGAAACAGTATTTTAAAATCAGACTCGAGCTTTGCGAGCGCATACGTATTCATTCGTAGAATGAAATCAGAGTCTCGTAGTTCCATTATTTTGGAAATTATTTTTGTGTTTTTGTTTTGTTTTGAAAATGTGTCAAAACGGATTTTAGATTTCTTGTAAAACTTAGAAATGATTGATTTTGAAAGCAATGGAGTTATTTGCAAGCTATCTAATTTTCTGTATTAAAACTGAAATTTAAATGTAGTATTGAAATTCAGAAAGGTTATAGAAAGACGTACCTGATGCACTTGAAGAAGAAATAAGAACCTTGCCTTGATTGATCCTTTCTCTCTCTAGAATTTTCTCTCTCTAAAACTTTCTCTCTATAATTTTTTCTCTCTAGAAACTGTTCCTAAAACTCTATAGTGATCTTGACAGAGTTCCTACTCTCTAAAAACACTATTGAGTGTTGATCCCTAAAATGAGAGCCCAAGGGTCCTATTTATAGGGAAAAAATGCAGGAAAATGGCCTGGGTAGCCGCGCGACTAGGAGCTAGCCATACGGCTAGGGAGGGCTACGGCTAAGGCGTGTGGCTAGGTCGTGCGGCTCGGTCGTGTAGCTCGAAGCCAACCATGGGTTAGAGGATGGCCAACTGTGCGGTTGGGGGGCGTTCGGCTGACCGGGCAAGTCGATCCCCGTCCTAGTAA